>CM059434.1:36349275-36949275 GCA_030390025.1 Squalus acanthias
TTTGGAAAATAAAGTTACATTAATTCAGTAGATAATTTCTCTGAGATACTTATTTAGGCCAATTGTCTATCACGCATTGGATCCAACATAAATACAACTTGCAAGTGTTATCCTTTCACTTAGAAACCCATCTCCCAGCTGTCACCCTCACTTCATGGCTAACCTAAAAGGGAATCCAAAAGTCTTCTATAGGCATATTACCAGTAAAAGGGTTGTCAGAGGAGCGGTGGGGGCGATTAGGAACAAAAATGGAGATCTATTGGTGGAGCAGAAGGCATGGCTAAGGTTCTAAACGAGTACTTTGCAATGTTTACCAAGGAAGGGGACTTTGCCAACGCTATGGTAAACGAGTTTGCCGGGATACTGGATGAGATAAAAATAGATAAAGGAGGTACTAGGAAGGCTGGCAGTACTTAAAGTAGATAAGTCACCCGGTCTGGATGGGATGCATCCTAGGTTGCTGAGGGAAGGGTATAAATTGTGGAGATGCTGACCATAATCTTCCAATCCTCCTTAGATACAGGGGTGGTGCCAAAGGACTGGAGGATTGCAAATGTTACACTCCCGTTCAAAAAAGGGGAGAAGGATAAACCTGGCAATTACAGGCCAGTCAGTTTAACATTGGTGGTGGGGAAACTTTTAGAAACAATAATCTGAGAGAAAATTGTCACTTGGACAAGCATGGACTAATAAATGAGAGCCAGCACGATTTGCTACGGACAAATTGTGTTTGACTAACTTAATTGAGTTTTTTTTAATGAGGTAACAGACGGTGGATGAGGGCAGTGCAGTTGATAGTGTATATGGCATTTGATAAGTACCAAAATTGAAGCCCATTGGATAAAAGGGACAGTAGCAGCATGAATACAAAATTGGTTATGGGATAGAAAACAAAGTTGAGGTGAATGGCTGTTTTTCAGACTGGAGGGAGGTATACAGTAGAGTTTCCCCCAAGTTCAGTACTAGGACTACTGCTGTTTTTGATATACATTAGACAGACAGACTTGGGGGTACAGGGCACAATTTCAAAATTTGCAGATGACACAAAATTTGGAAGTGTAGTAAACAGTGAGGAAGTTAGTAATAGACTTCAAGAGGACATAGACAGGCTGGTGGAATGGGCGGATACACGGCAGAAAATTCAACGCAGAAAAGTGTGAGGTGATACATTTTGATTGGAAGAATGAGGAAAGACAATACATGCTAAAATGGTACAATTTTAAAGTTGCTGCAAGAGGAGATAGACCTGGGGGAGCTTGTGCACAAATCTTTGAAGGTGGCAAGACAGGTTAACAAAGCAGTTAATAAAGCAGATGGGATCCTGGGCTTTAGAGGCATAGAGTAGAAAAGCCAAGAAGTTATGCTAAAACTATATAAAACACTATTTCAGCCCCAGCTGGAGTACTGTGGCCATTTCTGGGCACCACACTTTAGGAAGGGTGTGAAAGCTTTGGAGAGGGTACAGAAGAGATTTAGAAACATAGAAACATAGAATCTAGGAGCAGGAGTAGGCCATTCGGCCCGTCGAGCCTGCTCCACCATTTAATACGATCATGGCTGATCATCCAAATCCAGTACCCTGTCCCTGCTTTAATCCCCACAGTACACATATCCCATCCTATCCCCATAACCCCACATATTTAATCCCCCCCTAACACTAAGGGTCAATTTATCATAGCCAAATCAACCTAACCCGCACATTTTTGGACTGTGGGAGGAAACCGGAGCACCCGGAGGAAACCCACGCAGACACGGGGAGAATGTGCAAACTCCACACAGACAGTCACCCGAGGTCAGATTCGAACCCGGGTTCCTGGCGCTGTGAGGCAACAGTGCTAACCACTATGCCACCGTGTTGCCCATTTACTAGAATGGTTCCAGGGATGAGGGATTACAGTTACATGGATAGACTGGGGAAGCTGGGGTTGTTCTCCTTAGAGCAGAGAAGGCCAAGAGGAGATTTAATAGAGGTGTTTAAAATCATGAAGGGTTTAGATAGAGTAAATAAAGAGAAACGGTTTCCAATGGCTGAATGTCGCTAACCAAAGGCACAGATTTAAGGTGATTGGCAAAAGAACCAGAGGTGACGTGAGTGTAAAAAAGCTTTTCCAACGAGTGGTTAGGATTTGGAATGCACTACCTGATAGGGTGGTGGATAGTAGATACAGATTCAATCGTGGCCTTCTAAAGGGAATTGGATAAATTGCAGGAATATGGGGAAAGAGCATGGGAGTGGGACTAACTGGATTACTCTTCGAAGGAGCCGGCGCAGACTTAATGGGCTGAATGGCCTCCTTCTGTGCTGTACTGTGCTATGATTCTATGAGCAATGCCATGTTGCCTACTAGTGTTCAAAGTTACACCAGAGAAATCTGGAGCTGTAATACAGCCCTAGTTGAAATATTTCAATATAGTTCTGTGCCTCCATTTGATGCAGCTCTGCTATCTAACACAGATGCAGTCAATTACAGCAATCCTACAGCCAACCTGGAGGAGATCAGCTAGTTCACCAGAGATAAATCAAATTTGGGACCTTCCTGGTTTGTATGGCTCAGCTATTCACTGGATGTCAGAAGACCTTAAGAAATTGGTAGCTATGTTTTGCAATTTCTTCTTGCCCAAATTCTTTTCTAGATGGCTGTCCACAACACACACCCTCCCAAATTTAACAAAAGAAAATACTTACACTCTCATTTGTATTCAATGAAAAGTTGATATCAGCAATTCTTTCGAAGGGAACGCTGCAAATGATTCAAAATGTTGTCTAGGGTTACAATACTATAGTTACAATACTAAACTGACTTTAAGCAATGTGAACTAAGTGGTTTTATAAAGAATAGGGTTATCATATACAGATTATCTGTCTCAGCACAGAGCACCTTTAAAATGCTAATCGAGAAGTTACCCAAGTTTATAGTTAATAAAGGCACAAGAAAATCTGTAATCGATCCATGTCAGTTCATACAAATGTTACAAAGTAATTCTTTACTACTGCTTGCATTTTGCACAATGAGAAAAACCAAGTAACTTATTTTTTAGCACACATTTCAGGCTCCAACAGCAAACATAATCTTAAACAAATATTACTGAGATATTTTAGTTGTCGGGTGGGGAGAAAAATACTACATCTAAATAAATTTACCTACCTCGATCATCATTCTTTGAATGTAGTTTGTTTACCACATGATAGGATAGGCCTACTGTCCACAAGTTAGAGCATCACATGGACAATATTCTTCCAGGTATTTATACTCCTTAGGTGTCTTCTCTTTTCAAAGCATAAAAGGCCTGCCAGCAGACCAAACCCAAGTTCTTTTCAGAGGCAGCCTACGGTGCAAGTTACTCTTACATAATACCTCTATTTATATAGCGCCTTTAACTTGGTTAAACATACCAAGATGCTTCACAGTTGGGGTCAGATCCAAGCATGAATAGGATGAGGACAAGGAGGAGGTCAAAGCAGCCATCAAACTAAAGGTATCAAAATTAACTCCCAGTAAGAAATGGTGATGAAGAATTTATGTAAAGGATAAGCTGCATTCAAAGAACAAGGAAGGCAATCGAAGGAAACTTAAATGATCATTTATCTCCCACATACCAGGATTGTATCAATGGTGCAAAAGAGAGAATGTACGACAGATCTTTTGAAGATTAGGCCCGTCTCAAGGATTGACAAACAGGATTTTTCTTCGGAAGATGTGTCCAGAAAATAGTGCTGAAAAGGTATGAGAATTTCTCCACATAACCAACTAATAAATGACGGTCTACAGTGACACGATACTGAGTCACAAGGTGGCTGAAACAAGAATGAAATGACTTCTTGCTCAATTTGATCAATTTGCCAGTATGCAAGATATTCTATAGTGCATTTGGCAATGTATTTTTGCATCATGGCATTGTCTAATGTTTTAGCACTAATTGAAACAATCTAGGTTTATACAAGTTTCAGTTTTAGCAAGAAAAGATAAGATTTTTAAAATAAATCTAATTTAATTTTCACTTAAAAGTAGAGAATGGCTCAATCCAAGTCTGACATAAAATATGGTGGCTTTAACACTAGAGTTTGAAGCTCAATAATGCAACATGCCGAAACTGAGCGTGCTCTTTTTCTGGGCTTGCCATTAAGTGCAGATGGAAGGTGGTGATGACTGCTAGATGAACTCCAATGAAGCTCATGCTGTGATTGCAAACAAATGTTGAAACTAAAGCAAGAATGTCGCAATAAATAATTTTTTTTTTTTAAATCCAGGAGTTGCCTTGAAACTACTAAAACAGTTCATTTGTTCACATGCCTTTTGAGTGAATATTTTTGGTGTGCAAGATAGCCACCATTGAAGATCAAAGACGTCCAGTTAAAAGTCTGTCCCTCTCAAAAGCACCACCATCCATGGAACGTCTCAAAAACTGCTATCATTCAGAGTCAGTGGACGCAGGTATCAAGAGATCTAGCTCTAACAGAGCTGAGAAATGAAGTCTTCATGGAGTAGTTAATTCCAAATAAGTGAAAACAACTAAGGAATTACAGCAATGATCTTTTTGGTCCTAAAAGAAATGCTTTGCCCCAAGAAGTAGACAGCCTGCTAATCTGGAGATGCCAATTGGTTGGCTGTCATTTCTTGGAAGGCTTTGGCTGACAGTTAAATCATGTATGCAACTTATTACCCAAATAGGAGTTGCTCGCAAAGGGGTCTAACATTGTTTTTTAGACCTCAGGAGAACGTGTATGTAATCAGGCGTGCCTACAGAACAGGATCCTATGTGCAGAGTACATTTCCACATCAAGATCATTGCAATAAAATACTGAAAATACATCCAGATATAGCTTTTGCAACACAAAATTAAAGTCTTTTCCATGAACCCAAAAGGCTGACAGTGGGAACAAGATGGCCTTTTTTTGTTTTAAGTAATTAAGTAATGCAATGGGATGGAAGTGCAAATTACATACTAGACGCCTTGGCGCTGCAACCAGTAACCTTTTTTCCTGGTAAATTTGGTTATGATCAACAAATACTAGTTCAGCTTCTGTGGTATTTCACAGTAAGAGGATTTTCTATTTGATAATGAGAGCCGCCTAAAGCCTCAACAGCAATTGACCATTCTGCTCTGAGCAAAGCCAGAGATGCTCCTCCATCCTTACAATGGGGTTAGTCTCTCTTTCCTCTCCCCACCTCAACAGGCTCTCACTCTCCATTCCCATTTAGCCCCACCCCATATCACATCTCACCCATACTCTTCTTGCCCATACCAAATCTCCCCTCCCTTTCCCCTGCTGTACAAGGTCTCTTCTTCTCTGACTGCCCTTCCTTAATCACTTTCTCAAGATCTTTCTCTTTCTTTAAAGGGGGTCCATCTCCCTCCTTTCTTCAAGATCTCTCTACTCTTTCCTCATTTGTCTTTCTCCTTGGTTCCTTCCCCAAAAATACTAGTCTCTCTCTTTTCTCCCCGTAACCAAGCAGCACTGTTGAAATAAAGCTTGTTCATCAGAAACTCACTTCTGTGCGCATGCAAATCAGAATCAATGTAGATTTTTAATGGCTTGTCAAACTTTTCAGGCTAGTCCCATCAAAATAAATTCTCAGGTTCATGTATCCCTTTAACAGTGAATGCCAATATTGCCAAGTCTGCTAAACAATGTCTCCCTCCCGACTCTATTTTTGGATCATTTAATATTCTTAGTACTTTGCCTTTTTTCTCGTCTGCATTTCTCTTTAGTTCTCACTATATCATCCTGTGTCAACAGTCTCTAGGTAATAACTTGTGCTGCTGTTCCAGTTTCTTTATATAGAGGGCTGGCACCCCACTCCTGAAGTTTGTCGTCATTTTGTCACTACTAGCTTGGACTCAACGGACCAAGACCATTAGTAAATGACTAAGAGATTGAACTAATCTCCAGACTAACACACCAACATAGATATCATGTGCAAGTGAAGTGGCCACGGCATGCCAATCACACTTATGTCCAGATCTCTCCTTTCTCTCAGGTCTTGACTGATTGATTAGCTTCTTATTTGATAGTAACATTATACAAGTTTGCATGAGACTCCTGGGAATTTTTTTTTAAACTGAAAGACCCCAGCGCATCCTTTTTGTTGTTTTACATCGAGGCCCTTACATTGGGCCTTGGATAGTCAACTGGTCAGATTGTGATCATACAGCAGCAGACCACGATACTAAGGGGTCCAGTTGGTTGCTTTGGCAGCTTGTGGAACAGTTGGCGCCAAATTTATATATTAGTATTTACCTTTATGGGAATAAAGTGGGGTGGGCAAAAAAAAAAACAATCATTGTGGCTGTATCTTGGAATTATTTTTCTGGAATGTGATTGCGTAGATCTTCTATGGTGGAAAAATTTCAAATTGTGGAGGTAAATGGGTATATATTACAGCTGAATAGTAAAAGTAGAGAGAGAGATAGACCCTTAACCAATGAGGGGAAAAAATGACAGCACGATGGGCATGATGCAGATGACAGATTTGACTTACAAGAGAAACAAAATAAATTCTTATAAAGATATGCATTACTGGAGTCGGCACTGACCCAAGTGGGATTAATGCCTACAGATTAGTCAACATTTGGTGCTGCTACATCCATAAAAATGTGCAATGCCTTTTGATTCCAGATGGCGTGTGTAAAATTCTTCAATAGTATTCTATAGTGCTTCCTTTGTAAAAGCACATTAATTGCACTGTATCCTGGAATTAAGAGACATATTTTGTCCATCCAACTAACCTCCTTGTTAATTGTGTATTAGTGTTGATATTGACAAAGTTTAGCTTCAAGCCCATCTTCAAAAGGAGATCAAGGAAAATTAGATTGAGAAGATGGAGGTTTTTTGCTGCAAGGGTGAGATCAGTGGTTTCCAACCAAGTTTTGAGGCAAGGAAGGTGTTTTGATGGGACTGTTTGAGATTCAAAACAAGAGCATCCAAAATGCATCCCAAAGGCCACCTGCTACACCCAAAGCCTTGACCATCTCAGTCCTTGAAAGACAGGCAACTCTATCCTTTTTGTGTTTAGATTTCTCATTTGCTGGTTTACCCTGATTGAATTTGGTGAGGCTGGAGGTTTGGAATAAGTTATCTTTTTACCACTGTTGCCTCACTGGTGGATAAAACTTAATCAGAGCAGAAGATTTGTTAGTATCTGCAACTTGAGATTATAGTCTACTCCTCTTAATTAAAAGTTCCTCAACCTGAATAATCTTAATTTAGATTGAAATTGGGCAAAAAACAGTTCCTGTGCTGTTTGATTTATATTGCTCTTTAATTTTTTGAGGAAAAATTACTTAATTAGCAATTGGCTGTCTATTCAAATTAATGTGGATATTCATTAAAACTTTAGGAGGCCTCTTAAGGCTCCATGGTAAACATCCATGATGACAAAGAGTTGGACAGATTTAAACTACCAAAAAGGACAATTCTCCAAGTTTTTTTTAGGTGCAGACTTGTGGCAAGTTACAGAAACCTCTGGTATGTATAAAAAAAAACTTCTAATCCAGGTTTAAAAAAATTGATCATACTTTATACTATTTGCTTAATTATGATGGTTCATATTTGAATTTGAAAATATTTTAGTTTACAAGCTTATGAATTTGTGTAGCAATGTTCCATTTTCTGAGGAGATCGAAAAAAAACGTAGAATAAGTCCACGTAAAGTGCAATATGGAATTTACCTCAATTGAGCTAATTGTTAGACCCGGGCTGCGTTAAACCTCTGCACGGGCAGAAGACGCAAGATGTACCCTTCCATTCACAGGAAGCACTGTACGACTGTGGGAAAAGAAAATTATACTTTAAAGGCCCAAACCATAACAAGAATCAACAGTACATTGTTGAAATAGTTCACCAGATTATATATTATCCAGCAGCGGAAACATCTTTTCACAAGGGCTTAGATTCTCAGTCATTGAATATATTTGTTTATGTCCAGTGAAAGTATACCTTCCTGTTCCAATTATTCAATTTTCTCTAGGAGGTATAAGGTTCTTCACTTTACAGGTAACATATCATATTCCGTCTGTACTTGGACTATCACTGAGAAATCTGCAACAGAAGTAAAAAGGGCTCTAAACTTTGCCCACTGCTAAAGAAAATCTATTTGTGGTCTTCTGAACAGAATCTATGGCAGACCATAGGGAAGATGGAACTTGAATACAGAAAAGGTCTGGCAGGTAAGTAACTTCAATATATCCAAGAGCCACAATCTGAAACTTCAGGAACACCAAGTAAAGGGTACATCCAAAATGGATGTCATATGGACATTATATTTTTGAGAAATCACTGCATATGCAGGCATGCCGAAATGCAGTACATCGTCCCCATTGTTTAGGAATTTCAATTAAAATTCAGCAAGGCTCGAAACTTCCAAGTTAGCTGGAAAAAATATCAGTCTGTGTAGTAAAAATTGTCAGCGTCAAAGGCCGTAGCTGGGCACTGACCAAGATGACTCCATAAACACTCCGAAGGCAAGTCCAAACCCAACGTTTCTCTAGATTGGGTCAAAACAGTTATGAGCGATGAAAATTACAAATTTAACAAGAAAATTCCTTATGTAAGACTTCAGCGGGGGGAGGAAAGAGAACAGCACCATTGCCAGTGAACAACCCAGAGTTAATTCTAGATCCAGGTCATCCGAGAGCCATGACTCAAACTGGCACTTTAACCAAGGACCACAGTAAAAGTTTGCTTCTTGCAACTGATGTTTGAGCTTCTATGCTGCCAGGGTTTTAGAAGCCACATATCAGACATTTTTATAAGACCTTGGTCAGCTGGCTTTAATGGAGAGACCATTGGCTGAAATCTATCAAGAGAACATTAGAATTTCCTCCTGGTGAAAGTTTTCCTTGAAAATTAATTAGGGAGGGAATTTCCAGTAACATTGTCTGAGCCCCATCATTTCAGGTATTTCACTCCTGGCCTTCATAATCATGTGGGGGATCAGAAAGGACAAAATGGCAGAGAATTTTCTGTGCCAAGGTAAACCATGGAGAACAAAATTCCTGTGTTACTAAACCTGGAGCAGCATCGCTTCATTGAAACAAAATCAGATTTGTACAAAAGGCAGGCATCTACATTAGATCTACTAACAAAGTTCAACATTTTTGAACATAAATATTGGACAGTAACTTCCTGCACACCCCCCCCCCCCCCCACCTCCACAAAATGAGACATGTTCATGCAGTTTGCCACATACTGAGCTCTCCATCTTGAAATATTTGAGGGAGGTATGTTATTACAAGAGAAGGAAATAAATCACTCATTGGTGCTTTTGCATATCTGTTGTGACAGGTTCAAAAGTAGCAGTGGCAGAAATCTCAAAGGTTAGCCTTCCCGGGCAGGGAACAGTGTATAGTGTGGGGAAATAATCGAGCAAGGTTGAAGTGGCACTACATGTTTAGCGCTAATGCAAATATTTATGGAATGGGAAGATTAAAGTTGCAGTCCACAGCTCTGTTTAACACCGGGACACTAACGTACCACACAGGAAGACGCCAAGTATAGGCTGTGATATTTCCCCACAGGGCAGGGGAAAGAAATAAAAAAGTACAGCTATGTCTAGCACTCGTGATGGCCAGTCAATAGATGCAGACCTAATGTAAAAAAGACATGGAGAGAAGTTCTAAAATAAACTATACTTCCTAGGTTGGGGATGAAGAAAGAAGCTCTGCATTATACAGGAAATTTGTACGAAATTTGTCACAGTTGCACACCAATAGAAAAATGGGACAGGGTCTCATGTGTTGACTAAAAGATCAGGGTTTTACTCTAAACCAGTATGAACTTCCTTTCAATTTTTCACTTTTTTACTCTTCTGTCTTAAACAGAGAATTCATTAGCGTACAGTTCAACAGGCAGAGGCAACTCCAATATTTCATTCAAGTGGGCATTGCTTTATGTCTGGGCATGGGCACTAAGCATCAGTGGGCTGCTCAACTGTAGGGAGATGTAAATGACATAATTAAGTATGTATTCACACATTTACCTACACTGCTTCTGATAAAAGACAACAAAGAGTTGTTGTGGGAGTCAAGCAATTGAATTAATCAGCAGCAATGCAATATTTTAATGTCAGGAGCTAACCGTGATCAGCATTTACTGTCAGATCTGTCTGAAGATGGCCTCAGTAGGATGCAACTTAAAATGTTGAAATATGGCACCCGAATCTTACAGATTAAAATTTCACATTGAACTCTTAAAGCCCAAAAGAACTTCAATAAAAACTCCTCTCTGCAAATCCAGGGATCACAGGGAGGATTTGAAACAAGTGTATGCCCAAACACAATTAAGACTTTTCTGGTGTGGTTGCTAGAGAGGTGCTGTTGATGATGGCACAGAAAGAATAATGGTGCAGTGTAAAGCTGAGCATTACAGAGTGGAGAAAAGCAAGATGAAGTGACTGCTCAAGATTCAATTCTCTTTGAGGGGACATGCACCAGACCATTTCCCCCATACATCCTATTGAGGTTAAATAAATTAGTAGCTAATTTTTTTTTTTGAAGTGTGAAAATGAAAATGATTATAACCTAGTGAAGCTGAAGGCTGAACTATAGTTGTACAGTTGGGGCATTTGAGCCAAAAGCGTTCTGCACACCATACATTTTATGTAGCTATAAGGTACTATGAAAATCAGAGGCGATATCAATAGTTAATTGACCACAATTCATGAATAATTCTGCAATATTTTCTTTAGGACCAACTGAGGTCAGATTTTAAAATTTACTAATCAATAATCAAGAATGTTGATCTGAATTGTTTAATTTAATACACGACAACAGGGGTGTCCAACACACAAGCTCCTTTAACCAGCCCACAAAGCCTCTGCTGGTTCCTTTCATCTTTCTGCACAAAGATGGTTTCAACTTCAGCTGCTTAAACCTCTGAAGCCTGAAGATCTGTAAAAGGACCTTCCACCTGTCTAAATCTACCATAGAATGGTTACAGCACAGGAGGAGGCCATTCGCCCATTGAGCCCGTGCTGGCTCTCTCCAATCAAGGAGCAGCCTTTTTCCACCAATTAGGAAAGAGCCTTTACCAGTCCTCCAGACTTGGGGCGTTTATAGAGCCGATGCTAGAGGTTCCCAGTTTTCAAGCTTATGGGAAAGTGGAGGATGGGATGGAGGAAAAGGAGGGTGCTTGAATATTTTGTCTATGGGGGTGGGGGGGAAAAGAGAAGAGAATGGATCTTAATTTTGTAAAGATGGGAATGTTTGCACATTGGGGTGTTTGGATTTTCTGTGCATGGGGGCTCATATTTCTGTGCAGTCTAGTCACTAGTTTGGATACGTGTATCCAGCTCCCAGTTCTGAAAAGTTGGACACCCCGTACAGTGTTCCTGTTATCTTACTAAACCAAAATAAATGTAGAACCAGAGATTCATGATTTGAAGTTTCAAGCACAAGATTAAAATACATCAGCTGTGCAATGCATGCTAGACAGAATTAAATTCTGTTCCCAAAGAAGGGAAAAAAAGCCCAAAGCACCAAAGCAGTTTAAAAACATGTAGGACTGTTAAAAATTAAAGATTCAATATACCCAATGGAAGATTGCTGTACAAGCAGTAAAATAGAAAAGGAAAACAGAAGGATAGTACCAATCTCACCTCAATTATTTACATATTTTCATTTCAACAAATGTCATGCTACTACATAAAGATCCATAGGTAGCCACCCAAATCAAGCTATTTAAACCAGTTTCAAACAAGGCATACTTACTTCACTATGTCCTCCTGATCAGCAAACTCCTCATCGTTGAAGCCGAACTGGTCAATAAAATTGGACGTCATTTGTTGCATCTGATAATCAGAAAAGGCCTGGCAAACCCAGGACCAATGACAGGGATATAATCTTGATATTCAGTCATATAAGGAAATTCACTTAAAGGGGACCCAAACCTTCTAGTAGAAACAGCAGCTACCAGAGATTTCAAAAAGCTAAGTTTTAACTAGTCTCCATAGCTGTAAATTTGAGAATTACAAAGCAACATGTTCACAATGTTTTTTTTAATCTTGCTCATTTTCTCTCTTCTCCTGAAGGTGGTGTTTTGTGACAAGTGACTATCCTTCATAGGTAAACTTAAACTCCAAGTGTTGGCAAACAATTCAAACCATGGGTGGCATCACAGTGCAGTCCTGGCATGTCCTCATCCCATGTCCAAATTTTCACTTTCCTGGGGTAAGCACTGGATAATAATCAGGAAACTGAATCCATGCTGATTTTTCCCCCCTTCTTGCCCAGTTAGAGGCCAACTGACACATCCTCGATTAAATAACTCAGCCCAGATCAGGGAATAAGCATAATTCACACTGCTGTCATAGAGCCCAATTTATAAGAGATTAAATCAGATCATCCAGCAGCAAAAATTAACATGAGAGGGAACTAAATCTATTTCACATCCACCCTATTTAGCAGGATCTATATCCTGGAACTCCCTACCGAACAGCATCGTGGGAGTCCCTTCACAGACTGCAGCGCTTCAAGAAAGCATACCATCACCTTTTGAAGGGCAACTAGGGATTGGCAATAAATGTCGACCTTGCCAGCGATGCCCACATCGTGAAGAATGATGAAGAAAAATGTTTCTGAATGTCTAAATACACAAATAGTTTGAATTTGCTTTGTAATCTTGTTCAATTTTAACTTTCCAGTGCCCCGTTTAGACAATAGATCTGCCCAAGACATCGGTGGCGCGCTCTTGGAATGAGCTTTTCACTTGCTGCCTCGATCCAAAAGTGGTATTAGAAAGTATAAACAGAACATCCTGGTGATAACATGGGTCTGGTCGGTCATTTCAAAGTCCGGTCCACAAGTGGGCTGAGCCTTTAGCCTGCCTGTATAAGTGGAGCTCAGTCTCACCCCACTCTGGCCTTCCAGATAGATATCTGCAAGTCTGAAGGTCTGCAACTAGTCTGGTAAAGTTTCAAAAGTGGCTTCGGACTTGCTTTGTGCACAAGATTCTCCAGTCTTATCAAATGTGGGTGGGATTATGAGAGAGAATAAACAGAAACCAGTACACATTATTGAACTTCTGCCATTGTAAAAGATAGACTTGCATTTAGGTAACATTTTGTAATGTCTCTCAGAAACATCTCAAAGCAATTCACATACAATGAATGACTTTGAAGTGCAGTGACTGAACCAAACGGCCATTCTGCACACATCAATATTCCACAAACAGCAATTAAATTAATGACCGGTTACTGGTTTTGGTGGTGTTGATTGAGGAAGGAATGCTACCAGGACACCAGTAGAAAATTTAGTGCCATGGGATCTTCATTGTCCACCTGAACCAACAAAGTAGGCAAACGAATCTTTGGCTTTTACATCTGATCTGAAGGGCAGCATCCCTGACAATGCAACACTCCTTCAGACCTGCTGTGACTGTCAGCCTTAACTATCTATGTGCTCAAGCCCAGTGTAGGGCTTGAACACAAAACAAGTCTGACTTAGTGGTGAGGGTGATACCCCTGAGCCAAGTGGACACGTTACAAGAGACTTAGCAATATAAAAAGGAATAGTACATTCCCTTATCTAATGGTACCTTTAGTCTATGTTGACTGTTGAAAGTAGCAGCCAAATCCTATTCTCTCACTCCCTGCACAGCAATTCAAATCATTTGTGACTGTAAACAATTTACTCGAATACTTCCCACTCACAAATTCTGGTTACAGGTCTTATAAATCATTGTTTGAACACATGTAGCGTCAACATATCCGCTCCAAGGCAAGGGAAAAACAAGCTACATCCATTGAGGATTTGTGAACATGCAATTCACATGGCAACTCCAAAAAGGGTTTTATGCGCCAAATATCAACAGGAAAAATAAATTCTCTAAATATCTGTCTCAAAACAAGACTGCGGCAAGGTTATCCATTCTATTTAGTGCCTTAACCAATGATGCATTGGATCGCACTGTTAAGGAGCTACCTCAAAAGTGGCTATTTTGGGCATTTACAAAGTTACTGGCTGCGCCTCTTCACAGATGATATCGTAGTATTGGTGAATTCACCTCGGAATGTAGTACATTCTACTCACTACCTTGAACAATAGACTAACTAGTCGGATATGGTAGTGGGTGCGGGATTATAAATGGCTCAAGGGTATCTCAAAGTACTAGATAAAAGATACAGGAGCACCTGACTCATGTTTATTCAAAGCAACACTGGAAAGTGTGTGGGGGGTGGGGGGAATTTCCTCAATAGACACTATCTTCAGCATAGACAGAGGTTTAACACACTACATCGAGAAGGTGTTAAGGGTACTGTGACAGCAGCAGAGATCAGTCATGCTTCAAAGAATAAACACTGTATATCATTCTTAAATATGATTTTACATAGAGCAATGGATTTAAAAATAGCTTTAGTTAGCTGTATCTGAGAGTGGTATTCTTTGTCTCTGTGGCCAAGTAGCCAATAGAAAAATCTGGCTAATTATCCACATTCCTACAGCGCTCATCTGGCCTAGCTGATTTCCTTTGCTCGCTATTTTTCTCTGCATTCAGAAGGTAACCATGTCAGAATATTACTCAATATTTTGCTCAGATCTTTGAGAGGGAGTGCGGTCTTTCGGATGAGATGTTAAACTGAGGCCCCTCTCAGGTGGACGTAAAAGATCCCATGGCACTATTTCGAAGATGATATGGGGAGCTTTCTGCGGCGTCCTAGCCTATATTTATCCCTCAACCAACACCTAAAACAGATCATTTGGCCATTTCTCTCATTACTGTTTGTGGGACCTTGCTGTGCACAAATTGGCTGCCACGTTCCTACATTACAACAGTGACTACACTTCAAATGTGCTTCATTGGCTGTACAGCGCAAACTTTGGGACGTCCTGAGGTCGTGAAAGGTGCTATATAAATGCAAGTCTTTCTTTCTTTAATGGATATGAAGTTTTCAGACTGGGCAAAGTAGAGCCAATTTTAAACCTGCCCGCCCAGCAGACATTGCAGCAGGCGGGCAGTTAAAATGGCTGCAACAACTTACCTCCTCCAATCGGTTGCCTTTTCGTGGGTTGTAATTTTAAGCTGCTCTTTTGAACAGGAGAGAGGAACACCCACCAGAATACTGCAGGGTCCTTCTCTAAATATGTAGATCAGGTTTAAATGACATCAACAAGGTCTGACTGCAATTTTAACTGGAGGCCTGCGTGGGGAAGCCGTTTTGGTTTCCCTGCCATGCCAACCTGGCAGTAAGAGTAGCCGGTGCCAGAAGAGGCTCAGAAAGGTAGGTTAATTTATTTATTTATTGTTAACTTGTGGGCCATGAGGAGCTAAACAAATAAGACAGCTTCTTTGTGGCAAAGATAGCTAATGCACCTAATGATGGTAGTTTGGAACCAGTCAATTTTCTGCGGTACACACGGTAATCCAATACCTGAGCAAGACAGGTCTATAGGAATTCAGGGCCCTGTTGCTGATTGTTCCATTTTGACTCTGGCTGGCTGATCAAAGAGTGTGGACCCTTACAGCTGGTATACTCCAGCTAACCCTGCAAGCTGATACCCAAATAGGTAAGATGGTCCTAGTTGGACAAGCGGAGGTAATCTTACCAGTGATCTGTGCTGGCAGGCTGCACAGCTTTAGTTCGTTAGAGTCCTGCCTTTTCCCAAGCTCATGCTCTGCCAACTTGTGCTAAGCTTAGAATGGACAGGAAATTGGGATGTGCCCCTACTGGGTGAAGGTGTGCCTTCCTTATTGGAAAAATAAAATAGCTGTGTAGATTTCAGAGGCTCACTAACGTGCCAGACATCTGGCTACACGACGTACTTTAAGATATTCATGACTTTTGCTGGCTGCAAATTATACTGAACTGATTAAATTGTTTCAGAAAAAACATAACATTAAACTAGTTTATTTCTACATATCCTTCCCCTCCCTGAAAACATTGTTAAATTCCAGTACCAAGTGTTTTATAGCAACTAAACTAGCCTGAGTATTTAAAATCTTAGATATTCTCAATATTTACAGCCACAGAAATTTTTCTAAAACAACTTTTTGATTAAGTTTGAGTTCCCTTAAGATTTTCTTATTTTAAAAACACACCAATCGCTTGTTAATCTGAAATCAAGTTAACAATGATGTGTGTAACCTCTTATAGTGAACTCAACATGACATTATGCTTGCCACAGTAACACTGAAAACTAATCGGTGAACTGACCACCTTTTCAGCAGTTTGTACTTTACAAGATGTCATGGTTTTTATTTCCTAAGATGATTTTAAAAAAGTTTGCTTGCCCATAGTCTTTCATTTCAATCTCCAAGAATTAAGGTCCTTTCAATAGATGGGGTATAGTTTTTATTCCCCCTCCCCAAATTGGGAGTTTTTATTTGAAAAGTTACCCAAGCTGAAGAACCATATGCCCTAAAATCTTTAATGATGACGAAGGAAGGTGCATACTAAACCCTTGGTACATAATGAGCAATCATGGATATGATAAACTTCATCTGTTTTGGTTCTACTTTCAGCATTCTTATAAAAAAAAGTGATGAGACCAGAGAAAATGTTGGAAACTTAAATGAAAACTATTGAGCAAGTAATGTACTTAGTTAGCATTTTCAGAAAAACATCTCTTATAATGTATCAGAACTTTAATATTTAATATATTTGGGGGAGGATAAACAGTTAAGGTTAATTTTAGAAGCTTTTTCATTTATATTTATACTCATGCAAACCTTGTACTTGTATTTTACAAGTGAAAAAGAATTGTGTGAGTCACTCAGTAAAGAAAATACTTACTTGCTGTAACCCTGAGTCCGGAGCAAAACCCGGTTCTTTAAAATCAACTTCATCATCACTTGATGAATGTATATTGTGTGTGCTAACCTGGAATATAATTTACAGGATAAAGTGATTCTATTACAAACCCAACTGATTCCATTACAAACACAATTTCCTTTCTTTTAACATCTTCATGCAATTACCACACAATATAATACTTCATTGTTTAAAAATATTTTACAATTCCAAAGTCCTTTCAAGTTCAATACTTGAACTACATACAGTAGAACATGGCTTACATTTTTCACCCTTTTCTCCATAAACCTCCTCCATTTCTCAGAAAAAGTGTTATTTTTGTAAAAGTAACCCAGGTTTGAACATAATTTTCATCTCAACTCAAGTGTTTCTCCATATTTCAAAACTGTAAACTATAATCTCACTTTACAGAAGAAAGCTAGGTTTGCCTTTTACACAAAAACGGGATACAGAAGAGCCCAGTTCTAAGAACTGCATAATGGTCAACTGACTTTTCAGAATAATTTGATGACACTAACTTCATACTTTCGGAACAGTGCAGATGATCTAAAAACCAGTCTCCAATTCAAAGTATGGGAATATTCTACATAACCTCTTTTGGAATAAGTGGCAAATTTATTTAGCTGATGTTGATCCATTCATGACAGTCAACTTAGTGACCATAATTTCAATGTACATTTAGCCACATCTAATGCAACATCCCTGACCATAATTTTAGTTCAAACAGCACTGTTAAACATTAGAAATACTGAAGCCATCATCTTCGACCCTGCTACAAATTCTGCACCCTCGCCACTGACTTCACCCTCCTCCCTGGTCAGTGTCTCACACTAAAGCCAACTGTTTGCAGTCTTAAGTATCCTATTGACCCTGAGCTAAGCATCCAACTTCATATCTTTCTCACAAAGATAACCTTCTTCCACCTTCGTAAAAATCGCATCTTCATGTTTATGCCCAAATTGCTTTAAGTTTCTACTTCCTCCTAAACATCTTTCAATATCTGCATTTGTTTTCCAAAACCTACCAGGTCTACAGTATTCTTCTTATTGGTTTCTGCCAATGAGCCTGTAGTGAATGTCTCCCATCTTTCCCTGTAGTCCTCACTAAGATCTGAAAATGCAAATAGTATTGAAGGCATTGTATCTGGCTTATTCATGAAGCACAAGATTGTAGAATTGAAACAATTGCCCACGGTCATGATCAGTTCTACCAAAAAAAATCTGCCCTTGGTTTATTTACTCAAAAAATTCCCTTTAAGAGGAAACAGCACAACTAAAATGTTAACGTCTGTAATTTCCAAATATTGCCCACAGTTAAAACAGTTTGGTTGAGATGTGGCAAAGAGCAGAAACGGAACTATAAGTGCAGACATAAAATTTTGTCTGCACAAGTTCTTCCTAGAAATTGTCTTACAAATAGGGTCAGAAAAATAAATGTCCCAGGACTGGGTGTTAATTTTTAATTGTCATAAATGCTCCGACCTTCATGGGCATTTGAGGCTCATGGACGAGATGTTTATCATCTCATCCTGAAAGACATACGGAGACTGCATACTGGTTACCAAGCAACAAGATACGGTTCGTTCGATTCACCCAGAAATGTTCCATTCCAAAAAACTAAGAAAAGATGAAAGCAGCATTTTTAAAATGTTAGGTTAGCCCCTTGAAGACTGTTTCCTGCTGTATTTTGTTGTTTAGCATTTTTGTCTGTATTCACTTTCGTTTCTGCAAATAATTTTTAATTGAAAACAAACTTAATCAATAGTTTAGCCAATACATTAACCTAGCATGACACTATTTTCTTTGTTTCAAATTGACAGGAGATATAGTGGGGCATCCAATCTGTTCTCCAGCAACCTCAATCAGGAATTTTTAAGAGCTGGGCTGTACGAAGTCAATACAGAAGAGACTAAAAGCCGTGGCTTTCAGTTCGCAATTGATAAAGTCTGCTTAAAGAATCTGCTGTCAAGTTGTTTACAGGGGAAAAGGAGAAATGGATTGAGCTCTGCCCTAACAATCTCCATATATCCTGGAGTTAAATACAGTTTGATTTTTCTCTCCACCCTTCCCAAAATGAAGAGTCAGGGAATTTAAATTGCTATGCAAGAATTCAATTCATTGCAGTATTTTAAAGTGTCCAATTAAACATGTGCTTTAAGCGAAATAGTATAAAGATGAGTAGCAGCTGTACTGAAACACATGTTCACAAAAGAAACAAATAGGTAAAATATTGTACCTTTAAGTAGCTGATTCATTAGTACACTGTTTGGCCCCTTCTCAGCATTGTGTACAACAGCATTGGCTATCCGTGTTAAGTGGCCCATGTACCCTCTCCGTCTTCCACCTTCTGATCTGAAAAACAACAATCTGAATTTATCCACTAGGCAAGGTACTTCCATTTATTCCAAACTAAGTTAGCCAAAGTAAAAGTGGGGTGGGCGGGAGGGAGAGGGAAGAGAAGGTTTCAAAAGAATGTTTCTCGCAATATGTAAAGTTGCCAATTTTATGCAGATAGGAGAAGGGCAGAAAGAAGTAACATGACATTATATATACAGTTTCAAGAATTTTCAGGGGACATAATCTTCCATGTGCAATTTGATTCAATAATCAGAGGCAGAGAATAATAAGCACGACAGATGCTATTAATGCCCTCTCCTCAAAAAGATCAGAGTTCGACTAAAAATATATACCATTACTACCTGTGGCTGAAGGGTGGTCTCCTTTTTGATCCTAGGATCCATACTATAATGAGATTTTTCAGTATAAGTTGGCACAAACACAAAGGGTAAAATAGATACAATAATGATATAGTTACTCTGACTGCCGAGGGCTGGCATTTCAGATCATTACTGAGACAACTTTATCCACCATAATGGGGACCTATAATCTTCTGTGGCAGCAACGTAAGATATGAAAACAGTAATCTAAAGTAAAGGAGTTAAGAGTTTAAATGATTATTCATCAGTTAATTATTCAATGGTGAATCTGCTCGTCACTGGGCCCAGATAAACTGTCAACAGGCTAGAAAATATTCAGAAAATATGAATTTTCACAAGATTAAAAGATAGATACAAATGAAGAACACTATCGTAGCTCATCAATCCAGAGAAAAACGCAATACCCTCCAACCGTCAATCATATCTGCTGTTTTTCCAAATGATTCCAAGGTTTTTGTATCTACTACTATACTCAAAAGTCCATTCCATTCTTTTGTGTGAAGCACTTCTTGACATCAGACAGGAATCTGCCCTTTGCCAGTCTGAACCTGTGCCCTTAGGACTACTATTTCAGTACAAATCAAAAGTGTTCCGGATTTACCTTCTCTACACCACTATGATTCTCTTTCAATCTCCTCCTTTCAAGGTTGAAGAACCTCACAACTCAGTTCAGTGATCAGCCTGGTGTCACTACGAAGGACCACTTTGAGGTCTTGAATATCGCTTGTGTCTCAGTGACCAAAAACTGAACTGTATGCAATTATATTGCAGTCTTGTTTCAAAGTCAACTGCCTTACTCAGCCACGTAAATTTCATATAGCATTGACACTACTGGAGTGGTATTTATTTCCAGTAACATCTAGGTCAGAGTACTTTAAAACAGCGCGGAAGCAGAGAGCCAGAGCGGCAGAGTACTTTAAGTCTGGTAAAGAGAGGCATGGCAGGGCAGCTCAGTCCCATGATTTGTACATTCCGTGCCATGTGGGATATCCTGGACACTTCTTGCTACCTGGACGACCACGTGTGCAGGAAGCATCGCCAACTGCAGCATCTCGAGCTCCGGGTTTCAGAGCTTGAGCGGCAGCTGGAGTCACTACAGTACATCCGCGAGGCTGAGAAATACTTGGAAAGCACGTTTCTAGAAGTTCTCACCCCGCAGCCTCAGAATGTGCAGACAGAGGGGGATTGGGTAACCGCCAGACAGAGGAGGACCAGGCAGGTAGGGCAGGAATCCCCAGAGTGCATCTCGCTCGCTAACTGGTTCACAGTTCTGGAAACTGGTGGGGGGGGTGAGGGTTCCTCTGGGGAGAGCAGCCAGAGCCAAGGCCACGGCACCATGGGTGGCTCAGCTGCACAGGGAAGGGGAGGAAGAAGAATGGAAGAGCAGTAGTGATAGGGGATTCATTGGTTAGGGGAACAGATAGGCATTTCTGTGGATGCACACGTGACTCCAGAATGGTATGTTGCCTCCCTGATACCAGGGTCAAGGATGTCACTGAGCGGTGCAAGACACTGAGGGGGGAGGGTGAACAGCCAGAGGTTGTTGTCCATATTGGTACCAACGACATAGGCAGAAAGAGGGATGAGGTCCTGCAGGCAGAGTTTAAGGAGCTAGGAAAGAGATTAAAAAGCAGGACCTCAAAAGGTAGTAATCGCCAGATTACTCCCGGTGTCACGTGCTAGTGAGTACAGGAATAGGAGGATAGAACAGATGAATGCGTGGCTGGAGAGATGGTGCAGGAGGGAGAGCTTTAGATTCCTGAGGCATTGGGACGATTTCTGGGGAAGGTGGGACCTATACAAGCCAGACGGGTTATACCTCAACAGAGCTGGGACCAATATTCTCGTGGGGAGGTTTGCTAGTGCTGTGGGGGAGGGTTTAAACTAGTTTGGCAGGGGGATAGGCACCAGCATATAGGAGTAGAAAAGAGGAATAAGGTGCATAAAAGAGTGAGTGTGTTGGATAGTACTAGAGAAGAAAGTAGTACTCGAGGCAGAAGTACCATATTAGAGAGGAGCAGACAAGACTGAAAAATTCAAAACTGGGTTTAGAATGCTTGTATGTAAACACACAAAGTGTGGTGAATAAGGTTGGTGAGCTACAAGCACAATTAGCTGTGTGGCAATATGATGTTGTGGCAATAACGGAAACGTGGCTTAAAAACGGTGAGGACTGGGCACTTAATATTCAAAGGTACAAGGTGTTCAGAAACGATAGGGAAGGAAAAAAGGGAGGTGGGGTGGCAGTACTGATTAAGGAAGACATTGTAGTGTTGGAAAGGGAGGATGTTCTTGAGGGGGCAAAGACCAAATCCATTTGGTTAGAGTTGAGGAGCAAAAAGGGTATGATCACACTATTGGGGGTATTCTACAGGCCTCCAAATAGTGAGAGGGAGGTAGAGGAGCAAATCTGCAGGGAAATCACAGAGATATGCAAGAGCTATAGAGTGGTGATATTCGGGGACTTTAATTACCCAAATATCGATTGGGATAATGCTAGGACAAAAGGGAAAGGAGGGGGAGGAATTTCTGAAATGTGTTCAGGAGAATTTCCTTGACAAGTATGTTCTTCGCCCAACTAGGAAGGAGGCGTTGCTTGATCTGGTGCTGGGGAATGAGGTGGGCCAGGTCGACCAAGTGTCTGCGGGAGAACACTTGGGTACGAGTGATCATCGCATCATAAGATTTAGATTAGCAATGGAGAGGAGCAAGGAACAATCTAGAGCGGAACTTCTAAACTGGAATAGGGCTAATTTCAATGGGATGCAAAAGGATCTAGCAAGGGTAAAATGGAACCAAATACTGACAGGGAAAACTGTAACAGAACAATACATAGATACATAGAAGATAGGAGCAGGAGTAGGCCATCCGGCCCTTCGAGCCTGCTCCGCCATTTAATGAGATCATGGCTGATCCTCCAATTCAGTATCCCGTCCCCGCCTTCTCTCCGTAACCCTTAACCCCTTTTGCCTGTAGAAATATATCTAATTCCCTCTTAAATATATTTAATGAGCTGGCGTACACTGCCCTCTGTGGCAATGAGTTCCACAGGTTCACCACCCTCTGAGTGAAGAAATTCCCCCTCATTTCTGTCCTAAATGGTTTAGCCCTTATCCTTAAATTATGTCCTCTAGTTCTGTTCTCACCCGCCAAGGGAAACATTCCTTCTGCATCTAGTCTGTCTAGACCTGTCAGAATTTTATACACTTCTATGAGGTCCCCTCTCAATCTTCTAAACTCCAGTGTGTACATCCCTAAACTACATAGTCTCTCCTCATAGGTCAATCCCGCCATTCCTGGTATCAGCCTGGTGAATCGCCGCTGCACCCCCTCCATGGCAAGAACATCTTTCCTCAGATGAGGCGACCAAAACTGTACACAGTACTCGAGGTGTGGTCTCACCAGTGCCCTGTACAGCTGCAGCAAGGTATCCCTGTTCCTGTATTCCAACCCTTTTGCTATGAAGGCCAGCATACCGTTTGCCTTCTTGACCGTCTGTTGCACCTGCATGCTCGCCTTCAGTGACTGGTGTACAAGAACACCCAGGTCTCTCTGTACTTCCCCCTCTCCCAATTTATTGCCATTTAAATAATAATTTGCCCTCCCGTTCCTGCACCCAAGGTGGATAACTTCGCACTTGTCCACATTATAGTGCATCTGCCATTTATCCGCCCAATCACCCAGTCTGTCCAAATCGCTCTGGAGCTTCCTGGTCTCCTCCTCTGAGCCCACCCCCGCTCCTAGTTTAGTGTCGTCTGCAAATTTGGAAATGCTGCATCCGACTCCCTGATCCAGGTCATTAATGTAAATTGTGAACAGCTGGGGACCCAGGACAGATCCCTGTGGTACCCCAATTGTTACTGCCTGCCATTCAGAAAATGAGCCGTTTATTCCAACTCTCTGTTTTCTATCTGACAGCCAGTTCTCTATCCACGTCAATACTTTCCCCTTTATCCCATGAGCTTCAATTTTCCATGCTAATCTTTTATGTGGGACCTTGTCGAAGGCCTTTTGGAAGTCCAGGTACACCACATCTACTGGCTCTCCCCCATCTATTTTACCAGTTACTCCCTCAAAAAATTCCAATAGATTAGTCAAGCACGATTTACCCTTTGTAAATCCATGTTGACTCTGTCCTATCCTGTCCCCATTTGCCAAGTGCTCCGCTATTTCATCCTTAATGATGGACTCCAGCATTTTGCCCACAACTGATGTAAGGCTTACAGGTCTGTAATTACCTGCTTTTTCCCTACCCCCCTTTTTGAATAGTGGGGTAACGTTAGCTACCCTCCAATCCATGGGCACTGTTCCCGATTCTAATGAATTCTGAAAAATCATACTTAGTGCATCCGCTATCTCTAGGGCCACCTCCTTCAGTACCCTAGGATGCATGTTATCAGGCCCTGGGGATTTGTCCGCCTTCAATCCCTTTAGCTTCCTTAACACCATATCCTTAGAGATATTGATTTGCGTCAGTTCCTCCTTTGCCAATGTCCCTATTTTTCCCGATATCCCAGGGAGGTTTTTTGTGTCTTCCTTCGTAAAGACTGACCCAAAGTATGCATTTAGTTGGTCTGCCATTTCCTTATTTCCCGTTATATATTCCCCCGTATCTGACTGCAATAACAATGGGTGATCTTTAAGGAGGAGATGTTCCAAGTACAGGCTAGGTACATTCCAACAAGAGGGAAGGGTAAGGGAACCAAAGCAAGGGCTCCTTGGATGACGAGGGAGATAGAGATGATGAAACAAAAAAAAGGATGTATGATGCATGTCAGGTGAATTCTTCAAGGGAGAACCAGACCAAATACAGTAAGTTGAGAGGGGAAGTGAAGATGAAAATAAGATTGGCAAAGAGAGAATATGAGAGTAGAATGGCAGTTAACATAAAAGGGAACCCAAAAATCTTCTACCAGCATGTAAACAGTAAGCGGGTAGTAAGAGGCGGGGTGGGGCCTATTAGGGACAAAGAAGGTGATAAATGCTTAGAGGCGCAGGGCAAGGCTAGAATACTCAATGAGCACTTTGTATCGATGTTTACTAAGGAGGTGGATGCTCACAAAATATTGGGAGAAGTAGAAAAGATAGACGCAATGGAAGGGGTGAAAATTGATAGACAGGATGTACTAGAAAGACTGGGTATGCTTAGAGTGGATAAGTCGCCTGGTCCAGATGGCTTACATCCCAGGTTGCTAAGGGAATTGGGGGAGGAGATAGCGGAAGGGCTTGCCATAATTTTCCAATCTTCCCTAGATGCGGGGGAGGTGCCTGAGGATTGGAAAGTGGCAAATGTGACACCATTCTTCAAGAAAGGGTGTAAAGACAATCCTAGTAACTACAGGCCAGCCAGTTTATCAGTGGTGGGTAAAGTTTTAGAAACAATAATCAAGGAAAAAATTAATGAGCACTTGGAAAGGTTTAAGCTAATTAAGGGGAGCCAACACGGATTTGTAAAAGGCAGATCATGTTTGACTAATCCAATTGAATTTTTTGATGAAGTAACAGGGTGGATTGATGAAGGGAATGCAATGGATGTTGTCTACATGGATTTTCAGAAGGCGTTTGACAAAGTACCACATAGAAGGCTGGTTAACAAAATTGAGGCTCATGGAATAGGTGGGTCAGTGGCAGCTTGGATAAGGAATTGGCTTAAGAACAGAAAACAGCAAGTTGTGGTAAATGGCTGTTTTTCAGACTGGAGAATGGTAGACAGTGGTGTTCCCCAAGGGTCAGTGCTGGGGCCACTGCTTTTTTTGAGATATATATGTATATGACCTGGATATTGGAATACAGAGTAGAATTTCTAAATTTGCCGATGACACCAAACTTGGGGGTGTGGCAAACAGTGAGGATGATATCAATCGACTGCAACAGGACATAGAAAGGCTAGCAGAATGGTCAGATGGAATTTAATACAGAGAAGTGTGAGGTGATTCATTTTGGCAGAAGGAACAGGGAGAGGCAATATACACTTAATGGCACAGTTTTAAAGAGTGTGCAGGGACAGAGGGACCTGGGAGTTAATGTGCATAGGTCCCTGAAGGTGGCGGGACATATTGAGAGAGTGGTTAGCAAAGCATATGGGATCTTGGGCTCATAAATAAAGGTCTTGGGTACAAAAGTAGAGAAGTTATGCTGAACCTTTATAAAGCACTGGTTAGGCCACAACTGGAGTATTGCATCAGTTCTGGTCACCACACTTTAGGAAGGATGTGAAGGCCCTTGGGGGTGCAGAGGAGATTTACTAGAATGGTTCCGGGGATGGGGGATCTTAGCTACAAGGACAGGTTGGAGAAGCTGGATTTGTTTTCATTAGAGCAAAGGGGGTTGAGGGGCGATTTGATAGAGGTGTACAAGATTATGACAGGTTTGGATAGGCTAGATGCGGAGAGGCTGTTCCCACTAGTTGATGGCACAAGGACTAGGCGACACAGATTTAAGGTTTTGGGCAAGAGATACAGGGGAGATGTGAGGAAAAACTTTTTTACGCAGCGAGTGGTGAGGACCTGGAACTCGCTGCCGATGGAAGTGGTGGAAGCGGACACACTCAATGTTTTCAAGGGGAGACTGGATAGGCACTTGAGGGAAATAAACTTGCAGGGCTACGGGGATAGAGCGGGGGAATGGGACTGACTGGATTACTCTACAGAAAGCCGAATGGCCTCCTTCTGTGCCTTTATGACTGAGGTCACTTCAGTTCATATATTTGATGACACAGCTATTCATTTTATATTTACGACACCTAAACTTAGCTGCAGCAGAAATTGGGACACGGCCAAAAAGTAACTGGGTATCTATTTTGGTGTGTATTTAAGCAAGTTAGTATATTTTCAGTATTTAGTAGATTTCTACTGACCGAAGTACAACTACTTTTCTAAGAACTGTAAGTCACACTGTACAGCTTTGCCTGAAACTTGACAATAACGAACTAAGAAGCATTCAAGAAAGCTTGCTGAACATTTTAAAATGCAGCATATGTTTAATAAACCATGTAAACAAGTCAACGTCAACTAATGAAAAATAGACAGACCAGTGCACTAAAAACATGAACAGCCGACAAGTTCAGAGCTATTTAGACTTTTTAAAAATTGCACCCACTACAGTGATTAGCACATCCTCTCCAGTTTATATTTTGACTATCATTTTTTTCAGTTCTGAAACTCAGTGACCCTTTTCTGTATTCACACCTGTAATTATGGTTACTTGAATCACTACAAGACCAGCTCAACTTGTAAAACAGCAGCAGGAAACTGGTAGCAAAATAGTTGAAAGACAAGTAATAAGTAAAACCAGCAATTCAACCAGAGTTTACATCTGAAACAGAGTTAGCAACACAAGCAAATAGCACAAATCCACAAGGTGAACACTAATATTTCCATCTCCAGTACAGCTCACAATTTTATAAATGCTGTGATACATTCACAAAATATACCAACCCAACTGCTGCAGGCAGCAAAAGAAAAGCATTTACAGAAGTAACATGTTATATGAATCTATAGAAGCAAAGGTGCTAACACACATACAATCCAGGGCCAATGGTATGCCAGCTTCCAGAGTGAATACACACTAAAATTTGCGAAGATGGAAAATGTAGTTATTGAGCTTTATTTGCTGTACAACTTGTTGCAAAAACAAGAGCCATAGCACCAAACCCTGTAGCTACTCAAAACCAGAAAATGTTGTAGTTGCATTCCTAGCTTTGAAGTTCAAACCATTTTTAAGAGCTTCATATTATTGTTTGGCTGCATCTCGAATTGACATCATGAGCTTTTCCCCCTCCCCCATTTAATACCAGCTGGAACTTTAGACAAATTTATAGTTCAGTAATTTTAACTAGGACTACTAAAAATGATACTCTTCGTAACAAAAAAATAGTAACAAACTTTTAAAATTCTCATCCTTGTTTTCAAATCCCTCCATGGCCTCGCCCCTCCCTATCTCTAATCTCCTCCAGCCCCACTCCAAAGTATCTGTGCTCCTCAAATTCTGGCCTCTTGGGCATCCCCGATTTTAATCGCTCCACCATTGGTGGCAATGCCTTCAGCTGCCAGGCCCTAAGCTCTGAATTCCCTCCCTAAACCTCTTCGCCTCTCTTTCCTCCTTTAAGACCTACGTCTTTGTCTGCCCCAATATCTCTTTACGTGGCTCGGTGTCAAATTTTGTTTTACAACACTCCTGTGAAGCACCTTGGGACATTTTACTATGTTACAGGTGCTATATAAATACAAGTTGTTGTTGTTTGCATGGCTGCCTATTTTGATCAGTGTGTAAAACAATAGACAACTTATTCTGCATGTTCTTGAATTACCAAGAATTGGAACTGGGCAGGATAATACAGATCATGCCAAGCTATATGTATATGTTGGCAGCTTTAAAAAGCCAAAGTTTAAATACTTATTTGAGACACATTTTTTGTACTCCCAGGTGAGGGATGTCAATGCTGGGGAATAGCGCATTCTGGCATCCAGCACTAGCACTGCACTTCACCTGACGAAGGGGCAGCAGCTCCGAAAGCTTGCGATTTCAAATGAAACTGTTGGACTATAACCTGGTGTTGTGCGACTTCTCACTTTTGTCCACCCCAGTCCAACACCGGCATCTCCGCATCATAGCAGGTATAGCACAGACAAGATGTACAGTAAACCTTCTACTGTATCCCAACAACATGCCTCTACCCCATCCTTGAAGTGCACTCCTTACCCACCGGTCTTTTTTCATATCAAATCACCCCAATGGCCTCTCTAAGAGTGCTAATTTGTGCCATTGATTGAACTCAACTAGTGACTGGGTCGAGATTTTCCAGCCTCATTTCACATAGAATCCTTACAGCAAAAAAAAAATGTCCACTTCATCAGTCGGGGTTGGATTCAAACCCAGGTCCCAAAAGGGAGCAAATTACCACAACTCCCAGCACACTTACCCACCTCCCCCCCAAAAAAAGCATTTCTTCTCTTAGGTTATGTTAAAAACATTACTATTGATTTCAGCTCAATGTGCACTTGAGACTGAGTTTTCTAAACTACTTGAAACAAACCAATATATCACTTACTGTTCTTTTTCATTATTTTCCCACGCATCGAGTATTCTCTGAATTAATTGGCACTTCTGAAACAGCTGGACAATGAAAAACTGAGTTAATATATATATATATTCAGTGATTAAAACTAAAAATAATTTTTTTCATGGATTTACTGACTTTTGGGACAATAGATCAGTTATGCCATTACCCCATCCACCACCTTAAACATTCACTCCCTCCACCACTGGCGCACCATGGCAGCAGTGTGTACCATCTACAAGATGCACTGCAGCAACTCGCCAAGGCTTCTTCAGCAGCACCTCCCAAACCCACGACCTCTTCCACCTAGAAGGACAAGGGCAGCAGGCGCATGGGAACACCACCTGCAAGTTCCCCTCCAAGTCACACACCATCCTGACTTGGAAACATATTGCCATTCCTTCATCGTCGCTGGGTCAAAATCTTGGAACTCCTTCCCTAACAGCACTGTGGGAGTACCTTCACCGCACGGACTGCAGCGGTTCAAGAAGGCAGCTCAGCACCACCTTCTCAAGGGCAATTAGGGAGGGCAATAAATGCTGGCCTTGCCAGCGATGCCCACATCCCAGGAATGAATGAATAAAAAATTTCAGACTCCGCTGTTTTGAGTCAACAAATACTCTGAATAGAAAGTGAAAGGCCTGTTGAAAATAGCTTATAAGCATACAACTAAGTGAAAAATCAAAAATAGACTATTTTTCAACTGCAACAGTTTTATAATACAAATGCCAGTTTGTTTCTTTTAAGTTCACAAAAAAACTTAAGACCCCATCTTTCAGATGGTCTAAAACACATCTTTACTGCTAAAATGGCAGATTCTGCCATCAACTTAAGACACTTCCAAGCTTCCTATTCTAAAAGGCAATTTCTGGTTTATAATTCAGAATCCCTTGGAACATACGGTCCATAAATGGACAAAAATAATCTAAAAAGTCACAAAGGACAAAATCCCCTTCCCCCACCTCCCCCCCCCCCCAAAAAACTAGATTTATTCAAAAGGCAGAGCCATAATTCAGACAATTCTACAAACTGGTAGCAAAGAAAATCAGACTTTTAAATACACTAGAAAATTCCCCACATCATTGCTCGTAGGATGAGCAGCAAAGATCCAGGAGCAACAGGGCAAGGTCAGGGCAGAGACTGAGCGGCAGGACAATCAGAGTGGGCAAGAGTGCAGGGAACAACTGACGCACAAGCGTAGTGGTCCATCACAGAACAGGAGGCCCGAGTATCAAATAGTAGGGAAGTAAAGGGTAGGAGCAGCAGACAGTCCTGGTTACACAGAATATATGATGGTGATGGGGTCAGCAACATACTGGCAGGTATTATGCAAGTAAATTATGACTTAACTCTATTGGTAGGCTTGTTGGGCTTTAAACAGGAAAATTGCATGACAGCTGAAAGGGAGCTGAAATTTTCTTTGTAGTACATGATTTCTATGAAACAACCAATAAAATATTAACCCAGGAGCCTCACTGGCCAGCACAGACACATGGGCCGAATGGCCTCCCTCTGTGCCATAAATTTCTATGATTCCTGACACTGACCAAATTAGAAAGGGGGACTGCATTTTATTCCTGGATTGGTATCCAATTGCTTGTTTCACAGTAGAAATAGTAAACCAGTCAGAAAGCTTCTGCATTAAACTTCAGTCAGGTTATATTTTTTCCACAACAGAAACAATGAGCCGATCAGAAAGCACAAATACAAACCTACAATGAACCATCAGAAAGCGCGCTCAAGATACCTCAAACACCACACACACAATTTTTAAGTACAACAGTAACAAGTGTTTTTTACTCTAATCAAGATTGAGTGGGGAGAAACATATACTAGCAGGACTGACAGCGCACCTGACCAACATTCATTTTCACCAATCAAATGATCCAATGTTAACTTATTGCAATGCCTAATAACACAAGGAAAAGGCTCTTACGTGTTTTATTAATATATTTTCTCTGGCAGTATCGGGATTATCCTCTATGTTGTTTTCTGTGCTGGTATCATGGGGTGGAGGGCTTCCTAAGATTGTTGCAATGCAAATTTCTACTTGTACATGAAGGAAATTATTCCAAACGTATCTGAAGTACATATCCTTTTTTAAAAAATAAAAGCATCAATTAAATTTCTGGTTTCAGTACACAACAAAAATTCATTTTAAGTTCTTAAAATATTCCAGCAAAATAATTATACATTGATAGATAGTTGTACTGATAATTGTTTACACAAGCAAATCATACAGCACAGGAGGTCGTCACTTGGCCCATCATGACTGTGCCGGCTTTGAAAGAGCTATCCAATTAGTCTCACTCCCCTGCTCTTTCCCCATAGCCCTGCAAATTTTTCCTTTGCAAGTGCAAATCCAATTCCACTTGAAGTTACTATTTAATCTGTTTCCACCATCCTTTCAAGCAGTGCATTCCAGATCATAACAACCGGCTGTGTAAAAAAACTCTCATCTCTCCCTCTCTTCCCCCCTCACCTGACCGCCAACCCCCCATCCCCTGCTTTTTTTTTTAAACCAATTAAATTGGATGATGAGATTAGTAATGAGATAAGTGCATTTAAAATAAAAAAGGGGATATATTAAATAAATTAAATCAAACTCAAGGAGGATAAAACCCCTGGTCCGGATGGATTGCATCCATGCATTTTAAAAGAATCTAGGGAAGAGATAGCAGAGGAATTACTATGCATATTTAATAATTCATTTGAAAAAGGTATAGTGCCAGAGGACTGGAGGATAGCTAACGTAATACCAATATTTAAGAAGGGGGATATAGAACATGTCCAGGGAATTATAGACCAGTCAGCTTAACATTGGTGGTAGGAAAAATAATGGAACCCCTACTAAAGGAGAAAATAGAACATCTAGTAACCAAAAATATATGAATAATTAACATGGATTTCAAAAGGGAAAGTCTTGCTTGACCAACCTTATTGAATTTTTTGAAGAGGTAACAGATAGAGTAAGCAGTAGTAATGCAGTAGATGTGATTTATCTAGATTTTCAAAAGGCCTTCGATAAGGTACCCCATAATAGACTGATGAACAAGGTCAGAGAATGCAGAGTCAGGGGACAAGTAGCAGAATGGATTGCTGGCTGGCTTCAGGACAGAAAGCAGAGAGTAGGAGAAAAGGGTAGCTATTCAGTGGCAGAAGGTGGGTAGTAGTATTCCACAAGGATCAGTGCTGGGACCACTGCTGTTCACAACTTACATTAACAATTTAGACTTTGGAATCAAAAACACAATTTCTAAATTTGCAGTTGACACCAAATTTGGGGGGGGGGTTAGTCAATACTGAGGAGGACTGCAACAAGTTACAGGAGGACATTAATAAACTTGCAGAATGGGCATATAATTAGCAAATGAAGTTCAACACAGATAAATGTGAGGTATTACATTTTGGTAGGAAGAATAGGGAGGTCACTTATCACTTCGAGGGTGCGAGTCTAGGTGGGGTAGAGGAACAAAGGGATCTCGGAGTACAAATACACAAATCACTAAAAGTTGCGACACAGGTTAGCAAGGCCATAAAAAAAAGCATGATGTGGAGATGCCGGCGTTGGACTGGGGTGGACAAAAATGAGAAGTCGCACAAAAAAAGCAAACCAAGCACTAGGGGTTATTTCTAGAGGGATAGAATTGAGAAGTAGGCACTGGAGAGGGTGCAGAGAAGATTTACACGGGTGATACCAGAAATGCGAGGGTATACATATCAAGAAAGGATGAACAGGCTGGGTCTCTTTTCTCTTGAAAAAAGGCTGAGGGGTGACCTAATAGAGGTCTTTAAAATTATGAAAGGTTTTGATAGAGTGGATACAGAGAGAATGTTTCCACTTGTGGGGAAGAGCATAACTAGAGGCCATCAATATAAGATAGTCACCAAGAAAGCTAAAAGGGAATTCAGAAGAAACTTCTTTACCCAAAGGGTGGTGAGAATGTGGAACTCGCTACCACAGGGAGTGGTTGAAGCGAATAGTATCGATGCATTTAAGGGGAGACTAGTCAAGCATATGAGGGAAAAGGGAATAGAGGGTTATACTGATAGATTTAGATGAGGAAAGACGGGATGAGGCTCATGTGGAGCATAAACGCCAGCATGAACTGGTTGGGCCGAATGGCCTGTTTCTGTGCCGTATATCCTATGTAATCTTCAATCGGTGTCCTTTGGTTAACGACCCTCCTGCCAGTGGAAACAGTTTCTCCCAGCTTCTCTAGTCTCCACTAGAAGTCTCTCATCCCTGGTACAATTCTAGTAAATCTCTTCTGTACCTTTTCCAAGGCCTTGACATCCTTACTCTCCTCTGCACCCTATCCAAATGTGGTTTTCTAACTCCTGTCAGACTTAGGGTTACCTCCATAGATTGCTACAAAAAATACATTGTTTACAATATCTGTTCCCATTGTTCAAATTATTAAACAAGTCTCCATAAATTGAACATAAAACAGAAGCACTGGTTAGATCCTCACCAATAACACATCCATAGTGTTGAGTTCTACGAACTCTGCATTAATGCTGTGTGTGTTTGTTTGCAGAAGGCTGGCTACAAGTCTGACCACATTCAGACGCGTATTCCCCACTGGTGTGTCTAATACTCCCCAGGTAGTTTTCATTGCACTTTTCTACAAATAAAGGAACACTGTGTTAAGACCAGACCATACAGATTATCAAATAAAATCAAAATTATCACATTTTTATGCAAAGTTCTTTAATGAAATGCAACCAAACACTTTAAAAAGTAGCTTGCTGTCTTTACATGCATTTAAGATTTTTCACCTTTCTCTAAATCTTCCGGATATGGCCATTCCATTGGCTGTATAGATATCAATTTATTACTTCTAAAATTGGGTACATAATTTTGTGGTAAACACTTTATAGTGGCGTAATTCTGGTTGATGGGTTTTATATTAATAAAATGTTACGAAGAGATTCTATTTCTCTCTGTCCTTCCATCCAATTTTAAGATTGTGCAAATTAAGTTTATTCAAAATATAACCCTCTAAAACAGAGGCTAAACATCCAAAATTAAAAGCTTATTTTCATATTTGAGCTGTTCCTGCACTTTTCTTTTTAAATACAGTTTTTGTGCTCTGCAAGAGCGTATCTGACCTTTGCTCAGTGTTGCTGACCTTTAATTCTTACAATTAAGCACAAGTTTAGGCATGTATAATAACTGTTTCCCTGGCACTAGTAGGATCTTTGCCACACTAAATCTGCGTGCTAGTTCAACATTATAGTAACTGACTCCTTTCCCAAGTTGTTAACAGTGGCAGGTGGAAGCCAAATTACCAGGAAAACACAACAGTTTGAGTTCTCGCATAACAGGGAACAAAAGCTTTTGAATTAGTTTGGTCACATTAGTGAAAAAGCCAGTTTTAAGGGTAGAGATTATATACCTTAAATAAATTAACATTTATCAAACTATTGAAAGCTATTAAATCCATTTTACCTTAGGAGGCTCAAGTAGTATCTGATGGAAGTCTTTAAGTCTTTGTCTAATGGCTTGTAATGTGCTATTACTCACAGAAAAGGCTGCATGGTTCATACCAGTTGGACAGATCTCTAGCTGACCTTCAAAACTTGAAAAACAAGTGAAAATAGGTTTTGCATTATTGTTGTGCACATACGAAAAAGGATGGGAAAAGACCACCCGATCCATCAAGCCTACCCAAACTAGATATGGAGCAGCAGATTCACCTACAGCCCATCCCTTCAGTTATTTCCTGGGAAGAGTGAAAAAAAAAACCTGTGGCCAATTTAGGAAAATACTCTTGGCAATTCCTCCCCAATCCCCATCAAGCAAGCTCCAGGAGACTACAGTAATTCAGAAGTCTGCCCATCATCCCACAACATATATTTTAGAACCTGAATGTCTCCTTCTCAGGAACTCATCTAGTTCCCTTTTGAAAGACTGCAGGTAGTCTATAGTCACTGCATGTTTCGAGAATCTGTTCTAGTAGGTAATAACACTGAAAAGATATCCTGGCAACTAACCCAACTCTTTGCTTACGCAATTTATAATTATGACGCATTGTTCTCCCTATCCATTTTAAATAAGGCATCCAGCTGGACAGAATATATTCCCTTCATCATTTTAAAAACCTCAATCATAACTCCTCTCAAGTCTATCTTTCTCTAATGAAAACAGCTCAACCCTGGAACCCATCTGATAGCCAAGAGCCTTCAAACTGGGTATCATTTTAATTGCCCTCCTCTGGAGCTTCTCCGGGGCCTCAATATCCCCCACTCTTCTTCTTAGGCAGTCCCTCGGAACAGAGGATGACTTGCTTCCACACTAAAAATGAGTTCTCAGGTGACTGATGAGTCCAATGCGGAGCCTACAGTCTCTTTCACAGGTGGGGCAGATGGTGGCTGAAGGGGCGGGTGGGTGGGGTGCTTGGGTTGACGTGTGCTCCTTCCACTGTTTGCACTTGGCTTCCGCTTGCTCCCGGCGAAGGGACTCGAGGTGATCAAAATCAGATACAATACTCCAAATGCAGCCATACCATGGCTTGTTACAGCTCAAATACACAATTCTTAGTTTTATATTGCACTGTCAATACACAATCTAACCTCCCAGTACTTAAAACCCTAATTGCTTTCCCAATTCTTCGTCACACTGCTTGTGGGCCTTCAATGATTTATTCACTATGACCCTGCATCCCCCTCTTGCTCCATAACTTTTAACAGATATCCCTGCATTATATACACATGCATGGACTTTACTTCTGCATTGTATACACATGCTAGGAGTTTTTCCTAAACCCAAATGCATCACGCTGCATTGATCCTGAGAATTGCTCCTTTGTACAGCACAATTAAAGTGTAATTATGGCATTAGACATCAAGTGTTAAAGAAAGACTTGCATTTATATCGCGCTTTTCATGACCACCGGACATCTCAAAGCACTTTACAGCCAATGAAGTACTTTTGATATGTAATCATTGTTGTAATGTAGGAAACTCGGCAGCCAATTTGCGCTCAGCAACTTCCCACAAACAGCAATGTGTTAATGACCAGATAATCTGTTTAGTGATGTTGATTGAGGGATAAATATTGGCCAGGACACCAGGGATAACTCCCCTGCTCTTCTTCGAAATAGTGCCATAGGATCTTTTTCATCCACCTGAGTGGGTTTAATGTCTCATCTGAAAGACGGCACCTCCAACAGTGTAGCATTCCCTCAGTACTGCACTGGAGTGTCAGCCTAGATTTTTGTGCTCAAGTCTCTGGAGTGGGACTTGAACCCACAGCCTTCTGACTTAGAGGCGAGGGAGCTACCAACTGAGCCACAGCCCGTACAGTCAGAGACACCTGTCCCCTGTATACACATTGGGGGGTTGAATTTGCACTGGAGTTCTCCAGATCACCCAATGTAACCTGTAAATTCCACACTCTCCATCTCATCTCTGCATCTCTAGTCACATTTCTGTATCTGCACATCTTTATATCTCTGTATCTCCACATCTGTCTCTCTCTACACCTTTATCTCTTCCTGCAACTTTAATCTTTGCATCCTTTCTAATTAATGTTAGAGCTCTGAATTATATGCAGAAATAACTTTGACTTACGCTGGTCTTCGAGTCTCCAGTAATGTTAACAATATTTGGATACAATTCACAATTGCTGATTCAGTCTTCTCCTTATCGAGGACATTTGTAAGCAAGTATTCTAAAGTTTCTTGCCTGGAAAAAATGGGTACTTTTAAAAGATTAAACAAGCTTCTACTTTAACCACTACTATTAGTATTAACATAAGCTGAGCACAGAAATCCTACAATCAAACCCACTGTGGAGATTTAAGGCAACCAATTTGACCACTGAATTCTTCCTGGGTGGCTATAATTCAAGCTTCTTTGCAAGGTTGAATCCATCTTCCTTAGTCATCCAACGATCTTGCATAGAACAAATTACTTCTTTCAGAAAACGGAATTAAAATCCTAGCTGGCATTCAACTGAGGTTCCAGCTAGTGATACGGGGGTACATGAATATCTTACAAAATCCAGTAAGTGATACTAATTTATTCTGCACAACCACTTCTGCTCAGTCAGAACTGTAATATTTTACTGATATAAATGGATGAGTGCTTTTTTAAACTTGTGCTCCCATATGTATATTTTAGTACTCCTTACTTATGCCTCATGCTTTATTCTTTCGTTACTACCATCTCAAGAGCCCAATATAATTTTGCACCCAAAAGCAAGAGATCCATTATATCCTGTGAAGCAAATGAGTACATTGTGGATGGGTTAGTGGTATTTTTGGATTGAATTCATAATTATGTGCATATATGGAAAGGACAAGCCAATGATCTTGATTATATATTCATTTAACTATGTAGTTGATTTTATTTCCCACCTTTTCAAGCTACAGGAAACTCTTTATTAACCGGCACCCAAATATCCGGAAATCTCTCTTAACCGGCAAAATTCTTGAGTAGGTAACCGGGGTTTTCCTTCATCTCTCGTTTAAAATTAACTTTAAAAAAAACCCCGAGGCGTTTGCCTTGTATCGGAGCGTGTAGATTGGGAGGGGAATGTGCAGCCCGGGTAGGCAGCGGACACGACAGATGGTCAGCTGCCGGTCCCCGGGGAGACGGAGCTCTGAATGCAGGCGCATGTCAATGTGTATGGGGCTCTCTTACGTTGGGAGATATAACTCTCCATTATCCGGACTTTTTGATTAACCGGCACCACGCCAGTCCCGTCGGTGCTGGTTAATAGAGTTTCCTGTACATATATAGATGAAGATGGGAGGGAAAATGTTCCAGGATAGCTAGGTAGAAGGTAGGTTGCAAGTATTGCAAATAGCTCTACTGGGAGTCTGAAGGGCGGTGAGCTTGGGTAGTGTTGGGAGGACGATGCTGGTTTCTGGAAGCACATGGAGGGGGGCTGGGTTGTGCAGAATTGGAGAAGTGCATGGGGAATACAAAGATTTCAGAGGGTGGCAAGTAAAGGGAGGGGGTTGTGGCAGTGATGGGAACGTGCTGCAGGGGCAGATTGTTGGGTAGCAATAGGAAGAGTGCAAGATGGACCTTGGCATGTGGGAGGACTGGGCAGAAGGTACCAGGGTGGGACTACTGAGAGTGGAGAGTGCTATGTGCTTAGTAGTTTTGGAAGTGATTAGGAAGGTAGTCTTGGTGTGTAGGAGGATTGGGATGGCAGTGATAGCAAGTTGCATTAGGGTTCTGAGATATGGGAGTCGTGCATCAGGTTGTGGCAGTGGTTAGATGAAAGAACAGAGATGCGGCAGTGCTTGTTTTGGGGAAGGGGGTAAGGAGCTAGGGGGTGAGGTCCTGATTTTTGAGAGTACTAGGAGAAACGAGATACAGGGCCAGAAGCAGGAGGGAGCAATGAGGGTGGGTGGGAGGGCACAAACCTAAAAACTTTGGGCAGGAGCAACAAAATGCAGTACAAGGAAAAAGATGGTGGAAAGTTATGCCACGCAGAGGCTGAGAAGCAGGAGAGAGAAAGGAAATGCACAGGATTTTGGGACAGTGAGCTGGAAAATATCATTATTTAGATGGAAAACCGAACTTGTAAAAGTGCGGTTTGTTATTTAAATAAGAGTGTTTTCCCCAGCCAGAATGGGTAATTCCGCTTCTGCGGAAAGAGAATCACGGTTCCAGTAAAGAAAAATGACCAGGAACTGGCTTAAAATTGGTTAAGAGTTTTTAAAAAGGCAGAAAAGGTTTTTAAAGCACTAAAAATACTCCCTGCACCCTTCTTTTTATATCTTGCTTTCTAACTGCAATACTCCCTGTATACTATGAATATAGATAAGTTTAATACAGATGCGACAGGCAGGCATGGCAGAAGAAAGCAATTTCGGACAACGAAACCGGAAGCGTATGCTGTATATTAAACTTTTAATAACAGCTGTATTAAAAATCTTGTGTGCAAGCTCTTCCTGTCTGTGCCACTTGACTTCCCACCGACATGTTTTTAATCACACTTTGTCGCAATTTTTTGCCCTAAATTCCTATGTCAACATTTACAATGGAAACTGCCGACGTTGTCACGATTATTGCAAAATCGGGTAGTTATGAAGGAAGTTTGAGCTGTTTCTCCCAACTCGAATGCCATTTTTTTTTTTAAACCATTTAAGATCTAACTTTTTCTATTAATTAAACTTTTAATTTGTTTAAATTTACAAGCCATCTCGCTCTCCCTTCTTAAATTCTTTCCTCACGCACTCTGACTGCCATTGCTCCTGCTAGCAGTCCATTGTCATCTACCTCCACCCAAACTTTGTTGAGCTACCTGCTTTTTTGTTAGGAAATTGCCCTGCAAATCAGCCTGTTCTCCACTTTCTCTGCTCCCCGCCTCGGACCGGTGGCTACTGGCTCCTTCTCGGCTGCCACTCAGCACTTCCATAGAACTCTATCCTATGCCCGCAATGGAAATCACTTTGGAGATAAACTTCCTTTTTCCTTACTTTCTCTGCCTGCCTTTAAATCTTCTGAATAACTTCCCCATCAATCAGCCTATTCCCAGCCCTCGCTGCTTTCCAGCTCTGCCAGATGACTGCTAGCCTGTTCACAGCCAATACTGTTCCTCACCTCCTACGTATCGTATTAACGGTATACATAAAGTTGCTGGAGCTGAATTTAAACTCAGGTGCAGTAGTAGGGCAGGAAACAGTGTAGTAATATGACATATTTATATGGCAGCAATGATCAGAATGATCCTTAAAAAAATCCTCAAATCAGCCAAATATGTATTATGTTCAAAATCAAAGTACTGATCAACATATTTTGAATAATCATTTAAAAAAAGTTAACAAGAGTTACAACTACATTTCCAAATGTTTAATATAATTTCTGACTTGGGAAAATATTACAAAAAAATCTTTTAGTTAACCATCAATTATTACCAAATTAATGTCTCTGGGATACACAGGAACATAAAGTCTTCATATAAAACCATTTATATCTACTCTGTACCCAAACTGAACTTATTTTGACATTTTAAGATAAGGGTAGGATGCAATTCATTCAACTATTCTGGCAGTTTTACTGATACATTGTGTCTAACAGGTTCTGCGACTCGTATTAATTTATATATTAGACATAAATTTAAAACAAAGCTCAGGAACGAGTTTGCTTTTCTGATCTCAAAATTAGTCTCTCTATTGTGGGGTACTCTTCCAAAACGTCTCAGGCATTATGAAATAAAGTCCATATATTTATGTATGGAAATATAACCAATGACAGTTGGAAGAAGTAAAATCCTTCTCTGTTCCCCCTCCCTCCACCACCAAATTCTGCGCTGGCCAGGGTCACCGTACTAGTGTCACTGGCTGCAGCCATGTAGCAGCTTTCTCTGGTTTCTAACCCCCATCCAGTGTCCCTTATTTTTCTCTTCCCCACCCCCCCACATCCAGAGGCCTCCATCCCTCTAGCCGCTTACCACTCCCTACTCTCGTCTTCTCCCCTACCCTCTAATCCTTCACTAACTTCCATTTCCCCTTCAACTTCTAACACTGCTTTATCTTCTTCCCTGTCCACGCAGCCTCTACCTTCCCCCACCTGTAACCCCATTCTACCTTCAAACTCTGGTCCACAGCAGTGCCACCACTACAGGAGGGTATAATTACAGTTGACAAAAAGCAGTTTTCATTATAAATACATACATGGAAATTTACAATGAAAATAAAAACTACATAATGTATAACTTCAAAATAGTGACTGAATTATGTCTGCAGATTCTATTATTGTTCACCCTCTAACCCTGCTTCACTTGAAGACTATACATGGTCTTAACTCCTGTGCAAAGCCATGAGAGATCGACCAGTGTGCACACTTTTTACTTTATACAATAAAAATGTACATTTATATAGTGCCTATATTATAAAAATGTCCCAAGGTGACTCACAGAAGCATAAATCAGACAAAAATTGACAAGTCAATGAAGCAATATTAGGAGAGGAGATTAAAAGCTGTCAAAGTAGTAGATTTTAACGAGGGACCTAAAGGAGAGAGGTGGAGAAGTTACGGGAATTCCAGAGCTTAGGGCCTAGATGGGGAAGATAGAATGGCACAGCCGTTAATGGTGGGGTGAAAGGAGCTGGAGATGTACAAGAGGCAGAGTTGGAGGAATGCAGAGTTCTCTAAGGGTTGTAGGGCAGAAGGAGGTTACAGAAATAAGTTGAGGCAAGGCCTGGAAAGGATCTGAACATGAGGATGAGAATTTTGAATTGGAAGTGTTGGGTGAAGCAGAACCAATGTAGATCTGTGAGCATAGGGGTGATGAGTTAGCGAGACATAGTGTGGGTTAGGATAGGGGACCCAGAATTTTGAATAAGCTGAAGTTTATGGAGGGTGGAGGATGGGAGGTCAGCCAGGAGAGCATTGGAATAGTCGAATCTGGAGGTAACAAAGGCATGAATGTGGGTTTCGGCAGCAGATGGATCATGTTATGGAGGTGGAAATAGGCGGTCTTTATGATGGGAGAAGATATGGGATCAGAAGCTCAGCTTGGGGTCGAATAGTACGCCGAAAGTTGCTAATGGTCGGGTTCAACCGGAGAGTGGCTAGGGAGAAGGATGAAATTGGTGACGAGGGTACAGAGTTTGTGACGGGTCCAAAGTCAATGGATTTGATCCTTCGAATCTTTAACTGGAGGAACTTGCGGCTCATCCAGGACTGGATGTCGAACAAGCAGTCTGGCAATAGAGGCAGTGGAGGTGTCGAGCTAGAGCTGGATGTCTTCAGCGCTCATGTGGAACCTGATGCCATGTCTTCAGGTGGTGTTGCCGAGGGGCAGTATTTAGATGAGGTAGAGAAGGGGGCCAGGGGTAGACCCTTGAGTAACTACGGTTACATTGTGGGGACGAGAAGATGCTTTGGATAGGTAGGAGTGGAACCAGGCGAGGGCAGTCCACTCAGCTAGACAATGGAGGAGAGGGTGTTGGAGGATGATCGCGCCAAAGGCTGCAGAGAAGTCGAGAAAGGCGAGGAGTGATAATGCACCAAGGACAGTCACAGAGGATGTAATTTGTGAATTTGATTAGGGCTGTTTCAGTGTTGCAGCAGGGGTTGAAACCTAATTGGAGAGAGTCAAAAATGAAGTTGCAAGAAAGAATAGCATAGATTTGGGAGGTGATAAAAAGGTTCAAAGACTTTGTAGAGGAAAGGGAGGTTGGAGATGGATCAAATAGGGACTAGTGCCAGGAAGGGCAATAAATGCTGGCCTTGCCAGCGATGCCCACATTCCATTTTGAGCAACAGGGGAGTCAAGGGTTATGGAGAGCGGGCAGGAAAGTGGAGTCGAGGCCAAAATCGGATCAGCCATGATCTCATTAAATGGCGGAGCAGGCTCGAGGGGCCGAATGACCTGCTCCTGCTTCTTACGTTCTTATAAACAAATAATTTTTTTTAAGTGCTAAAGTTTTATGGATTAACAATTGAGGCTATTGTGATGTCACAAAGGAATAGTCACGAATCTTAGTATACACAATGGATTTTGGCATTTAAGAAGCGAACATAAAGGCAAAGTTGTGTGGGAGTACTTTCTATTCAAAATACGTTCCCCTCCTCTACCCCACCCCCCCCCCATCTCAAAAATTATACTCCTTATAGAGATTACTTTGTTGAAAATATCTCTGCCTTCTGACGATACAAAAATCAAAACACTTTGTAACTCCAGTGTCACTCTGGAAATATAGGTTACAAGGTCTTCATTAACTTTAAAAAGAGCACCACTTTGGACTAGGTGCAATCTTGCGCCACCCGACTCGAGATAAAATTACCACTAGCTGTATTTTAGCCCCAAGCCTGCTTGAAGCATCACTCCCACCGAAGAGGATGGAACTACTCTGGACAAGACTTGCCACGGTGACCTATCACCAAAGCAGCTCTGGGAATGTAGGGGGCAGGGGAGTGGAGAGCTAAAACAGCAAGTGGTGAGAAGACAAATATCCAAGATATTTACAAGATCAGCATATTTTTGGGGGAAAAAAGTATGCTTTTGGTGGCCTGAGCTTACTTGCAATCATATGAGAAGGATACTGCAATAAAGGACTAACCACACTAGGCAATCTACATTCAAAGCATTTTTCTTCAGAATTTGGTACATCATAAATATGGTTTAACTCTACAAAAATCCATCATTTTGTATGACTTTCAAAAAAATTACTACTTTTGATATTTAGACAAAACATTTCAACGGCTACAATGCTTTTTATAAGAAATGTTGATTGTTGATCTAATTTTACAAGTATTTTACAAAGAATTTACCAATTTTAAATAATCAAATACAAAGTCTAAAATATATATTCTTGAAGTAATATACTGCTCCCATTCTTTCAAAGAGTAAAATCATTGCTTTCTTAACTGACTTATATAAAGTTTAAATAAAGACATTTATATAAAGAAAATCAAATAACTTTCCTTACACATAATTTGCCTCTATCATTAAGACCACAATAAAATTAAAACAACTTTATTAAGTTAACATTTAAACAACTATCAAACGACATACTTCTCTATCGTGGACAAAAGTGGATCTGGTTCTGGAGAGCTCTGCATTTGAATCATCTGGTCTCTGCTAAGGCGGATGATTTCACACAATGATTGCGATGCATTTGAGTGCCTCTAAAAAATAAAACGTTGGATATCTGAAGTCATTTATTTTAGAACTCAGCAAAAATTCAGTTGCATTCAAAAAGAGCAAAGCAGACATTTTTTCACTTACAAGCCTGAAATTTAAACTTAGTGAATTGTTTTAACAGAGTATCATCTAGAGTAACAAATTCACCAAGTTACTAGTTCTGACGAAAGGTCATCAACCTGAAACGCTAATTCTGTTTCTCTTGCCAGATGCTGCCAGACCTGCTGAGTATTTCTAGCATTTTATGTTTTTATTTCACCAAGTTACTAATTGCTTACAGTTACCATCTTTCTTTTAAAAATTAACCAAATATAACAAAATGCAGTGTGGTATGATACTAAAAACATGAAATAGAATGCTAGATCAGTTACCCTAGGTATGATCTCCCTCTTCAAAAGGAAGTTCTACCTCCACATACAAATATGATATCGCCATCATCCCTCTGAGGAAAAACACACGAGGACTAGACCCATCTAAAGAATTCGAATAATCAGCAGTCAGGGACCCTCTCCCACAAAAGCAAAATACTGCGGATGCTGGAAATTTGAAACAACAGAAAATGCTGGAAATACTTAGGTCAGGCAGCATCTGTGGAGAGAGAAACAGAGTTAACGTTTCAAGTCGATGTTCTGACGAAGGGTCATCGACCTGAAACGTTAACTCTGTTTCTCGCTCTACAGATGCTGCCTGACCTGCTGAGTATTTCCAGCATTTTCTGTTTTTATTACCCTCTCCCACACTCTGCTGTATTTGAGACCTTATTCTACACCTGCAGTTCTTTGCCCAGAGAGGGCAGCAATAGCACTGAAGAGAAAAATGAGGGGTAGAATAGGAACCTGCTTTGTGAATGAAGGCTCAACTTTTTATCCAGAAAAATATATGAGAAGGACCATACCTAAAGTAGGTAAATATAACATTCTTCCTTATTTGTTCAAACCACCAAATAGACAAATAGGAACATACCAAAAGTAGTATAGAATTTGGTAGTGGGATTCTGAAGACCTACATCTTTTAGGCCAGCTTGGAGCACTGCAGCACCAAAGAGCTCATCCTGCCAGGAAGTAACACAAAGAGATACACTTCACTACCCACTGCTAACCACTGTTTAGTAATTGGTTACCTAAAGACTTTTTGGGGGGAACATCTGCTTAGACCGATGAAAATCTTCTTGTAAAGGCTATTACTGTGCAGATATTAATTGATTTTTCCTTCCAATGAATAAACATGAAGACAAGACAAATGAAATTCTAACAATTTTAAAGGAAAAAGGATGGGCTCAAGAACTGCCCTGTTTTCCAAATAAGGAAAGATATATCTATCACAAATGCATGCAATTCACTAACTTCCCGAGCAAAGGTGAGGGATAGTAGAGCAACTGTCTTGAGTTTTAAAACAAAACTCATTTTTGGGACCTCCGGTCAATAGGGTTGGCATTATTTTGCTCAGCATCAAATCCTTGGAGAAGTAACCAGGAAAAAGGTTACAAATTAAGACAGGAGGCACCATGGGGTGTTTTCCCACTGGAGTTCTATAAAGGTGCAGGTGAACTTAAAACTGAACTTGCATCAACTAAAGTTGCAATAAAATTCCAGGCACATCACACCTCAAACAGACTGGAATGGTAATCATAGTTGTAGTGGACAAAACTACTTCCATTTGGTGTAATCAGTTTACAAAGTGCTGGATTCACGAAGTCAACAATGGTCCAACAATTAACCGTTGTACTCCCAGTTCCTCGAAGCCGACCCTTTCAGCAGCTCAGAGACTTCTGGTTACTTTGTTACATTTGACTGGTCAAATAGGTCAGGATACTTATAAATTGGTCTTCTTCAGTCAATTAAATAGTGCGAATAATCTGGAGGGGGGAACGAGACTGCCAGCCACTAAGGTGATATCTCAGAACTTGCAGCAGAACTCAAATTTTTGTTCTGAAATGTGGCAATGGAGTTTATGTCTTGATAATTCCCTGTCAAAAATCAAAATGATTCATTTATTTTGCTCGACTCTCCCAAGGGCACCCGTTTGTCTTGTTCTGTACCAACCCCAATCCAGACGTTGGATTGCATGAATTACCATGGCCTCAAGATGAAAAATTGTTTATTGATATAACTGACAATGATCACGTGAGCAGTATATTTTCACAACATTGATGCTTACTCAGCCTCTGAAGAGATCAGAAGCCGGTCAGTGTGCTCAAAGCTGGAGTCAGTTTAGGTGGAAGGTGTCACAAAGTTCACCCACATCCAGATGGGCTCCCACTCTATAAAGGAAGCAGGGATCAAAGGGCTCTCTCCACAACACAATTATGTCATGATCACTGGTAAAATGTGTCAAATGCACTCCAACCTACAACAGGGACACTGAAGAGGACCAGTATGCAAGAAAGTTCAGTTGCATTGGATATCTGAATAATATCTTGTGTACAGCATAATAAAAAAAACTGCTGATGCAATCCGACTCAGAATACAGAGCTAACACTGCATCCAAAATCTCTTCCTGAATTAGAGCATTAATTGTGTGCATTAATGGTGCTAATCCTGACTGCAAGAAGAGAGAAGGTACACTTGACCATCTGCAAATAAGCTTCTCTGAATGATGGGTCTCGAGTTAGCTACAACTGGGATTTGTCTCCGTTGATCAACAATCCCAAATGTGGTAGCAGAACTAGGGGCCTGCTGGATTACCATCAGCATTTCCCTGGAGGACAGCCATACCGAATCAGTGTTCAAATACAGTGGATGATGGAAAACAACAATGAGACGTATTGTTTAAGTGCATCATTTGGCAGGATCCATGGCACTCTCACAAATTTTAAAATCAGGAAATGGCAACGGCAGAGTCAATCAAAGCCAGGGCTCAAGATAGCATTAGTAAGAGATGGTGTATGAACTTTGCAAGCAGACTATAAATAAAATAATCTTTCCATAAAGTGCAAAACAAATTTTTAAACTGAGAACCAACTTTGGAATCCAAAGTTTTTCTTGTATGGGAGACAGAAATCTCCTGTAAGAGGGCTGGCCTTGAACAAGACCTTCTACATAACAGAGTAGAAGATCACCTGACCACTCGGAACATGAATCCAGCCACCCCACCCCCAAAGTGAGGGGAGCAATATCCTATTTGTATATGGAGGATGAACCAGTAAAGGAGTACTTTATATTAGCAAAAGAAAGTCTGACATTTAATACATCCAGCATTCTTCCATTCGCTATTTTGCTGTGCAGCGCACGAAGTGCATAACCATTCTTTTATTTATTTTTTTTAAGCGCCATCTTAGCAATCCATCAGTTTGGTAATATATTACCTCTACTATGCCAAATGCCTTAAATGTACATACTCTGTAGGATGAAAATACCCACTCTCACCACCTATGCAGTGGAAGGCAACTATAATTCACAGCAAAAAAAAAAAAGAACTGCATAAACTTTACATGCCACATGTTGGTTATGCAATTAAAATTCATTTCAGGAGATCCTGTAACATGCTGTTCACCCTGCAATTACTGCCATCAGCTGTGGCATCAGGGTTAACGGGGCATTACCAAGTGGATGCCAGGTACTTCCCAACAGAGAAAAACTGTAAAGTCAATCCAGGACACCACTGGGAATCTCCTAGCAGGCCGATCAAAACACCATTTGGGCAGAAACTTGGAATTAGGTTGCCCACCTTCCACTCCTGGCCACTGTACTGTCCTTCAATTAAAAAAAATCCCTTGGAGGTGGGTGGGGGATGTAGAGGGAATGAAGGGAAACTGTCATAAATTTGGGCAGATGTCTTTTATAATATTTAACCAATGATCCCAAATGAGACTGCAAACTGGGTACTAACTGCAGATCCTAGTAGAAAGCAAGCTAACTGGAGGGCTTTCGTAGTGAGCAAGTTATGAGCTGAAAAGCCTCATTCCATACATCACATTCTTAGTGAAAGATAATAGATAGCTTCCATAAGGAATGACAGGCATAGATTTAGTTAAACTTTAGTTCATCTGAAAGATGGAACTCTCCTCAATCTGAAGTATTAAGTTCTCCAAGTATAGCCAATGCCTACATGACCCACTTGGTTGGTACAACCTGACAACTGCAGGGAAGAGGCATAATGTGGAACTGTATTTCAGTATACAGCTGTCCATAGAGTTGATTTGTTGTGACCAAATGAGCTTTTAGCAGCAATACCACATGTTTACATCTACTTACATCTTCATCCTGAGATGGGTGTACCATTTCTATTAGTTGCTGAATAATCTTTTCCTCATTCAACCACTGCAAAAATATAAAAATCACCAGTAAAAATAAAAGATAATTGCAAAAATAAAGCTGAAGTTAATGCTGAATCAGAAACTTCCTTCACTTATAATTTAACCTGCATAACTAACGATACTTGGTTACTATAATGTGTTTCCTGAACATGGAAGTATATTTTTAAGCATATACTCTAATAAATTTACAGGGTATATCACATCTATATTTGTTTCTATTATTCTGGTACACCAGTTTCACTGTGCACTACTTAGTTATTGATATCGCTGTTCAAACTTTTGTTCCTGCATGCAGCCTCTTTCTCCAATACTGGATTACTCCTATCCCCTTCACTATCCACCCCCTGCCCCCACCCTCTGGAAATCCCTCTGTCTAGCCACCTCTGTGCTTTCAAAAGCCTCCTTAGAGCCCTTCTTTGACTGTGTTTTCACACCTTCCCCAACCTCTTTCTTCCATCTCCTCCATCTTTCTGTAAAGTACTCCAAGACATATGCAAGCACTATTGAAATTATTTAAGCCAAAACAACCAGTTAACAGAGCTCTGTTCTATACAGCATATATCCAAAATTTCTCAACTTACATTCAAAACATCCTGCCTCAGCTGTGGTGGTTCAATGCATGTCAATAACCTGAGCAGCAAATCCATGAGCGCGGAGGTCCCTATGTGTTTCAACATCAAGCTTACAAATGCATCCCTCTTTCGCAAAAATGCGATAATCTGCAGAAGAAAAAGATCATATTGAAACAGTGTGCATCATAATCCAGCTCCAATACCTGCAAGCAGAAATTATATAATTCTCTCCTTCCCCCCACCCACCTACCACCAAAACCAAGCACCCATCTTGAAGGCAATCAGCAAGATCTCTATTTCCAGCTTCACAAGTGTTCAGAAACATTTTCTTTTATACAAGCATCAAGTATCGTTTCTTGCCCTAGTACGGCACAGCTAAAGAAACCTTCAGAGAAAAACAGTTCAGGAGTTTTACAATATAGTCTACATTTCAGTTTTATGTAACAACTTGCATTTTTATAGCACATTTAATGTAGAAAATTGTCCAAAGGGGCCTCATGGAGGCTTAATCAGAAAGAAATGGACACCAACCCAAAGGAGGAGATCTTAGGAGGGATAACCAAAAGCTTGGTCAAAGAGAAGGGTCTTAAAGGAGGAGGGAGGTAGAGAAGCAGTAGAGTTTAGGGAGGAAATTCCAGAATATAGGAACGTACAAACAGGAGGTCAGTCACCCCCTCGAGCCTGCACCACCATTCAATTAAATCATGGGTGATCTGTGCCTCAACTTCATTTACCCACTTTAGCTCCATATCCCCCCCGATACTCTTACCTAATAAAAACGGTCAGTCTTCATGGCTGAAAGCACAGCTGCCAATGTTGGAAAGAAGGAAGGGAGATGCACAATAGGTCAGAATCAGAGGAAGTGTGTGAGGCAGGGGAAAAAGCCATGAAGAGATTTAAACATGAGGAGGAGAATTTTAAATTATAGGCATTGGGGGTGGGGGTGTCAAGGAGTCAATGTAGGTCAGCAAAGACAGGGTTGCGAGGTGAGCGGGTCTTGGGGCAGGATACCATACCGGCAACAAGTTTTGGATGAGCCAAGCTGAAGGTTACAGAAGGTGGAGGATGGGAAGCTTTTGGAATAGTTGAGTCCGACTGTAACAAAAGCATGGATGAGAGTATCAGCAGCAGATGGGCTGAGGCAGACGATGTTAAGTAGGTGGTCTTTGTGATGGAGGGGATATGGGGTCAGAAACTTAGCTCGGGGTCAAATAGAACGCCAAGAATTCGAACATTCTGGATCAGTCTGAGATAATGGCCGGAAAGGGGGGTGGAATAGGTGGCTAGTGTATAGAGTTTGCAGCTGGGGCCAAAGACAATGGAGTCAGTCTTCTCGATTTTTAACTGGAGTATATTGCTGCTCATCCAGGACTGGATGTCAGCCAATCAGACTGACCACACAGGGAGTGGAGGGGTCAAGAGACATGGTGGAGAGGTAGAGCCGAGTCGTCAGCGCACACGTGAAAGCTGACCCCATGTCTAAGGATGATGTCGCCAAAAGGCAGCATGTAAATGAGGAAGGGTGGGAGACTCAAGAGGCAACTAAGGGGGTGGGAAGAAAAACTATTGCTGGAGATGAAAGGCAGTGGAAAATGGAGGAGAAGCATTTGAGAAAGATGGTGTGGTGTGTCAAAGGCTGCAGAGAGGTCAAGGAGGAATAATACACCAGTCAGAGGATGACATTTGTGACCTTGGCTAGGGCCGTGGGAGGGACGGAAACCTAACTGGAGAAATTCAAACATGAAGTTATAGGAAAGAAGGGCACAGATTTAGGAGACAACAACACATTCAAGTATTTGAGGGGAGAGGGTGGAGACAGGGTTTTAGTTTGCAAGGACAGAGCTTTTGAGAATGTGGTTTTTTTCTTGGGGGGGGGGGGGGGGGGGGGGGGGTGATGATGCCACTTTTAAAAGGGAGAGGCAGTACCATTTATAATGTCAGCTAGCAGGGGGACAAAGAAGGGAAGTTGGGCAGTCAGAAATTTAGTACGAATGGGGTTAAGGGAGCAGGAGCAGAGTCTCCTGGCAAAATGAGCTTGAAGACAGAAGTGGAGATAGGAGAGAAACTAGATAGAGACACGGGTTCAGGACTGGTGGGGGAGAAGAGGTTGGCGAGAGATGTGGCTTGGTGGGCAACTGGAAGGGGAAAGCAGTAGAGGCAGCTTAATGGATGGTCTCCGTGATAAAGAAGTTCACTTGTTGTTGAGGCGAGGGTGGAGGGGCAGAAATTTATGGAGATGGTTGCTACAGAAGAAGAGGCTGGGGTTATTGTTGCTCTCCAGGCTGATTCTGGAGTAGTCGCCACTTTTGGCAGAGGAAAACAAAGCTTGATGTGGCCCAGCCAGATCTGGTGATGGATGGCTAAACCAGGTGTAAAGAAGATACGCTCAAGTCTGCACCCTTGGACTTGAGGGAGCAAAGAAGGGGGCCATACCAGGGGGATCAAATAGAGACTGGAGAGAGTAAAGCTTGCATTACACATGTTGGATGTAACTAAAAGGTACTAAAAACCAAAGCAAATTTAAAAACAATAAATTTAATGCAGTAGCCAGGACAACTGTAGAAAGCAGATGGACAACGATTTTTTATTTAAAATGACAAGGAACAACTCGCTGCATTGGATTTGAGTCATTTCTATTTTGAATAAATGAGACACACATTAAAAGATTAGTGGGCCTGCAGGGGAAACCAACTTGACAAAAACAAATTTTGTCTAATAATTGCGAAAGTACCCCAAATCAGAGAATAAGGACGTCAACACCAATTCACGTAGGCTTAGAGCTATACCACAGTACTGTCTAAAGATAGCTGTGAGTTTAAGGCCTTCCTTAAAGGAGGACGATATAGATGTATGGACTTTCAGTACAGGAAACTTTCGTTTATCCGGCATCGACGGGACCGGCGTGGTGCCGGTTTATCGAAAGTACCGGATAACAGAGAGTTATATCTACCGAGGCTATTTTTAACAAAGAGACTCCAGGCAGCGCGGGAGAATCAACTCCTGCTACTGCAGTGTTTCGGACTTCCGACAGTGCCAGGAGGCCGAGTAGTGGCACTTTTGAAAAGTACCCCTACTGACTAAATCGGCGTTCGCGGACTCGGACTCGGCAACATTGCCGGTTATTTGAGAGGAGTTTTCGGAGCACTCGGCGTTCGCGGAGACTCGACTGCGACTCGGCAACATTGCCGGTTATTTGAGAGGAGTTTTCAGAGGATGATTTTTGCCGGTTAAGCGAGAATTCCGGATATTTGGGTGCCGGATAAACAAAAGTTTCCTGTATTAAGTATTTTTCTTCCTACTCAACTACATACTAAAATATTCCCAGAAAAAAGCCCCAGAAGATACGATTTATACCAATTCCCTTCCAAACATGAATCCCAGAAATTTGCATGAAACAGCCTGAACACAGAAGCAAAGGAGCCTGTACTGTAAAATCAGTGCTGGTCAAGTATCCAAGTGTTCAATGCAATAATTGCCACCTGTGACAAAAATATAACTGCCAATATATGAAAACCTTTATTCTTAAATTTCTATTATGTTCTTCAATGTTACAACTATGACAATGTTCTCTTGTGATGACAAATCTGAGACACTGGCTTTTTGTGCTTGTTGATAACATTTGGACAGCAGACCTATTTCTGAAGTTTCCCAGTAGTTGGGGGTCTATCAAGCAAAACGAATCCAGTCTTCAATAATCACTTTTTAGCACTTAAATCTTTGAGGAAGACGTACAAGATTTGGGCACAATAACCTGAGACCACATTCACAATGGCTAAATGAGTGCTCAGTTCACTTACATCAACCGGGGCAGGGCAACAACAACTTGCATTTACATAGTGCAATGTCTCAAGGCGCTTCATAGTAGCGGTAACAAACAAAATTTGAAAGCAAGCCACAGAGATATTAAGTCAGATGACAAAAAGCTTGATCATTTGTAACAAGTAAATTTACAGTGATTTTCATTCTATATTTTATATGAATGAAACTTGGAAATATCAGACAATAGCTCTTAAAAAATACATAAATCATGCAATCTAGACCCATGTGTCCCTACCTGGTCAGGTTTCCTGCTGATAAGAATGCTTAGCACCTTACTAAAGAAACTGGCAAGCAAAGGGTTAAGAGGTGGCGCATTCTGCAGAAAGCTGTAAAGTCTTGTCAACAAAGGTTCATCTTCTGCCAGTCGGTCATTTAGCTGTGCTACATCTGAAGTAAGTAGTTCACACGATATGTTGGGGTACCTAAAAGAAAAAGAATTTTAAAACATTACATGCCAAGTTTAATTAAGTAACTCCCAGTTAGTATTTTGCAATAACTTGCACTTAATTTTACAATAGCACAATATCATTCTAACAGCCCATCCTACTTGTATTTTAAAACATTAACTTGTCTGCCAAGATATTTTCCTGTACAACTGACATTTGCCATTTTAGGTGTTTCTCCATCAAAAAAACTGCTCAGCTGCTGTTCGCTACAGGGCTCTCAGCAAGTAACATCTTTGGGAAGATATTAATCAGCAATCTTTTAAGTGCCAGGTTGGCTCAGTGGTAGCACTCTCACCTCTGTGCCAGAAGGTTGTGGGTTCAAGTCTCACTCCAGGACTTTGCACATAATCTAGGCTGACAGGACAGTTTAGTACAGAGGGACTTGTACTAAAATTCAAGATCAAGTTCAAGAGATGCCATTTTTTTGGATGAGACAGTAAACCAAGGCCCCGTCTGCTCATTCAGGTGGACACAAAAGATGTCATGACACTATTTAAAGAAGAGCGTGGGAGTTCCCCAGGGGTCCTAGCCAACATTTATGCTTCACCTCAACAGGGCTCAGGTGGAAAAGGTAGTATAAATAATAATTGTAAAACAAACAAAAGGGAAAAGAGTAAAGTAATAGTCAGAATTTGTGCTTTAGACACAACAGGTAAAAGGAAAACTAAAAGATGCAAAAGTAAGTAAATCAGGAGACAAACAAGAAATGAGAGAGAAAAATAACATTAGAACAGAACAACGGGTTAGGGTGCGTGGCCCAAATAAGCATTCTTTATACAAACGCACGGAGTATAAGGAACAAAGTGAATGAATTGCAAATGCAAATTCAACTTAGAAAGTACGACATGATAGCCATTACTGAGACATGGCTGCAAAATAGAACGGACTAGGAACTGAATAGATCAGGGTATAAGGTCCACAGAAAAGATAGGGAAACTGGCAGAGGGGGAGGAGTAGCCTTAGTGATTAAGGATGAAATTATTTCAATGATAAGAGAGGATACAATGAGGTAAGCAGGCAGGGGAGACTTTATGGGTAGAATTGAGAACTAGAAAAGTATTTAAGACTGTAGTGGGAGTTGTGTATAGGCCCCCTGGTAGCAGCTGTGAAGTGGCAGGATGTATAAAGGCAGAGTGGTTTTAATGAGGAATTTTAACTTTCATATAGATTGGGATAAGCAGAGTAGCTCATGTCAGAAAGGTAGTGAATTTCTTGTGTTCAGGATAGTTTTCTGTAACAATTTGACCTAGAACCAACAAGGGGTCAGGCCATATTAGATTTAATAATGAGTAATGAGCCAGATTTAGTTAACAGCCTAACGGTACATGAACATTTATCGAATAGCAATCATATGATCAAGTTCCACATTGTGTTTGAAAGGGAGAAACAAAAACAGCTACTAAGATTCTAGATTTAGGCAAGGCAGGATGAGACAGAGACCGACAACTGTAAACTGGACAAATCTGTTAATGGGTAAAATGACAGATGATTAGTGGGAGGTGCTCAAAAAAGAATTTAACGTGATACAGAACCAGTTTATACATCTCAGGGGCAAGAGCTCTACTTGTCAAAAAAACAGCCATGAACGACGAAAGAGGTGAAAGACAACATAAAACTAAAAGAAAAAGCATACAAGAATGCAAAAATTAGCACAGATCCTGGCGACTGAGAGAGATACAAAGAACAATAAAAGGTGACAAAACAGATAGAGGAAGAGCTACAAAAATGGAGTACAAAAAGAAACTTGCAAAGGATATCAAAATCTACACTTTTTTTTACAATTTTATTAGGAAAATGAAGGTGGTCAGGAGCAATGTGGGCCCCTTGAAAACTGGTAACAGTAATATTGTAAATGAAAGTAAGGAAATGGCAGACATGAATAATTACTTTGCGTCAATATGTACAGTAGAGGAAGAGGATAGCATGCCTGACATCCCAAGGAGGCAAATATTGAATCAGGGATAGGGACTCAAAATTAACGTAAGCAAAACAGTAATGAAGAAAATAATGGCACTAAAGAGTGACAAATCCCCAGGATGAGATGGTTTCCATCCCAGGGTTTTAAAGTAGGTGAGAACATTGCAGATGCCCTAACTATAATCTTCCAAAGTTCTCTCGATTTAGGAAACATTGCTTTCGATTGGAAATTTATACATGCCACTCCGCTATTTAAGAAAGGCGAGAGAGGGAAACCAGGAAATTATAGATCAGTTAGACCCAACATCTGTTGTCGGGAAATTACTAGAGTCTATAATTAAGGATAGAGTGACTGAACACCTTGAAAATTTTCAGCTGATCAGAGAGAGCCAGCATGGATTTGTAATGCGTAGGTCATGTCTGATGAACCTGATTGAATATTTTGAAGAGGTGACTAAAGTAGTAGACGAGAATGTCTATGGATGTTATTTATACAGCCTTTCACATGGCCTTTGATAAAGTTCCTCATAGAGACTGTTGGCTAAAGTTGAAGCTTACCTCGCTCCCTGACGCTCACGCTCTCTCTGGGCTCCAGGCCTACCTTTATCTCCGCCCACTCCTCTCGCTCTGTCCTCCTTCCCACTCTGCTCCAAATTCCCAACTTTAACACTCTGTTTAAGATCACTCTGTGCAGACCACTCTCAAAAGATGGCATCTCTGACAATGCACCAGTCCCTCAGTACTACACTGTCCTTTCAGCCTAGATTATGTGCCAACCTTCTGGCACAAAGGTGAGAGTGCTACTACTGAGCCAACTATAAAACCAAACATTCCATTAGCCTTTTTGATTATTTTCTGCACCTGTCCATGACATTTTAATCTATGTATTTGAACCTTCACTGTTTCTAGCTTTTCACCATTTAGAAAGTACCCTGTTCTATCCTTTTTTAGGTCCAAAGTGGATGACCTCACACTTGCCTACATTGAAATCCATTTGCCACCGTTTTGCCCATTCATTAGTATCTTTTTGTAATTTTATGCTTCCATCCACACTGCTTACAGTGCCACCTATCTTTGGGTCATCTGATGTGCCCTGCCATGCCTCTAATTTAATAGACTATTAATTAACTCAACAGAAATAAACTCAAGACTTAAAAATTGATGAGTAGCTGGTGATTTCTTTTTCTTTTCAGCTCCTTCCCTTCTACTGAAGGCATGGCAGGGCACCTCAGTCCCGTGGAATGCACATTTTGTGCCATGTGGGAACTCCAGGACGCTTCCAGTGTCCTGGACAATCACATGTGCAGGAATGCAGTCAGCTGGAGGAGCTTGGGCAGTAGCTGGCATCACTGCGGTGCTGAGGCTGAGAGCTACGTGGATAACACGTTTCAGGAGGTGGTCACCCCGCAGCATAAGTGTGTGCAGGCAGAGAGGGAATGGTGACCACCAGGCAGACAAGGAAGACCAAGCAGGTGGTGCATGAGTTCCCAGAGTGCATCTCACTAACCGGTATTCAAATACAGGTGAGGGCAATGGTTCCTCTGGGGAGTATAGCTAGAGCCAAGTCCACAGCACCATGGGTGGCTCAGCTGTACAAAGGGGAGGGGGAGAAGGAGGATCGGGAAAGCAAGTGATAGGAGATTCAATAGTTAGAGGAATACAGGCATTTCTGCAGCCGCAGACGTGATTCCAAGATGGTATGCTGCCGCCCTGGTGCCAGGGTCAAGGATGTCACTGAGCGGCTGCAGGACATTGAGTGGGAGGGTGAACAGGCAACAGTCGTGGTCCATATCAGTATCAACGACATAGGCAGAAAGAGGGATGAGTTCCTGCAGGCAGATTTTAATGCGCTAGGAAAGAGATTAAAAAGCAGGACCTCAAAAAGGTAGTAATTTCCAGATTACTCCTGGTGCTACTAGCTAGTGAGTATAGAAATAGGAAGGTAGAGCAGATGAATGCGTGGCTGGAAAGATGGTACAGGAGGGAGGGCTTTAGACATTGGGACCGGTCCTGGGGGAGGTGGAACTTGTACAGGCCGGATGGGTTGCACCTCAACAGAGCCGGGACGGGTATTCACACGGGGGGGGGGTTTGCTAGTGCTGTTGGGGAGGGGGTGGGCACCAGGATGTAGCATTAGAAAGGAGAAACAAGGTGCACAAAGGATTGGGAGAGACAGATAGCACTACAGTAAGAAATAGTACAGTATTAGGTGGGGTCTAACTAAGAATACAAGGTCTAAGATAGGTTTACAGTGCATGTGTGTAAGCACGCGAAGCATGGAAAGTTAGGTTGGTGAGCTGCAGGTGCCAATACCCACATGGGAATATGATGTCATGGCAATAACGGAGAGCTGGCTCAAAAGGGCAGGATTGGGTACTAAATATTCCTGGATATAAGGTGTTCAGGAAAGATAGGGAAGGAAAGAAAGGAGGTGGGTAGCAGTATTGACAATTATCCTAATATAGACTGGATAGTAATAGTGTAAAGGGCAGAGAGGGGAAAGAATTTCTGAAGTGTGTTCAGGAGAACTTTCTTTATCAGTACATTTCCAGCCCAACAAGGAAGGAGGCATTGCTGGATCTGGTTCTGGGGAATGAGGTGGGTCAAGTGGAGTAAGTGTCAGTAGGGGAACATTTAGGGAACAGTGATCACGTATCTTAAGTTTTTGATTAGCTATGGAAGAGGACAAGGAGCAATCTAGTGGACAAGTAGCAGGAGGAAAAAAAAAATTGCAGGGCCTCAGGGAAAGGGCGGCTTAAGTGCTCTTGCAGAGAGTCGGCACGGGCTCGATGGGCCAAATGTCCTCCTCCTGTGCTGCAACCATTCTATGACATCTAGTGGACTGAAACACAAGGGGGTAGAAGTTATGCTACAGCTATACAAAGCCCTGATTAGACCACACCTGGAGAACAGTGTTCAGTTCTGGGCACCACACCTTAGGAATGATATACTGGCCTTGGAGGTAGTGCAGTGTAGATTTACCAGAATGATACCTGGACTCCAAGGGTTAAATTAAGAGGGAAGATTACACAAACTTAGGTTGTATTTTTTGGAATATAGAAGGTTAAGGGGTGATTTGATCGAAGTTTTCAAGATATTATGGGAAACCGATGGGTAGATAGAGAGAAACTATTTCCACTGGTTAGAGAGTCTAGGACTAGGGAACATAGCCTAAAAATTAGAGCCAGGCCTTTCAGGAGTGAAGTTAGGAAACACTTGTACACACAAAGGATGGTAGAAGTTTAGAACTCTCTTTCGCAAACGGCAATTGATGCCAGGTCAATTGTTAATTTTAAATCGGAGATGGATAGATTTTTGTTATACAATGGTATTAAGGGATATGGGACAATGGCAGGTATATAGAGTTAGGTCACAGATCAGGCATGATCTCACTGAATGGTGGAACAGGCTCGAGGGGCTAAATGACTTACTTCTGTTCCAATGTTCCTAACACCATGAAAACAGATCAACTGGTCATTTACCTCATTTACTGTTTGTGAAATCGTGCTGTGCATAACTTGACTGCTACATTTTCCTACATAATAACAGTGACTATGCTTCAAAAATAATTCTTGGCTTTGAAGCATTTTGAGACACCAAGAGGACATGAAAGACATGGAAGTTCTTTCTTCCCCCTTAATGGATTCTGATCAGGATGGTGATAAAATTCAATGCAGCCAAGCAACTTTGTGAGCTATGTGGACTTTAAAAAAAAACTAGATATTGAAAGTTGGGGGGAAGAGAACAAAGAGAAATCAGTGAGAATTTTATACTGACATTTTTCTCTTCACCTCCCAGGAGTCTTGCAACCAATATCGCTTGAAAATCCAAGGTGGCTCAACAAACTTAAACAGTGAGAAGCTGTAAGATATAGAGCAGGAAGATCCCAGGTTTGACCCAGTCAGTGGTGAGTGACTCCATCCAAAGTTGTAGTAAGCAGGTAGGACTGTTGACCTCAACGGTTTTTTTGGTGGTGGTGGGGTGGGGGTTGGAAAGAGGGGAAAGAAAAACACAGCTCGGGTTCATGTTTCTAATTGCCAAACAACCTCTATGGAAAATCCAGATGTAGACATCAGGTGAGAACAGGATCAGACTTGGCTTTGATTCTCTTTCCCCACCCCCAGCCAGGGTGGAATAGACTATAAACATTCAATCCTTACATGCGAGTTAAGGTCATTTGGGCAACGTACTGGAGGCCACCCAGTATCTTTAGAACTGTATCCCAGCAGGTAATCAATGCCTTCAGGAGAAGGGAATCCCCACCAGCCTCCTGAACTCCTTCCTGTATCAACTCCACCTTGTCAAAAAGACTGCACCCACATCTTGCCCTACACGAGATATCACTTTGGATTCAATGAAGCCTCATGGCTTCAGGTCAAACAAGGCCAAGAAAACCTCTTTCTGATTACTTACTATCCCTCCCTCAGCTGTCAAATCTGTACTTCTACATGTTGACCACCACTTGGAGGAAGATCCGAGGGATGCAAAAGCACAAAATAGACTTTGGGAATTTCAATGTCCAAGAATGGCTCAGTAGTACTGGAAGCACATATCTGCCAGGGCCTGTATCAGGTAGTGAAGGAACCAACATGAAGGAGTTGCCTATCTTACTATGTCCTCACCAACCTACCTGTCGCAGTCCTATCTGTCCATGACAGCATTGGCAGCAGTGACAACTACACAGTACATGTTAACTGTCTTCATAGCAAGAACACCCCCCATTGTGTATTTTGGCACTACCACTTAAATGGCCAGACTAAGGACAGATCTCGCAGCCCAAAAATCAGGCATCCATGGCGCATTTAGACCATTAGCAGCAGTAAAATTGTATACCACAATCTGAAACCTTATGGTCTGACATATCCCCCAGTCCTCCATTACATCAAGCCAAGAAATCAACCTTGATTAATGGAAAGTATACCACCCCATCAGGAGCAGGACCAAGCACACCTTAGAATGAGGCTCCAGAATTCATCACAGCTTTGATCAACATATGAAAGCAAGAGCTGAATGCCAGAGAGAAACAAAAGTAGCTGCCCTCCACATCAAGGCAGCATTTGATGGCGTATGGCACCATTGCACCCTAGCAAAATTGAGGTCAATGGGGATCAAGGGGAAAACCTTCCAGTGGCAGAAGTCATACCTGACACAAATGAAGATGGCCGCGCATGTTGGAGGCTAACCGTCACAACCCGAGGACATTGCTGAAGGCGTTCTTCAGAGAAATGTCCTCGGCCCAACCATCTTCAGCTGCTTCATCAATCCATCTTAAGGTCCAGAGTGGGGTAATTTGCTAACAGTTCTACAGTGCTCAGCTCCATTCACAACTCTTGTGATAATGAAGCATTTCACACTACCCTAAAGCAGAACCTGGATAACATTTGGGTTTCAGCTGACGAAGTGAAAATATTTGTGCTTGTGCCACACAAGTGCCAGGTAATGACAATGATTAACATCTTAGGGAGAGTGACCTCTGACCAGAAGCTTAACTAGACCGCCATATCATTAATGGGGCTACAAGAGCAGGGCAGAGGCTGGGTACTCCGTGACAAGTGGCTCACCTTCTGACCTTTCAAAGACTCTCCATCATCTACAAGACTCAATTCATGAGTCACCACTTGCGTGGATAGCTGTAGCCACAATAAAAACCACTCGAAGCTTGACGCCATCCAGGACAAAGCAGTCCTTCTACTGGGCTCAATATCCATCCCTTTCACTGTAGCTGCATTATGTACTATTTGCAGAATACACTGCAACAACTCGCTAAAGTTACTTACTGGGGAAAAGATTGAATTATTAACATTTGTAATTTGTATAAATAAAATGGAAATAAGCAATTGTAAAGAAAAAATTCTGGGTCATAAATTAACTTTTTTTTTTAAATTCCAAGTGCTCCAAAAATAATTGAAGTTTTTTAAAAAAAATATTCAGTTCATTTCCAAACAGATCTTTTCAAAATTTAAAAGTATAGCTTAGACATCATTCTATTCAATTTGATGCCCTCAGCTGTATGAAAACGATAAGCAAAATCTTTATGGACTCCAATGGCATTACTGATATTAGCTGAATACGTTTTATAAGGACAGAAGCATTATACCACACAAAGACGTGGAATTTGTGGTGGGTAATAACAGCGAACATATGCGCATCCTGAAGCTGCTAACATCCTGAAGATGCGGTCAGTCATTCACTGCTCAGACACTGGCTGCGCTGTGCCACACACCCCCCCCTGCCAATAGCCAGCCATCAGTGTAATCAGGGAAATCAGTGAAACTGACAAAAGGGCTTTTCTACAGTAATATATATCACTGTTAAATACCCCATTAAATGTTAGACCTTGTTGGATTGGGTGTAACTGGGGTTTTAACAGTGTATTGCCTGCTAAACAAATACTATGGCCCTGAAAAACTAATTTTAATTTTGTGGAGTGTCAAATTTCTCCATTTTAATAAAAATTACAATTTTTAAAAGAAACTTTGAAAAATGTTTATATTTTTTTAAAAAGTTGTTCATATTTATTTCAAGTTTACCTTTCCCCCATGCGAGAGTCCCAATCTTTGTTTTGCTCTAACATTTTTAAAAAGTTAGAATAAAAGGAGCTTCTTCACTTCCTGGTTCCCGGTCTGAGAGAATTCTGCATTGTGATTGGCTGCTTAGACAGTTTGTCAACGTCTCAGCAGCTCACACTAGGGATTCCCCATTATCTTGCACTGATCTCAACTGAACGTCGAAAAAACCAAACTTCGGCAGAGTTCGCACGATCTTTGTGGGAAGCTTTCTTCGGGGCCAGCGGTAAACGCCTTTGCTTCGCTGCTGACTGCAAATTACGGGCCACTGTAATGTTCTGTTGCCAAGGTGTAGCAATGTTCATTCAAGTCCAAAACGTCTAATAATTGTGTCTTCCCGAGGTCACTTAGAGGGTTAACACTGCTCATATAGAAAGATCTTGAAATCAATTGTAGGAATGAAGAAACCAGCAGATACCAACTAATACTTTTGATAAAAATGTGTCTGCATGACACATCTCAAAACTTACATTTAGATATATGCGTAACATAGAAGGATGATCTTGCCATTTTTGTAGCAGTCTGAAATGAGGATTTCAGATGAACATGTCGGTTCAATTGTACAAGACTACCAAATGGAATAATGCAAACCTCAAGAGTACGAAAGATTGCAAGATTTTTCAAAATGGCCACTTAGTCATGTCTAATATTGGATCCTTAACTTCTAACTTTGGGTCAAAAGGATATCAGTAGATTTTTTCCACCCTTACTCATCAAAATCAAATTGTCACAACCATTTGTATCACATTCCTCATCAGCTATTTCAATGTACCATGATTCTGCTACAACACTCATTACAAACCTTCTACATTCAGAATTTTTGATGACCCAGTTATATTACCACTATTGTGTTGAACTGCTGTGATCTTCTTCCCTGCAGTACATTTCAGCTGATCTGATACTGCAGTAATGTTTGGGACACTACTTGGAAAAATTAGCCCAGCATTGTATTTGCAGAACACACCGATTCCTAATAAGTTTAAACACCTTTGTGAAGCCCACTGTGCTACCCTGCCATTTCTAATTATTGAAAAGAGCTACCTGACCTGCTAGTTCTTTTCAAATCAGTGGAAATTTCACCAGCGGTAACAGGAGAACGAGAAGAGCTCCATGCATTTAACAAAATGAGCATGCGTGGAAGTCTAATTTCTCCCATTTGACAGATATGAGAGTGGGCGATGTAACCACAGCTGTCCTACATTACAACAGCAGCTGTCCTACATTACAACAGTAACTACACTTCAAAAGGTACTTCACTGGCTGTAAAGCGCTTTAGGACGTCCAGTGGTCGCGAATAGCGCTATATAAATGCAAGTCTGTCTGTCTTGTATTGCTGTTATAAATGCACCCAATAAAGCATTCCATGTTGCAGATCTGAGTTATAGCACTTTCCTGAGTGTGGTTGCACACATGCCAGCAGCCTTCCATCACCATGCCTAAACAACCATTCTTCATAAAACAGCCCATTAGGCAAGTATCAGCAAACTATACCATAGTCATGGAGGGCATCACAGCCAAGCCTAAAAGAGCCTCTCACCTGATGTCCAAAAGTGCACTTCCCAGAAAGTGTAACTGCACACCAATGTGGTACCACATACCCTGGTTGATGTAATTGCCATTAATAACACTGAAATCTTCAGAGCAAGTAAAATTTTTGGATCTTCTTGGTCTGTACTGCCCAGCAGCAGTGCTTTTATGCACTAAACCATCAAGTAGTTTGTAGGACCATCTTAGAAAGTGTTTTTTTTTTTTTAAATAATGTAATTTCTATGGGCAGTCTAACTTGGCTCTTTGAAAGATTTTTAATAGTCTAATACAATGACCAAAGCTACGAGCATTACTAATTAACCAGCAAAATTTCAACTTGTAAAATATTCAATATGGAACTAACAGTGAAACTGTAGAAAACATCCAAAATCTCAAGTCAAATGTTTGGCAAAAGCAATAACCAATATTACCTTGGGTAATGTAAACTGAACTAAATTTTCACAATAATGCACAACTGCAATCACAATTAAGTACACGCATGGAATTATTTTTCCGGTTATGTCACAAGAATTTTGCTCTCCTGATTGGCTTCATGGCCCTTTATTCACTAGCCAAACAGGCCAGAAGGCTACCCAGGTTCAATTTCTCATTTGCACTAAGTTAGTTGATCTTAGTTAGGCTACTACAATTGACCTCAGTACTCCCTCATGGGGAAAAATTCACCGTGGTTCTCACTCCTGATCCTTTTTCAGTGCCCACTAGAAGAAAGTACATGTATGGCTATTAAGTAAGGACAGGATTGAACTCAACTGTTAAAACCACCATGATGAAACAGCCTGTCAAAATCACTGTCTCAGTTCACATATCAAAATAATCACGGTGAGGTATCAGTGGGCAACCAGATGGCACTTTGGTTTGGGGGGGCGGGGGCGGGTGCGGAAGAGAAATGAAATACAAATATTTTCAGCATTGGTGCTGCTTCACCACTTGAGCCACAAACAAATTCACAACGATTACAGGACTAATGTACTAGATTGTAATCTAATTTGTGCAAAAGTCAATGAGCAACGATATATGCAAATAGCTGAAAAACACAAAAGTCAGGACTTAAGGAACACTCCTTAAAGATACCAGACTCATCACCTTTAATGTACTTTACAAAACTAACAATGACATCTTCTGGCAATACATTAGTGCATGATAAATTTTCCTTTCTGAAGAAAATATTTAATGGGGTAAACATTTCCCATCCTCAGCAAGTGAGAATTGAAATGACAATAGATATTTCTAGCCTCCACATTAATGCCATTTAGCAAGCCTCATTTTTCAAAAATCAAATCTAGCTTAATATACTTCACTCAGCTATGGAAACATTTGAAAGACATTCCCTCCAATAACACTTTCTTACTTGTATCTCATCTTCTCATCCATATCGTCTGGTGGCTCCTGGGTGACGTATGTAACTAGGTCTTCCATACTCTGTGATCTGACCAGAAAGTCCAACAGTTTACGGTTCTGAGCTTTACATTCCTGCAAAACATCTTCCTCATCCATTAGTTCAGTAAGGGTCACATCTTCCTTCTCCAGGAGCGTGTCTATATGGGATGATGTGTGAAGATCAAACTTCCAAAACATGATGCACTGATTTAGAAGATAATAAAAAGACAAAGTCACTAGGAGTGCAGTTTTGCTTCAACAGAAAAAACACTATACTGATCACATCAGAAAACAGGGTGCGCTTCTCTTGGTAACTCAGTTAGTAAATGTATCGCACAATACAAGGCAAAGTCATATAGTCAGGAAAGATCAAAGTTCAAACTCTAGCCTGCGCGGATTGATCTTATCTTAGCCAGGGAAACAGGACAGGCACTACATTTGAGTTTCAAAGTTGTTTAGGGGCAAGCAGAATGCAAAAGAAACAACAGCCAGGAATCACACAACAAATATTCAGGCACTCCTAAAGAAAGAAAGAAAAAGAACTTGCATATATATGGCATCTTTCATGACTTCAGGAAATCCAAAACACTTTACAGCCAATTAAGTATTTTTGAAGTGTAGTCATTGTTGCAATATAGGGAAATGCAGCAGCCAATTTGCACAGAAGGGGTGACAGTTAGTTTCATAAGGGCTCTTGAATTAGCAAACTATCAAGTTAAACAAAAAAGTTCAAGCTGAAAGACTCATTATCACTTAGCACATTTTCTTATATGAAACCAATGGACAGTGAGGATTATTAAATTGTAAGATCTGCTGTTCTTACTAGTTATGACTTAACCCCTGAAGCATATAGGTTAAGAATTTAAGAAATTGCAAAAAGCAATTTACAGCAAGTTAGTCATAGAATTAGAAGATAGTTGTAAATTGTGGCTAGAAAGGAAGAATTTGTAGTAACTAATTAGAAAGGATTGATTTCTATGAGCTGTTTCAGATGATATATAGAAATGATTGCTTGATCAGGAGTGAAAGCCCCCAAGGTAGTAAGCAAATGAGCAGATCACTATTAACTCAAAAATGCTAGATCCGAGAAGCCAAACAGGTGATCAGATTCCTCCCACAAGTAAACTCACTTAGCAAGAAGTCCAGTATACAAGAACTAGGTGGTGTGCCACAGAATAGACTCATGGGTAACATTAGAGGTCCTCCAAAGTAGAACACATTGTGGTCTAGGCAAGGGCACAGTGCCACTTGGGAAGACCAAACCCAGTAATAAGGCACGAGACTGGTGTGTGCAATAAAATCCTGAGGCAAGGAATATGACCGCATTCTTACACCCAGTCTTGGTGAACAGGAAGCCAACCAAAGGATTACATGATATTGGATGTACATTAACACTGGCCAGTACCTAGAGGGTACAATGGTCTGCGTTCACAATTTCAGTTGATGTACCACTGACCTAAATGTGCCTATAATATTCACTTGGTGGTGAAAATAGTAAGCGTATCTGTGCTTGTATGTTCAAGGTTTTCCTGATGAATAATTTGAATGCAGGGGATGTTATGGCGAATCTGGTTAGGGAGAAAAAAAAACTTGACTGGTTCTTCAAAATTGGGCAATGGCGGTGGAGCAATAAGAGAAGGAATTTCACAGATTTGAAAGAGGAATAGGAAAAACAGTGCAAACACAAGATAATGGAAAAGGAGATACAACACTAATGTACTGCTGAATTGGGGGAAGGGGATGGGAGAAGAGCAGATCAACAGTGAAATAAAAACAGAAAATGCTGGGAACACTCAGCAGGTCAGGCAGCATCAGTGGAGAGAGAAACAGAGAGTTAATGTTTCAGGTCGATGACCTTACGTCAGAACTGGGAAAATTTAGAGATCTAACAGATTTTAAGCAAGTGCAGGGGCAGGGGAGGAAAGAACAAAAGGGAAGGTCTGTGATAGGGTGGAAGGCAGGAGTGATTAAATGACAAAAGGTAGGATAGTTCAAAGCAAAAGGAGATGGTAATGGGACAAGTAAAGAAACAAAAGATGATTCTAGAAGAGGTATTAATGAGAATGGCAGAATCATCAACAGTTGCCATTTGAAAAAATAAGGGCAGAGGTTATGATCTGAAATTGTTGAACTCTATGTTGAGTCCAGAAAGCTGTAAAGTGCCTAATCAAAAAGATGAGGTGCTGTTCCTCGAGCTCATGTTGAGCTTCGTTGGTACAGTGCAAGAGGCAGAGGTCAGAGTGGGATTGAAGTGGAGAATTAAAGTGACAGGCGACCAGAAGCTCGGGGTCAGGCTTACGGACTGAACGGAGGGGTTCCGCAAAGCGGTCACCCAATCTGCATTTGTCTCCCCAATGTAGAGGAGACCGCATCGTGAGTAGCAAACACAGTACACTAAATTGCAAGTACAACAAGTAAATCGCTGTTTCACCTGGAAGGAGTGTTTGAGACTCTGGACAGTGGGAAGGGAGGAGGTAAAAGGGCAGGTGTTGCATCTCCTGCGCTTGCATGGGATGGGGGGGGTGATTGAGGAGCGGACCACGGTGTCGCGGAGGGAGCGATCCCTTCGGAATGCTGAGAGGGGAGGGGAAGATGTGTTGGGTGGTGGGATCACGCTGGAGGTGGTGGAAATGGTGGAGGATGATCCATTGAATGTGGAGGCTGGTGGGGTGAAATGTGAGGACAAGGGAAACGCTATCGTGGTTCTGGGAGGGAGGGGAAGGGGTGAGAGCAGAATTGCGAGAAATGGAACGGACATGGTCGAGGGCCATCCTCGGTTGAGGAAAAAGGAAGACATATCGGAAGCACTAGTATGGAAGGTGGCTTCGTCAGAACAGATGCGACAGAGACGGAGAAACTGGGAGAATGGAACAGAGTCCTTACAGGAAGCGGAGTGGGAGGAAGTGTAGTCCAGGTAGCTGTGGGAGTCAGTGGTCTTATAGTGGATGTTTGTCAATGGAGAACACAGAATTTATACATCTTAGCCGTTTTATTATAGGTCTAGTTATACTAGTAACACTATTTTCAATTAGTAAGGAGATGGCCATGTAATTAAGTATAATGCAACAGTAATTCTTTGTGCTCGATAACTGGTGTAGGTTTCCACACTAAAAGGGATTCAACATTAAACTCATGTCAGTTGCAAAATGTCAACTTCTCGTTTACCATTACTGTACTTTTAAAACAGTGAGCGCTGATTAACACATACTACCTTGAAACAGGAAGCTAAAGTAACATTTCTAGAGATAGTCATTAACCCAAGGGTCCCTCAACATTAAATGCTTAGGTTAATTCAACTCCTGTCCAAGTAACCCTTTCAATCAAGCCACTAAGCCCAATATCATTAGTACTATTTAAACAAATACTGAAGAAATGAGAGAAAGTGGCTACAAGTACATTATTTAAACTTAAAGATTTTTCAAAATGGTTCCTGATATTGAGGCTCCCTTTAAGTGGAATGAAAGGTGAGGTCTACAATAACCAACTTGCAGTGGAGAAAACAGAAATCAACACTCAATGTTGAAACATTAGCTAAGAAATAAAGGTGTTAATCCTAATACTTTGTAGCCATAAAATCGGCCCTAATGGTAAAATACTCTTATTAAAAAATAGATTTAGCCTGATTTTAAAGTTGAAGCACCCAGAACTCCCCAATTAAAAAAATGCAAGGACAACGCATTCTTTTTTTTAAAAAAAGCAAAAATTCAAGAGTAGTGGGGTTTCATATATCTGGGGTGTTGGGGAGATGAAGGTTCATGGTTAGGGTGCAATCTGTATACACAATATGATACAATTAAGGTTAGTGGGCAAAGAACACACAAACCATGTATCCTGACTCCTGATAGAGGACTAACTCGACAACCATTTAGTTAACCATTAAAAAAAGCTCCAAACCATACCAAGTCAGAAAGAAACAATTCGTAGGATAAGGAGAGAACTTCATATATGGAAAATTAACTTCAAAGAATGAAGACTTCCCAATTTATGCAACCCAAACAAACAAAATATAGGGCCAGAATTTGCTGTAGTAGGTCATCTAAAGGAATCCGCCGTTAGTTACACTTGCGCCTACACCCTTCAACTCAAATATTTTGCCACAATGTTGCGGAAAGTGCGAGCTGATAACGGCGCAGCGAGGAAAACGGCATCTGGGACCTGAGTGAACAGGGCAACCAACAGGGTATCTCCTTAGCCAATGAGATTTAAGGATTGGGAAATAAACACTGAAAAGGAGGGTGAATTAAAGGGGGTGAATTCAATGTCAAATAAGGTACAGAAAGGAAGAGAGAGAGAGGGAATGAAGATTGGATTGAGAGATAAAAAGAGACAGAAAGGAAAACATTTTTTAAATTGAAATCTCCCTAAAAAAATTCTAAACCTGAAGGAATGAAACTTCACACTTGTAATAGTTAATTTTTGGTGCCAGAAAGGTGCTGTGTCCCACAAGTGTAAAGAATGCATCAAGAAAACCCGTCAGACACACTGTATACTTTTGCAATCATTTGTGAATGACTGCTTTAATTGTGAAAAATACCTTAGATTGTGCTTTGTCCCCATTTGGACTTCAAAGCAAACAAGAAACTATAACATGGTTTGGTAATATTCTTTAGCAATGCATCAGGACATAGGTTGTTCAAAATGTTGCACAGAATTACAAATTAGTATTTCTTTCAAAACAAAAGTCCAAGTTGCATGAGATATTGTGAATCTGTTGTATTTGTTCTGGTTTCTGTTTCATTTTACACAGTATTACAAAGTATTTATAGCACAGAAATAGACATTCGGACCAATCGATGCTGGTGTTTTCTCTCCACACAAGCCTCCTCCCACCCCTCTTCATCTAACCCCATCAACATATCCTTATATTCCTATCTCCCTCATGTGTTTATCTAGCTTTCCCTTAAATGCATCTATGCTATTCGCTTCAACTACTCCTTGAGGTAGCGAGTTCCACATTCTAACCACTCTCTGGGTAAAGAAGTTTCTACTGAATTCCCTATTGAATTTATTTGTGACTATCTAATATTTTTGTCCCCAAGTTCTGGTCTCACCTGCAAGTGGCAACATCTTCTCTACATCTACCCTATCAAACCCTTTCATAATCTTATAGACCTCTATCAGGTCACCCTTCAGTCTTCTTTTTTCTAGAGAAAAAAGCTCCAGCCTGCTCAACCTTTCCTGATACCAGAACTGAGAGGTTATAGCCATCAATCTAGTAAATCTTTTTGCACCTTCTCCAGTGCCTCTATGTCAATTTTATAATATGGAGACCAGAACTGTTCACAGTACTCAAGTCTGGTCTAACCAAGGTACTATACAAGTTTAACATAACTTCTTCGCTTTTCAATTCCCTCCCTCTAGAAATGAATGCCAGTGCTTTGTTTGCTTTTTTTATGGCCTTATTAACCTGCATCGCTGCTTTTAGTGATTTGTGTATCTGTACCCCCAGATCCGTCTGTTCTTCTACCCCATTTAGACACTTATTTTCCAAGGAGTATGTGACCTCCTTACTCTTCTGACCAAAATGTACCTCACATTTATCTATGTTGAAGTTCATTTGCCAATTACGCATCCATTCTGCAAGTTTATTAAGGTCTTCCTGTATTTTGTTGCAGTCCTCCTCCATATTAACTACACCCCCCAATTTGGTGTCATCCGCAAATTGAAATTTTACTTCTGATTCCCGAGTCCAAATTGTTTATGTAAATGGTGAACCACTATGGTCCCAGCATTGATCCTTGTGCAGCACCACTTCCCAATTTGAGTAACTATCTTTAACCCCTACTCTCTGTTTTCTGTTTTGTAGCCAGCTTGCTATCTATTCTGCTACTTGACCCCTGACTCCACATGTTCTACTTCTTAATAGTGTGTAGCCCAAGATATACAATCTGTCAGTGTTATAGAATAGTTCAGCGCAGGAGGCCATTCGGCCCATCAAGTCTGCACTAGCTCTTTCGAAGAGCAATCCAGTTAGTCCCACTCCCCTGCTCTTTCCCCAGATCTCTGCAATTTTTTCTGCTTCAAGTATTTAACCAATTCCCTTTTGAAGGCTATTATTGACTCTGTATCCACCATCCTATGAGGCAGTGCATTCCAAATCCTAACCACTCATTGCATAAAAAAAGTTTTTCCTCATGTTTTTCTACTGTATTTAAGTCAAAATACAAAAATAGAACAAAAAATCCTGAAGTAATTCTGATTTAAGACTAAAATTCCAGCCACTAAAAGCCTGCAGAAAGCCCAATTGAAACATTCAATTATAATGGCAGATGGTATACACAAAGGTGAAGTAGGAATCCAGAAAATCAGCATCAAAAACAGTCATATGCTTTACGTTTAGTTCAAGACTTTTTAAATTAAAAGGCAGCACTGGAATACCTAGTATTTTCAAGCAGGATCTCTTTTTAGTAAATGCATAAATCATTTTCTTTTTAAAATGTAGGTTACTGCAGTAAAACATTGAAACCACCATGGGATACTCACCTGTTTTTGGAAACGCAGTTACAAAATGGCAGTTCTGGCAAGGTTAAGGAGAGATGAATCCATAAGATTTAACGAAACTATATGCTGCAACCAAAAGAAAATTCATCAAATAGTGTCTGGACAAATAACTAGTTCTAAGAATACAAAGGACTAATTTGCCATAATTAAAAACTTAGAGAAAAGCACTCAAATTCAAACATTCCACTACCTCAGTTTTCTTGTTGGGGACGTGCAAAAAGAAATTTTGTAGATTCCAAATGAAGTAATCACACAATTTTTGTTTTTTATATTTTACAACATGGACAACGGCCACACCCACACCCACACCCACATATGACTATAAAAATTTGAGCTTAAAACCCCTAGTGAGCTAATGCTGGTTACACAAAATGCATTATGATATTTTCCCAAAGCTTAACTCATAACTTCACCAAATTTTATGAATATTTTACAGGTCTCTTCCAAGTTTATTCAGAACTAGCTCTGTCAAACCAATCATTTTGCAAGTCTTTTAGCTTTACAGTAAATGCATTATAGGTCCAAAGATAACATACAGCACTAAACATATAAAAAGAAAACCTCAGCAATTAGTCAGCACATACACGCAGACGATTACAAATAATTTATCTTGGTTATTGCACTGTTAGGTCAATGTTTTATCAACTTTTGCCTTTCTAATCTAAAGGATCAGTTTCATCCAATTCACCAGTGCCACAAATTACAACAGTATCCAGTCGAACTCTACATAGAACATGAACACACAAGCTCATTATGCATGATTTAAAAAGTCAACAATTCCCATTAAAAGTTTTTTTTTGTGGGGGGCTGGGAAGCAGAAAACAAGGTGGCACAGTACATGATTGCATTGTCCTTTCACCTTTAGGGCTTGGATTTGAAACACAGTCAGACTGATGGAATTAAAGTCTCCTCCCTGTCAAAAGCAAGGATTTTATATAAACTGAGATTGGACAATCATAATGGACACAAAACTGTTCACAATTCAGCAATCTTTCTCAAAGGCCACAGAATGACTCGTATGAGAAAGAAAATGGCACAGCAAGAGTAGACATTGGTTTGAGGTTAGGGTGAAGATGCATAGTTGGAATGGAGAGGACAGAGTTTTATTCTGCTCCCAGGCAACAGCACAGATTTGATATGCCAAAAGGGCCTGTTTCTGTCCTGTAACATTCTATGAATGTTTAAATTTGTAGAGAAGTTTCAGGTGCATTTGGTAGGTGTACAGTATTATTTACTATAGATACAGCCAGATTTTCTACCAGTACAAAAGCCACTCTCATCTTTGGGAACCAAAAGAAGCAGTATGTTCAAAATAAAGTGATCTTACACAGAAGGAACATAATGTGGTTCGCTAAAAAGGCAGAAGTAATTAGAAAGGAAGGAGGTCACACTAAACCATGTTATGAGGGGCTACTGTAATTCCGTAGTCTCCCACAGTCTTCCTCAATTTACAATTCTCGACATTTAGGAACTTTCAAAAACTAAAGTACATTCAGGACTAAAAATTATGACAGCCATTGAACAGGAGGACTAGTTCTTTAAGCAGGTCAGTGACATATTAATGGATTTCAACAGTGTTAGGGCACTAATATACGCATACAATTCTTTATACAGCAAGCTTACACTTTTCAGCTAGGCCTTTGCGGGTGGAGGAAAAAGTGAAATAAAGTGCTCCACTCAAAGGAGGCGACTGAATGGCAACTTTCATCATTTTTAGGCAGGTAGAGGGGGATTAAGGCACGCGCGCACACTAAGTGTATTTGTCTCGTTCTGGTGGACCTGTATTAATTGAGGCTAAAAACAGTGACCTGCTATCCTGGAAGCATAACTGTTTTATAAAACTACTACTACAAAAGATAAGCACAAGCTAAAAGGTATTTAACTCAACTTCAAAATACACACTAGCCAACCATAAAGGAGAACTCATATCTATCCTTGCTTAGGTTTCTCATTTCCCGTTGAGCTGCACTACTTATCACACTTCCTTCTGCCAAACTCATTGTGAAAAATTATGAAACAACTGGGCAAACATTGTCAACTGCGCCTACCAATATACAACTTGACAATTCAGTCATTTGCCTCTGATGGGACTCAAGTTCAACATCTTCACTGTCTTCTTGGGTTTTCCTCCCAAAATACATTACATCACACTTCTTCACAGTAAATTACATCCGCCACATCTTCCCATTGTTAATCCAACTGAAGTTTTATTTACAGTCCTCCTTGGTGTTTGCAAAACATCCTATTTTTGTGTTAATTTATATTATATACATCAAGAACAGTTTAAAACACCTTAGTTACCCAGATAGGCTCAAAGAGCTGGGTATGGATACTTTAGAAAAGCGTAGACTCGGGGACAATTTGATCGAGGTTTATAAAATAATGAAGTCGACTAGGCTATGTTTATGTGGACCAATTATTTCAACTGAATAGGTTAGGGAGGACCAGGGTCACACATACAAGTTATACAAGGCAAAACTAGGTTGGATGTTAGGCGATTCTTCTTTTCCCAGAGAACAGTGGACCTGTGGAACAGGTTTCCGGCTCGTGTGGTGAATGCTGATTTTATGTATTCCTTCAAGAGAGCTGAATCTGTGCTGGCTAGGGTGGAGATCACTCCATAAACGAGGTAGGCATCCTGTAATATAAATTAGGATCTATGTGATTTCCTGGACTATTTTCAATCACCCAAAGAGATTGGAAAGCAATTTTTCAGATTTTTTTCCCCCTAATTGGGCTGGATTTTTAACTGGTTTTGCGCCTCTCCCAGGAGATTTCATGACTCCTGGCAGGTGGCCAATGTCTGTATTGTGAGGCATCACAACTACGTGGGACAGGCAGCGTAAGCTTGAGGAACAGCACCTCATCTTTCGTTTAGGCACGCTACAGCCCTCTGGACTCAATATCGAGTTCAACAATTTTAGATCATAACCTCAGCTCCAATCACATTTATATTTTATTTTTTCCACCCTTTTATTTGCCCCCCCCACCTTTTTTTTCCTCCTAGAAGCTGGCAGCTGTCCTTCATTCTGCCAGTGGATTTCACACTTCTTTCAGCCTTAATCTGTCACATTACCACCTCTAGCCTTGCATATCTCTTAATGTCTCTTCATCTCCCCCTTTGTTCTTTTATCCCCTCCCCCTTTTCCCAGCTTTACTCTGGCCTTAAATCTATTTGATTTCCGGCTCTTCCCAGTTTTGACGAAAGGTTAACTCTCTTTCTCTCTCCACGGATGCTGCCTGGCCTGCTGAGGTTTTCCAGCGTTTTCTGTTGTTATTTCAGATTTCCAGCATCCGCAGTATTTTGCTATCGTAGATGGACCGGTATATCTTTTACTGTCTGACATTTTCATATGTTCATAAACAAAGTGGATCTAACACTAATCCTTCTCCAATCAGGATTGTCCATTCAGAGGCACTGAACTATAAAGTTATGCCTGGAGCAGGCTAATTGTTCAATATCGAGTTCAACAATTTTAGATCATAACCTCAGCTCCAATCACATTTATATTTTATTTTATCCACCCTTTTATTTGTCCCCCCACCTTTTTTTCCTAATTGTTGAACAATTGGGAGGTTTTTAAAATTCAGGGAGATTACCCTGAAAATGCCTATTCGTTTCTGCACTGATCAGTGTTCCCATTCTCAACAGCAAAGAGAGGCTGAAACAATGTGGCAACACTCCTCAGTTCCTGCAGTCTGTCTACTCCCCACATTCTAAGAGATGTTATTCACCTCGAAATGATGAAAGTTTTAGTGAATCCTAAATTGCAACTATGTATCTCAACATTGTGTCAAAATATTAAGGGGAACTGATAGGGTAGATAGAGAGAAACTACTTCCACTGGTTGGGAGGTCTAGAACTAGGGGACATAGTCTAAAAAAAGAGCCAGGCCTTTCAGGAGTGAAGTTAGGAAAGACTTCTACATGCAAAGGGTGGTAGAAGTTTAGAACACTCTTCCACAAACGGCAAATGATGCTAGGTCAATTGTTAATTTAAATTTTGAGATTGATAAGATTCCACGGCACTATTTCGAAGAGGAGCAGGGCCAATACTTATCCCTTAATCAACATCACTAAAACAGATTATCTGGTCATTATCACATTGCTGTTTGTGGGAGCTTGCAGTGTGCAAATTGGCTGCTGAGTTTCCTACATTACAACAGTGACTACACTTCAAAAAGTACTTCACTGGCCGTGAAGCGCTTTGGGACATCCAGTGATCGTGAAAGGCGCTATATAAATGCAAGTCTTTTTCTTTGATAGATTTCAGTTAACCAAAGATATGAATGGATATGGGGTAAATGCACATATATGGAGTTAGGTCACAGATCAGCCATGATCTCATGGAATGGCAGAACAGCCTCGAGGGGCTAAATGGCCTACTCCTGTTCCTATGTTCCTAAGAGTCTATTACTATCTATTTCCAAGCAGTCCTGTGCTAATTCTATTGCCTTTACTGTATACTTAGGAGAAGGCAAAAAAAGCGCCATGGTTTCAATTTCTAATTAATCTGGGGTAGAATGTAAATGCAGAGTGAAATTGAAGATCAAGCAAAAGGTTACCACCTTTATGACTTGCACATATTACATTTCCCTCCCTGCTTGCACACTCAAGCCAAATCAGTCAGTCAGTGTGCAACCCTGGTGTTCTATTTGACCCAGAACTTAGATTCAAATCCCACATCCAGTCTACCACAGAGAGCCGTGTGAGGCTGTGGAATGCACTACCAGAATCAGTGAGTGAAGCAGAGACTAAGTCAAAATTTAATAGAATAGGTAAGATGTTGAAGGAAATAGGAATAAAGGGATATGCTGAATAAAGTGACCACATGGGATTAGGACTACAGCTCGGCTGGAGAATAAATATAAACACGGACTATTTGGGCCCAAATGCCCATTTGTGTTGTAATTCTGTTACTGATACTGGAGTAAGTCTGTTTGGGGGCTATTTTTGATCACACCAGCTATTTACTGTACTAGTATATGCAAAGCTATTTGAAATACAATTTTTTAGTTAAATAAAACAATCTATTGTTAAGTACTTAATAGTTATTACCTCTTAAATTAAAGAACATATAATTGTACTACAAGAGGAATTATTCTTAGCAGTAATTATTGTGGCTGCAACATTTCACATCAGTGGAACAGGTAATATTTTACATTCAGAGAACTAGAAAATAATGTTGTAACATGTGCAACCTAATTATGATGAGGTAGGACAGAACAGATAGGGGCAGACTGTTTCCAGTCGTTGAGTGGTCTAGAATGAGGGGACATATATAAAATTAAAGGCAAGAGATTTAGGACAGAGCAGGAGAAGAATGCACTTCTGAAGCTGGGGGCTGAAGCAGAAATCATGCCAACATTAAGAATAGGTTATACATGTGGTTGAAGGAAGAGAGAGAAAAGGAACATGGGAACAGGGAGGCACATGGGATTAGGACTACTGTTCATGAGGGAGACAAACACCAAAATGGACTGGTTGGGCCGAAAGGCCTGTTTGTGTCATAATTTCTAAGTAATTCTTTGTAATGTTTGCTCTGTTAAAGATGTTATACAAGCTCAAGAATGTGGTTGCCAATTCATGTCAAACTATGGGCAATTTTGTGGCGCGGTCCTTGCCCATTTAAGAACTGAATATATATATATCCAGTGGCATTGGGCTGGATTTTACCAGCCCTGAGGCGGGTTTGGAGGCGGAACTGCTGGGAAAATGGGAGTGGGTAACAACCCCGCCTCCGTGCCATCTTCCCGGGAGGCGGGTCCCCAAGTCGCGCAGGGACCCATCTCCGAGAGGCGGGAAGGGGATTAGAGCCAATTAACTGCCTGTTAACAGGCGGTTTTGAGGCTTATCCCCATTTTACGCCTGCAATTGCGAATCTCGCCAGGGTCAGCAATGCGAGCAGTGGGTCTACGGGGGTGAGAAGGGTCGAAATGTCCGCTGTAGAGGTGGGTGATGGGTGCAAGTGTGGACAGGTAAGTATGAGAGGTGAGTGTAACGTGTTGGAAAAAGTTTCCTTACCTTTGCTTCTTTCTGCAGGCTTCAACCCTTGGGGATCCGGAGGTGCCTCATCTCAACGGCAGAGATGACAGAATGGCTGCTGCATTCTCAGATGCAGCAGCCATCTGCTTTCTGCTGAGGAGAGGGGTTTTGGTGAGCCTTCAGTGCAAGGGCTCATCTTAGAACAGAGATGTTCTCAAAGCTGTCAAACGCTGACAATTCATGTCAAAAAATTGACAGGTGAAGCATCATACGCTGACGTCATCTGTCACCGGTTTTCCCTTGATTGGCCGGTAAACCCGCAGGGCGGGCTTAACAAGGTCAATCAAGGGAAAATAGCGTGGGTTGGTCAGACATCACTGGGGGTGGGACTGAAACCCGAAAACCAGCAGTCCCGCCCCCAACATGCCTTCATTGACAAAATCCAGCCCATTGTGTATAAGGAATAGGTATAGAGCTGATATGACTCACTGTAATTCCGATGCTTCATACAAGACACTAATATACAAATCATCTTCACTCATGCAACACATTTTGCATATTTGCAATGTAAAATCATTCTATACATGTATGAATTAATAACTTTGGTATAGAGGGCACCATCAAAATTTGCACATGATAAAAACAGGGAACATAGATCATAAAATTACATAAAATTTACAGCACAGAAACAGGCCATTCAGCCCAACAGGTCTATACCAGTCTTTATGCTCTACATGAGCTTCCTCCCATCCTACTTCATCTAACCCTATCAGCATAACCTTCTATTCCTTTCTCCCTCATTAACTTATCTAGCTTTCCCTAAAATGCATCTATTCTATTCACCTCAACAACTCCATGTGGTAACAAGTTCGACATTCTAACCACTCTCTGGGTAAAGAAGCTTTTCCTGAATTCCTTATTGGACTTATTAGTGACTACCTTATATTTATCACCCCTAGTTTTGGACTCCCCCACAAACGGAAACATTTTTCCTACGTCTACCCTATCGAACCCCTTCATAATTTTAAAGACTTCTATTAGTTAACCCCTCAGCCTTCTCTTTTCTGGAGAAATGAGCCCCATCCTATTCAGTCTTTCCTAATAGTTATAACCTCTCAGTTCTGGTATCATCCTTGTACCTTCTCCAGTGCCTCTATATCCTTTTTGTAATATGGAGTCCAGATTCGGATTCCTAAATATGGTGTAGTGTCCTGATTTAAATATTTTAATGAGGTTACTGCCTGTTTTGGGCAGAAGCGCTGCCGGATCTATTTTGAAGCCCGTTCAAAAATTGCAGTGGGCGGAATTGTGGTTAATTGAAGACAACAAAATAAAACTTCAGGAGAACAGACAGCTTAGCAGATTGGGCTGAGGGATGTCAAATAAAATTCAAAGCAGAGAAATGTGAAATGCTGCATTTGGAAAGGAGAGGGCATATGCATTAAATGGTAAAACTTTAAAAGTAGAGGAGCTGAGAGATTTAGGGTTTCAAATATACAAATCTTTAAAGTTGAAGCTCAAGTTGATAAAGCTGTTAAAATTCCTATATTTTACTAACAGTAGAAAAGCAAAGATGTAATGATAAGCCTATACAAATCATTTTGTTTGGCCACAGCCAGAATATCGTACACAGTTTTGAGCGCCTAACTTTACAAAGGATGTCAAGGCCATGGAGAGGGTGCAAATGAGATTCCATTTGATATCGAGGATGATAGGAACAGGAGTAGGCCATTCAGCCCCTCTAGCTTGTTCTGCCATTCAATCAGATCATGGCTTATCTGCATGTCAACTTAATTTATCCACCTTTGACCCATATCCTTTAATACCCTTACCTAACAAAAATCTATCGATCTCAGCCTTTAAAATTTCAATTGACCCAGCATCCACAGCCTACTGAGGGAAGAGAGTTCCAAATTTCCACTAACCTTTGCTTCCTGATTTCACTCCTGAATCTAATTTTAAGATTGTGCCCTCTTGTTCTGAATTCCACCACCAGACGAATGTTTCTCTACTGAATCTTTTTGCCATTTTAAACACCTTAATTAGATCATCCCTCAGCCGTGTCAGCAAGGGCTCAGTGGGTAGCACTCTCACCCGAGTCAGAAGGTTGTGGGTTCAAGTCCCACTCCAGAGACTTGAGCACAAAAATCTAGACTGACACTCTAGTGCAGTACTGAGGGAGTGCTGGACTGTTGGAGGTGCCGTTAAAACATAGGCCCCATCTGCGCTCTCAGGTAGACGTAAAAGATCTCACAGCACTATTTTGATGATGATCAGGGGAGTTATCCCCAGTGTTCTGGCCAATATTTATCTCGCAATCAACATCATTAAAACAGACTATCTGGTCATTGCCACATTACTGTTTGTGGAAGCTTGCTGTACGTAAATCGGCTGCTGCGTTTCCTACATTACAACAGTGACTACACTTCAAAGGTACTTCATTGGTTATAATGCGCTTTGGGACATCCCGAGGTCGTGAAAGGCGCTATATAAATGCAAGCCTGTGTTTCCTTTCTCAACCTTCTATACTCAAGGGAACACAAGTCAAGTTTATGTACAAGTGATAATGTAATCCTTTACGTCCCGGTATCATTCTGGTAAATCTGCACTGCATCCCTTCCAAGGCCAATGTAACAACAACTTGCATTTATATAACGCCTTTAATGTAGTAAAACGTCCCAAGGCGCTTCACAGGAGTGTTATCAAACAAAATTTGACACCAAGCCACACAAGGGGATATTGGTTTTAAGGAGCGTCTTAAGAAGAAAAGAGGAGGTCAAGCAACGGAAAGGTTTAGGAAGGGAATTCCAAATCTTGAGGCCTTGGCAGCTGAAGGCACAACCGCCAATGGTAGAGCGATTAAAATCGTAAAATCGGGGATACGCAAGAGACCAGAATTGGAGGAGGTTACCGAGATAGGGAGGGGCGAGGCCATGGAGGGATTTGAAAACAAGTATGATAATCTTAAAATCAAAGCATTTCTTAACCGGGAGACATTGTACCTCAGTAAGCACAGGGGTGATGGGCGAACGGGACTTAGTGCGAGTTAGGATACGTGCAGCAGAGTTTTGGGTCAGCTTAAGTTTATGGAGAGTGGAAATTGGGAGGCCGGCCAGGAGTGCGTTAGAATAGTCAAGTCTAGAGGTAACGGGCAGGATGAGGCTTTCAGCAGCAGATGAGCTGAGGCAGGAGCAGAGTCAGGCGATGTTAGAGGTGAAAATAGGCGGTCTTCGTGATGGCATGGATATGTGGTCTGAAACTCACCTCCCGGACCACCAGGTAAATGCGTAGAAAATTTGATGATCGGAGGCATCCGCCCGCGGGAAGCCTCCGATCGCAAATTCAGGCCCAATATATCCTCTTGACGCAAGGTTCCCAGAACTGAACGCAGTACTCCAGATGGGATCTGACCAAGGCTCTATGCAACTGAAGCACAACTTCATCACCTTTGTATTCCAGCCCCCTTGAGATAAAGGCCAAAATTGCATTAGCCTTAGATTAGTTTAGTTACAGAGAGAGACGACTGGAGAAACTGGGATCTTTTCATTATAAAAAAAGTTTAAGAGGAGAGCCAATAGAGGTGTTGAAATTATGAGGAGTTTGAGAAGGTAAATAGGGAAAAACTATTTCCACCATTTGGTGAATCTGTAACTAGAGGGCATAGATTTAAGACCAACACTAAATGTATGAAGGAGATGTTAGAAGAATTTTATTTTATTTGTTTTAAAAAGGTTAGAACCTGGAATGCCCTACCCAATGCAGTTGTGGAAGTAACATTCCTAAAAGCTTTTAAAGGAAAGGGTGCACAGATCGCCTCCTTCTGTGCTGTAAAATTCTATACCTACTCATGAATGCACACATAAGGAAGAATGCACAACTTATCGAAGTTTCCAAGTAAAGTTCACTATATAGAGATTATATGAGCTGATCACAAAACAACTTAATAACCAATTTTCCATCCTTTGCAGATGGCAATAAAGCAGATTTTGAGGATTAGAATCCCAGAGATTTAATTATACAAATAAAACATTTTGAAGCAGAATATGAAGTATACTGAGTAGAACTAATTTTGAATGGCCATACAAAAATTGTAAATATAAAAACACAAATAATTTGCGTGAAACATTATTCTAAGGTCACTTATCCAAACACAAAGACTAATCGTCAAAAAGGAGTGCACTGTCACTGGTAGATAAGTCTTACTTTGCATTTAAAAATCAATAAACTTTCCACACACTGTTGGGTTCAGCAAATACTGTCTTTCACCAGAACCAGACTGCAACCAAATAAACCGCTTCGGTGTAAACAACTCGGCATCAATATTTTGCACTACAGATGGATTATAACAAAAAGTGACAGGCAGAACTTTCTCCAGCAATGGAGCGGGGGGGTAATTTTGGAATGGAAAGTGGAAGGATTCCAAAATTGGTAGGTACGGCATTTATTTTGAGAAGCAAAAAAAAAATTATAGAAATGTTTACAATTCCTAAGTTAGTATCAATTTGCTTCCTACTTCAGTGTTATCCAATAGAAATCATGCCATAGCCACAGGTGTGGCTAGTCAAACACCATTTTAACCATATGCACTAAAATTGTAGAACACATACATAAGTGTACTTCACATGTGTATATTTACTTAAACATCTACCATTCAGTCACCAAGGAAGTAAAGAACTCACTGATCAAAAAACATTTCCTCACTGCTTGCCATTTTACCAGCAAATGCACAAAAGTACACATGCATATGCCATGTAAATGAGAATGAAGATTACATGCCAATGACATGCCTATTGCTTATTTTCTATTTGCTAATCAAAAATGTCATTACCCACATCTGGATTCCCAATTAGCCACATGTGGCTAGTGGCCAACGTAAGACAATGCTGTCCTAGTTGAAAGTGTTTTTATTTTTTTAAACTCCCTTCTAGCTGAGGAGAGCAATGTGGGGGATTAGAAAGACAGACACTACTGATCTATTCAGGAATAACACTAATTTTCACTGAGAAATGAAAGATTCCATTAAGAAGTTAAATTTCACAAATGTTACTTAGGATAGAGGTGGGGATTTGAAGGAAGGTCGGCAGTGAAATAGAAATGCAGAACAATAGGCCTCCACTCAAAATTGTTCTAAGACACTAAAAGGAAGAAAATTATAGTTTTAAATATATATATTTTTTTAAATACACAATTCTACTTAAACCTTATTGTGCCATCCAGGATACTTAGTATTTTGGATCCAGACAGAGAAATAAGCAAAATGTAAATTCTCTGACCAGGAAGAGAATTATCTGCTCCAAAAAATAAAAGTGAGGAGAGTACTTGGTTCCCTGATTGCTCACCAAGTTTATCTAGTAAGTAGCTGTGCTATAAAGACCAGGAATGTCACACGTTCAATCACCAGCGTAGGTTGAGTTAGTTGATCAAAGCTGGGGAGGTGGTAAAGAATCTACAATTGTCCTTGGTGTTGTGTGTTAAGGGAGGAAAAGAAAAAAATCAGATCCTGATTGCTAGCCAAGGAACCCTGCTAGAAATGCACACATGGATGTTGGGCGAGGACTGGATCAGGCTCAGCTGTGACACGCATTCAGTGGAATAGCCTTGCAATCCTTACCATCAACGTTCACATTTGACCATAGCACCAGCAAGTGGCTTGATACCGTACCTCAGCATGGAGTCAAAGATTTCTGAGAAGGGGAAAAAAAAACCAAAGAAAGCAGCCCCATACACTTTCCTGCTCTTAACTCACCACTCCATCTTGACGGAATTATAGTTTTTGGGACCTACGTTTTGAAGGCTAGTTTCTGAATGCTGGTGTTAATAGCTTTAACTCATCCTATTTTAGCAATGTAATAATATTTCAGTAGAAAGTTGTGAATCAGGTAATCATAAACAAGATGGCACATTAACGTTTACAATCAGTACCACAGTTCAAGTTCAGTAGATAGAATTCAGTTTCTATTAAATATCAAATTACTGTATATAACTTAAGTAACTCAAGTTTTTGGTTTTGAAATCCAAACACCCAATTTAAACTATATATGTTTGTTAGTATATAAAAGTACTAATATTAGAGCTCAAATAGTTTTAAAATAATCCTGTGAATATGGTATCCAGAATGTGTACATGCAGGAGCAAGACATCAGCAATTATAGAACATTACAAACTAGGTTCTATTCAAACACCAACTGTCCAAGTAAGCCAAAAAAAAACTTATTAAACTCTAATATAGAAATGAAGCAAGAATACCACTGCTAGACATTTTGAAAATCTCTTATTTCAGTTTAGACGTAAAAAGCTGGTTCTGCACCGAGATAGGGCACGTAGCGATTTTCAACAATAAGGCTGCAAGTCCAAAGGTCAGTGAGTCAAAGCATTAATTTGCTTTCACCCAATCCACTGTTTAGACTTGGGAGCTCTGAAATACAAAGCATGATAGAAGGGGGTCAGAACAAAATACCATACCAGACAAAAGGGAACTGTCCACAAATGAGGTTTGCAGGCAAACAATTGAAAATTGTTCCAGGAACAGCACTGAAAACCCATAAAAAAACTCAGGTAGCACCCTTTCATATATAATATATATAGGTGATATAAATATGTACAGCAAACACAGAGCTGCAATTCAGTCAAATCAGCTCCAGCAAAAAACCACAAGGATGAGTATCCGAACCCAAAGATGAAATTAAAACCATCAACTCACAGGTTACCCTTTCCTCATTAAATTCTCTAGAAATGTGCTCTTCCACCCATTATGCGTTATTGTAGCTAAGGCAGCATGATGCAAGAGGCATTAAGGTTAACCATGATGCAAGACCTGAAGCCTCACTTTATCGTAGTTGGTTATAGCAAGAGTGCAAGAAAAGGTCTGATCCCCATGAAATCTCTATTCCAGTACTGCTATTGAAGAGTATGCAATATAATTTCAATCATGTCAGTCAGGTTATACTGACCACTCAGGCTTCAAAAATGTGCATCACACATCATGTAATTCCTACATTCTGCTCACAGTTTATAGGAAGCTACAGCAGATGGTATATAATCTACATACCTTGGAGAAACCCATCACATTATTATCTGTGGAGAGGGAGTTGAAAGAGGAGAGTAGAAAAGTCAAACTCACCAGTAAGCCAATGGAAACATAGTCCAACTCATTGGGTTCGGCACCAGGTCCACTTTTCATACCAGAACCAACACATATTCACCCCAGTCCAACACCAGCATCTCCGCATCATAACTGAACTAGACCACATTATGGGTGGATCTTCATGGACAGTTGGAATTGCTTTGGGTCTGGGAAGTTTGTACTGTACTTACTTGTGGCACAAAATTCTCAACAGTCTTAATCCATGATTTATTTCACACTTTCCATGATCTTACACATCAAATTTAGTTCCCACGACTTAAAGCATTTGGGAATCACAATTATTCCCCGAAACAAACTGAAACCTGCATTACATCTAATGAATGCACCATGATGCTCTAATACAAAATGATGGTGGGCCTCAGATCTCATTTTGTCAAACAAGTGGACATCATAATTTAATTATGCATTCCTAATCTATGATGAGTTTTGAACAAATTAGCAATTAAGAATAGAAGGCATAGTTTAATATTCATGACTGCATAATGGTGTTGTCTATTGAACATGCATTACAAGGGAGCATAAGAAATATTATATATACACATCAAGGGCTGATCATTTTTAAACATTAGATATTAAACTTGATAAAGCAGCCAGACAAGAAAATATTCTCAAAAGCCACTACTCCATTCAAAATTCCAAACTTAAAACTTTAAAATAGCATGACACAGCAAATCTAGATCAACTCATAATTTAATGTCTTATAAAGTGCTTTTTATACCACCACGCACACTTAAAAGTTAGTCTGCGGTATTTTACCAGAAAGACAATTTCCTAAATATATAACTGATTATTTCAGAGAACCAAAAATTATCCATTTCAATTTGCTACAACTAGTAAATTATAACAAAATATACGGCTACAAAAATAATGATAAAGTACAGCAATTGCTTAGATGTGAATTTTGTATGGTGTCAAACCTGTACTGTTGTCATAAGCACAGACTATGTTTTGACAGTCAACCTCAACCATCCCTCTACAGTGAGCAAAACTCAGAAATGAATCAATCTACCACTTACCGATAAATGTATTAGAAAGCAGCTAGACAAAAATACTTTAAAAAACCACTCCTTCTATACGGGAGCTTCTGACCATTAGGCTTTCCCAACAACAGAAAAAGAGGGGGGGGGGGGGGGGGCATTAGTGGGACAGCAACAACCTCCGCTCTGCAATTACAGAAGCTAAAACACAAGCAACAGGGCCCAGTCGCAGCACAAACTCCCCTCCTCCCTTCTTCCTTATCTGTGAAATAAAATACAGTGAGAAGAAAACATTACATTGATACGTACCCAACGGTTTCATAAATCTATTATGCGTAGTTATTAAAGCGGGATAAGTTATTATCGAGAATAACGTAAAAAGAGAGGGCGGTGAAATAAAGTATTTACTTAAGTTTAAAAATATAGATCTATATATGTAGCGAGCTCGGCGGGAAAGAACAGCAACAAGCCCGAGTTTCCAAGATGGCGCCTTTGCCTGTGCGGGTCAAGCCTCCGAGCGGACGGATGCGGCTTGTTTTGACAATCCCAGCACCCTCTGCGCCGAGGCAAATCGAACCTGTCAATCAAGCGGCGCCTCCACCTTCCCGCCCCTTTCGAACCAAGAGATCCGAACGTTCTTCCGCCAAAACCACGCCCTTCCCGGAGAAGCGACCAATCGGCGGGGAGAACCTTCCCACTGACGTTCTCAATCAAAACTGAAAGACTTCAGTCAGGAACGAATCGAGGCCGTCCAATCAAAACGTGGGCTTGAGCCGCGGCGAGACCCCGCCCCTCAGGCCCTGTCCGGTTGCTACTGAAAATGGCTGCACAGTGTGCGCAGATTGTCAATGGGCGGAGAACACGTCAATCAAGAAATATGCTAGAAGTTTATTTTGGCGAAAGCAAGAAGGGGGGGAGAGAAAGGGTGATGTTTCAGGAAGAGAAATGACGGAAATCTTTAAACACAGCTGACTGCCCGAGGAGAGAGAAAATGAAAACAGGAGAGCGTCATAAATTAACACTTTTCAAACGGGACAGCAGTCCTGGTTTAAAGGCGCGATGTCTTCGTGGGTCGTTTTTTTGTAAACAAGTTTAGTTCCTGTAAGAGACTGCTTTGCAAATCTGACCATTTTGCATTCTGAGAAACACTCCTGTCATACCAGTGTCTTTCCTAAGTTCTGATGAAGGGTCCCAGATCTGAAACGTTAACTCTGTTTCTCTCTCCACGGATGCTGCCTCGCCTGCTGAGTTTTTCCAGCGTTTTCTGTTGTTATTTCAGATTTCCAGCATCTGCAGTATTTTGCTATTTTATCTTTCCTAAGCAGTTTGTTTCAATGAAATCATAGAATGATATAGCACAGAAGGAGCCGTTTGACCTACCATGTCTGTGCCGGCTCTGGCAGAGTTATCCAATTAGTCCAATTCCCCTGCTCTTTCCCCTTAGCCCTGTATTTTTTTCCTCAAAATATTTATCCAATTCCCTTTTGAATATTACTATTGAATTTGTTTCTACCTTTTAGGCAGTGCATTCCAGATCACAACAACTTGTGTAACAAAAATGTGTCTTCATATCACCTCTGGTTCTTTTTTCAATCACCTTAAATCTGTGTCCTCTGGTTACTGACCCCTCTGCCACTGTAAACAGTTTCTCCTTATTTACTCTATCAAAACGGTTCATGATTTTGAACACTGCTATCAAATTTCCTCTTAACCTTCTCTGCTCTAAGGAGAACAACCCTAGCTTATCCAGTCTCTCCACATAACAAGTCCCTCATCCCTGGTATCATTCTAGTAAATCTCTTCTGCACCCTCTCCAACACCTTGATATCCTTCCTAAAATGTGGTGCCCAGAATTGAACACAATACTCCAGCTGAGGCCTAACCAGTGTTGTAGAAAGGTTTAGCATAACTTCCTTGCTTTTGTACTCTATTCCTCTATTAATAAAACCAAGGATCCCATATACTTTTTAACAGCCTTCTCAACTTGTCCTGCCACCTTCAAAGATTTGTGTACATACACTCCCAGATCACTCTGTTCCTGCATCCCCTTTAAAATTGTACCATTTAGTTCATATTCCCTTTTCTAATTTTTTCTACCAAAATGTATCACTTCACACTTCTCTGCAATAAATTTAATCTGCCATGTGTCTATGTGCTCCCGAAGTCTGCTGCTATCCTCCTCATTGTTTACTACTTTTCTGAGTACCTAGCCACTGACTCCATCCCTCTCCCTAACATCTTTCTGAGGCTGACCGCACTGTTCCCAATCTTGGTGTCATATTTGACCCTGAAATGAGCTTCCGACCACATATCCGCGGCATAACTAAGACCGTCTATTTCCACCTCCATAACATCGCCCGTCTCCGCCCTTGCCTCAGCTCATCCGCTGCCGAAACCCTCATCCATGCCTTTGTTACCTTTAGACTTGAGTATTCCAACGCACTCCTGGCTGATTTCCCACATTCTACCCTACGTAAACTTGAGGTCATCCAAAACTCGGCTACCTGTGTCCTAACTAGCACCAAGTCCCGTTCACCCATCACCCCTGTGCTCGCTGACCTACATTGGCTCCCAGTTAAACAACGCCTCGATTTCAAAATTCTCATCCTTGTTTTCAAATCCCTCCATGGCCTCACCCCTCCCTATCACTGTAATCTCCAACAGCCCCACAACCCCCCTGAGATATCTGCGCTCCTCTAATTCTGCCCTCTTAAGCATCCCTGATTTTAATCGCTCAACCATTGGTGGCCGTGCCTTCTGTTGCCTAGGCCCTAAGCTCTGGAATTCCCTGCCTAAACCTCTCTGCCTCTCTTTCCTCCTTTAAGATGCTCCTTAACTCCTACCTCTTTGACTGATCTGCCCTAATTTCTCCTTATGTGGCTCGGTGTCAAATTTTTTGTCTTGTAATACTCCTGTGAAGCACCTTGGGATGTTTTACTCTGTTAAAGGCGCTATATAAATACAAGTTGTTGTTGTTGTTGTTGAGATATGTATTATTTGAAAAGTTTGAAATTATGCCCTGTATTCCCAAGTCCAGGTCATTAATGTTTGTCAAAAAAAGCAGTGGAGCTAATACCGACCCCTGGGGAATACCACTGTATAGAATCATAGAAATTTATGGCACAGAATGAGGCCATACGGCCCATCTTGTCTGTGCCAGCCGAAAAAGAGCTATCCAGCTTAATCCCACTTTCCAGCTCTTGATTCGTAACCATGTAGGTTACGGCACTTCAAGTGCATATCCAAGTACTTTTTAATTGTGATGAGGGTCTCTGCCTCTACCACCCTTTCAGGCAGTGAGTTCCAGATCCCCACCACCCTCTGGGTGAAAAAAGTTATCCTCAACTCCCCTCTAATCCTTCTACCAATTATTTTAGATCTATGCCCCCTGGTTATTGACCTCTCTGCTAAGGGAAATAGGTCCTTTCTATCCACTCTAGGCCCCTCATAATTTTATGTGTGGGTTAGGTTGATTTGGCTATGATAAATTGACCCTTAGTGTTAGGGGGGATTAAATATGTGGGGTTATGGGGATAGGATGGGATATGTTAGGGGGAATTAAATACGTGGGGTTACGGGGGTAGGGTGGGATATGTGTACTGTGGGGATTAAAGCAGGGACAGGGTACTGGATTTGGATGATCAGCCATGATCGTATTGAATGGCGGAGCAGGCTCGACGGGCCGAATGGCCTACTCCTGCTCCTAGATTCTATGTTTCTATGTTTCTATACATCTCAATTCAGTCTCCCCTCAGCCTCCTCTGCTTCAAAGAAAACAACCCCAACCTATCCAATCTTTCCCTCCAGTCTGAAAAACAACCGTTCACCACTACTCTCTGCTTTCTGTCCCTTAGCCAATTTTGTATCCACGCTGCCACTATCCCTTTAATCCCACGGGCTTCAATTTTGCTAGCAAGTCTATTATGTGGTACTTTGTCAAACATCTTTTGAAAATCCATAAACACAATATCAACCGCACTACCATTATCCACCCTCTCCGTTACTTTATCAAAGAACTCGATCAAGTTCGTCAAACATGATTTACATTTAACAAATCCTTGATGACTTTCATTTATTAGCCCATACTTTTCCACGTGTCAATTCATTTTGTCTCGGATTATTGTCTCTAAAAGTTTCCCCACTGCTGATGTTAGGCTTTCTGTAATTTGCATGCAAATTTGCTCCTCTATCGCCATCCCACTATTTGGTGGCCGAAAGTATACATCCAGTGGCATAATAGCGCCTCTATTGTTCCTTAATTCTAACCAAATAGACTCTGGCTGCGAAATTGGGAGGTTTAGCGCCAGCCGTTAAGGCCAGTTTTGTGAAAAAATGGCGGCTGCCTCGCTTCCGCTCGCTTCCGATGGGACTCGCAGCGGCCACCATTTTGGGGAGGTCGGTAGCGCTGCCGTTGCCTGCGCTCGGTTACAGATAAATAGATGAGGCAGATCGTGACGTCAATGCGTGTGCAATGCTGATTTGACGCACAATCTGCCATTTTCGACATAGCTGCTCCATTTAAGCCCCTCTCCTAATCACGACCAACTTACCAGGCGTTCAGCAGCAGGAAGTACCCCCCGAAAAGCGCTATTTAATGAGATTATCAAGAACTTGCAGCTGACTTGCTTTTTGATTTGTACAGGCTCTGTGTAAGTTTGTGCAACTGTTTGAAGCTCTCTAAAGTTAGTTAAAGTTGCTGGTTAGTTAAAGTGACAGAGATTGTTGCTGCAAGTGGAGAACACCTTGTTTCTTATTTAAAGGCTTCTGCTCACACCACTTGCTTCCAGTCATGGGGGCTCGACTTGCAGTCCGCATCGTGCTCGAGTATGACAGGGAGGTGGAGCGGAGGCAGCGTGGAAGAGAACAAGATGCTCGCAGAGGGAGAAAGAGGAGGGGCAGGAGGGCTCTAAGCAGGAGGCTTTACCCACCTTCCAAGAGCACTTCCCCTACCTCCACTTAAACTAGGAGCAGTGTATTAGGAGGCTCCGGTTCAACAAGGAGGTGGTCACAGAACTCTGCCACCTCCTGCAACCAAACATGCAACCTCAGAGCAGGGCGAAGACAGGTCTGTGAGTGGCCCTCAAGGTCACCATGGCCCTCAATTTTTTCGCCACTGGATCCTTCCATTCTGGAGCAGGAGACATAGCTAACGTCTCGCAGTTCGCCGTCCATCGCTGCATCCAGGAGGTTACAGAGGCTCTCTACTCCAAGAGAAGGAACTTCATTGTGTTCTCTAACAGAGAGAAGCAGGAGGAGCACGCATGTAGCTTTGCCAGGATAGCGGGCTTCCCCATGGTGCAGGGCCCCATCGACTGCGCACTCGTGGTTTTGCGGACACCGCACATCAATCCTGAGATGTTCTGTAACCGCAAAGGCTACCACTCACTTAATGTGCAGTTGTTGTGCTACCACGCCCAGTGCTTCATGATGGTGAGGGTGAATGTCCAGTATCCTGGCAGCAGTCATGATGCCTTCATCCTGCGCCAGTCCAGTGTGCCAGCAATCTTCCAGCCACCACGTCAAACCTGAGGGTGGCTGTTTGGAGACAAGGGCTATCCGCTCTGCAACTGGCTGATGACTCCCCTCCGCAGCCCCGCCACTCGTGGCCAGCACTCATATAATGACAGTCATGCTGCCACCAGGAACGTCATCAACAGACCATCGGGGTGCTGAAGCAATGGTTCTGCTGCCTTGACCACTTGAGAGGAGCCCTCCAGTACATGCTGGAGGGGGTGTCCCCCATTTCGTGGTGGTCTGCTGCATGCTTCACAACTCGGCCATCATGAACGTACAGCCATTGAAACCACGGGTTCCGGGACCACCTCAGGAGGAGGAAGAGGCAGAGGAGGAGGAGGAGGAGGAGGGAGGAAAGAGGCAGACAGCACCCCACCGTTACGGATGGGCTGCCCGTGACCGCCTCATCAGACTCCAGTTCCAGTGAATGAAACCCCAGATCCCCCGTTGCTCACCACTTCCCCATCTTACCATCCCTCTGTCACGGAACATCACAGCATCCTCCTGGGCACAAAGCTGAAATGAGAGCCACCACACAACACACATTCCAAACATAATTTATAAATTTATCAAATTCAAATCAAAAAAACTAAGTCAACTAATCACCCTTGAGCATTCCCATAGTGTCTGTCTTTCGTTTGCCTTTTCCTACTCTAGTGTTCCTACGAAGTGCTCCCGCAGTAGCTGCAGCGTGGCCGGTGGAAGGCTGCTGACTTTTAGTGGGGGAGACGACAGATGGCCTTGCAGGACGAACTCATGCAGCTCTGGCACCACCACAGCATGGGCGGCAGCAGTTCGGGCTGACTGGATGACAAGTAGCAGCAAGGACAATGGCGGAGTGGCACTGGTGGGAGTAGGAATGCTGTCATCCTGAGAGAGGACAGCAGGTTCTTGCTTCTCAGAGCCACTGCCACTCCTCCGGGGCAGCACCTCAGTATTCCTATCGTCTGTTGGAGGACAGATTGCTGGACTGCTGTGACACCCTGCAAGCCCCTTTCCACACTCGTAAACCCAGCCACGATGGCAGCGGTCTGAGCTTGCTTGGCAGCAAGCTGAGATTGCAGGAAAGCAGTCTGGGCTCCAACTTCAGCACTGAGATGTTGGGTTGCTTCCGCCTGTGCTGTAATGGAAGCTGCAAGATCGTTCATCACACCCAGCATCATGTTTGGGTCCACAAGTTCTGTAATGGAGTTGCCCATTATTTCTATCCTGGAAATCATGGGCTCCAAGCTTGCGCAAAACCCACTGCAAAACCCTGTGCAATGTTGGAGCCGGACTCCTCCATGCTCCTTGACCCTGACAAAAGGCTGTCTGGCAGACGGCCATTGCACCAAGCATGCCCTTCACCCTTCTTCTGTAGGCCGCCCCATTGAGGTCATCACCTGAGTCCTGTGCAGCAGAACTCGTGCGCGACCTCGCCCTCTGAGGAGCTGGCACCTGAGCTACCCTTTCCCTCTGCTCTGGCTGCAGGCCACTCGTGCTCGGTAACTCACCGTGTACAGATCCCGCCTCTATACTGCCCTTTAAAGTACACGCAGTGCCATTTTCTGAGCTGGTGTCTGCGAGTCAGATCGAGTGATGGTGCCTCTTCTTCTCCTTCACTCTCCTCCTCTACAACATCGGGGACAGGCTAAACTGCTGGCAGTTCTTGGGTAGCTGAAAGGGGAAATGCACAAGGGTCAGGTTGTGGTGAAGGGTGGCGGGGGAAAGCAAGATACACCATCAGCAGCTTGTAAGTGAGAAGAGATAGTGGGATGAGGGGGGAAGTGGGATGCAACAACAAGGATTAGGTATGAGCATGCCGTCATCATCAGCAATGCTTTCCACTTCCCCGCTCGCCACGGACTCTGTGACTGCCCCTCCAATTATTGCGAGCACTGCTTCCTACAGATCCGTGAGGTTCTCAATTTTGGCTTGCCCTCCCTCTATCTGCTGGTGCTTCCGGCGGTTTTGCGCCACCTTGCCTGCAAGAGAAGGGGAAGTGTGTCAGTGAGTGTGGTGCAATGTGTTTGGGTGATGTGCCAGCCATAGTTGAATAGCTAGCAGTGTGTGCAAGGTGTGAGATGTGGGTGTGAGTGTTGCAGCAGTGGTAAGTTTGTGAGGGTGAAGTGAAGCTATGATTGTGAGGTATGAGTGGTGATAGCTAGAGATTGTTGGTAGGTGAGTGATGTGGATGTGGTGCATTGAGCCGTGTATGAGGCTTGTGGTGCAGATGGTGGGATATGGCATTTGAAGATGCATTCACTCATCTTGACCACTCATGTAAGGTCATTAAACGTTTTACAGACTGCAGCCAGGTCCTCGGGTGACAATGCTGGCATTGACAGCTATGGCTATCTGCTCCCATTGGCATTTTCAAATTTGCCTGGACGGTCTCCTGGCCTCCTGTGGAAATAGGACCTCTCTTCTCCTATCCACCTCATGCATCAAGGCCTCCAGTGCTGCATCAGGGAACCTTGGTGTACACTCTCTCCCTTGTTATGACATGCGTAGTTGTTTTGCACTGTCTTCTACAGCCAATTGAATGAGCTGCTGCAGGCAGAATGCACCTCCCCTTTAAGAGGTCTATTTAAGAAGTGCAGGCTAGCTTTCATTGGTGCTAGCCTCACACGAACTTGGGACCCCTGCTGAGCGTTCAGCCACTCAGCAGCACGTTCAGCACTGGGCTGAACCCCACAATCATTATAATTAGCAGGGAACACAAAGGTCACATGCTGCTTCCATTCCTTTCAACGGGTGCGGGTTGATCACGTATCACAATCCCCGCACCAGTTTTCGGGGGCAATCCAATTTCTAGGCCAAGGTACATCCTTGGAGATGATGCCAACAACGTACAAGTCCATTCGAGCCTAGATGTCAGTTGCAGTGTGTCATTAATGGAGGTCTAGTCATCCTGAAGAAAGTTGCGTGCCCAGTGTCTGAATGATTGAGTCACAGAGGAGACAGTCACATGGGGAAAGGTGGCTCACAATCGGAGCCAGTAGGGGCTACCCGAAGGGGCACAGGTGGCCAGCATAATCTCACCCCCATGGAGGAGACAGTGCTGGCCATTCTTGAGAAGGCAATCGCTGAGCCTGTGGCCAGCGGCGGGGCTGAAGCAATCCAAGATGACGGAATCCTCTTATCTAATCCTCCTTCTCACATCCCACTTCCCCCTCATGCCACTGTCTCTTCTGACTTACCAGCTGCAGATGGTGTAAGCATACACCTCTTGTTTTCCCAGCTCCCCTCACCACAACCTTACCCTTGTGCCTTTATCCTTTCAGATAGCCAAGAACTGCAACCTGACCATGCACTGGTGAAGGAGCAGGAAGACAGTGATCATGAGTTCTGCTGCAGAGGACTCAGATGAGGACATTGATGGGGCGGCCTACAGAAGAAGGCTGATGGGTATGCACAATGAACTGCTTGGTGCATTGGCAGGCCTGCCAGAAAGCCTGAGTGCAATGTCAAGGAGCATGGAGGAGTCCTGCACCAGCCTTGCACAGCGATTTGCGCAGAGCTTGGAGCCCATGATTTCCAGCATGAAATTGATGGCCATTGTGAACCCAACCATGATACAGGGTCTGAGGCCGATGTCTCAACTTCCATTGCAGCACTGGCGAAAGTGACCCAACGTCTGAGTGCTGTAGTGCAAGCTCAGACTTCTGTCATGCAAGCTCAGACTGCTCTCATTCAGGCTCAGCTTGCTGCCACCCAAGCTCAGATTACTGCCATTGTGGCTGCGTTTACCAATGTTGAAAGGGGCTTGCAGGGTGTCACAGAAGTCCAGCAATCTGTCCTCCAACAGATGACTAGGATTGCTGAAGCACCATCCTGGGGGAGTGGCAGTGGCTCTGTGGAGCACAAACCTACTGTCCTCTCTCAGGATGACAGCATTCATGCTCTCACCACTGCCACACCACGCTGTTGCCTGTCAGCCAGCCAGCCCAGACTGCTGCCTCTCATGCCAAGGTGGTGCAGTCTACAGTCGGGCCTTCTAGGCCTACAGCTGGTCAAGGTCGTCCTGCAGGGCCATCTGCAGTCTCCCCCACCAGCCATGGTGCAGCCTGTCGTAAGAATGAGCCTTACGCGTGGTGAACTTAAAGTAAGCTTTAATCAACTAAAAAGGTGCTACATACAAAAGAGGTCTTACTCTATGCCTCTCCAGGATCCAACTGATCAGTCCAGTATTTATCCTGGACTAATCACAGGAAGTGATGCAATAAAGTTCGAGTCACAGGAAGCTGTATTGTGTTACCACATTCTCCCCCCCCCAAAAGATTAGGAGGCCGGGATGCTCCCTCCATTTCATAGCCGCTGGACGAGGGAGAGCCGCACCCGTTTGGGTTCTCGTAGCGGTAGAGGGCCCCTAGCCCGTTTACCCGCCGCGGGCCGTGGACCAGAGTCCGAGTGATCCAGCCCACTCTGTGAGGGGTCAGGACGATCCTGACTGTGTACTGGTGCCCGAACGGGTGTCGGGCAGGGCTGTGGCACATCTGTTTCCGAGCGTACGGTACGGGGTGGATCGTAGCTGCGCGTGCGAGCCCCGATGGGCTCATAGTCAGTCTGCCCCAGGTCGGCACGCTGGAGTGAGGTACCAGCCGGCGTCAGATCCAGATCGTGATGAGAGGCACCTGGCGAGCCCAGAGATGTGCCTGGTACAATATCATCCCCTGGTGTCCCTCTATGTTTCGGCGGGCAGGGAGCCAGATCCCGCAATGACACGGTAGATTCCCGACCGTCAGGATACCGAATATAGGCGTAGGTAGGGTTGACGTCAGTGAGCTCAACTTCATCTACCAGGGGGTCATTCTTAGACGCCCGGACATATCTTCGGAGTAGCACTGGTCCCGGTGTAGTCAGCCAAGACGGGAGAGATATCCCATAGGATGAGCGACGCTGAAATCGGAAGAACCGTTCATGAGGCGTCGTATTTGTGGCGGTCGAAAGGAGGGACCGTGTGGAGTGTAATGCGTCTGGAAGTACTGCTTCCCATTGCTGGTTGGGTAGGCCCCGAGATCTCAAAGCCAGACGTACCGCATTCCAGATGATAGCGTTAAAACGCTCGACTTGCCCATTCCCGACCGGATGATAAGGCGTCGTTCTGCTGGCAGCAATACCCCGTTCCGAGAGATAGGCCTTGAGTTCTCCTGACATAAAAGAAGGGCCCCGATCCGAATGAACATAGGATGCCATGCCACAGAAAGCAAATACCTGCTCAAGGCAGCTGATAACCGTGGTCGTCAGCATATTGGGGCAGGGAAAGGCAAACGGAAAACGGGAATACTCATCGACCATGGTCAACAGATAAGTGTTGCGAGTTGAAGAGGGCAACGGCCCCTTAAAATCGATGCTAAGCCGTTGCATTGGCTGGGTCGCATGTATGAGTATACCACCCGAGGGGCGGAAAAACTGAGGTTTCAATTCCGCACAGACTCTGCAGTCCGAGCACATCTTCTTTACATCCCCGGTAGAGAATGGGAGATTTCGGGACCGCACGAAGTGTAGCATGCGAGTAACGCCCGGATGACACAACCCATCATGGATGTCTACGAGCATAGAGGGTGCCATGGCGGAGCAGAATGTTCGTGTGAGGGTATCCGGAGCCACATTCTCCTTGCCAGGTCGATAGTGGATGGTGTAACCAAAAGAGGCCAATTCCAGCCGCCAAAGCTGGATTTTATTATTTTTAATTTTGGTCCATTTTCGATTATCGAGCATGAAGGCGACCGATCGCTGGTCCGTGATTAAGGTAAAGTGCTGGCGAGCTAGGAGATGACTCCACTTCCGTACTGCCTCTATGATGGCTGTAGCTTCTTTCTCAACTGGAGGATAATGTAGCTCAGCCCCTTGAAAAGTCCTGGACAAAAATGCCACCGGACGACCTTCCTGATTCAGAGTGGCCGAGATCGCCACCTCCGAGGCATCACACTCAACAACAAATGGAAGACTCTCATCGATGGAGTGAAGAGCCGCTTTCTCCAACTGTTTTTTCAGGAGGTTAAAGGCTGCAACAGCCGCTGTGTCTAGTGGGAATGTGCTGGCCTTCAGTAGAGGTTGGATTCGGTCCGAGAAGTTAGGAATCCATTTAGCATAGTATGCAAACAGGCCGAGGACCCGGCGCAAGGAGGCTGGATTCATAGGTGGCGGGAGTTCTTGGAGTGGGCGAAGCCTTTCAGGGTCAGGTTTAATGATGCCATTGCCCACACAATAGCCAAGGATGTTGATGGTTGGTTGTGACTCAATGGATTTAGCCGCATTTAATGTCAAATTACGGTGCTGGAGTGCATCCCAAAATCGTTGGAGATTGGCGTCATGTTCCCGCTGATTGCGACCTGCGACAGTAATATTGTCCAGATAAGGAAACGTATCCTTCAAGTCTTCCTGTTTGACCAGGTCATCCATTGCTCGCTGGAAGACAGCCACTCCATTAGTGACCCCAAAGGGGAGGCGACGAAATTGATACAGCCGTCCATTGGCTTCAAAGGCCGTATACTGCTTGTCTGAGACCTTCAAGGGTACCTGATGATAGGCACTTTTCAGATCATATGTTGAGAACACCGTGTACTCAGCCAGTTTATTAACCATATCATCAATGCGCGGCAATGGGTATGCGTCCAAGTCCGTATATTGATTGATGGTCTGTGAATAGTCAATGCACAGCCGTTTCTTGTGAGGTTGTAGAGGGTTCTTAACAATAACGACCTGGGCGCGCCATGGCGACGAACAAGGCTCGATGATATCCTCTGCCAAAAGCCGAGAAATCTCAGCCGCAATAAAAGACTGGTCTTTCTGACTGAAACGTCGTGACTTTGTTATAATCGGTTTGCATCGAGGAGGGATACTGGTAAACAGTGAGGGTTCATCCAGTGAAGCTGCTGACAATGCACAGAACGGTAATCGAGGTCGTATATTAGAAATAGTGAGTTCAGGTTTGGATCCGCCGAACTCAATGGTGAGCTTCTTATGCTGCTTTTGAAAATCCAGCCCTAAGATAAGATCACTACATAAATCCTTGAGCACCGAAAGCCGGGTGGAGGGATACCTGTGACCATTAAGTGTTATTTCAACCATACAAAAGCCAGAAATTCTGGTATTAAGTGATGACTGAGCCATCGCAACTGCCTGGTCCGATGGGAAAACATGTAGCTTTAACTCTGCAACAATCTGTTCCCTAATGAAACTATCAGTGCTACCTGAGTCAATTAAGGCATCTAAAGTATGTCCATTAATTGATGCTTTTGTAGCTGCATGGAATAGGTTCTGAGGACAAGCAGCTGTAATTGGTGTCGTTGCACAAAGAGTGGCTGAAACTCTAGGTGTGTTTCTTCGAGAGGAAACCCGAGAGGAAGCACGATAGATGTTAGCCGGAACATCTTGATAGGCCCTTACCGGGGCAGTTCGGTAGGACTTAGCTTGATAAGCCCTCGTAGAGGCTCTTGATAGGCAAACCTTTGCAAAATGACCCTTTTTGTTGCAATGACTGCAAAACGCATTGCGAGCAGGGCAGAATTTCCGAGGGTGAAACTCATCACCACAAAAGAAGCATTTCTTAGATTGCCAAGAGGCTGCCACAGTGGGGTCATCATCCTCTTCATCAGTGAAGTCATCAGATTGATCGTCAGGGATAAAGACCTCCCTAATAGAGTTCACCTGTGGCCTCTTAAATTGCCTGACTGTAGTTAAGGCAGTAGACCGAGGTCTGGGCACTGTATAAAGGTCTGCATTTCTTTTTGCCAGATCTAGAGAGCAAGCCATGTCATAAGCTCTCTGAAGCTCAAGTGTCTTACTTTCCAGTAGACGCTGGCGTATAAATGGGGAGGCAAGCCCGCAGATGAAAGCATCACGGATCATTTCTTCACGGTACAGCTCAGCTGAGGCCGCCTGAAAGTTACAGTCCATACTAAGTCTGCAAAGCTCTTGGAGGAATTTATCAATGGATTCCTCCGGCCCTTGTTGGGCTGTAGCTAGTAGATGTCTGGCATAGACCTCATTCGGTGTCTTAGTATATAGTCTCTTAAGCGTCCGAATTGCCTCCTCGTAACTGTCCCATTCCTCCACATACTGAAATACATTCGGGGTGACACAGTTGATGAGTATCCACAACTTTGAGTCATCATCAGCCTTGCAATATTCCAGAAAATTGTCAAACTTGCGATACCAGTGTTTCCACACCTTACCGGCTGCTGGGGTGTTTGGGTTCAAGTCAAGATGCGATGATTTAAGGATGTTTTCCATGATGGGTGATTCCCTGGATCCTTAGTTCCGAGTTCGTCCAAAAAGTTTGAGTGCGAAGTTTTCCAAAGTTGATTAAATTGTCGTAAGAATGAGCCTTACGCGTGGTGAACTTAAAGTAAGCTTTAATCAACTAAAAAGGTGCTACATACAAAAGAGGTCTTACTCTATGCCTCTCCAGGATCCAACTGATCAGTCCAGTATTTATCCTGGACTAATCACAGGAAGTGATGCAATAAAGTTCGAGTCACAGGAAGCTGTATTGTGTTACCACACAGCCATTGGGGTAGCACTTCGTAGGAGCACTAGGATAGGCAAAGGCACACAGAAGACTAGCACTAAGGGAATGCACAAGGGTGATTAATTGACTTTTTAATGTAATATTGGATGGATTGATGTATAAAGTTGGATTGGAATGATTTTTTTGTGGTGACTTTCACTTCAGCATTGTAGCCAAGAGGACACTGTGATGGTCCATATCAGAGGGATGGTAAGCTGTGGGACTATTGGTGATTGTGGAATTGGCATTGCGTTCACTGGAACTGCAGTCAGATGAGTCGATCACAGACAGCCGGGCAGAAGGGGGCTGCCTGGTTTGCCTCCTCCCTTTCGCTTCCTCCTCTTCTGCTTCGGACTACGACGAATCTTAAGACACGCTCTAGTAAGTACTGCAGGGTTCCTCCAGAGCAGTCCAGGCAGTGTAACTGTTGGGTCAGCACCCCAGTGGTCTGCTCTATGATGTTTCGTGTGGCAGCATGCTGGCCACGTGTGGTTGGATTGCGGAGCGGAGTCTTGAGCCAGGTGGTCAAGGGATAGCCTTTGTCGCCCAGCAGCCAACCTCAGGTTTGACATAGTGGCTCAAAGTCTGAGGTAACAGCGGACTGACGCAGAATAAAAGCATCATGACTGCTGCCAGGATACTGGGCATTCACCATCATGATATGCTGAGCATGGTTGCACACTAACTGCACATTTAGCGAGCGGAAACCTTTGCGGTTGCGGTACATCTTAGCATTTAGATGCGGTGCCTGTGAAGTCAAGTGCGTGCAGTCGATGGCACCCTACACCATGGGCAAGCCCACTATCCTGGCAAAACCATGTGCATGCTCTGTCTGCTTCTGAACTTCCCTCTCTTGGCATAAAGAGCATCCGTCACCTCTCTTGTGCAGCAGTAAACGGCGAACTGAGTGATGTTACATATGTCGCCTGCTCCAGCCTGGAAGGATCCCGACGCGAAGAAATTCAGGGCCACGGTCACCTTCACAGCCACTGGCAGCGCTGTCCTTGCCCTGGTGTGAGGCTCCAGGTCTGGTTGCAAGAGGTGGCAGAATTCTGTGAGCACGTCCTTTGTAAAGTGCAGATGCCTCACACACTGCTCCTGGCTCAGAATGAAGTAAGAGAATTGCTCTCGGTAGGCCCTAGGTGGGTAAGGCATCCTGCTGAGAGCCCTTCTCTCACTCCTCCTTCTTTTGTGAACAGCTTGTCCTTTTCTTTGCTGCCTCTGTTCCATCTCCCTGTCATGCTGCAGGCCAAGGGGGATAACAACTGGAGTACCCATGACTGGGAGCAAGTGGTCTGGCCAGAACCCTTGAAGTCAGAAGCAAGGCCTTCGCCACTTGCAGCACCACTCCCTGTCACCTCACCAACTTTAAACAACTCTAGAAAGCTCCAGACTGTTCCACAAACTTACACAGAGCCAGCAGAAATCAATCACCAGCTAACCTTAGAGTGGTTGCTGATCCCTTTAAATAACGCTGATGGGGGTCCTTGCTGCTGCTGAACGCATGTTCAGCTGCGCGAGGTTAAGACAGGGCGTTAGCTCCAGAGTTGACAATGAAAAGTCAGTGCTGGCGTCAAATCAGCATTGCATGCTGATTAATATTACATCTGCGCACTCTGCATACGTCTGGGGCACACTCCTAATGCCCGCCCGACCGCCCTCAGCAAGATCGCATCCGGTGCGGCAGGCACCAGAAGTGTGGTGTGGCACAGATGCCATTTTTGGCACAAAACGGCACTCGTAGCAATGAAAATTTGGGCGCTACGGAGCCGAATTTCTAGCCCCTTACCTCAAACAGCCTAGCAACCATAGTGTGAGGAACTGTGGGCACAAAATGAACATCCCACAATCCTTATCAATGGCTCACTCAGTTAAAGATTTAATTCTCCTGCCTTCCAACCCCCATTCCCCCGTCACCACCCCTCCCAAAAAAAAACTGAAGGTTACAGTTGAAAGTGTCTCATGGGTCACAAAATATAGCCAAAAGTGTTGGCGAAATTCCACAAAATCAGTTTTAAAAATTGATACATCACCACACCTTCTCCAGGTAAGGCCATCCATTCATGCTCTCATGTGAAATAAATAAAACACGATGGGCTAGAAATTCATTATAGTCAAGGAATGGGCGGTGTTTAGACTAAAATGGGGTAGTCTACAGACCACCTAATAGTGGAAGGGAGGTGGAGGAAGAAATATGCAGACAAATTAGGGAAATGAGTAAAAAACATAGAATAATAATCATGGGGGATTTCAACTACCCTGATATTAATTGGACAGAAGAGGTAGGTAAAGGGGATAAGGGAATGGAGTTCCTACAATGTGTACAGGACTCCTTTCTAACCCAATATCTAAAAGGCCCAACAAGGAAGGATTTGCTATTGGATCTAATAATGGGGAATGAACCAGAGCAGATAAGAGAAGTAAAAGTAGGGGAACATCTAGGCAATAGTGACCATAATATAATACGCTTTAAGATAATAATTGAGAAGGACATAGGTATGATAAAGACCAGGGTAATAGATTGGAGAAAAGCTGATTTTGAGGGGCTGAGAATAGAACTTGGGAAAATAAAATGGACAACAGTATTGGCAAACAATGATGTAGAACAGCAATGGGAAACATTTAAAACGGTGTTCAACAGAGTCTAGGAAAAATGTATTCCGCTAATAAACAAGAACAAGCTAAACACTAATGAGACACCGTGGATGAATAAAGCCATAAGGGAAAAATTGAGGATAAGGACATGGACAGCAGGGAAGAGCATGATAAGGGAGAATATGAAGGGTTTAGGAGAGAAGTCAAAAAAATAATTAGGAAGGCAAAGAAAAACTATGAAATTAAATTATCAAGGAACATAAAACAAAATAGTAAAATATTTTACAGACACATAAATAAAAAAAGAAAGGTTGGGATGGGAATAGGGCCACTAAGGGTTGCAGAGGATAATACCACAGGCAGCAATAGAGAGATGGCAGAGATATTAAATAATTACTTTGCTTCAGTATTTACCAGGGAGATAGAACAGGTGGAGATGACATCAGATGATGAGATTAGTAATGAGGTAACTGCATTTAAAATAAAACAAGGAGATATACTAAATAAACTAATGAAACTCAAACAGGATAAACCCCCTGGTCCGGACGGATTACAGCCATACATTTTAAGAGAACCTAGGGAAGAAATAGCAGAGGCATTACTACACATATTTAGTAATTCATCAGAAAAAGGTGTAGTGCCAGAGGACTGGCGGATAGCTAACGTAATACCTATATTTAAAAAGGGAGATAGAACATGTCCAGGGAACTATAGGCCAGTCAGCTTAGCATCTGTGGTAGGAAAAATAATGGAATTCCTATTAAAGGAGAAAATAGAAGAACATCTAGAAACAAAAAATATAATAATAAATAGTCAGCATGGATTTCAAAAGGAAAAGTCTTGCTTGACCAATCTAATTGAATTTTTTGAAGAGGTAACAGAGAGAGTAGACAAGGGTAATGTAGTAGATGTAATTTATCTAGATTTTCAAAAGGCCTTCAATAAGGTACCACTTAATAGACTAATGAATAAGGTCAGGGAATGCGGAGTCAGGGGACAGGTAGCAGAATGGATAGTTAGCTGGCTTTAAGACAGAAAGCAGAGAGTAGGGGTAAAGGGTAGCTATTCAGAGTGGCAGAAGGTGGGAAGTGGTGTTCCACAAGGATCAGTGCTGGGACCGCTGTTGTTCACAATTTATATTAACGATTTAAACCTTGGAATCAAAAACACAATTTCTAAATTTGCGGACAACACCAAATTGGGGGGGATAGCCAATACTGAGGAGGACTGCAACAAATTACAGGAAGACATTAATAAATTTGCAGAATGGGCATATAATTGGTAAATGAAATTCAACACAGATAAATGTGAGGTATTACATTTTGGTAAGAAAACTAGGGAGGTCACATATTACTTGGAAAATAAGAATCTAAATGGGGTAGAGGAACAAAGGGATCTAGAAGTACAAATACACAAATAACTAAAAGTATCAACACAGGTTAACAATGCCATAAAAAAGCAAACCAATCACTAGGGTTTATTTCTAGAGGGATAGAATTGAAAAGTAGTGAAGTTATGCTAAACTTCCGTCGAACCTTGGTTAGACCACATTTGGAGTACTGTGTGCAATTCTGCTCGCCATATTATAAAAAGGATATAGAGGCATTGGAGAGGGTGCAGAGAAGATTTACAAGGATAATACCAGAAATGCGAGGGTATACATATCAGGAAAGGATGAACAGGCTGGGTCTCTTTTCTCTTGAAAAAAGAAGGCTGAGGGGTGACCTAATAGAGGTCTATAAAATTATGAAAGGTTTTGATAGAGTAGATACAGAGAGAATGGGCTGGATTTTGTCATTGGGGGCAGGCTGGGGTCGGGTCAGGTGGTCGGCAGGTCCCGCCCCCGCCTCCGATGTCAGGCGGGACAATTGAGGGATTTTGGCCTAATTGGGCTCTTGATTTCCAGCATGTGGGAACCCCTGGCCCAATGATTGTTTTGGTCCTGAAACTCGCCTCTGATGACGTCATCGATGCAGCTGCATTTAAGGCCTGCAAGCAGCCTTGGTTCATTTTCTGCCTTACAACTTCTGGATTACACTTCTGAGGGATTAGGGCTCGAACCATGGCAAGCTCCAGACCAAAGTGTGCTCCCCGTTTTGATGAGGACTCCCTCCAAGTTCTGGTGGAGGGAGCAAGAGCTAATAAGGAAGTGCTGTTTCCTTCTTCAGGGAGGAAAAAAACCTCCCCAACAGACCAAAGCTGTGTGGCTACAAGTGGCACAGGAGGTGAATGCCATCTCAATGTGCAGCAGAACCTGGCTGCAGTGCAGAAAGAGGTTTCATAACCTACTCCGCACAGGAAAAGCGAGTATTCCATCACCATCACCCTCAATCTGATCCCCATCGCCTCTCATCACCAGCACTCTGCTTTGTCAACCTCCTCCTCCACATCCCACTTGACCCTTACATCCCTGCCCCCTTAACCATTCCCTCTCTCTGTATGTTCACATTCACTTAACTATTCGACTATGGAGCCCTCACACTCCCTATCACTGTGATGCTATGACAACAACTTACAACACACAGGGAGGGCCCTTGGTCTTGGGACCTCACTCCATCTTTGTGTCCTTCTAAGCACCTATGCTATGGATTCTCTACACTCACTCCTTCATTCTCACTCAAACTCCACTTGTGTCCCTCATTGCAGGAAAAGAGAGCCCACAATAAGAGGGAAAGGGCAAGGACAGGAGGAGGGCCACCCTCAATAGCCCAGCTCACCACTGCAGAGGAGGAGGCCCTGGAGATCGTGGGAGTCGAGGAGGATGTGCAAGTGGGGGACGTACAGTCGGGCGCATCAGAGCAAGCTGGTGATAGAATAGTTTTTCATCTCTCTCATTGACATTGCATGAGTGACTAATCTTGATTCTAATGCTGTAACAGATAGACTTTTGATAATCTGCACACTTCAATGTGCATGCAACATTTATCTCACATGCCTAACTCCTTTACTCCCCCACAGGACCATCGACAGCTCCCCTCCCCACTGTCCAGGAGGAACAGCCTGAACCAGCAGACTCCTCAGAGGAAGCTGCAATGTCTGAGGGCGCAGCGTCAGCAGAATTCAGCGCACCCAGCACCAGCGCAGACACTCACACCTCGGTGGGACCTTCGGGACATAGAGTAGTGTTGTCACCTGGTGTATCATAGCTCACAAGTGAGCATCAGCAGATGGTGGAGACTAGGGACAGCAGTGGAGAGTCCTCGTCGGAGGGCGCAGGACTCTCCCAGCTCGGCTCAGCTGCATGTTGACCCTGTGCCTCCGGGTCCATCCAGAAGGAGAGCGGTGCTGGAACTCCAGGAACAGGTGCAGGAGTCTCTGGCAGGTTTTGTCTCCAGGGTCACTGCGAGTGTGGAGCGAATGGAGGAGTCCATCGCTAACATGAGCAGAGCCTTTGTGGAGGCATTGGCGCATGAACGCATCACCACGGAAAGGATGGCAACCTCCGTGGAAAGGATGGCTACCTCCATGGTAAGGCTGGCTACCGTAGAGGAGAGGATGGCTATGGTAGAGGAGAGGATGGCTACGGCCATGGAGGAGCTAAGTCGCCAGGGTCTTGAAAACATGGTCATTGTTCATAATAGACTGGCATCTCTTGAGGAGCGATGGTCAGCTATTGAGCAGAGAAACCAGACCTTCATGGAAGTCCTTTTGAGTAGGACTTCCAGTGCAGAATTGGGTCCACATGGCCCCCCTGAAGTGCAGCAAGGTGCTGTCAAGCCACTTACTTGCTCTGAAGTGGGGCTGACCCATGAGAGGGATGTTGGTGGCAGACAACAAGGAAGTGGGGGCTCCTCTCCAAGTGCTCACACGACCATGCCACTGCAGAGCCCTCGGTCAGAGCCCCACCAGAGTCCTCACCCAACTGAAATCGGCGTCTCAGCCCCTGCACAGCCACAGGAGCAGCAGACTGTTGCTGAGCCCTCACAGGCTCGCAACCCCAGAGGATGCCCGCCAAAGGTGTCGAGGCAGGAGCAGCAAGAAAGTGAGCAAGGGGCCTCCACATCTGCTGAAGCCACAGGGGAAGGACCATGTAGGAGCATGCGTAAGAGGAAGATAAAGCACAAGTATTCACAAGGGTACTCACTTGGGTGTTCTGTTGTGTTTATTTTTGAAAAGCCATCCATGCATTTATGTGATAAAATAACTTGATGGCAAACTGTTGAAGTTGTGGGTTGTGTCATTTCACAAATGGGACTTCCACATTGAGGGCTCAGGGCGACTTGGAATCGTCAGTATGGTGGTCAGAGTGATAGGAAGCCGCAGGTTTTTGCCCATTGTCAATGGTGTGGTAAGAAGGTGCGAGGCAAATGTGTTTGATTGGGCAGGCTAAGCAAATCTGGCCAAGATGAGTGCATCCCTTGCATCCCGGGCAGCAATATGCTCGCATCCTGCTGCCGCTGGTTGATGCGCCTCTGCAAGCTGTTCGTTGTCGCTCTCATCCTCCTCATCCTCATCCGAGGAGGCTATGCGATGAGCCACTTGTACCTCAGGCCGCTGCAAACCACAATGCTGTGCCATGTTGTGAAGTGCACAGCAGACTACGACGATTCTGGAGACCCTGGCTGCTGAGTACTGTAGGGCTCCACCTGATCTATCAAGGCATCTGAATCGCATCTTCAGCAAGCCGATGGTTTGCTTGATGATGGATCTGGTGGAAATGTGGCTGGAGTTGTAGTGCTCCTCAGCTTCGTTGGATGGCCTCCTCAATCGTGTCATCAGCCATGTCTTCAGGGGATAGCCCTTGTCTCCAAGTAGCCATCCGGAAAGTTGGTCCGGCAGACTGAAGAGCGGAGGAACACTAGACTGAGCAGGATGAAGGAGTCATGGCAACTGCCAGGGTACTTGGTGCAAACATGCAAAATTTCCTTATTGTGGTTACACACCAGCTGCACGTTGAGGGAGTGAAAGCCCTTGCGGTTGACAAAAATACCTGGATTGTGATGGGGTGCCTTAAGGGCCATATGTGTGCAGTCAACGATGCCCTGCACCCTTGGAAAGCCTGCTAGATTAGCAAATCCAACCGCACGCGCCGTTACACTTGCTTGATCCTTGGAGAAGTTGATGTGATTGTGCGTGTTGGCAAAGAGGGCATCGGTTACCTGCGTGATGCAAGTATGTGCGGCCGCCTGGGAGATGCTGCTGATGTCTGCTGTTGATCCCTGGAATGATCCTGAAGCAAAAAAGTTGAGTGCGGTGGTGACTTTGACGGCCACTGGTAAGGGGTGTCCACCCGCTCCTCTGGGCTCCAGGTCTTGCTGTAGCATTGCGCAGTTGTCACCCACTACCTCTCGCGAAAGTCTGAGCCTCCTTTGGCACTGCTGCTCAGTCATGTTGAGGTAGCTCATCCTCTGTCTGTAAACCCTGTTTTGGGGGTATCTCCTGCGGCGACGTGCTTCCATGCGCTGGCGCCTTCTGGCCTGTGCAGCTTCAGGTGGGTGAGCAGCAGCTTGGCGCTCCTGTTGTTGCTCCTGCTGTTGGTGCTGCTGTTGTTCCGGGTTCTGCTGCTGCCGCAGCTGGTCTTCGTCCAAATCTGATGTCCAGGAGGAAAGGAAATAAATGGTTCCCATGCTGCAGGTATATACCTCAGTTGAGGAAGCGCTCAGTCAAGGTGGGGAGAGGGGTTTGCCAGGAGGTCCCACTGGAGATGGATCTCAGCCTCAAAACTTCCACAATGAGTAGACCTGCTAAAAGTTCTCCCAGACCTGAGAAAACAAAGTTCTGCCACCTGCAAATGATCATTGCTGAAAAATCCTTTTTTATGGTGGTGCTGCAGCTGTTAGTAAGCCATCTACTTGTGAGCCCGCCAAGATTAATTGGCGTGTTCCAGAGGAGACGTGCAGCACGGGGGAAATGTGTTAAAGTTAGAAAGGCCTCTCAAAATGGCATTATAGAGGCAATTAAGTGCTTGTTAAGGGCCTTAAGGGCCTATCCCGCCTCTTGGAGGCAGGATGGAAACGGGGTCTGAAAGCCCGCTTTTGGGAAAATTGGACAGAGGTGGGCTGGAGGCGGGATCAGAGCCACCTGCCATTTTTTGCAAATTTAACACCTCACACGCCTCCAAACCCGCCTCCTTGGGCCTGGCAAAATCGAGCCCAATGTTTCCACTTGTGGGGAAGAGCAAAACTAGAGGCCATCAATATAAGATAGTCAACAAAAAATCAAATAGGGAATTCAGAAGAAACTACTTTACCCAGAGAGTAGTGAGAATGTAGAACTCACAACCACAGGGAGTGGTTGAAGCGAATAGTATAGATGCATTTAAAGGGCGGTTAGATAAGCATATGAGGGAGAAGGGTTCTGCTGGTAGATTTAGATGAGGAAAGACGGGAGGAGGCTCAAATGGAGCATAAACAATGGCATAGACTGGCTGGGCCGAATGGCCTGTTTCTGTGCTGTATATGCTATGTAATCCTATGTAAAAATGGTTGAGTAGCGCCAGTTGAAAATCGTCTAGACTGCACGCAAAATTCGTCCTCACTCCTCATTAAAATGATTACAGTCATGATTCCAGTCTAAAAACCCAAGCTCATTGGTGTTACACTGAAAAGATGGACCAATATCGGGTGTGATCTAAATGCAAGTAATGATTGCCACAGACTTTTTTCACTACTTAAGGGGAGGGCCTTTGATGCTGCAGCACCTCATTCTCAGCATTGTTGGGTGTGCAGCTGCCTCAACAATCATAAGAAGAACAAAGTGAAGGAGCACTTATTTACAAATGCTGATGGCAGATCGCCGCCCCAGGGAGAGCCCAGAGGTTTTCCGAGGAAGCTTTGGAGGCATTGGTTTTAGCGGTGAAGATAAGACGGGCGGTCCTGTACCAACTGGCAGGAGGCCCTCTTCACAAGTCTCCCGGACTATGTGGAGGGAGGTGGCACACCATGTCACAGGCAGCACTGTGGTCCCCAAGTCCCACACCCAGTGCAGGTGGAAGTTTACCGAGCTCACACGGGTGGTCAGAGTGAGTGAAGGCTTCAACAATTGCTACATACCACCATCTGTACCACAAGCTTCACACACTGTTCCATGTACCACACCCCCAGCACTCACCCACCAACAATCTCTGCCTAGCAACACTCACACCCACATCTCATACCTTGCACACAATGACATCTATTCAACCATGACAGGCACAAGGGTCAATAGTTATTAGAATTCATGTGATATGTGTGATATGTTTATAGATACATTTATTAATGGTGTTTGGAATATTTTGTGGTCACTCTCATTTCACCTTAGTGCCCAGGAGGACGCTGTGATATGGCGTGAGACAGGGATTGTATGATGGGCTACGGGGATCTTGCCTTGAGACCAACTTTTTGATAATCAGCAATTGTAAGAAATGCATTAAATACAAAAAAACAGTTTGTATGCATTAAGCAGGGTTTAAGACTGGAAGGAGTGCAGTTTTACAGAATATTTTGTTGACAGAATGAAACCACTAGATGGCACAATTTGATTTAAAATTCTTTCAATTCCCTTTGAATGCAGGGAACTGATATTTTGTCAAATGTAGAGTTGAGTTTCCAACCAGTTGTGTACGGTGAAGGTCACTATGTCCAATTTCTGCATTCCTGACTTTTTTTTCATTTAATGACTGGAAAATCAGGAGCAGTGCAAATGCACTGACTTTAGTACCTAATTCTCCATTTCCCACTCACATCGAGTGAGATTCTATGCTGTAAGCAAAGGCTCGCAAAATTTACCGTATAAAGTGTGCTGTAGTACAAAAATATCCCGGACACATTTTTAATAAGCTTAGGCTGATGTTACACTGCAGCTACTGGCCTTGGACCAGCAGTGGAAACGTCACAGACTACATTTATGGCCCTGACACATTGCTATGGGATGTCACGAGCAATGTTTCAGGAGCATAACCTGGCACATATTTCTGACAACCTAGAACTCTCTGCATGTATGCTTAGACACATGCACAGGGATCCACTCCCCAGGTGGAGGAACCACTTTCTTGTAATATTAAAATATCGAAATTTCAATTTTTGAAGTGCCCTCAAGGTCCAACTCCTTGGTCACTCTTAAACATAACTTTACACTGGCTGAAACTGGAGTAAAGGACCTCTTGAAGGCGGTCTTACACATCCTGAGTTTAGTGCACTTGGGAGTCAGGTTGCCACCTGACTCCCATATTATACTGCCACTTTCATAACAATGCACACACAAAACTGTTTTTGCATCAATGTAAAAATGGCGATATAGAATCACACAGCACAGAAGGAGGCCATTCGGCTCATTCTACCTGTGCCAGCTTTTTGAAAGAGTTATCCAGTTAGTCCCACTGCCCCGCTCTTTCCCCAAAGCCCTGCAAATTTTTCCTTTTCAAGTAAATATCCAATTCCTTTTTGAAAGTTGCTATTGAATGTGCTTCCACCACCCTTTCAGGCAATGCTTTCCAGATCGTAACAATTCACTGCATAAAAAATATTCTCGTCATCTCCCCCCCCGGTTCTTTTACCAATTATCTTAAAAATGTTCTATATAATTGCAGCCTTAGAGTAGCACATAAGGGGTGAAGTATGCGCCAGCGGTGCATATTGCAAAATCACGGGCTGGCAGGGCAGTTTTGTGATATGCACTCCTGTCACATGCCAGAACTGGGTATTTGGAATGTTTACCCCTTATAGTGGCTAAATAATGGTATTCGTTGCAGTGAGAATCAGGTTATAGATTTTTGACTATATATTAAACAACTTAAGAACCTAACTACAGGTTTAAAACATCAGAAAGCATGGAATAGAAAAGGCCATTGTCCTATCAAGCCCATTCCTTTCATGGACCGTATACAAAAGGAAATGACTGAGAAAGAAATTTAGTGAGGTATGTAAGCTATTAAAGATAGAAAAAGTAAATCTATTTCAAGGTAATTCTTGACAGTAGGATAAGGCCATAGGTTAAAGCTGATGTAAGGAAAAATAAGGGCAGTGGAGGCAAAAACCTTGAATTGTTTATGATAGCAGCACTGTAGGTTTTTCTAGGTGGAAGGGGTTAGATAGAACAAATATCCTACTTCATCTACATTTTTCTTGCTTTTTTTATCTTTCCAAAATGGTTCCCTCATGAGCAAATTTCCATGGTCAGGAATTTCCTCCAAGCTACTCTCGCTCCACTGGAGAGTTAAGATTGTGCTATTAATGTATATATTTAAATGAGGGGACGTTGCAAGATAGCGTGAAATGTGTACAGTCCTCCCACTGCAACAGCACTGCAAAATTTAGCCTCGTAATACTTGCAGCATTTAACTCTTCAAGCCTTGCAGCATGATTTCTACTTTATAAACAAGACAATCAGAATACAATGAACTTAAATGCTATTTGGTTCTTAATGCTGCTCCAATTCTACTTTCTATAATCCAAGATCCTAAATCTACACTAAACTTGCTCGGAGATCTTTGGATATAGGAATTAAATAGGAAGTTGAATTTTCAAGGGGTTAAAAGGATATTTTGCAGTTTAGTAGTTTTGAAATAGTTTATATAGACCATCAAAGGAGGGTACCATCCTTTTAATGTGGCACAAGACTGCAACAGCAGTAGTGGATTAGTGTGGGTATTTCTAAGAAGAAATTATATACTATGCACAGGAACCTCACATTTGCTGAGGAGAGATTAAAGTGCAGATGTTTCATCTGATTATTGGGAGCTGGCTTTGCCAGATGACAGCATACCTTTTATCATGACATTGGTTCAGGCTTTAAAAAGTATGTGTACATATAACTTTAAACTTACTATGTGCATTTCACCTTTCCTTACAAATGAATGTATTTAAGCTTATTAAATCGACTTCTTTTTTAGTCACAGCCAGTTCTCTCAACCTGCAATCGGGAAGTCAGGGTGTTGCGATGTCAGGAATCATACTGACATTACTTAGTGAATTGGTTCTTCCAGCTCCCATGTTTTTCACGAGGAAACAAAACAGCTCCACCAGAGCTGAAGTGTACAGCCTATTGAATCTCAGTGGCTGTGCCTCCATCTTAGTATTTCAAGTGCTAAGCATATGTGTTTTATTCAAGGAATGAATCACAGAAGCATGTGGTGATTTGCCTTTTTTCCCTGACAACATGGCAAGGATCAGAAGTTCATTGTGTGGTGAATTACGGACCAGGATCTTTGCAGCATTGTGCTTTAAAGCACCAGAGTGCCGAGTCCTTTCTCTTACCTCTTTCCCTGTCTATTATTTTGTTTTTCTCTATTTTTCCCTGTTTCTGGTACTTCATAATTTGGTCTTCTGGATTCTGATTGTGGTCCAAAGCTGCACTAAGGAGCACAACACCAGGTTATAGTCCAACAGTTTTATTTGAAATCACAAGAAAGCAGACGATAGCTCCGAAAGCTTGTGATTTCAAATAAAACTGTTGGACTATAACCTGGTGTTGTGCGACCTCTCAATTTAGTAGAAACAAGCCAACGTACATGTAATTTTCTCTCGTGCAATGCATCCTAGCCTTCTCGCTCCTCAATGAGCACGTATTACATGAGATTCCAACCAGGCTTATGCTACTGATATTACTGAAATACCTTTTCTTAAAGGTGGACTGTCATTGTGAAAAATTTCTGGCAATCTTTTTTCATTTGTTTACAAGCACACACCATACTGTAAGTTGCATTGAAATGTGTTATCATGTCGCTGGTATGTGACATAATTCTGACAAAAAAAGCCTGGGACTCTGTTGCTTCCCCCCCCCCACCCCCCCCCCCCCCCCCCACCTTCTAAAACAAAAAAAAGGTCACCTTTTTCACAAAAACAATTTAAAAGAGACAAACATTTTTTGTTTGGAGAGGGAAAAGATCCTGACCTGAGGCAATTGTGTGGTGTTGTATGTCAGATATCCCATCATTATCAGCTCAGTAATACTGCACACTATTTGCATATGTATACAATAGGCATCCAGTGTTACTAGACAAAGGGGGAATCCAGAAGAAAGCGCTTTTAGTAACAGCAGCCACTTTAATCAAGGGAGGGAGGATCAAGGCAAATATCCTTTACTGGTATAGTTTTGCATGCTCCCTGACTCTGTAACCTGTTGCAGACTTTAGTGAGTTCCCAAGTGTACACAGAAATATGGTCCAAAAAAATTAAATAAGGTTGAGTCTGGAAAATTTGCCAAAGTCAGAGCCAGGTCAGTCAGATGGGCAGAAAATCCCGGTTATATCATTTTTGCCATGATAATTTGCAGCATAACAAAGGAAATGGGCAGGGAAATGAAAGCTGCACTAATGGCTAAGCACGCCTCATTTCAATAGCAAAATTATGCAATTCAGATCCCATGCCAAATTTCCAATTCTTCAGTTAAGCTCCACTCTCAATGCTAACTTTGTCAATATAAAATGGGTTCATAACTGATGCACAGGCTTGGCATATGTATACAATAGGCATCCAGTGTTACTAGACAAAGGAGGAATCCAGAAGAAAGCGCTTTTAGTAACAGCAGCCACTTTAATCAAGGGAGGGAGGATCAAGGCAAATATCCTTTATTGGTATAGTTTTGCATGCTCCCTGACTCTGTAACCTGTTGCAGACTTTAGTGAGTTCCCAAGTGTACACAGAAATATGGTCCAAAAAAATTAAATAAGGTTGAGTCTGGAAAATTTGCTAAAGTCAGAGCCAGGTCAGTCAGATGGGCAGAAAATCCCAGTTATATCATTTTTGCCATGATAATTTGCAGCATAGCAAAGGAAATGGGCAGGGAAATGGAAGCTGCACTAATGGCTAAGCACGCCTCATTTCAATAGCAAAACTATGCAATTCAGATCCCATGCCAATTTTCCAATTCTTCAGTTAAGCTCCACTCCCAATGCTAACTTTGTCAATATAAAATGGTCATGATGCGGAGATGCCGGTGTTGGACTGGGGTGGACAAAAATGAGAAGTCGCACAACACAATGGGCCGAAAATTGATCCCGGGACGCGAGAGTACGCACTGCGTACTCTCGCGTATTCCCACTCCAATTGCCGGTTTTCTGCATGCCCTGCGCATGCGCTGAAAACCGGCAATTGCTCTTCTGAAAAGGGGGCGGGTCCTGGGTGCATCGCGTGCGCGCTACAGGCTGCGCGCACGCTGTGCACTTCATGCTTTGGACGCGCAGGTAAGTAGGGAAGATTTTGGAAATGTAAAAAGGAGGAGTAAGACCCGCTTTTAAGAAGGTAAGTAGTGAATTAAGTATTTTTTTGAATTTTTTTTTACAGGTATATCTTTTTTAGAGACTTTAAAGACAGGTAAGTTTATTTTTATAACTTTTTAAAAGATTTTAAATTTTTTCAAAAATTTAATTTTTTATTTAAAATGGTTAATTTAATTAACTATACTTATTTTATTAATGTGATGGTTTTTTTTTTATTTAATTGAGGTTTAGCTGTTATTTTGGGGGGGTGTAAGATTCATAGATTTCACAGGGTGCTGTGAAACTTATGAATGGAAGATGGTGTGCTGCCATTGGCTCTAACTGAGTCACGTGATCCCACAGCTCGCACGAATTCACTACGCCGCTGGGATACGCAAGCACTGCCCAGCTGATCTCTAGAACATGAAGTTCGTGCGAGCTGGATCTGAAAAAGCACAAGCGAGGTGAGAGATCGCGGGAAAGCCTTACCCCCGCGGGAACAGAGCGAGATCAATTTCTGGGCCAATATAAAATGGGTTCATAACTGATGCACAGGCTTGGCCTGCAGAACCTGGACTGTTAAAACTCAGTTGGAAAAGTTGCTGCAAAGCTTGTAATTTTTTTTGAAGAAACCTTGAAATGTAGTTATATTTAGTTTCTGCTGTAAAGAATGCCACTTTTCTATTGTAAGGTTTATCCCTCAATACTTTTCTATAGTATTGTGCCTTGCTGCTACAATTCAATTTACTGAGGATGGGAATACTTTTGTGGGTTCTTACAGCGCTCTCTGATTTACATGAAGGAAACAAGTTCCTGAATGGATACCAAATGCAAATGCAAAGTCACCTGATGCATTACGTACCCGTCAGTAACCCAGGAACCTGCATTTACTGCCCCTTCCTGGGCATCTCAGAGAGACCTATTTTTGGTCCCTCCACTTCATGAAGGAGACTGCCATGTAGCTGCGCCATTTCCTAAAGGCTGACCTGCAGACAACTTGTACCACAGGGACGGCTGTCCCTGTCAGCAAGAAGGCCAATATATGACACCACCAGCGACATATTGTGGTGAGAGTGACTGCCCTTGACATCAAGGCAGCATTTGACCAAGTATTGCACCAAGGAGCCCTAGTAAAATCAAAGTCAATGGGGATCAGGTGGAAAACGCTTCACTGGCTGAAGTCATACCTAGCACAAAGGAAGATGGTTGTTGGAGGCCAATCATCTCAGCCCCAGGACAACGCTGCAGGGGTTCCTCAGGGCAGTGTCCTAGGCCCAACCATTTCAGCTGCTTCATCAATGACCTTCCCTCCATCATAAAGTCAGAAGTGGGGATGTTCGCTGATGATTGCACAGTGTTCAGTTCCATTCGCAATTCCTCAGATAATGAAGCAGTACATGCCCACATGCAGCAAATCCTGGCTTGGGCTGATCAGTGTTAAGTAACATTCGCGCCACACAAATGCCAGGCAATAACCATCACCATCAAGAGAGAGTCTAACCACCTCCCCATGATATTCAATGGCATTACCATTGTTGAATCCCCCCACAATCAGCATCCTGGGGGTCACTATTGACCAGAAATTTAACTGGACCAGCCACATAAATACTGTGGCTACAAGAGCAGGTCAGAGGCTGGGCATTCTGTGGCGAGTCACTCACCTCCTGACTCCCCAAAGCCTTTCCACCACCTACAAGCCACAAATCAAGAGTGTGATGAAATACTCTCCACTTGCCTGGATGAGTGCAGCTCCAACAACACTCAAGAAGCTCGACACCATCCAGGACAAGCAACCTGCTTGATCCTGCACCCCATCCACCACCTTAAGCATTCACTCCCTCCACCACCGGTGCACTGTAGCTGCAGTGTGTACCATCTACAAGATGCACTGCAGAAAGTCGCCAAGGCTTCTTTGACAGCACCTCCCAAACCCACGACCTCTACCACCTAGAAGGACAAGGTCAGCAGGTGCATGGGAGCACCACCACCTCCAAGTTCCTCTTCAAGTCACATAACATCCTGACTTGTAAATATATCGCCAGTTCCTTCATCGTTGCTGGGTCAAAATCCTGGAACTCCCTCCCTAACAGCATTGTGGGAGTACCTTCACCACACGGACTGCAGTGGTTCAAGAAGGAGGCTCACCACCACCTTTTCAAGGGCAACTAGGGATGGGCAATAAATGCTGGCTTTGCCAGCGACTGCCCACATCCTGCGAATGAATTAAAAAAATGGTCTCACACTTCCTTAACAACTAAATTAATTGGCTGTCGGATTGTCTCCTGTAATGCTGAGTCCTCACTTTCCTTGGTCTTGGTTAGCACTTTTGTATTCAAACGTAAATCACAAGATACATACAACAACAACAACTTGTATTTATATAGCGCCTTTAACATAGCAAAACATCCCAAGACGCTTCACAGGAGTATTATAAGACAAAAAATTTGACACCGAGCCATGTAAGGAGAAATTAGGGCAGATGACCAAAAGCTTATAGACTAAGATAGTCATCCAGCTCATCTTAGATCATTTCTCCAAACCAACAGTTCCCTATCACAGCATCTTGAATGACTCTAAAACCGATCGGATGAATTCCTGACTGAAAGTAGGACAAATCATGAATCACACCAACTTGACATTATGAGTGCTGACTCTATCATAATTTCTGGAGTCAGCCATATTTTAATATTTCTGGTGAGCTCAAGGGTTTAGGTCAAGATTCAGCAAGATAAAACTATAAAACATGTTCAGGATTCAAGCACACCTTCTAAGAATGTACTGCACGAAGTCCATTTGCAACATTCAATGACCATTCTCTGACGCTGTGTTTGAATTGCTTTCCATCAATGCCCATATGGTAGTATGGTGCCCTTTATATCCCACCCTTCACCTTAAATTGCTTCTTCACTCATATGCATTCATCCCACAAAAAACCTTACGTGTTCTGTAACTGCCTGTTGCATGCACTTCATCACAGTCATACTATGGGCTGTATGTCAAAGTAACGAAAATTACATAGAATTTTACAGCACAGAAACAGGCCATTCGGCCCAACAGGTCTGTGCCGGTATTTATGCTCCACATGTGCTTACTCCCACCTTACTTCATTTCACCTTATCAACATATCCTTCTATTCCTTTCTCCCTCATGTACTTATCTAGCTTCCCATTAAATGCATCAATGTTATTCACCTCAACCACTCCATATGGTACTAAGTTCCACATTCCACATTCTCACCACTCTCTTAGTAAAAACGTTTCTTCTGCATTCCTTATTGGATTTATTAGTGACAATCTTATATATATGATTCCTAGTTTTGGACTCCCCCACAATTAGAAACTATAGGGGACAATTTTGTGAATGGGGGCGCGTTGGAGGCGGGATTGCTGCTTGGCGGGTCGATGTTCCACCTCTATCGATTTGTGGCCAACCCACGCTATTTTCCCTTGATTGACCTTGTTAAGCCCGCCCAGCGGACTTAGCAGGCCAATTAAGGGAAAGCCGATTGCAGAGCACGTCAACGTATGACGTTTCATCTGTCAAAAATTTTTGACAGATGAATTGTCATCGTTTGACAGCTCTGTGAAGCTGTCAAACAGTGACATTCTCTGCAGTTTGATGAGGTCTTGCATACAAGGCCTCATCAACCTTCTTTCTTTTACAGAAATGAGATGGTTGTTGCATCTGAGAATGCAACGGACATCTCTCATCTGCAACACGGAGGTCCGAGACTCTCCGCATACAAACCGACTGAAGCCTTTTAAGTACACTTTTAAAAACACTTTGCACTTACCTCAGATACTCACCTCTACACTCTTGCACCCATCACTTACCTTCACACCACACTTTTGCACCCCGCCGATACCCGCAGGCCCAGTACTCGCCTCGCTGAGCTGGCGTGTTTTGGAGCCTTCGGGAAGCCCGCACTTGTGAGGGCAAAAAGGGGATAATCCTATTTTCTGCCTGTTAACTACCTGTTAGCACCCGCCCCCAAATTCTGCCATTTTCCCGGCAGTCCCGCCTCCATATTCACCTCCCCAGGGCTGGCAAAATCGCCCCCATCCTCTCTACCTTATCAAACCCCTTCATAATTTCAAAGACCTCTATCAGGTCACCTCTCAGTCTTCTGAAGCAGAGTCCCAACCTGTATAGTCGTTCCTGATAGTTGTACTCTCTTAGTTGTCATCCTTGTAAACCTTTTTTGGACTTTCTCGAGTGATTCCATATTCTTTTTGTAATATGGAGACCAGAACTGTGCACAGTACTCTAAGTGTGGTTTAACCAAGGTTCTATATAAGTTTAACATAATTTTGCTGCTTTTGAATTCTATTCCTCAAGAAATGAACCCCAGTGCCTTGTTTGCACTTTTTATAGTTTTGGTAATCTGCATTGCTACTTTTAATGATTTGTGGATCTGTACCCCTAGATCCCTTTGCACCTCTGTCCCATTTAGACACTTATTTTCCCAGGAGCAGGTGACCTCCTTATTCCTCCGACCAACATGCACCACCTCACACTTACCTATATTGAAATTAATTTGTCATTTACACACCCTTTCTGCAAGTTTGTTAATGTCTTTTTGTATTTTGTCAGTCTTCCTCAGTATTAACTAAATCCCGCAGTTTGGTGTCAATTTTAATTATGTACTTCTGATTCCCGAGTCCAAATCATTTATGTAAATGGTGAACAACAGTGGTCCCAGCACTGATCCCTGTGGAACACCACTTTCCACCTTCCGTCAGTCTAAGTAACTACCTTTAACCCCTACTCTCTGTTTTCTCTTTTGTAACCAGTTTGCTATCCATTCTGCTACTTGTCCCCTGACTCCACATGCTCTGACCTTAGTCATGAGTTTACTATGTGGTACCTTAGCAAAGGCCTTTTAAAAATCCTTGTATATTACATCAACTGCATTCCTCTTGTCTACTCGTTCTGTTACTTCTTCAAAGACTTCAATAAGGTTGGTCAACCATGACCTTTTTTGAAATACTTTTGCTTTCTAAATGTTTTTCTATTACATCTTTGAGTAAAGATTCCAATGTCTTTCCTACCAACAGTATAACACTAACAGGTGTATAGTACCTTGCATTTGTTCTATCTATCTTGTTGAATATAGGAATAACAGTAGCTGTCCGCCAGTCCTCTGGCACTATTCCCTTTTCTATTGAACTTTTATATATATGTGTACTAGTGCCTCTGCTATCCGTTCCTTAGCTTCTTTGATATGTATGGATGCAATCCATCTAGATCCAGGGTTTTATCTTCCCTAATTTTGACTAATTTATCAACTATCTCCCTTCTGTCTATCCTAAATTTCTTGATATCTTATTTGATCTCTCCTTCTAATGTCATGTTCACCTTTTAGTCTCCTTCAAAAAGTAACTTTTTGCATTATTTTTCAAGGACAAGACAGACCATAACCATTGGGTGAGCTGCAACAGGTGGCAACCCTGCAGACTTTTAACCTCACAACCCATATCAGGATGATGAATTCAAACTCCTGATAAAAGAAAGAACTTGCATTTATATAGCGCCTTTCACATCCTCAGGACATACCAAAGCACTTTACAGCCAGTAAAGTCCTTTTTGAAGTGTAGTCACTGTTGTAATGAAGGAACCATGGCAGTCAATTTGCACACAGCAAGCTCCCACAAACAGCAATGTGATAATGACCAGATAATCAGGGTTTTTTTTGTGATGTTGATTGAGGGATAAATATTGGCCAGGACACCAGGAATAACTCCCTTGCTCTTCTTCGAAATAGTGCCATGGGACCTTTTATGTCCACCTGAGAGAGCAGACAGGGCCTCGGTTTAACGTCTCACCCGAAAGATGGCACCTCCATCAGTGCAGTACTCCCTCAGTTCTGCACTGGAGTGTCAGCCTAGGTTTTTGTGCTCAATCTCTGAAGTGGGACTTGAACCCACAAACTTTTGACTCAGAGCTGAGAGTGCTAGCCACTGAGCCACGGCTCACAGTGAGGCCAAAGAAGGTGTCAGGGATGAAGAATTAGAAGGGCACATACACATTAACATTCTGCTACCCTCCCTTATCACCGTTTTATGTCAGTGAACCATATCATGAAACCTCATGTCACTTTCACTGAAAGTGAAACACGTGAGCTGACATGTGAGCTCCATTCCTCAGGAGACCATTCTAACCTCTCTTCCTCTTTTCCTCCTCTGCCAGTGGAAGATGATTCAGGCCCCACCTCATCCAGCAGTGCCAGCACCTTACAGCATGTGCCATCACTCGCTCTATCCCTCCCAAGCACCAGCTCAGAGATATCTAACTTTGAGGAGTAAGAGAGTGAGCCAAAGCGTAGCACTGGGTAACACATATGATTGAGCAGGAGCAACTGCTGGTGGCACATGAGGAGGGACACGTTGCAGGCTGGAGAGTAAGGATGTGTTGCCTCTTGGCTGAAAAGCCTAGATCTCAAGGGACCTGCTTTTAAAAGCACTGTGCTTGCAGTGCATCAAGCGTTGGCACAGGAATTGAGGGGAAGGGGTGTATCACATAGTGTGTTGTGGCTAAGATAGAGATGCCCTCGAGTAGCATGTGCAGTACATTGGAGGACGGTTTCACAATACTGCAGTCCACCAATTGTGTGGTAGCACCAAGGACATTTGCAGTGGAGGCCCCAATGACAAAGATCTAAGGGCTGACTGCTTGTTATTTACACTCCAGAGGCCACACTTTATTAATATGTGCTTCTGAGCTGCAGCTTAAAGCTGATGAGCACATTCCAGTCTTCAATGTTCCCTGGCTAACAAAAATTAAACTGTGAAACAAAAGCAAAATATTGCGGATGCTGGAAATCTGAAATAAAAACAGAAAATACTGGAAATGCTCAGCAGGTCAGGCAGCATCCGTGGAGCGAGAAACAGAGTTAACATTTCAGATTGATGACCTCCCATCAGAAATTAAAAATTAAACTCTGATTAATCTTGCCCTTAGCCTTGGCTTAGTGGTAACTAAATTTGCTGGGTATTCAGAGTCTGTTTAAGATCCCCACTAACTTTAGGCTGTAGCAAAACCTTTCATTTACTCTGTTCGATACAAATTATACCAGTACATTAAGTTATGAGATAAGTATATGTGTATTTTTTAAAATGCAGGTGATTATTCATAAAAAAGATTGACCTTGAAGGCCCGGTAAGACAAAATGGGAAATAACAACAGAAAACGCTGGAAAAACTCAGCAGGCCAGACAACATCCGTGGAGAGAGAAAGAGAGTTAACGTTTCAGGTCGATGACCTTTCGTCAGAACTGGAAAGAGCCGGAAATCAAATAGATTTAAGGCCAGGATAAAGCTGGGAAAAGGGGGAGGGGATAAAGGAACAAAGGGGGAGAAAAAGAGACATTAAGAGACATTAAGAGATATGCAAGGCTAGAGGTGGTGTTAATGTGACAGATTAAGGCTGAAAGAAGTGTGAAATCCACTGGCAGAATGAAGGACAGCTGCCAGCTTCTAGGAGGAAAAAAAAAGGGGGGGGGGGCCAAATAAAAGGGTGGAAAAAATAAAATATAAATGTGATTGGAGCTGAGGTTATGATCTAAAATTGTTGAACTCGATATTGAGTCCAGAGGGCTGTAGCGTGCCTAAACGAAAGATGAGGTGCTGTTCCTCGAGCTTACGCTGCGCTTCCGTGGAACAGTGTAATAGGCCGAGGACGGTGAGGTCAGAGTGGGAGTGAAGCGGTGAATTAAAGTGACAGGCGACCGGGAGCTTGGGGTCCCCCTTACGGACTGAACGGAGGTGTTCCGCAAAGCGGTCACCCAATCTGCGTTTGGTCTCCCCAATGTAGAGGAGACCACATCGTGAGCAACGAATACAGTATACTAAATTGCAGGAAGTACAAGTAAATCGCTGTTTCACCTGGAAGGGGTGTTTGGGGCCCTGGACAGTGGGAAGAGGGGAGGTATAAGGGCATGTGTTGCATCTCCTGCGCGTGCACGGGAAGGTGCCGGGCGAAGGGGAACTCTCTTTCTCTCTCCACGGATGTTGTCTGACCTGCTGAGTTTTTCCAGCGTTTTCTGTTGTTATTTCGGATTTCCAGCATCCGCAGTATTTTGCTAAGACAAAATGGGAGGTTGTTTTCTCTCAAACTGCTTTTTCCAATGTATTACAGAAAACCACTAAAAATTGTACTTACAATACAAGCTCAGTCCAGTTTAATTTTGACCACTTCAAATCAAAGGTGGTATTGGAAAACATCCAAAGTGGGTTAGACTCAGTGAACCACTGCCTGTGACTAAGGAGGAAGGAAAATACTGACATTATATACTGTGACTCCAGTCACCCTATAAGTGACAAAACTGAATACTGTTTTCAGGTAAAATGATTTTGGTGTTAATGGCTAACTAAAAATCCTAGAACATGTCCCATAAACAAATCAAAATTGGACATCGCACATTCATCCTGGTAAAGCACATATAATCAATCAACTCAACTATTGTTATTGCCAGCATTTCTGTCTCTGTGTATCTTGCATCTTGCAGTTCACTGAAAAGTGGTGTCAAATAACCTTCAAAACACCAGGAATATGTTTTTGTTCTGCATTCCAGTTTAACTAGTATATAAGTACCTTATGAACTAAAGGAGGAGAGTTTAAATATTAACTAAGGCGTCACTGGCTGATTTGAATATTGCCTCACTTGTTCTACTACTTGTGTCCATCTACATTTGATTCTCAGGAACAGATGATGGCTGACAAAATCAGCGAAGATTCGTTTTTCCAGTAGATTTTAATTTGCAGGTAAAGTGAATGGACTTTCTATATTCCTAAACTTAAAATTTGACTTAGCTATTTTTATTGCTTGTGTATGAATCTAAACTAAGGTTAGGGCAACTTGTTACCAGAAACCTGATCACATAATGTCAGTCTGCTAATCTGTTTACTTTTCACAGCATTTGAAGTCCTATTATAGGTAAAACACAGTATTAAAAATAATGGGCCTGTTTTGCTGAAACACTAGAGTTAATTGTTCTTTTTGTTGAATCATTATTAAATTATATGCATTTAAAATCTTTAGCAAATTTGTGTACGTCAGTGTGCGACACCACTACATCAGTCTGCTGTTGCAGTTTTCTGGATTTTGTTGCTGTGGTTATTTGCAATACTGGGCATTTTGGAATTACTACAGTCTCATATGCTGAATAAATGGTTGTTTACAGGCTCATTTATAGCTCTGAGAATTTATCCAGCTCAGCCATACAGACCAAGACATCTGACGTTTGATTCCTGGTCTGTGCTGTGTTAGAGGTGTTACAATTGGCTTCAGCACCCCGATTTAGGAAGGGGAAAATTGGCATGGGTTCCCATTCTTGGCTGTAATCCAGCTACGACCACTGGAAGTTTGTATGGATGTTGAATCAGAACCAGATCAGACTTGGCTGTTGAATAGCACATTAATGCATATTGTCAAGGCTCACATGTGAATAATGGCCACTTAGGTGAAGTACCAGAAGGTGATATCTCTGTAGCTGTACCCCAGTAAATAATCATTGCCATCAGGAAAGGAAAGGAGGGGAGAAGATTCCGAGTAAAGAAATAAAGTACAAAAATTTGCATTTTACAGCTTTAATATTTGATGTTAGCCATAAACAGTTGCTGAAACTACATAATTCTGAAATACAGAAGGATGCTGCTTAAGTTCGGAGGTCTTGCTAATACTTGGGTCCCCTTAAGCTGCAGCTCAATATAGTAAAGAGTTATTTATGGGACAATTTCTCTTACGTATGTTTTAACTTCATGTTGAGAGTCAAGAGCTGTACCTTTTGTACATTTTAGGGAAGTCAAATATTTAACATAGATGCTTGTCTGAATGTCAAGATATAAATTAGGAATATGCTGTGTATTATGTAGCTGCTGAGTCAGATGCCCTCTTGGCTCTCTTTTACTGTACCTGGTTAACTGGGGTTGGTAAGTTAAAACAGAGCAAATCTTAAAAGACAAAGTTCAATGAAGTTTTTTACTTTAGTAATATAAGTTAAACAATTGAACTTGCAATAAAATGTGCAAAATAATATTTTTAACAATGTGCTGTTTTCCTGATAATGTTTCAGTCAGCATACAAAAGCTTGACGTTGAGACAGATAGACTAGTTACCCATTTTACTCCAGGCTACAGCAGGCATCTGTTCCAGAAATCTTGTCATTTTTGGACATGCTTGGATGTAAAGATCTATTACGGTATAAAAGGTGCTAAAATTTGCGAGGGAATACAAAAAATGAAACGTATCATGTGCTGAAGAGAAAATGTGAAATGTATACATTATGAAAATGTTTGCAAAATATGGGAAGGCAAGGGAATTTAGACTATTGACCAGTCATTGAGGGTATCAACAAGGCTAATTATTTACTGGGATCATCTCATAAGGTGAATTAACACGGAAAAAAATACTCTAATCTTATATGGATCATTGGTGATATTTGGAACACTATGTGCAGTTTCGGGCATGCTACATTCAAAAATACCCTGATATTTTAGAGAATGACAAGGATGATGTGGCAAAAACAGAAATTCATTTTATGTGATTTTAAACATAACTAGGGTTGGAATAGAGGTTGTTCTGCTTCACTAAGATTCAAAATGTAAGACAAAAGGTGATTAGTTTGCGAGAAAGAAGTAAATACCTTTTGTTCATAAATCAATTCAGATAAAGATACTTTGATCCTGACCCAAAAAGTTCAAAGCGTGTTATTTCACGCAGTTTGACAGATGTAGATGTCATTTCTCTGGTTCTCCAGCAACTGTGATTTAACTGCTGGATGCAATGGCATCACGCTCTTGGTTGCCAACCAAATGGAAATCCATTGTGAAGTGTTGTTTAGGATTAGTCTCATGTCATTACTATTTTGATGACTAGCAATCAAAGCTGATAGATGGCATCATCTTCAAGGAATATGCCTGAACTCTAAAGGAAAATATCCTTATAATCTAGAAACTATTCCATGGTCTTTAATTTTTTTTATCTGCCTGACCTCTACACAGAACAGAAGGGCGACGCTCTGTAAGAAAAAGAATCTTATGTATATAACACCAAATACTTTGTTGAGAGACCTTGAACTCTGCTTAGTGCATGTCATATAAGCTTGATTACTGCACTGAATAGTTTCTCGTCGGCCTTTGTGCTTCTCTATATTATTTGATCTGTAAATAAATGTAGGCAGTGATCTAGCAAACATCCTGAATGTCTATGCGATGGAGTTGTTCCATGCTACCATTGGAGTTGTCACTAACTTTAGCCATTCAACTGTGCACAAATGCATAAAGCAAGCGATCAATATGTTGTACTATTAGAACAAGCAATTTGATCTTCTTCCCTGTGGACTATCGGCTCCAGCATGATAGATCACGGCAGTTTTACAGTGGCAGGATTCCCAAAGGACCAAGGAGTCTTAGATTGCACTCATGTGGCTCTACAAGGTCTGTTGCTCCAGGTAACAGGAAAGGATTCCACTCTTTCAATGTACAGCTTGCCTGTGACCAGCAGCACATTGTTATACAAGGGAATGCTCACTTCTCCAGGATCTGCCATGAAGCCTTCATTCAAATCAGTCCATCATGCCAGTTCTCTTTAACCCACAAAATAATGGCCTGGGTTAGCTTCTGGGAGATCAATGCTATCCTCTGCAATGATGGCTCATAAAATCTGACGTGAACTGAACATAATGAGGTCCTTTCATATACCAGAGTGAAAGCTGAGCACACCATTGGCATGGTGACGGTGTGCTTCAAGTGCCTGATTGATCTGGGGGCATCCTGAAATATATTCTTGCTGCACAACTCTGCTTTACTAAGAGACCTCATCGTAGAAGTACTAGAGGAGGAAGCAAGGAGAGCAGCAGTAGCCTGAATAGGATATGGAAGACAACCTGTTGCCGGTTGCAGGAGACATTTATGCCACTCTCATACATGAGACCTTTTCTTCATTTCCATATCAACCACTGCATTAACAATGCCATCATCTGCAGACCCTTCTCTGCAAGTAACTCACCAAGCTTCCATTCACACTACCTGATGAAAGCAACTTCCAAACCTTGCCAAGACCAATTAGACCTGATTTTGCAAATACAGCAAAATTGGGTCTGCATACCTGCTCCCATAGGGTGGGGGGGCGGGGGAGGTTGGGGGGGGGGGTGGGGGTGGTGGCGCGTGGCGGGCCATGCAGTTTTAGTCTGACTCCTACTTTGAATCAGCTACAGGCACAGGAAAAGCTTTCCCAGAGAGCTTGGCCTATAGCACATTTGGTTGGGAAGTGCAAAATCAGGTGAGGAAACAGCTTCAGCTCACCATTAAAGGGAGTTATGGTAGTGACAAAGAGTGAACCAATTGAGGTAAGCTTTGTCCTCACCACTGGGCAATAATCTAACAGAGTGACCTTCTGCCCATAATAGAAGCCGCCCGATTTTCATTCCGGTGAGGATGAAAATTTACACTATTGTTTCCAGTAGTATAGTGGAGACATGTACGTAACACTGCTCTCTTTGATGCTGAAGAGTTGGAGGTCCCGTTGCAGGAGGAGAAAAGGAAGGTGCTCTTATTTTGGACTGAAGGCCACTCTCCAGTAAAAATACAGCTGGCAGCAGCATGGAGGGAGGTCGCCAATTGAATCAATGCAGCCACCCAACTCCTTCGTACCTGTCTGTAAATGAGGAAGAGGTGTGTGCTGCTATCAGGAACAAGGCAAAGGTGAGTGCGCTCCTCACATCTGTACACATTTCTAATGAGGTCCATCAAGCAAGACACAGATGTAAGTTGGGAACTGCCACACTCTCTTTGAAGTGCCATTTCAAGCATAGTACGCAACCCTTTTGCTCGCACTGTTCAATGTATCTAAGTTGCATGGCATACGTTTGTTGATGGTGGAGGTGATAGCTGAGGAACAGCAAACGGATGGTGATGTGTCCAGGATGAGGTGCTTCTTTGCTGTTGGGGGGCTTCTCAGTTGACTCAGCAGCGGAGGATAGCCTGTTCACCTAGTATTTAATCTCCTTCAAATAGTCACTGTGGACTACCGCATAATGAAAGCATCATGACTGCTTCCTGGAGAACTGCCACCAACATATATGATGCCGTTTCTGTGATTAGATTCTTCCGACATGTCCAGGTGCAGGCTCTGGGATAGTGATGGTTGTGGCCTGAATGCTTCAGAGATCATTGCACTGAGATTTGTTGACCCTTCAGGAACTACCCTTCAGAATCTCATTTATGCAGTACGTTTGGAACCCCCAAACAAATATCCACACTGACCTCTTTCCCCTCCACTGCGATGTCCATCTGGAGTGGGGGGGCGGAGATTTGCCACAGCATAGTGTTACTTTGGCCTCAGTGCTGCAGGTGTAAATCCTAAAACTTGTTTTACATTTTGTTTCAAATTTACCATCATTTGCCTATCATAACAATATGCCTGCTCATATATGGAAACAGCAGGGGTGAGCAGGGAGATGTCAGATTGCCTCCTGTTGCAATTCCCTCCCAAGTCCACCCGACTAGACAATCTAGGCCCCTCTCTGAATATTACTGTAGCTAAAACAATTCTGTTGATGCCTGCCCCTTTAAGCTGCTGCAGGCTTTTAATCCTGCAGCTGCACAGTGTTTCTTTTCCAATGAGGCTGACTCTGGAAATTGCACGAGTGTCACCTCTCCACACCACTTCCATTCAGGCTCACGTCTGAGTGGAATCTCCAAGAATCGGTGTCAAAAATGGGAAAAAGTGTTTATTCCCCAGCAGTAACATCACTCAACTTTCTGTGCATAAAAATCCACCAAAGAGAAAAAAAACCAGACTGTCAGCACAAACACTTGTGCAAAGCTTTGTTGTGAAGATGGAACCAAATTCAATCTCTGTTTATTTCCAGCTTTGGTTTAAGATTTTTCTTGTATATTAGATGGCATACCAGGTAGCAGCTGGTAACAAGGTCATATTGCTGATGCCAAGGTTTTGATACCAGACGAATATAATAGAGTCAGCTGAATGCTTTATGCTGCATTCCTTTGGTACAAAATGCAAATGACTTCCAATTATATATCTTTGATGTGCATATCGTTATCAGCTTTAACATGGTGTGCACCACACATTACCAATACATTTCTGGTTCAAACTGCACCAGTTTCTGAAAAAAATTGTTAATCCTGTGCATTATTGTGTTTATCGAGTAAAAATGTATTTTAATGATTTTTGGAACTGATGATGGTTACAACAGGGTGTGACTTAAGCATTCTGTGTAGGTGACAATAGAGCGGAAAAGGACAATTGATCAGAATTTGTGTGAACATGTGACAGGTAATAATTTGCATACATGTGATAGGTAATCATTTCCATGGAAAACTGACGTGTTTATCTACATTCACTGATGAGGTTTTGGCAAGCTTGCCACTTATGCAAGAAGGAGACAATGTTGTGCTTATAAACTCTAGCAGGAATGAGCCAAGTGTAGTTCACTGTGAGCAGCAGATGACTGGAGTTTAATGCTTAGAAGATTTTGGTAGCATTTTAGTTACAAAACTAAAAATGTAACTGTGGTTTTGACATTTTTACTTCATTCAGAGAAACTCTCTGGTCTTATATGTTCCTTTAATTCTAATTGACATTATTCAGTACATTGAGAATAACATCCTTATGTATGCTGATGGCACCCAGTTCAACTTCTCTGCAGTACCTTCAACTCGATATTGGGGCAGAAATTTGTGCTACGTTCCTCCAATCTAATCTTGACAAGATTAAAGCCTTCTCCCTGACTGCTTACTCAAGCAGAACCAGAGAATACCAACCTTGCTGTCCTGTTAAACCCAGCTCTGAGCTTCAACCCCATATCCTATCAATCATCCTCCATTACCATTATTAATATGTGAGCCCAGGCAATAAGTGCTGGCTGGCTATCTTTACCCAGCATTCAAACAAGCACATTTCCAGCATGGGTCACTGGATGATGGCATGAGCAGATATCCCAGATGATTTTCCCTTCCTTAACCAAGGGACGTTTGGATTTCCCTGGTCTGTATGGTTCGTTACTCACTTGATTTACTCACTGAGCTACTGGGAGAGCTTGCTGTCAATTTAGAAGCTTTCCTAAAACCACCATGCTGCTGCTTCTCTTTTTTTCCCGCCAATTGCTGTTGTTGAATCCACACCTCAGTGTAGATGAGACAAATTTGGTACAAAAAGTTATATTGCAAATGGTTCTTCAATAAAATGTGGTATAAAACATGTTTTGGAAAAAGATTACTTGGCTCTTGCTGTTCCCTGCCATGTTAGGGAGCTGTGTAAATATTGATAATCACTTGGACTGTATGAGGCACACCATAATTTCTCAATCACTATAGCAGAAGAACATTTTTGGTATAGCCAAATGGATTACTATTGAGGTGCAGTGACTATTGTTAGTCGACAGCCAATTTGTGCACAGCAGGATCCCACAAACAGCAAATGAATGAGTGATAATCTGTTTGTTGGTGGTGTTAGCTGAGGGAGGGGTATTGGCCAGGGCACCAGGATAACTCCCTGCTTTTCTTCAAATACTGCTATAGGATCTTTAACATCCACCTTTCCAAGACTTCTGCCTCCCTCAGTGACTCATAATGATCAAAGATTGAAAACATTGAATACTACCCTCTATCATGATCCGTGCCTTGCAGACAAATCAGGCAAACTTGGAAGTGGTGTATGAATGTAGCATAACCTGTTCTTTCTGCATTAAACTATCAGAAGTACTAACTTAGAAATCCTTTGTTGTTGGCAAATGTCAAGAGTTATGGATTATCCACAATACCCTGTGTGTCAGCTATAAGTTGAAGCTGAGAAAGCCTCAGGTGCCACAACACTTGAATATTTTTCTTTGCTTTGTCGGCAAATGTTTGTAGATATTTAATAAACCTACAAGACAGCTGCTTGCATCTCAATTTACAAAGGCTTGCATAATATCCTCTTTGTAGTCTGAAGTATAGACCACTTAGGATATGTTGTTGTCTAATTAAAGAACTGAAATGTAATAATTATTATTTAAAACATTTCCTCTTCATAATTTAAGACCATAATATAATCATCCAGTTTTGTAAGTAGAAAGTAAATATAGCAGAGGCCAGTGTCGGGAGCGGAGAGAGCAGCAGCACAGTGAGTATTTAAACTCACTTTCGCGGGCTTTTTTTGCAGAGGCCAGTGTCGGGAGCGGAGAGAGCAGCAGCACAGTGAGTATTTAAACTCACTTTCGCGGGCTTTTTTTGCAGAGGCCAGTGTCGGGAGCGGAGAGAGCAGCAGCACAGTGAGTATTTAAACTCACTTTCGCGGGCTTTTTTTGCAGAGGCCAGTGTCGGGAGCGGAGAGAGCAGCAGCACAGTGAGTATTTAAACTCACTTTCGCGGACTTTTTTTGCAGAGGCCAGTGTCGGGAGCGGAGAGAGCAGCAGCACAGTGAGTATTTAAACTCACTTTCGCGGGCTTTTTTTGCAGAGGCCAGTGTCGGGAGCGGAGAGAGCAGCAGCACAGTGAGTATTTAAACTCACTTTCGCGGACTTTTTTTGCAGAGGCCAGTGTCGGGAGCGGAGAGAGCAGCAGCACAGTGAGTATTTAAACTCACTTTCGCGGGCTTTTTTTGCAGAGGCCAGTGTCGGGAGCGGAGAGAGCAGCAGCAGCACAGTGAGTATTTGAACTCGCTTTCGCGGGCTTTTTTTTGCAGAGGCCAGTGTCGGGAGCGGAGAGAGCAGCAGCACAGTGAGTATTTAAACTCACTTTCGCGGGCTTTTTTTGCAGAGGCCAGTGTCGGGAGCGGAGAGAGCAGCAGCACAGTGAGTATTTAAACTCACTTTCGCGGGCTTTTTTTGCAGAGGCCAGTGTCCGGAGAGACGAGACCGGAAGCGGACCAGGTGGGAAGCACCCAGGTGAACAGCATTTAAGGAGGGTGGTGGCTTAAACCCGAGTTCCTACAGAGTAGGAACCCCCACCCGCCCTCCTCCTCTAACCTACTAGTCTTTTAGCAGTCTAAAAACAGAGGTCACAAATTTTTTGGTCTCAGTTTCTTTTCAGCAGGGCAGGAACCGGGAGGAGCGGGAAGTCGGCGTAGGACCAAGGGGACACAAGACCGGGAAGTCAGCGAAAGACCAGGGAGGTAAGACTAACTGGTAAGTACTTTCCTCAAACCTTCCTAGAAAGTAAAACTAAAACTAGTGGGATTTGGTTAGTTTAAAAAGGAATAAGAGGAGTACAGTATACATTGGTCTAAGTAAGCTTCGGGAAAACAAAAGTCAATAAATAAACTAAAACTAGAAAATTAAAAAGTAATATAAGGGTTAAGTCATGGCAGTAGAGCTCGGACCTGTGTCATGCTCCTCCTGTAACATGTGGGAAATCAGGGACGCTTCCTGTGTCCCTGACAACCATGTGTGCGGGAAGTGTGTCCAGCTGCAGCTCATGTGGGACCGCATGACGGCCCTTGAGCTGCGGATGGACTCACTTTGGAGCATCCACGATTCTGAGAGGGTTGTGGATAACACATTTAGTGAGTTGGTCACACCGCAGGTTAAGGCCAGCGTAGATAGTACATGGGTGACCAAAAGGCAGAGCAAGGGCAGGAAGGTAGTGCAGAAATCCCCTGGGGTTGTCTCCCTTAGCAACAGGTTCACCGCCTTAGGTGCTGTTGTCGGGGGGGATGACTCATCGGGGGAAGGCACCAGCAGCCAGGCTCATGGCACCATGACTGGCTCTGTTGCAAAGAAGGGAGGGAAAAAGAGTGGCAGGGCTATAGTAATAGGGGATTCGATTGTAAGGGGAATAGATAGGGGTTTCTGTGGTCGCGACCGAGACTCCAGGATGGTATGTTGCCTCCCTGGTGCAAGGGTCAAGGATGTCTCGGCGCGGGTGCAGAACATTCTGGAGGGGGAGGGGGAACAGCCAGTTGTCGTGATACATGTTGGTACCAACGACGTAGCTAAAAAAAGGGAAGAGGTCCTACAAGTAGAATTTAGAGAGTTAGGAGCCAAGCTAAAAAGTAGGACCTCGAAGGTAGTAATCTCTGGATTACTACCAGTGCCACGTGCTAGTAAGAGTACAGAGAACAGGATAGTTAGGCTAAATACGTGGCTTGAGCAGTGGTGTAAGAGGGAGGGTTTTAAATTTTTGAGGCATTGGAATCAGTTTTGTGGTAGGTGTGACCTATACAAAAGGGACGGTCTACACCTGTGCAAAGATGGAACTGATGTTCTCGGGGTAATTTTTGATAAAGCAGTTCGGGAGCATTTAAACTAGTATGGCAGGGGGCTAGAAACCTATGTAGTGAAATAGAGGAAAGTGAAAGGCAGACAGAAATAAATGGTAAAAGAGTGAGGAACAAAAAACAAAGGGCCAAACTAATTCATAAAAAATGTGAGCATAAAAAAAGCCTGAGGGTTTTATACCTTAATGCGAGAAGCATCAGGAACAAGGTAGATGAATTAGCTGTGGAAATAGAGGTTAATAATTATGATCTAATTGGGATTACGGAAACATGGTTGCAGGGTGAGCAGGGCTGGGAGCTTAACATACAGGGGTATTCAGTATTTAGGAAGGATCGACGAAAAAGAAAGGGAGGAGGGGTAGCATTGCTGGTAAAAGAAGGGATAAATGCAATTGAAAGGAAGGATATTAACTCAGTTAATACAGAATCTATATGGGTGGAGCTAAGAAATAGCGAGGGGCGAAAAACATTAATAGGAGTGGTATATAGGCCTCCAAATAGTAAAATAGAGGTTGGGGAGGGCATCACGAGGGAAATTAGAGAAGCGTGCAATAAGAGCACAGCTGTCATCATAGGTGACTTTAACTTACATATAGATTGGAATAGCCTAATCAGTAAAAATAATGAGGAGGAGGAATTCCTTGAGTGTTTAAGGGATGGTTATCTGGATCAATATGTCGAGGAACCAACTCGGGAACAGGCTATATTGGACTGGGTACTGTGCAATGAGAAGGGACTAATTAGTAATCTTGTTGTACGGGGACCCTTGGGTCAGAGCGATCATAACATGATCGATTTCTCACTCGAAATGGAGAGCGAAGAAATTGACTCAGATACTAAGGTCCTGAATTTAAACAAGGGGAATTATGATGCCATTAGACGGGAACTGAGTAGGTCTGATTGGACAACGTTCCTGGGAGGACTGGAGGTAGATAAACAATGGCAAGCATTTAAAAATAGAATGACAAAATTGCAAAAATTGTTTATACCAATCTGGCATAAAAGGAAATCTAAAAAGGTGACTCAACCGTGGATAACAGGGGAAATTAGAGACAGCATAAAATCCAAAGATAGGGCGTATAAAATAGCCAAAAAAAGCGCCAGAGCGGAAGATTGGGAACAGTTTAAGATAGAGCAAAGGAGGACAAAGGGCTTAATCAAGAGGGGCAAAATAGCTTACGAAAGCAAGCTGGCGGAAAATATAAAAACTAACTCCAAAAGCTTTTATAAGTATATCAAGAGGAAAAGACTGGTGAAAACCAAAGTTGGCCCATTGCAGTCAGATACGGGGGAATATATAACGGGAAATAAGGAAATGGCAGACCAACTAAATGCATACTTTGGGTCAGTCTTTACGAAGGAAGACACAAAAAACCTCCCTGGGATATCGGGAAAAATAGGGACATTTGCAAAGGAGGAACTGACGCAAGTCAATATCTCTAAGGATATGGTGTTAAGGAAGCTAAAGGGATTGAAGGCGGACAAATCCCCAGGGCCTGATAACATGCATCCTAGGGTACTGAAGGAGGTGGCCCTAGAGATAGCGGATGCACTAAGTATGATTTTTCAGAATTCATTAGACTCGGGAACAGTGCCCATGGATTGGAGGGTAGCTAACGTTACCCCACTATTCAAAAAGGGGGGTAGGGAAAAAGCAGGTAATTACAGACCTGTAAGCCTTACATCAGTTGTGGGCAAAATGCTGGAGTCCATCATTAAGGATGAAATAGCGGAGCACTTAGCAAATGGGGACAGGATAGGACAGAGTCAACATGGATTTACAAAGGGTAAATCGTGCTTGACTAATCTATTGGAATTTTTTGAGGGAGTAACTGGTAAAATAGATGGGGGAGAGCCAGTAGATGTGGTGTACCTGGACTTCCAAAAGGCCTTCGATAAGGTCCCACATAAAAGATTAGCAGGGAAAATTGAAGCTCATGGTATAAAGGGGAAAGTATTGACGTGGATAGAGAACTGGCTGTCAGATAGAAAACAGAGAGTTGGAATAAACGGCTCATTTTCTGAATGGCAGGCAGTAACAAGTGGGGTACCACAGGGATCTGTCCTGGGTCCCCAGCTGTTCACAATTTACATTAATGACCTGGATCAGGGAGTCGGATGCAGCATTTCCAAATTTGCAGACGACACTAAACTAGGAGGGGGGGTGGGCTCAGAGGAGGAGACCAGGAAGCTCCAGTGCGATTTGGACAGACTGGGTGATTGGGCGGATAAATGGCAGATGCACTATAATGTGGACAAGTGCGAAGTTATCCACCTTGGGTGCAGGAACGGGAGGGCAAATTATTATTTAAATGGCAATAAATTGGGAGAGGGGGAAGTACAGAGAGACCTGGGTGTTCTTGTACACCAGTCACTGAAGGCGAGTATGCAGGTGCAACAGGCGATCAAGAAGGCAAACGGTATGCTGGCCTTCATAGCAAAAGGGTTGGAATACAGGAACAGGGATACCTTGCTGCAGCTGTACAGGGCACTGGTGAGACCACACCTCGAGTACTGTGTACAGTTTTGGTCGCCTCATCTGAGGAAAGATGTTCTTGCCATGGAGGGGGTGCAGCGGCGATTCACCAGGCTGATACCAGGAATGGCGGGATTGACCTATGAGGAGAGACTATGTAGTTTAGGGATGTACACACTGGAGTTTAGAAGATTGAGAGGGGACCTCATAGAAGTGTATAAAATTCTGACAGGTCTAGACAGACTAGATGCAGAAGGAATGTTTCCCTTGGCGGGTGAGAACAGAACTAGAGGACATAATTTAAGGATAAGGGCTAAACCATTTAGGACAGAAATGAGGGGGAATTTCTTCACTCAGAGGGTGGTGAACCTGTGGAACTCATTGCCACAGAGGGCAGTGTACGCCAGCTCATTAAATATATTTAAGAGGGAATTAGATGTATTTCTACAGACAAAAGGGGTTAAGGGTTACGGAGAGAAGGCGGGGACGGGATACTGAATTGGAGGATCAGCCATGATCTCCTTAAATGGCGGAGCAGGCTCGAAGGGCCGGATGGCCTACTCCTGCTCCTATCTTCTATGTATCTATGTATCTATGTAGCATGTCTAGCTTGTGGTAACACAAGCACTTGGCCGATGACTATTTCTATTTATTTCCTTTCTCAGTTAATCTGACTCGGTGAATGCTTCTCCATGAGTTGGAAAAAGATATTCGGAGATATTTGAGTGAGGAGGGAGAGGGGACATAACCCATACTTAAAAAATGGAGTGGTACGGGCAGAATTTTCATTGACCCGTGGAGACAGGTTTGGAGGCGTGTGTGGTGGGAAAATAGCAGATTCGGGGGTCCCGAACCCATCCCGCCCCCAACCCGCCTCCTTGCCAGTTTCACAGGAGGCGGGTACCCGACCTGTGCTGGGATCCGCCTCCCCGAGGCGGGAAGGGGATTAGAGCCAATAAACTGCCTGTTAACACCTCTGTGTATCAGACTTTTCAAGCCATCTGAAAACTGATTTATTACAATTATTACAATCTTGCTGCCATCTTCACTGTCTCGAACAGGCACAGTAGCCCAAGGTTCCTTAAGACACGCAACCCTTAATTCTATAAATTATTTGCACAGAAATCAGTGATTTGTTGATTTGACATTAGGAGCCTGACATGACTAATCAATCCCTGTCACAGGGCTACTATGACTTTGAGGGCCCTGCTTGCAAAATCTCTCTGATAAATTATTGGAAAATCGCCAGGAAATGGCTGTTCTAATTAGCTAGATTACTAGTGGGTGACAGAGGCCTGGCATTGCTTCAAATCAATCTGAAGCCGTAACATTCATTTAAAAAGAAGCAAGCATTGAAATAATGTGCCCAACTGTACTGACAAGCCTGAAATACCACTGTATTCCCCTGCGTGATAAAACTGCATAGAGCCTTCAGAAAATGTCTGTCTATGTATCCTTTTCTCCGTATAAAAATATACAAAAAACGGCATTCACTCAGTTAAACACATGCAGTAATATGCAGCCTTACTCAAAGTAATTTAAAACATTTTTTTTCTTATTCTTCAGTTTAAATCTGTGGCAGAAAAATATGTTTTATCAAAGGTTCTCCTGTCAAATCAGGTATCTTTGGTGACAAGATGATGGAGCATTTAAAGTTCACCCAGCTGTTATCTTTCTGGAAATGTGTAAATCAAATGTGTAAGTGTTGAGAAAATGTCAGAAAACAAAACAAAAGGAGGTTGGGGGAAGATTTACTCAATTCATTTATTTTTGGAAAGAAACATTAAGAACTTCCCATGCCCATTTCAGAAGTATATTTGACCCCTCCCCCGGGTCTTTAGGAGGTCTGTATCTAGCCACTTGTAAGTGCATGAGGGTGACCTGATAGCTGTGTCCCTTTGATTTGCCTTCTTTCTGTGGGCAAATTTTCAGTTTCTGCTTATCTCCTCCCCCAGTATCTTGCTCGTGATCAAGAACTTGCCACGTGAGAAATCATGGGTTTAAAACTACACTCCATGACGAAATACATTTACATGTGATAGCTTGGGTTGACAAAGTTACTTTGGCAGCAATGTAACTTTTGGTGCAATTACCTCAAGGTCATAGTTTCCCATCTGAATCAAAACACAACCATATTTCATTACCACAGAAATACTGGTTATTAGTTGATGTACTACACCAGCCCAACTGAAGTGGGTTTAACTGTTGCTTGCTAGCCAGTGAGTTCAGTAGCCTTCGTTAAAATCATAGAAATTATAGAATGAGGCTATTTGGCTACAGCTGGAGGATTGGAAACAAATGCCTGTGCCAGGGCTGGCTCTTTAACTGAAGCTAACTACTCTAATCCCTTTGCCCTTTCATATTCTTCCTTTCCAAATACTTATTTAATTCCCTATTGAATTATGTTATAGTCCCTGCCTCTATAGCCACTTGTGGTAAAGCATTCCATGTTCTAATAATCCTCTATTCTATTGATAATCGTGAGTCTGTATCCCCTTGTAGGGGCTGATTTTCCTCGCTCCCCTACACCTGAGTGTATGTCAGGCAGAACTGCAGAACATAACTGCACCTGCCCGTATTCCTGGGAACGGGTCATTTGTATTTTGCAGGCATACCTAGTGCCTGGGATTACAAGCACTCCCATTAAAAGGAGGGAAATTATGTATTGCTACAGGTGTTAAAGGCTTGCAACTCCTTAAAGAGAAAATCACTGTTTGGGATGTTGGCTGTATTGCCTAGGTGAAGACATATTTTTACAGCAGTCTGCTCCATTAGCCATAAGTCTACTACAGGGTATGGTACATTTATGGTTAATGGAGCTTTGTTGGACTAGAAAGACAATAGAGGAAAAGGAAAGTGACTCTGGAGGATGAGGAATGGCATTGAACGAGCAGCACCGTTTGTGTTATTTTCACCTCTTGAGTGACATAATCAATAGTAAATGGCCTCAGTTTTATGCTGACCTGGAACCACCCTCTTTGATTACCACTGTATTACAGTAGCCATGAATATCTACATTACAGGATCCTCCAGGCTTTGGAGTGAATTGTATGACCATTGTATGCAAGTAATTCAGCAGCTCACAGCCTAATACTCATGACAGCTTCCAGAGTCATGGTTATGATAAATTGACCCTTAGTGTTAGGGGGGGATTAAATATGTGGGGTTACGGGGATAGGGTGGGATATGTGTCGGTGCAGGCTCGATGGGGATTCTGTGTGAGAAAGCAGGGACAGGGTACTGAATTTGGATGATCAGCCATGATCGTATTGAATGGTGGAGCAGGCTCGACGGGCCGAATGGCCTACTCCTGCTCCTGGTTTCTATGTTTCTATGTTTCTATGACGTGCAACAGGTAGTAATGATTTTATGCAATAGTTGAGTTTTCACAGGTTCTGGATGCAGTGGACTTGACCAATGAGCACCATAACACAATGCCATAGAGATAGCTTACATAAATCACAAGTCTACTACTTGATGGTTGTGGAAGTTGCATATAATGCAGAAAACCGGAAACTATGCATTTAAAATGAAAAAAGGGGATATATTAAACTAATCAAACTCAAAGAGGATAAAGCCCCTGGTCCGGATGGATTGCATCCACGCATTTTAAAAGAATCTAGGGAAGAGATAGCAGAGGCATTACTACACATATTTAATAATTTGTTCAAAAAAGGTGTAGTGCCAGAGGACTGGCGGATAGCTAACGTAATACCTATATTTAAGAAGGGGGATAGAACATGTCCAGGGAATTGTAGACCAGTCAGCTTAACATCGGTGGTGGAAAAATAATGGAATCTCTACTAAAGGAAAGAATAGAAGAACATCTAGAAACTAAAAGTATAATAATGAATAGTCAGCATGGATTTCAAAAGGGAAAATCTTGCTTGATCAACCTTATTGAATTTTTTGAAGAGGTAACAAAGAGAGTAGACAATGGTAATGCAGTAGATGGAGTTTATCTAGATTTTCAAAAGGCCTTCGATAAGACACCCCATAATAGACTAATGAATAAGGTCAGGGACTGCGGAGTCAGGGGACAAGTAGCAGAATGGATTGCTAGTTGGCTTCAAGACAGAAAGCAGAGAGTGGGAGTAAAGGGTAGCTATTCAGAGTGGCAGAAGGTGGGTAGTGGTGTTTTACAAGGATCAGTGCTGGGACCACTGCTGTTCAAAATTTACATTAACGATTTAGACTTTGGAATCAAAAACACAATTTCTAAATTTGCAAATGATACCAAATTGGGGGGAATAGTCAATACTGAGGAGGACTGCAACAAATTATAGGAGGACATTAATAAACTTGCAGAATGGGCATATAATTGGCAAATGAAGTTCAACACAGACAAATGTGAGGTATTACATTTTGGTAGGAAGAATAGGGAGGTCACTTATCACTTGGAGGGTGCGAGTCTAGGTGGGGTAGAGGAACAAAGGGATCTCGGAGTACAAATACACAAATCACTAAAAGTTGCGCCATAGGTTAGCAAGGCCTTTAAAAATGAAAACCAAGCACTAGGGTTTATTTCTAGAGGGATAGATTTGAAAAGTAGGGAAGTTATGCTAAGCCTATATCGAACCTTGGTTAGACCACACTTGGAGTTCTGCGTGCAGTTCTGGTCGCCTTATTATAAAAAGGATATAGAGGCACTGGAGAGGGTGCAGAGAAGATTTACAAGGATGATACCATAAATGTGAGGGTATACATATCAGGAAAGTATGAACAGGCTGGGTCTCTTTTCTCTTGAAAAAAGAAGGCTGAGGAGTGACCTAATAGAGGTCTATAAAATTATGAAAGATTTTGATAGAGTGGATACAGAGAGAATGTTTCCACTTGTGGGGAAGAGCATAACTAGAGGCCGTCAACATAAGATAGTCACCAAGAAAGCCAATAGGGAATTCAGAAGAAACTTCTTTACCCAAAGAGTGGTGAGAATGTGGAACTCGCTACCACAGGGAGTGGTTGAAGCGAATACTATAGATGCATTTAAGGGGCAGTAAGATAAGCATATGAGGGAGAAGGGAATAAAGGGTTATGCTGATAGAGTTAGATGAGGAAAGTTGGGAGAAGGCTCGAGTGGAGCATAAATGTTGGCATGGACTGGTTGGGCCAAAGAGCCTGTTTCTGTGCTGTATATCCTATGTAATCTTATGTAATGTCATCCCTCCTCACAGCTGTAATTGTTTCTTTAACCAATATTGCGACCCCACCCACCCCCCCCCTCCTTTTTTATCCCCCTCTCTATCTCGTCTGAAAACCCTATCATAGGAGCAATGCCAATGCAGGGTGCAATTTGCAAGGTATAATGACTGGAATCTTTACATTGGAGTCGGGTTGCGTGCGTGCGGGCCAGGTAGCGGGTCGGGAATCTGAAGAGGTGAACAGCGCGTTCTGCACTGCGCGTTTAACTTAATGGCCACAATTAAAAGAGTCATACACATTGCCCGGCCTAATTAAATGGAGCGTGTCTGATTTCGTCATTGATAACTCATTTCCAGCGCGGATATTTAAAGCAGCCATGCACACATTTCATTTGAAGGTTGATGTAGGGGTGCATAAGGTGGTTTCCAGAAGTCTCGATAATGCGATAAAACTGATTAAATTGTGGGTTTTGGAAACAAGGCAGAGGGCAGCACCAAGATTCACCGATACCTCCCTGGAAGTTCTGGTGCAGGCAGTAAGAGCAGGCAGGGAGGTCCTCTTCCCTGGTGATTGGCGAAAACAACCACCCAAAGACACAAGAAGGGCATGGCTGGAGATCTCAGAGGAGGTCAGTAGCAGGGGATGTCGTCTGGAGGACGTGGATCCAGTGCAGGAAAAGATTCAATGATCTCATGAGGTTAGGAAAGGTGAGCACAATGCCACACTCACCTACATCCTGATGTGCCTGTCACCACAACTCCATCACTCTGCCTTCCCAAGCCTACTCCTGCAGATTATTCCTCACACCAACCTACCTAGCAGGTCCACCCATCCCTCTCTGTCTATGCACCTACTCACATCCCCATCTGACTAACAACCACTGACACTCACCCTCATCTGAATGCAATCATAACACCACAGAAGGAGGCCATTTGGCAATGACACGCTACTCTCTCATAGTCACCCTCTACAGATGTAGCCCATCCATTCCTTACACTCATTCCATCACTCTCACTCAAAGTTCTCTTCTTTCCCTCCTTTCAGGAGAAGAGAGCCCACAACAATAGTGAGAGGCAGAGAACCGGAGGTGGCCCTCTAGTCTTCAGTCAATTGACTCCAGCAGAGGAGGCGGCCCTGGAGATCTCTGGAGTTGCAGAGCTGCTGGTGGTGGGAGACAGAGAGAGGGGGACATCCCAGCAACCTGGTGACAGAATTAAATCTCATACAGCCACATGGCATACAGCAGTCAGCCATATGGTGACTGATGTCAGCATCCAGTGAAATGTCATCATGCGCATAATGGTAACATTACCCATTCTTATTATAACATTTCTAATTCATCTCTTTACTCTCCCACAGGTCCATCAAGTGCCCTCCACACCCCCCCCCCTCCCCCACTGTCCAGCCGGAGGAGGAAGACGACTCCTCAGAGGAAGCTTCAGTCTCTGAGGGTGCACCGTCAGCAGACCCAAGCGCAGCCAGCACCAGCACCAGCGCAGATACGCACACCTCGATGGGTCCTGTGCGAGATAGAGTAGTATTGTCATCTGGTGTCTCACACATCACAAGTCAGCAAGAGCAGATGGTGTTGACAGGAGATGGCAGTGTAGAGTCCTCGCCGGAGGACGCAGGACACTCCAAGCTTTGCTGAGCTGCATGCAGATGCTGAAACTTAGCGGCCATCGAAAACATGGGTGATCTTGGAGGGGCAGCAACAATTGCATGAGGCTCTGGCAGCTTTTGCAGCCACAATGTGGGCAAATGTGCAGAGAATGGAGCAGTCCATCTCCAACATGAGCACCACCATCTCGCAGGCGATGGCAATGATGTGCTGCTCCGTGGAAAGGATGGCCACCTGCATGGAGCAGTAAATGCGCCAGTCACACAAGAACATGCTTGCTGTGGACAACAGATGGCAGACGTTCATAGACCTCATCTCGAGGAGGGATATAAACGTAGACTTGGGCCATCATTGCCCCACTAATGTGCAGCAAGGTGCTCTCCAACTCCTTGCTAGCAGGGAAGTGTGGGTGACCCATGAGAGGGATGCTGTTGAGAGGGGACATGGAAGTGGGGGCTCTTCTCAAAGCATTCCCACTTCTCCCCTGTTGCCTCCCCCTCAGTCAGAGCCCCACATGCTTCCTCAGATCCTGATGGCCGAGTCTGCCCCCGCACAGTCGCAGGAGGAGCAGTCTTTGGCAGGGCCCTTATAGGCTCCAAAATCCAGAGGACGTCTGCCAAAAGTGTCTACGCAGTCGCAGCAGGGAAGTGAGTAGCCTGCCTCTACCTCTGCTGAAGCCATAGGAGTTGCACCTCGTTGAAGCACGCAGAAAAGAAAAAAGACACAATCCTAGATGCACAAGCGTACGCACATGGGTGTATGAACAAATGTTAGTGATAAGTTTCAGTTATGCTTATGACAGAGATAAATATATTTCTTTGCACCACTTTCTGGTCTTGTCTATTTTTGCCTGCTACCCGGGAAGTGGCCTTGTCACCTGGAGTTAACCTCAAGCTATGGGGGTTTTGGGTGAGAGGAATGGCTTGGTCATTGTAGGGCTGCTTTATGGTGTTGTTGGGGTCTCTCAACAAGCATTTAAATACTTCAATGAGGTCGCACACCTCTGCCGAGCGGGTCCATGGCGCCCTGGGAAACACACCCGAGTTAAATGCAGAAGTCGGCGGGATAAGAACATAAGAACATAAGATGTAGGAGCAGGAGTAGGTCATTTGGCCCCTCGAGCCTACTCCGCCATTCAATAAGATCATGGCTGAACTGATCTTGGCCACAACTCCACTTCCCTGCCCGCTCCCCATAACCCTTGACTCCCTTACCATTCAAAAATCTGTCTATCTCCACCTTAAATATATGCAATGACCCAGCCTCCACAGCTCTCTGGGGAAGAGAATTCCAAAGATTCACGACCCTCTGAGAGAAGAAATTCCTCCTCATTTCCGATTTAAAAGGGTGCCCCTAAACGGTGGGTTCCCGACATGCTGGCAATTTTGGCGATTTTTACTGCTGACCCGCCCCCAAACCCGCACGCTCGGGCCTCGGAAAATTCCGGCCAATGTGACTGAATTGTGCCGTGTGCTGCAAAGTGGCCTGCAGCCAAACTCATTCACAGCCACGGCAATGCATGTGGCTATGGAGCTCACAACAGCTCTTAACTTCTATGTTCCTGGACATATTTATAAGCAAGAGTTTTAAACTGATTGTACAATATTTTTTCTGTGTACCTTAAAAAACCTATTAGTGGAAACCTACCAGCTGCATCCACTAAAGTGTTCTCTTTATGTAACTTTGTTTTATCTTTCAGGCACAGGTGGAACATGAGCAGTACCAGCAAGTTCCTGGCTTTTACTCAAAGCATGAACATTCATCTGGGCAACACAGTGAAAATTGGCCTGCTGGGTGCAGCAGCCCTTTTTCTTTTGGTATCCATGATAATTCTAGCGTGGCAGATCTACCTTTACTGCAAACACAGAAAAGCAAAGAAAACAAAAGGTGAGTTCTGGGTAAATTCTAGAAAGAAAACGTCTGAGATTATTCAATGCATAGCACTTCATGTCAATCCTTACCTGTTTGACACTAAATACAACTCTAAATGCCATTGCCATCATAATATAAGAACATAAGAACATAAGAAGTAAGAGCAGGAGTAGGCCATACGGCCCCACGAGCCTGCTCCGCCATTCAATAAGATCATGGCTGATCATCGACCTCAACTCCACTTTCCTGCCCGATCTCCATGATTGCTCATGACACCAAAAATCTATCTATCTCAGCCCTGAATATACTCAAAGGGGGCGATTTTGTGAATGGAGGCGCATTGGAGGCGGGACTGCTGCTTGTCGGGTTTCAGTCCCGCCTCCATCGAGTTGTGGCCAACCCACGCTATTTTCCCTTGATTGACCTTATTAAACCCGCCCAGCGGGCTTAGCAGGCCAATTAAGGGAAAGCCGGTTGCAGAGCACGTCAACGTATGACGTTTCATCTGTCAAAATTTTTGACAGATGAATTGTCATCGTTTGACAGCTCTGTGAAGCTGTCAAACAGTGACAATCTCTGCAGTCTGATGAGGTCTTGCATACAAGACCTCATCAACCTTCTTTCTTTTACAAAAATGAGATGTTTGTTGCATCTGAGAATGCAACGGCCATCTCTCATCTGCAACACGGAGGTGCGAGACTCTCCGTATAGAAACCGACTGAAGCCTGCAGGAAGAAACAAAGGTAAGTACACTTTTAAAAACACTTAGCACTTACCTCAGATACTCACCTCTCCACTCTTGCACCCATCACTTACCTTCACACCACACTTTTGCACCCCGCCGATCCCCACAGATCCAGTACTCGCCTCGCTGAGCTGGCGGGTTTTGGAGCCGTTGGGAAGCCCGCACTTGTGAGGGCAAAAAGGGGATAATCCTATTTTCTGCCTGTTAACTACCTGTTAACAGGCAGTTAATAGGTTTAATCCCTTCCCGCCTCCATTTTTAGGAGTGCACCAGCCTCAGTCCCACAACACATGTGTCACAACCTTACCTCAGCATGGCTGCTCCCACCTTGGAGGTGTTGTCACAATGGTACTATCTCATTTTGTCCCATGCTCGTTCTATAGAACCAGAAAGGTCGGGGTTGTGCTATTTAACAGAGAGAACTGTGGTGAGGCAGGAAATGGTTGTTTGTGCCACACAAAGCCATTCTCTGCCCAGTGACATTTGCAAAATGGTAGAGCCTGAAAGTAGGCCAGAAACAATCCTCAATCATAGAGAGGGAGGAGCCAGTCAGAAGAGAAGCAGGTTCATTTAATTTTCCCCAAAACTTTTTCATAAACTTGCAGTAATATCAGACACTAACATGAGATCAGTAGCACAAATCTGAGCACATTGTGATTGTTTAACCTCATATTCTTTTATTATTTTGCGGAGTTTAATAGTTAGAAGATAAAGGATAATTGTGTGAGGGTCCACTCCTGGCAGGGAGGCCTGAACTTTCCTTGTGGGGCTTGGAGGAGCACTCTTGCTCTTCCTTCCCCCACAAACTTACCTTTTTTAGTCTTTTTGGGGCTGATCCTCTTCTGTCCTGGTCAGCTTGGCAGGAAAGCTCAGGCTTCCCCACTCAGGCCTGAGTTAAAATTGCAGTTGGGTCCCGTTGACATCATCAGTACACAACATGCACATGTAAAGAAGGATCCTGCCCGATTTTGGTGGGTGTCCTTGCCACCTGCTCAGGAGAGCAGATTAAAATCACGGACGGTGGGATCCTGGGGGCTGCAGGGCGGGTAAGTAACACATGGGGCTGGATTTTGTCAATGGGAAGCTTTTGGAGGTGGGACTGCTGCTTGCCGGCTTTCAATCTCGCCTCCATCAGCTTCTGGCCAACCAGTGGGATTTTCCCCTGATTGACCTTGTTAAGCCCGCCCAGCGGGCTCAGCAGGCCAATTAGGGGGAAGTCACTGACAGAGCACGTCAATGTCTGACGTGCCATCTGTCAAGATTTCTTGAAAGAAGAAATGTCAGCGTTTGACAGCTCTGTGAAGCTGTCAAACACTGACATTCTGTGTAGTTTGATGAGACTTTGTGTTCAGGACTCATCAAACCTTTCAACTTTGCAGAAATCACCTGGCTGTTGGTTCGGAGGATCCAACAGCCAGTCTGTGAAATCTACAATGAAGATGTCGGCACTCTGGATCCACAGCGGCTGAAGGCTGTCGGCAGAAACAAAGGTAAGTGAACATTTTATAACACTTTACACTTACCTCACATACTTACCACTCTACACTTGCACCCATCACTCACCTCTACATCTCACTTTCAGACCCCTCCGACCCCCTCCGACCTCCTACTCAACTCCTACACCCCGGCGGGCTTCCCCGAGGTCGGGAAGCTTGCACTTGGAAAGGTAAAATGGGACTAATCCTATTTTCTGCCTGTTAACTACCTGTTAACAGGCAGTTCATAGGATTTAATCCCTTTCCCGCCTCGAGGAGACGGGACCCAGGGCAGGACGGCTTCCTGTCTCCTGGTAAAAGGGCACGGAGGCGGGATGGGGGCGGGTTTGCCAGCCGCCCCCACATTCTGCAACTTTACTGGCAGTCCCGCCTCCATACCCGCCTCCTCGGGGCTGACAAAATCCAGCCCATGGCCAGTCCAAAAATGTGCGGGTTAGGTTGATTTGGCTATGATAAATTGACCCTTAGTGTTAGGGGGGGATTAAATATGTGGGGTTACGGGGATAGGATGGGATATGTTAGGGGGAATTAAATACGTGGGGTTACGGGGATAGGGTGGGATATGTGTCGGTGCAGGCTCGATGGGGATTCTGTGTGAGAAAGCAGGGACAGGGTACTGGATTTGGATGATCAGCCATGATCGTATTGAATGGTGGAGCAGGCTCGACGGGCCGAATGGCCTACTCCTGCTCCTAGTTTCTATGTTTCTATTTTAACTGCCTACCCGCCCAGTTTACATGCTAGCATCAGAGGACTAGAGTATCAGCAAAGGTTGGAGAAACTCAGTACTTTCAGGAAAGAAAGTGGCTGAGAGGGCACCTTATAGAGCTGTATAAGATAGTGAACAGTAGAAAAAAGGTAAATCTGGAACACCAATTTAAATTAGACCATGGCAGTAAGACAAGGTTTAGAATAGCAAAAGGCAAATTTAGAACCAATGCCAGGATGTTCTCCTTGCACAGGCTTATCAACATACAGAATGTATTTCTGGGTATAGTAGCAGAAACAAAATCCCTGGAATCATTTATGAAACAGCTAGATGCTATTATATGGTCTGTAAGTTCTTTGCAGTTGGATGGGTCAAAAGACCTTGCTCTCCAAATCTATCATGTGAACTTGTGAAATATGTTGTAACGTAACACAAATAAATTCTAGGTTTTGTACACCCACACATATGATATAAAGACTAGGTAACCACGTGCCAATTACAAGAGAAATGCAGGGAACAGCACCAACCGCTGTACATGGCCTTCTTTGACCTCACAAAGGCCTTCGATACTGTCAACCGTGAGGGATTATGGAGTGTCCTCCTCAAATTCGGCTGCCCTCAAAAGTTTGTCACCATCCTCCGCCTGCTTCACGACGACATGCAAGCCGTGATCCTGACCAACGGTTCCACCACAGACCCAATCATGTACGGACTGGGGTCAAGCAAGGCTGTGTCATCGCACCAACGCTCTTCTCGATCTTCCTTGAGGCAATGCTCCATCTCACCCTCAGTAAGCTCCCCGCTGGAGTGGAGCTAATTTACAGAACAAACGGGAAACTGTTCAACCTCCGTCGCCTCCAGTCCAGATCCAAGGTTGTCCCTTCCTCTGTCGTCGAATTACAGTATGCAGACGACGCTTGCTTCTGCGCACACTCGGAGGTCGAACTCCAAACCATCGTTAACACCTTCACCGAAGCGTACGAGAGCATGGGCCTTACACTAAACATCCGTAAGACAAAGATCCTCTACCAACCTGCCCCCGCCACACAGTACTGCCCCCCAATTATCAAAATCCATGACAAGGCTTTGGACAACGTGGACCACTTTCCATACCTCGGGAGCCTACTGTCAACAAGGGCAGACGTCGATGACGAAGTCCAACACCGCCTTCAGTGTGCCAGTGCAGCCTTCGGTCACCTGAGGAAGAGAGTGTTTGAAGACCAGGATCTCAAACCCGGCACCAAGCTCATGGTCTACAGAGCAGTAGTAATACCCTCCCTCCTGTATGCCTCAGAGACATGGACCATGTACAGCAGGCACCTCAAAGCACTGGATAGGTACCGTCAACGCTGCCTCCGCAAGATCCTGTAAATCCATTGGCAGGATAGGCGCACCAATGTCAGTGCTCTCGCTCAGGCCAACATCCCCAGCATCGAAGCTTTGACCACGCTCGATCAGCTCCGATGGACGGGTCACATCGTCCGCATGCCCGATATGAGACTCCCAAAACAAGCGCTCTACTCGGAGCTCTGGCACGGCAAGAGAGCCCCAGGTGGGCAGAGGAAACACTTCAAGGACACCCTCAAAGCCTCTTGAAAAAGTGCAACATCCCCACCGACACCTGGGAATCCCTGGCCCAAGACTGCACAAAGTGGAAGAGAAGCATCCAGGAAGGCGCCGAATACCTCGAGTCTCTTCGCCGGGAGCAAGCAGAAGCCAAGCGCAAGCAGTGCAAGGAGCGCACGTCAACCCAAGCACCCCACCCACCTGTCCCTTCAACCACCTGCCTGCCCCACCTGTGACAGAGACTGTAGGTCCCGCATTGGATTCATCAGTCACCTGAGAACTCATTTTTAATGTGGAAGCAAGTCATCCTCGGTTCCGAGGGACTGCCTAAGAAGAGGATAAAGACTAGGTATGGAAATTCCCTGTACTTCCAGTAATGATATCAAGAATGAGTGTAATACCCTTCTGTGCCTGTCACTGAACATTGCACAAAGACATTGAAAGGCTACCAAGACTATACACATAATAATATAAAAAAACAGTGCTTGTGAGTCAGTTGTCTCCTTCCAGGATATTCTCAAGAACCCTCCAACATGCTGCATCAGGGAGTGATGGGACCCAGGTTTGGGACTGTGGTTTCCCATGTAGTGAGTGCATGATTTTAATCATTCCATTAATATATATTTCCTGCGTAACTTTCAACTAATATTGTGTTTGTAGCAAAAAAGGCTGTGGGCGGGACTGATCCCAAGAAGCAATATACAGAAAAAAGCAACTTATCAACACGCAGCAACTCTACAGACTTTCTGGGCATGTCTGATGAAGATGAGTATTCAGTTGTGAAAAAACACAATTACAAGGCAAGTGAATTTCAGGATTGTTAATATATTTATTCTTTTACTTGACAAGTTGAAAAAATTTATGTTACACATTGATTAACGTATTCTTACAATGTGGTTGTGTGTGTATGTGTCTTTTTTTAAGGTATACAAGCTCCAAGAGAGTATACAAAAGCTAAACCTTTATCTTCAAAGTAGTGACCCTGATGTTCTTAAACTGGTTCAATCGAACGACGATCTCATCACTGACTCAAAGGATGAGGTTACAGGAAAGATGACATTTTCTCTATCATATGATAAAAAACAATCAAAATTACAACTGACAGTTTCAGAAGCATCTAATCTTCCTGCTCGACACTTCAATCAGAGTGCTGACACTTTCATTCGGATAAAGCTATTTACCAGTTTACCTTCAATACCAATGTATCCTTCACCAATGGGACACGAAGATTGTGAAGAAGACTAGAAATCCCTCTTTCGGAGACCAGTTTACCTGTTCTATTGAAAAGAATATCTGCAGGAAGGCTACTTTAAAACTTGAGGTACTTTTTTGTATTCTCGTACTTAAATCCTCCTGCTGCCTTTTTATGTTTATTCACAGATCTCATTACAGCAGTCGTGTTTTTTTACCAATGTCAACAAGCCACTGAGTTCGGGGTTCAGGTAAACTGTTCTGTTATATCTTGGCCATAGTGTGGGAGGCTCTCTCATCGCTGCTGTCTGTTCGCTGTCCTCCTCCTGTTGTCAACCTCTTGCTTTGTGTGACAATCATATGCAGCAATAAACTATTCAGTCTATCATTCACCAGAGGAGAGATCACAGACATCTGTGTATGAATGAATACAGCGATGCACCTCATTTGGTTCTGAATGCTTCTGTTCCTTGTATAACAAGTGCTATAGTTTTGAATTTTGAATCATTGTGAAGTGATGGTGTTTTTATACTTAATTATCTGTAACAACTTTTTGTCAGTAACATTCTCTCAGTGCTTCACTAAGTATAGCACAAAAACACTAAAACAAGTTATAGTAATGTTAGATATCAAATTCACTATTAAATTGAAGGCCGCATATTGTAATTACGATACTTCAGTTTTTCCAGAGAAATAATCAACTGTCTTTTCTCTCCTCCAACTACTTTGTAACAAAACCATTGCCTCTAATTAAAGCAACCTGGCTGGGTTGGTTAATGTAACATCTTTATGTATCAAGGAATAGAGTTGGCGTTTACTTCAGCTTATTACAGCTGTGTTTTCAAGATAACAAATAGATTAGTGTACAAATAGCTTGTATTGCTGTTAATACTGACTTGAGTCAAATCCTTAATGCAGAGTACTATTAACCTTTAACTGGATCAGTCATACCTTAAGTCAGACAAACTGCTACCCTAATTTGGTGAGAGTCAAAATGTTAATCCCTAAATTATTAGAATCAACATGTTAGCCTTGAAGTCGGTCAGACCTGCAGGTGAAACTGAAATGCCTGCCTTCTCACACAGAGATGGTTTGTGATACAAGGAGATTATAAACTGAGGAAGAGAAGGAAAATAATTATTTTTTAAAACATCAAAAATATATTCCCTGAACCAAATGTATGCCAATTTGGCTGGCCATGATCACGTAAAGCTGCAGTTTAATTCTACCTAAAAGAACTGGTTATTCCTGGTTACAACAGTGACTCCACTTCAAAAAAGTACTTCATTGACTGTAAAGAGCTTTGAGACGTCCGGTGGTCGTGAAAGGCGCTATATAAATGCAAGTCTTTCTTTTCTTTTCTTTTTCCTTATTTTTAAATTTTGCAGCGATTGTTAACAACTGAATGGCTTGCTAGGCAACTTAATAAGGCATTAAGAGATAACCATGTGGGAGAGGCGAGAGGTGAGAGTATCTGTCCCTAACATCAAGGTAACATTCGACCGAGTTTGGCACCAAGGAGTTTGGCTCTAGCAAAACTGAGGTTCAATGACGGTCATACCCTCCAGTGGTTTGAATGATACCTGACACAAAGGAAGATGGTTGTGGTTGTGACAATCATTGCAACCCCAGAAGATCACTGCAGGCATTCCTCAACGAAGCATCTTTGGACCAACCATCTTTAGCTGCTTCATCCATGACCTTCCCTCTATCATAAGCTCAGGAGTGGGACTATTTGCTGTTCAGCTCCAATCGCTACTCCTCCAATAATGATGCCTGGGCTGACGAGGGTTGACAAGAGGCAGGTAGAATTCACGTAAGTGCCAGGTAATGATCATTTCAAACAATAGAAAGCCCAGCCATCTCCCCCTGATCTTCAATGGCACCACCATCACCAAGTCCCCCACCATCAACATCTTGGGAGTCACCATTGACCAGAAGCTTAACTGGACCAGTCAAAAAGAACACTGTGGCTACATGAGCAGGGCAAAGGCTGGATACTCTGCAACAAGGTGCTCACCCCCTGCTCTCTCAAAGCCTCCCCACCATCTGCAAAGCTCAGGACAGGAGTGTAATGGACTACTCGCCACTCCTTTGGATAGGCACAGCTGCAACAACACTCAATCATTCAGGGCAGAGCAATTCACTTGCTCAGTCCCTGTAACACTGGACTCAATGTCTCAATATCTACCCATGTGCACTGTGGCAGCAGTATGTAAGATCTATAGGATGCACTATGTAACAAGGGTAATACAGTAACCATGAGGGACTTTAATCTACATATAGACTGGGCAAACCAAATTTGCAGTAATAGTGTGGAGGACGAATTCATGGAATGTATGCAAGATAGTTTTCTAGATCAGTATGTTGAGGAATCAACTAGGGAACAGGCTATTTTAGATCTAGTATTGTGCAACAAGAAAGGATTAATTAATAACCTTGTAGTAAAGGGGCCTTTAGGGAAGAGTGACCATAATATGATAGAAATTTATATTGAGTTTGAAAGTGATTTACTTAAATCCGAAACTAGGATCTTAAATCTAAGCAAAGCAAACTACATAGGTATGAGGGGCGAGTTGGCTAAGGTAGATTGGGAAACTACATTAAAAGGTATGACAGGAGAGAAGCAATGGCTAGCATTTAAAGAATTAATACCTAATTTACAACAAATATACATTCCTTTAAGGAACAAAAACCCCACAGGAAAGGTAGTCCAACCATGGCTAACAAGAGAAGTTAAAGATAATATTAGATCAAAGGAAGAGGCTTATAACGTTGCCAAAAAAGAATAGTAAGCCTGAGGATTGGAAGGATTTTAGAATTCAGCAAAGGAGGACCAAGAAATTGATAAAGAAAGGGAAAATAGAATATGAGAGTAAACTAGCGAGAGACATAAAAACAGACTGTAAAAGTTTCTATAGGGTATGTAAAAAGGAAAAGATTAGTGAAAGTAAATGTGGGTCCCTTACAGGCTGAGACAGGAGAAATTATAATGGGGAATAAGAAAATGGCAGAGAAAATACTTTGTGTCTGTCTTCACAGAAGAAGACACAAAAAACTTCCCGAAAATAGTGGACAACCAAGGCTCTAGCGAGAATGAGGAACTGAAAGAAATTAGTAGTGTATTAGTAAAAAAATAGTTCTGGTGAAATTAATGGACTGAAAGCCAATAAATCCCCTGGACCTGATGGCCTACATCCTAGGGTTTTGAAAGAGGTGGCTATAAAGATAGTGGATGCATTGGTTGTCATTTTCCAAAATTCCATAGATTCTAGAATGGTTCCCGCGGATTGGAAGGTAGCAAATGTAACCCCACTATTTAAGAAAGGAGGGAGAGAGAAAACAGGGAACTACAGACCAGTTAGTTTGACATCAGTAGTCGGGAAAATGCTAGTATCTATTATTAAGGACATGGTAACAGGGCACTTAGAAAATAATAATAGGATTGGGCAGAGTCAACACGGATTTATGAAAGGGAAATCATGTTTGACGAATCTGTTAGAGTTTTTTGAGGTTGTAACGAGCAGAATAGATAAGAGGGAACCAGTGGATGTGGTGTATTTGAATTTTCAGAAGGCTTTCGATAAGGTGCCACACAAGAGGTTACTGAACAAAATTAGGGCTCATGGGATTGGGGGTAATATACTAGCATGGATTGAGGATTGGTTAACGGACAGAAAACAGAGAGTAGGAATAAACAGGTCATTTTCGGGTTGGCAGGCTGTAACTAGTGGGGTACCTCAAGGATCAGTGCTTGGGCCTCAGCTACTCACAATCTACATCAATGATTTGGATGAGGGGACCAAATGTAATACATCCAAGTTTGCTGATGATACAAAGCTGGGTGGGAATTTAAGTTATGAGGAGGATGCAAAGAGGCTTCAAGGAGATATAGACAAGCTAAGTGAGTGGGCAAGAACATGGCAAATGGAATATAATGTGGAGAAATGTGAAGTTATCCACTTTGGTAGGAAAAATAGAAAAGCAGAGTATTTTTTAAATGGTGAGAGATTGGGAAATGTTGGTGTTCAGAGGGACCTGTGTATCCTTGTACACGAATCACTGAAAGCTAACATGCAGGTACAGCAAGCAATTAGGAAAGCAAATGATATGTTGGCCTTTATTACAAGAGGATTTGAGTATAAGAGTAAAGACGTCTTACTGCAATTATTTTGGGCCCTGGTGAGACCACACCCGGAGTATTGTGTACAGGTTTGTTCTCCTTACTTAAGGAAGGATATACTTGCCATAGAGGGAGTGCAACGAATGTTCACCAGACTGATTCCTGGGATGGGGGGATTGTCCTATGAGGAGAGATTGAGTAGACTTGGCCTATATTCTCTGGAGTTTAGAAAAATGAGAGGTGATATCATTGAAACATATAAAATTCTTACAGGGCTTGACAGGGTAGATGCAGGGAGTCTAGAACCAGGGGTCACAGTCTCAGAATAAGGGGTCGGCCATTTAGGACTGAGAGGAGGAGAAATTTCTTCACTCATAGGGTGGTGAATCTTCGGAATTCTCTATCCCAGAGGGCTGTGGAGGCTCAGTCGTTGAGTATATTCAAGACAGAGCTCGATAGATTTTTGAATATTAAAGGATTCAAGGGATATGGGGATAGTGCAGGAAAGTAGAGTTGAGGTAGAAGATCAGCCATGATCTTATTGAATGGTGGAGCAGGCTCGAAGGGCCAAATGGCCTACTCCTGCTCCTATTTCTTATGTTATGTTCTTATGTTATGTTCCTTTGACAGCACCTCCTTTTTGTTATTATTAGTGAACAGACATACTCCTGTATTTGAAAAAGGTTTGAAAAGTGAGACAGGTTCAACAAAACAGAAGTGGTTATTTTATTTGAATCCTTTTTTTAAAGTATCCCTCCTCCACCCCTGGTTTTGACTGCCCCCAGCACCGCTCACTATTCACTGCCTAAGAGGCTGAGTAGATTCCCAGGCTTCTGTCACTGCTGTTCCTTAACTAGCTTCGAGGAGGTGTGTGAACGAGTTTACAGTGACTCATCCTTGTGAGGTTGTACCTGGCCTGTGTTCAACATGTCTCCCACTAGCATGGCCAGTAACAGGATTAAAACAGCAACCATTTGCTTCTCTACACTTACTATTCATATCAAATTTTCAGGTCCATTTTGTCGATCTTAGCACCTCTCTATTTTGCTATAGTTCTCCAAGGTGGTGTTCTGATCCAATGATGTCTGTTACAATTTCTGAGAAAATTGCAGAACCACACAAAATGTTTCATAATTCAGAGCATTCTCTGACCGCTCAAAATGTCTAATCTGTGTACACTTTTGTTATTTAATTTCCCCACCCCCACATACCATCCGTCTGCTGAGTACATGTGTGTAATAATTCCGCTGTTTTCTTTTACACTGTTTAAACTTCACTTGACTAACCGGATTAAAGCAAACACGTCCAATACACCAACAGACAGAAGTTGGCAGCTTGTGTGTGCAGCTCTTGTTGACATTTAATGGTCGGTTTTCTCTGAACTTCCGTCTTTTTTGCAATATAATTCTGAGTAAATATTTTTTTTGCCAGGTCTGGGATTTTGACAAATATTCACGACGTGATGTTCTAGGAGAAGTGCGGATGTCATTCAGCAACTTGGATTTATCGAACACTGTAGAATTCTGTGAGGAGGTACAGAAGGTCCAAAAGGTACAAATGATGTCATTAACTGGCCTCTCCACTACATTCGTATCCTTTTTGCCAGTGCTATTCGGTAGACATTTGTTGAGCAGCACAATTCAAACCAATATCTTTCTCAGTGAAGAATGCAAGATGATGTGCAGGGACGCTAGCCTGTACCTGTAATTTGCCACACAGTTTAATTGTGCCATTATGGCGTGTTGCTGAGTTGAGGCCAGGGATTTTCCCAGAGGAAGAGAAAAAAATGATCTATTACAGTTCTATTTCATACTTCTAATCTAATTGAGCCCTTTCATTTGCAGTACGGAAGCTGGGATAACTGTGACTTTCCCAAGAGGAGGAGAGGAAAGTCAGCATCCCACAGCAAGTCAGAAGTAGCAAATAAATTGCGAGCCACAATGTATTTATGGTCTACATCACAATGACTGTGATGTAGACCATAAATGGCCAAAAGCCACATCAGAAGAACCATTGTAATGTAATGTAATGAATGTAATGTGATGTTTGCTCCAGGGACTGGCCAGCTAGCAAGAGATTGCTTGCAGAAATTTACACTTCCAGGACTCCAGTACTGAAAACCTGCTTGAAGATGCAGCTTGTGCACCAAATTTCATAATTGCTTAAAATTGACAGAAGGTGAAATGACTTAGGCACATGTGTAAACATCAGGTCGACTATCATTTTATTTGTATTTGCTTCCTTCAGGAGGTCGTTGGGGAAATTTTCGTGTCTCTTAAATATCTTCCAACAGCCCAGAAATTGGAAGTTGCACTGCTGAAGGTGAAAACTGGCTGCCTGAGCAACAGTCCAGATGCAGGTATTCAAGGCTCTAATTTTTACAGTACTTTGATCCTGGGCCATTTAGGGGTAATACCTTACGATAACAGAATTTAGCAGACTTGTTTTCATTTAAATTTGTATACAATAAACCCTTTACCTCTCAGGTGATCTTATCTTTATTGTTCTTCTAAGACTCATGTGTTTATAATGGATGTTCAAGCCTGAATCGTTAAATGTTCTATTTGGACTGGAGACAGTGCTGTGGGTCAGTGGGCTCATGCACTGATATTTCTGTGTGTAAAGGAAGGATGTGTTTTTCAGGTCTGGCCAGTAAGTTCTTGATCTGGGACCATATTGACAAGTGGAGGTGCCACATAGCGAGCACATGATGCTCCATTGGAAGATTGATGGCAAATCACTAAGGGTAATCTTGCACACCACCTAGTGGCTGTATCAGTAGTTGCACATCCAGAAACCTAGGAGGCCCAAAAATGGTGCAGGGCAAGCAAAATAAAATGGAGACTATGGGGGGAAAATTCAGTTGGTTGTGCCTCCTGTTAGCGCCTTAAGAGGGCGCTAATGGGGCGCAAAGCATCTAGCGCCCAGGCGCAGCGAAGTTTGCGCCGCTCGCGAAATTAACTAGACATTTTGCGGCGGCGCTAAACACTACCGCCACGATCTCCTGCGCCAGCAGATCGTGACGTCAGTCGAGTGCGCAACGCCCCAGTATCGCCCCGGAGCGGATATTGAGTGGCGCCCCCTGCCTTACCGCCTGACGCTAGCAACGACAGTTTGAGTGGAGCGTTCTGCAGTCATGAAGGGAAAGGGGGAACGCTATTTAAAGGTGACCGCTTCCTGCCTTTTATTGTTGGTGCCATTTTTGAACTACGCATTCTGAGAGAGAGAGAGAGAGAGACTTCTGGAGAGATTCAACGTTGTGTGAAGGAGTTTTGGGTACTGAGCAGCACTTTGCAGCTTCATTTTGATTTGCCATTCCTTGTATCGATTTAGAAGAGACTGTGGGGGCTGCACTCTGAGCTCTTTGCCTGGTACTCTCCATTGTTCTTTCCAGCAGATTTGATGTGCAGATCTCTCCAGGCCGAGATTCAAGGCTGCAATTAGCAGGATGTGGATGGAAAGTGAGATTAACCATCCCCTTTAAGAACTGGCCCGTTCCATTGTGTGTGTGTTCCATTGCTGACTGACATTACATGGGCTTCGCCAGCGCTCTGAGGTAGCGCCTCGCTCCTCGGCCTTTGCGCCTTAAGACAGGTGTGAAGCGCCTGATTTAGCGCTCCAATCACCTCCAGGGGCGATAAAAGTCAAGTTTGCAGTCGGTGGCGATAATTAGTGCCAGGCGCTAATCTTTGCGCCCGGCCGATAATTGCGCCCCAAATGGGGCGATACTGAATTTCTCCCCCTATAAATCTTAAATGGCAAGTTATGTTTTAAATCCTGTTGATGTTAGTGTTTTCACAGTATTTCATAAACTCAAGAATTAGTCCCTGTTTTAACACACTTAGCAGCGCATTTTTTAAATGAGATATTACTTCGTATAGAAAACTTAATATATAGAATTGATACAAGGGAGTAATTAGAAAACACTGATTCCATAGAAGGGTTGGAAAGGCCATCGTAAAAATTGAAAGAACAAAGCAGGAGTAATACCCGAGTTGGGATTACTGTCTTTAACTGACATTTATTTTGTACAATATATACTGTGTTTGTTATTCATGTTGTCAGTATTACTGTGTTTAGATGTTGTTCCTTTGATGCAGTAATTTTGAAAGTAGCATTGCTGAGATGAGTGCTGAATGAAAATGAAGTAGATACAAGACAATCTGGAGTACTAACTGAAGGTCTGCCAATACAGTAGAGCAAGGGGATTTCGACTAAAATTGGTGAAAGGTCAATTTAGGACTGATGTCAAGAAAAAATTCTTCCTGCAAAGAGTGATCAACACTTGCAATGGTCTCCTGGGTAGAGTTGTGCAGGATAAAATCTTAGATCCAGTTAGATGATCTAAGTCATATTTTTCAAATGGATGAGTTAAGATAGGATACTGTAGCTCAGTGGTTATGGCACTGGACTAAAAAAACAAGTTGTGAGTTCAAAGATGTGAAATCGAAGTCAATGGGCGAAATTTTCTGGGGTCCGTGCGGGTGCGATTGGAGGGGGGTCGGGTGGGAAATTTGAAATATCTTGCAGCGGGTCTGGACCCTGCCGTCATCCCAGCCCCACGCGCCTTTCCCTCGGTGCGTTTGCCGGCGCGGCAGCGACCCGAACGGCAGAGGCGGGCGAGCTCATTTAAATCATTATGAGGTACTTGTCAGACCCTTAAGTGCCTTTTTCACCCTACCTTTCAAATTTCCCTGGATGAGCATGGGAATCACGCAGCTCGGGAACCATGTCTGTGAACCTGAGGTGGAAGTTGAGTGTTCATTGATCCAGCTGATTAGTGCATAGCATGAAAAGTACAATAAAAGCTCCAACCTCACAGCTGATCACTTTCCTCAGGCAGGTGCTGTTGCTGACTACATTGTCAGCACAGATTTAGCTTTCTAGAGGTTGCAAGTGTTTCCAGCAACGTCGGCATTCAGTGTCACCTCATTGGTAGAACCTATCACACCATTGACAGATTGCTTCTGTCATCTCTACTTGACCTGCCATCTATTCCATCAGCATGGGTGCCGTTTATACTGTCTCACCTTGGTCCTCAGAATCGGACCATGATGAGCCCCAACACCAGCAGCACCAGGCACACTCGCAGCACCAACAACACCACGAACCTTCTCCTTAACCACCTGATGCTCCACAGGGCAGAGGGCATCAGCATAGGGCTGCACCGCGCCGGAGGTGATACCCCCAACACAGGGTATACAGGCAGAAGATGAGCTTCCTCAACATGACGGAGCAACCGTGCCAAAGGAGACTCAGGCTATCGCGCCAGGTCATCGCAGACATTTGCAGGTTGCTGGAGCAAGACCTGCAGCCCAGAGGAGCGGGTGGACATGCCTTACCAGTGGCTGTCAAAGTCACCAGCACCCTCAACTTCTTCACCTCAGGCTCCTTCCAGGAATCTACAGCAGACATTTGCAGCATCTCACAGTCAACCGCCCACAGATGTATCACACAGGTCACTGATGCCCTGTTTGACAAGTCAGCCAATTATATCAACTTTGCCACGGATGAAGCCAGTGTTACTGAGTGGGCACTCGGCTTTGCCACTCTGGCTGGCTTCCCATGGGTGCAGGGCATCATCGACTGCACACATGTGGCCATCAGGGCAACCCATCATCACCCAGGAGTCTTTGTCAACTGCAAGGGCTTCCACTCCCTCAATGTGCAGCAGGTAAGATCATCATGCATGTGTGCGCAAAATTCCCTGGCGGCTGTCATGACTCTTTCGTCCTGCGCCAGTCCACCGCCCCTCAGCTCTTCGCTCCTCCAAACAGACTTTACGGCTGGCTGCTTGGAGACAAGGGCTATCCAGTGAAGACGTGGCTCATGACACCCTTGAGGGGGCCAAGTACTGAGGCCCAGGAGAGATATAATGAAAGCCACATTTCCACCAGATGTGACATAGAGCAGACAAGAGGCATGCTGAAAATGCGCTTCAGATGCCTTGACAGATCTGGAGGAGCCCTTCAGTATGCACCAGCCTGGGTCTCCAGAATCGTCGTGGTCTGCTGCGCCCTGCACAACATAGCACAGCAGTGAGGATTAGCGCTGCATGAGGAGCAAGGCACTGAGTGCACAGCCTCTTCAGAGAAGAAGGAGGAGCATCAGCTGGAGGAACCTGCGGTTCAGATGCCGCCAGCACCCGAGCACATTGCTGCCCGGGAGGCCAGGGATGGCCTCATCATGGCCAGATTTACTTAACTTTACGCATTACATCCATATGGCAGCCACATGCTGCGCCAGGTTGGCACCACCCCACAAGAATCCCTACAATGACCAAGCCATTCCTTTCACACCGACCACCATTGCTGGAGATAACGGTATGTTTCACCATTCACTCCAACTCACTAAGCCACTTCCAAAGGTGCACACAAATTTGTCCATGACAAGAAAGTGGTGAAAATAAATATTTTTATCTGTGAGTTTTGGGATTGGGAGAACTTCAAAACTCAGCAGAGGAGGACGAAGGGTTTGATTAGGGCAGGGAAAATAAAATATGAAAGGAAGCTTGCAGAGAACATTAAAATGGACTGCAAAAGCTTCTATAAATATGTAAAAAGAAAGAGGTTAGTAAAAACAAACGTAGGTCCCCTGCAGTCGGAAACAGGGGAAGTCGTAATGGGGAACAAGGAAATGGCAGATCAATTGAACAAGTACTTTGGTTCGGTGTTTACTGTGGAGGACACACACAACCTGCCGGAAATAAAAGGGGTCAGAGGATCTGGTAAGAGGGAGGAGCTGAGGGAAATCCTTATTAGTCGGGAAAAGGTATTGGGGAAATTGATGGGACTGAAGGCTGAAAAATCCCCGGGGCCTGATGGTCTGCATCCCAGAGTACTTAAGGAGGTGGCCTTGGAAATAGTGGATGCATTGACGATCATTTTCCAACATTCCTTAGACTCTGGATCAGTTCCGATGGAGTGGAGGGTGGCCAATGTAACCCCTCTTTTTAAAAAAGGAGGGAGGGAGAAAGCAGGGAATTATAGACCGGTCAGCCTGACATCGGTCGTGGGTAAAATGATGGAAGCAATTATTAAAGATGTCATAACAGACCATTTGGAAAGTGGCGACATGATAGGTCCAAGTCAGCATGGATTTGTGAAAGGGAAATCATGCTTGACAAATCTTCTGGAATTTTTTGAGGATGTTTCCAATAGGGTGGACAGGGGGGAATCAGTAGATGTGGTGTATTTGGACTTTCAGAAGGCCTTCGACCAGGTCCCACACAAGAGATTGGTGAGCAAAGTTAAAGCACATGGGATTGGGGGTAATGTGTTGACGTGGATTGAGAACTGGTTGGCACACAGGAAACAAAGAGTCGGAGTAAATGGGTACTTTTCAGAATGGCAGGCAGTGACCAGCGGGGTACCGCAGGGTTCGGTGCTGGGACCCCAGCTGTTTACATTATATATTAATGATTTGGACGAAGGGATTAAATGTAATATCTCCAAATTTGCGGATGACACTAAATTGGGAGGCAGTGTGAACAATGAGGAGGATGCTAGGAGGCTACAGAGTGACTTGGACAGGTTGGGTGAATGGGCAAATGTATGGCAGATGAAGTACAATGTGGATAAATGTGAGGTTATCCACTTTGGTGGTAAAAATAGAGAGGCGGACTATTACCTGAATGGTGGCAGATTAGGGAAAGGGGACGTGCAACGAGACCTGGGCGTCATGGTACATCAGTCACTGAAGGTGGGAATGCAAGTGCAGCAGGCAGTCAAGAAAGCAAACGGAATGATGGCCTTCATAGCAAGGGGATTTGAGTACAGGAGTAGGGAGGTGATGCTACAGTTGTACAGGGCCTTGGTGAGGCCACACCTGGAGTATTGTGCGCAGTTTTGGTCTCCTAACTTAAGGAAGGACATTCTTGCTATTGAGGGAGTGCAGCGAAGGTTCACTAGATTGATTCCTGGGATGGCCGGACTGACATATCAAGAAAGATTGGGTCAACTGAACTTGTATCCTCTGGAGTTCAGAAGAATGAGGGGGGATCTTATAGAGACATTTAAAATCCTGACTGGTTTAGACAAATTAGATGCGGGCAGAATGTTCCCAATGGTAGGGAAAACTAGAACCAGGGGTCACAGTCTAAGGATTAAGGGGAAGCCATTTAGGACTGAGCTGAGGAGGAACTTCTTCACCCAGAGAGTGGTGAATCTATGGAATTCTCTTCCACAGAAGGTTGTTGAGGCCAGTTCGCTAAATATATTCAAAAGGGAGTTAGATATAACACTCACAACTAAGGGGATCAAGGGGTATGGCGAGAAAGCAGAAATGGGGTACTGAGGTAGCATGTTCAGCCATGAACGCATTGAATGGCGGTGCAGGCTCGAAGGACCGAATGGTCTACTCCTGTACCTATTTTCTATGTTTCTATGTTTCTATGTGACATCACAGTAATGGAAACTTTACAGAAACATTTAATAAAACACCCAAGTGACTACCCTTGTGAATCTACTTGCGTCTCATCTTTCTCTTACGCGTGCTTCTATGAGGTGCTACCCCTGTGGCTTTAGCAGAGGTAGAGGCAGCCTGCTCACTTCCCTTTTGGCGGATGTCCTCTGGGTCTTGGAGCCTGTGATGGCCCCGCCAAAGTCTGCTCCTCCTGCGACTGTGCAGGGGCAGACTCGACCATCGCGATCCGAGGAGGCATCTGGGGCTCTGACTGAGGGTGGGGGGCAATGGGGGAGAAGTGTGAGCACTTTGAGAGGAGCCCCCACTTCCATGTCCCCTCTCACCATCATCCCTCTCGTGGGCCACCCGCACTTCCCTGCTAGCAAGGAGCTGTAGAGCACCTTGCTGCACAGCAGTGGGGCCATGAGGACCCACTTCTACGTAGACATCCCTCCTAGAGAGGAGGTCTATGAGCCTCTGCCATCTATTCTCCATAGAGACCATGTGCTCCTGTGAGTGACGCATTAGCTGCTCCACGCAAGTGGCCATCCTATCCACGGAAGAGCCGACAGTCGCCATCGCCTGCGACACAGTGGTGCTCATGTTGGAGGTGGACATTCTCTGGACATTTGCAGACATCGCGTTAGCAAAACCTGTCAAAGCCTCTTGCACTTCTTGCTGCACTTCCAGGAATGCCCTCTTTCTGGATGGCCCCCGTGGCTCAGTGTCTGCATGCAGCTGAGCAGAGCTGGGAGCGTCCTGTGCCCTCCAGCGAGGAGTCTCCACTGCTGGCCCTGTCTCAACCATCTACTTTTGCTTACTTGTGAGTTGTGAGACACCAGGTGACGACACTACTCTATCTCGCGTGGGACCCACCGAGGTGTAAGTATCTGCGCTGGTGCTGGGTGCGTTTATGTCTGGTGACAGTGTGCCCTCAGAGGCTGGAGGCTCCTCTGAGGAGTCGTCTTCCTCTTCCTCCTGTACAGTGGGGGCGGGGGGCTCTTGATGGACCTGTGGGAGAGTAAAGAGATGAGTTAGATATGTCATATGAAGAATGGGTACAGATACCATTATGCACATAATAAACATGGGAAAGAAGAGAAGGTTGAGTTAGAGTGATGGAATGAGTGTAAGGAATGAATGGGTTACATCTGTAGAGGGTGACTATGATGGAGTGGGGTGGCAATGCCAAGTGGCCTCCTTGTGTGTTGTTAGTTGGTATGATTGCATTAGGATGAGAGTGAGTGTGAGGGGTGGCTAGTGAGATGGGGATGTGAAAATGTAGATAGAGAGAGAGGGATGGGTGGACGTGCAAGGTATGTTGGTGTGAGTAAGGATCTGCAGGAGCAGGGTTGGGAAGGCAGAGTGATGGGGATGTGATTAGATGTACAGCAGGATGAAGTTGAGTGTGGCTTTGTACTCACCTTTCCTGATCTAATGAGATCATTGAAACGTTTGCGGCACTGCACCCAGGTCCTCCTGACTACATCTGTTGACCTCCTCTGCTCTTTCGAGCTAGGCTCCTTTTGTCTCCTGGGGAGGTCTCCCACCCATTAGAAGGGAAGAGGACCTCCCTGTGTGCTCTCACTCCCTCCACAAGCATATGGAGGGAGTCATTGGAGAACCTGGGTGCAGCCCTCTGTCTCAGTGCAGTCATGTTTGGCACTCTTTGTAGCAGTCCAATTGTGCAGTGTGCTGCCTGCACAATCCTAGCTGAACCTTCAAATGCAATGCAGCCATGGTTCCTTTAAATATCCCGGCTGAAAACGTGTCATCGCAGATGTTACCAGACCCGCACCATTTAATAGGGCCGGGTAACGCGCAGGGCGACCTTAATAGGCCCCATTAACGCAAAGTCGATCTCAGGAGTGGCATGGTATGGAGAATGGGGTCGCGACCCGCTCGGCGACTGCCCGCACCCGACCTGCCCACGTACAGAAAATTCTGGCCAATGAATCTGATCATTTGTGGGCTAGCACCAGTAAATAATCATGAAAGTTGCTGGATTGTTGTAAAAACCCAACTGGTTCACTAATATCCTTCAAGGAAGAGAACCAGCCACCCCTCCCTGGTCTGGCCTACATTTGACTCCAGTCCCACACTATAGCCGGAATTTTCCTTACCTTGACGGGTCCGATGTGGCGCAGGGTCCTGACCCCGCTGCTGGCTCCATTCCACTGTACAGAATGAACTTACCTTAATGGGGCTGATTAAGCCCGCCCAGCGTGTTACCCGGCCCAATTAGATGGAGTGGGTCTGGTGACGTGATTCATGGTGCGGGTCTGATGCACTATAGCAACTCGCCAAGGCTTCTTTGGCAGCACCTCCCAAACCCGTGACCTCTTCCACCTAGAAGGACAAGGGCAGTAGGCACATGGGAACACCACCACCTCCAAGTTCCCCTCCAAGTCACACACCACCCTGACTTGGAAGTATATCGCTGTTCCTTCATTGTCACTGGGTCAAAATCCTGGAACTCCCTCCCTAACAGCACTGTGGGAGTACCTTCACCACACGGACTGCAGCGGTTCAAGAAGATGGCTCACCACCACCTTCTCAAGGGCAATAAGGGATGGGCAATAAATGCTGGCCTTGCCAGCAACACCCACATCCCATGAACGAATATATTAAGCTGGGATCCTTAAAGGGACCATGACCACATTAAATTTTAAGTTTAATCTAACATAGTGGGTGTTGAATCTTTACTCTAATAAAAGTTAGATGTGAGTGACAAAGAAATATTTAAATAATATTATCCTTAAGTAATATGACTCCATCTACAAATATGATAATTTAAAAAGTACTTTAATTGTGAAGTTATTGGTGCTTTAGTCACAAATCTATAGACATTTTTATCAGTAACTGCTACAAATAAAATATGTGTGTGTACAGGCAATACATAAAATTAAGCAGATTTTAAATGTAATTGTAAAGGGGTGGATTTACAATCTTATGCAAGTTCAGCGGAAGAGCTGCGGAATTCCTGACAAACAGTGTAAGTGGTGCTTACAATGTGTTTCTGGGATTTCTGCAGCTCTTCCATTGAAGTTAACAATGGACAAGTGAGAGAACCTCTGCAGAAATTCACCCTAAAGTCTCAGACTGAAAAATTAAATTAGTCATATTCAGGGACTGAAAGCAAATTGAACCAGTGGAATTAGTGACGAGAATGAAATTGTTACAGTTGATGACTTGATTTAATGTGTAACTGGACAATCACAGTATACTGTGAGAAAAACCTGACCAGAAACAACACAAACATTTATTTAAATGGTATATGTCATTTTTTATAGTGCAGATAAATTCACTGCAATTAAACTGTTGAGTTGGAAGGCAACAGCCGAGAATGGCCAGTGAAAAATGTATTTCCCTCACCATCCAGGGTAGCACTGACATCCCTTCAGGAATTTTTGAATTAACATTTACCAGTAGCTGTTCAAGTAGAACAGAATCTCCATCAATCTGTTAGCTGATGTAATGAACATGGTTTTATTTTGAAATAAAAACAGAAAATGCTGGAAATACTCAGCAGGTCAGGCAGCATCTGTGGAGAGGGAGCAGAGTTAACGTTTCAGGTCGATGTCCCTTCGTCAGAACTGGAAAAAGTTGGAGATGTAACAGGTTTTTAAGCAAGTGTAGGGGCAGGGAGAGGGGGGAGGGGAGGAAAGAACAAAAGGGAAGGTCTGTGATAGGATGGAAGGCAGGAGAGATTAAGAAACAAAAGGGATGGTAAAATAGATGGTAATGGGACAAGTTAAGAAACAAAAGATGACTCTAGATGAAGTGTAAATGGCAATGGCAGAATGATCAACTGCTGCCATGTGAGAGAGAGAAAAAAATGGTAGGGGCAGAGGTTATGGTCTGAAATTGTTGAACTCGATGTTGAGTCCAGAAGGCTGTAAAGTGCCTAATCGAAAGATGAGGTGCTGTTCCTCGAGCTTACGTTGAGCTTCATTGGAACAGTGTAAGAGGCCAAGGATGGAGAGGTCAGAGTGGGAGTGGAGCGGAGAATTAAAGTGACAGGCGATCGGAAGCTCAGAGTCACCCTTATGGACTGAACGGAGGTGTTCTGCAAAGCGGTCACCCAATCTGCGTTTGGTCTCCCCAATGATTTATTTTGGTTTGTTTTCCACTCTGTCAAGTAATCAGCAGGCGCAATGGCCACGGAACTCACGCCTCAGGTTGACAGACATGGTTTCCGAGCTGCGTGAATCCCATGGTCATGCAGGGAAATTTAAAAAGTAGGGGGTAAAAGGCTCTTAGGTGCCTGTAAAGTACTTCATAATGATTTCAATTGGATCCCCTGCCACTGCAGGTCAGGTCAGCACCACGTTGACAGACGCGCCTATGGGAAAGGCACGTGGGAGCGAGATGACAGAGGGTTCCCCACCCGCTGTCAAAAATAACAACTTTCCCATCTGACCCCATGGGCAACACGGTGGCATAGTGGTTAGCACTGGTGTCTCACAGCGCCAGGGACCCGGGTTCGAATCTGACCTCGGGTGACTGTCTGTGTGGAGTTTGCACATTCTCCCCGTGTCTGCGTGGGTTTCCTCCGGGTGCTCCGGTTTCCTCCCACAGTCCAAAAATGTGCGGGTTAGGTTGATTTGGCTATGATAAATTGACCCTTAGTGTTAGGGGGTTATTAAATATATGGGGATAGGATGGGATATGTTAGGGGGAATTAAATACGTGGGGTTACGGGGGTAGGGTGGGATATGTATACTGTGGGGATTAAAGTAGGGACGGGGTGCTGGATTTGGATGATCAGCCATGATCGTATTGAATGGTGGAGCAGGCTCGACGGGCCGAATGGCCTACTCCTGCTCCTAGATTCTATGTTTCTATGTTTCTATGACCCGCCACCGATCTCGCCCGCTACCACCCTGGAAAATTCAGCCTTACGTGCCTAACTCTTAATGTTTTCAGGGCAAATAGGGATGGACAATAAATATAGCCTGCCAGTATCGCCCACACCCCAAGAACAAATAAAAAAACTTCTTTCATCTGTGTTTATCTTGTGATAGTGATGTCTGATTATGATTGACTTGAAGAATAACAGGAACATGTGACAGGTAATGTAGTATAATAACATTAGGGCCCGTATTTTCCGATCGGAGGCTTCCTGCGTGAGATTCGCAGGGTCCCCCGTATCCCAGGGGCGCATGTGGTTCGCAAGCATCCCTGGGATCACGTGGGCCATGGGGAACCAATGAAGGAAGGGAATCCCCCTTCACACTTTTGACAGCTTAGACCTGTCAAAAGTATGAATGGAGATCACTCTAAAAACACATCAAAGCATTAAATAATTATTTTTTTAAATCACGTTTTTAAAATTAGTTAAAATTACATTAAATTAAATATTTTAAACAAAAGTTTAATTTTTGAAAAAACAATTGAAGTTTTTTACGGGGCAAAAAATAAACGTACCTTTTTAAAAAGTATTTTTAAATTATAAACGAGTGAAAAAATTTTTTTTTAAACTTTTTTAAACTCTTACGGGTAGAAATTAGGTCGCGCCCCATTTGAGGCGCAAATATCGTCTGGACGCAAATATTAGCGCCTGGCGCTAATTATCGGCACTGACTGGAAACTTCACTTTTACCGCCCCGGGAGGTGAGTGGAGCGCTAAAGCAGGCGCTGCACACCTGTCTTAAGGCGCAAAGGCCAAGGAGTGAGGCGCTACCTCAGAGCGCTGGCGAAGCTCATGTAATGTCAGTCAGCAATGGAACACACACACAATGGCACGGGCCAGTTCTTAAAGGGGATGGTTAATCTTGCTTTCCATCCACATCCTGTTCATTGCAGCCTTGAATCTCGGCCTGGAGAGACTTGCACATCAAATGTGCTGGAAAGAACAATGGAGAGTACCAGGCAAAGAGCTCAGAGTGCAGCTCCCACAGTCTCTGCTAAATCGATACAAGGAATGGCAAATCAAAATGAACCTGCAAAGTGCTGCTCAGTACCCAAAACTCCTTCACACAACGTTGAATCTCTCCAGAAGTCTCTCCCTCTCTCTCTCAGAATGCGTAGTTCAAAAATGCCACCAACAACAAAAGACAGGAAGAGGCCCCCTTTAAATAGCGCCCCCCCCAGCCCCACAGCGATTGATAGCGTTCCAGTCTTCCGGTCGTTGGAAGCGCCAGGTGGTAAGGCAGGGGGCGCCACTCAATTTCCGCTCCGGGGCGCCACAAGGGCGTTGCACCATGGAATGACGTCACAATCTGCGCGCGCAGGTGGTCGCAGCGGTAAGTTTTAGCGCCGCCGCACAATCTCAAGTTAAGTTCTCGAGCAGCGCAAACATCGCTGCGCCCGGGCGTTAGCGGCTTTGCGCCCCATTAGCGCCCTCTTAAGGCGCTAACGGGAGGCGCAACCAACTGAATTTTTACCCCTTATGCTGGTAAAAGCAGGCCTTATGCCTGCTTTTACCAGGCGTAAGATTTTTAAGTGATTTCAGCAGATGGCGGTTCTGTAGAAAGCGGAACTCTCCACCCACAGAGGCCCTTCTCCAGGGCAGGCGTGCGATCTGTCAACAGGATTCTAGACAGATCGGAAGTGCCGGTTTTCAGCGCCTGCGCTTCGCATACCTGAAACCGGCACTTGCGAGATCTCTACAGGTGTGTACACAGCTCGTACACACCCGTAGGCATCGGAAATTACGGGGCCCGCAATTTAGCATGGAATAACACATATAGCAACGTACTTTGAATTTGACAGTCTGTGATATTATCATTCAATTGAATCATAGAATCATACAGCACAGAAGGAAACCATTCAGCCCATCTTGCCTGTGCTGGCTCTTTGAAAGAGCTATCCAATTAGTCCCATTCCCCTGCTCTTTCCCTACATCCCTGCAAATCTTTCCTTTTCAAGTATATATCCAATTCCCTTTTAGAAGTTACTATCGAATCTGTTTCTACAACCCTTTCAGGCAGTGCATTGCAGATTATAACTACTCGCTGCATAAAAAAAGTCCTCTCATCTCCTCTCTGGTTCTTTTGCCAATTACCTTAAATCTGTGTCCTCTAGTTATTGACCCTTTTGCCAGTGGAAACAGTTCCTCCTTATTTACTCTATCAAAACCCTTCATAATTTTGAACATCTCTATTAAATCTCCCCTTAACATTCGCTGTCTAAGGAGAACAATCCTGGCTTCTCCAGTCTCTCCAGATAACTGAAGTCCCTCATATTTGGTACCATCCTCGTAAATCTCCTCTGCACCCTCTCCAAGGCCTTGACATCCTTCCTAAAGTATGGTGCCCAGAATTGGACACAATACTCCAGCTGAGGTCTATTCATTGGAAAATCATTCCAAATTTACTTAAAAAATACAAGAAACTTCCAATATCTGCACAGAACTAAACCCTAATATCTGGGAGCCAATTAAACCACAGTGGAATGATGGTTAAACATCAAGATGAACCAATCATCTGAAAGCAGCTGTAGCAGTAACCCCCCCCCCCCACCCCCGCCTTTATTATTAAGCCCCCGCTTCTCCGCCCCCCCCCCCCCACCCACCTTGGGGCAAATAATGACAGTCCTATAAGCAACCGTTGGCCTGATTATCCAGTTTTCTATCTGGTTTGTTCTTGCACCTGAGAGTTTGTTGAAGGGGATGGAAAATGACACAGGTAAGGAGCCCTTAAAGGGCTGCAGCAAATATTTAAAGGGACAAGAATTGTTCTAGCCTTTCTAAAGACTGCAAACCAGCCTTTCCAAAGCTGTTGGAAGGAAAGAAGTGGCTGGTAAATACCAAGGGCAATGAGGCAGATGAGGACCTCGATGGGGAGGCGTTCACAAGAAGGGTGATGGCCATGCACACCGAGATGATAGGTGCAATGGCAAGGGTGCCCGAGAGCCTCTCGGCAATGGTAAGGAGCATGGAGGAGTCCACCTCCAACATTGCACAGAGCTCTGCACACACCATGGAGCCCATCATTTCCACTGTGCAGAGGATGGTAGACTGCCAGAGAGACCGTGCGGATCCAGACCTTGTGACGCGTGTCATGAGCGATGTGGCAGCTTCCATTGCAGCACAGGCAGAAGCAACGCAACATCTTAGTGCTGTAAGGCAGTTAATGGTTGCTACCATCGAGTCTCAGACTGCTTTCATGCAGTAAGCTGGAAGCTGCTGTCCTCTCTCAGGATGACAGCATTCCTGATCCCACCACTGCCACTCCACCATTGCACTTGTCACTGCCTGTCATCCAGCCAGGCCAGAATGCCACCGCCCAGCCTGAGGTGGTGCAGTCTACAGCTGGGCCTTCCAGGCCCAGACCTGGTCGAGGGCATCCTGCAAGGCCATCTGTAGTCTCCCGCATGGACACTCAGCAGCCTTCCACCAGCCCTGCTGCAGTCACTGGGGTGACACTACGTAGGAGCACTAGATTAGGAAAGGGGACTGTAAAGAGGGGAGGCAAGGGTTTATACAAGGGTGATTAGTCAGTATTGTTGTATATATGTGGTTAATGGTTTTTGATAAATTTATTACTGGAATGTTGCATATTTGGTGCTGTGTCCCATTTTAGTTCTGGGGTGTGGTGTGGAATCCCAAAGTGATGGAATGATGGCGATATGCTCAGCAACCGCAAAGAGGACTCAAAGTCACTGGAAACGAAGACGAATGAGACGGTCACGGCAGAATGCCGATTGAGTGGCTGCCTCCTCCGTCACTGCCGTTCGTCCTCCTGCTCCTCCTGCCCCTCCACCTCCTCCTCCTCCTCCTCCTCGTCCTCCTCCTCCTCCTCCTGGTCTCCCTCCTCCTGAGGTGGTGCGGCTATGCCTGGTGGCAATGGCTGCGTCCTCATAATGGCCAAGTTGTGCAGCATGCAGCAGACGACGACGAAAAGCGACACCCACAGAGTACTGGAGGGCTCCTCCCGAGCAGTTAAGGCAGCGAAACCGTTGCTTGAGCACTCCGATGGTCTGCTCACTGATGTTCTTGGTGGCAGCATGGCTCTCATTATATGAGTGCTGGGCACAAGTGTTGGGGTTGCGGAGGTAGAGAGTGAATAGCCCTTGTCTTCCAGCAGCCAGCCACAAGCTTCATGTGGTGGCTGGAACAGATCTGGCACACCGGTCTGGCGCAGGATGAAGGCATCGTGGCTGCTGCCAGGATAGCGGGCATTGACGGTGAGGATGCACTGTGTGTGGTCGCACACCAACTGCACATTAAGTGAGTGGTAGCCTTTGCAGTTACGGAATACCTCAGGATTGTTATGAGTTGCCCGCAAAGTGATATGGGTGCAGTCAATGGCGCTCTGCACCATGGGGAAGCCCTCTATCCTGGCAAAGCCACATGCACGATCGCGCTGCTTCTCTCTGGTCATGGGGAAGGAAAATGTAGTCCCTTCTCCTCTGTACAGAGCATCTGTGACCTGGCGGATGGAGCAATGGACGGCAAACTGGGAGATGTTAAAGATGTCGCCTGCTGCACACTGGAATGATCTGCTGGCGTAGAAATTGAGGGCGACGGTGGCCTTGACTGCCACTGAGAGAGCCGTGGTGGTCCTGATCTCAGGCACGAGGTCTGGCTGCAGGAGGTGACAGAGCTCTGTGACCACGTCCTTGCTGAAGCAGAGCCTTCTAACATACTGGTCCTCAGTGAAATTCATGTAGGAGAACTGCTGCCAGAATACCCTGGGTGGGTAAGGCCTCCTGTTGAGAGCCCTGTTGGCCCTCCTATCTCTGGCCACATTTTGTTCTCTTTCTCTGTGCCTCAGTTGCCTCTGACGTTGACGCTGGAGGGCGAGGTCCAGTGCCAGAACAGCCCCCATGAAAGAATACAAATATTGCACTTTCAAATCTCCCCTCAATGAAACTCAATAATCTTTATGTGCCAGAACACTCGTTGAAATGCAAAACACGCAAATCAGTCAGAAGGCCTCTTTGCCGACGTGAAATTAACAATGCAGCATCGTTGGCCGACGAAAACTACACCGGATGTGGACGTCTTTAAATAGCGCTCCTCCAGTGGACATCCGACTGAAAGCCGCCTCCTCAACCTGTCGTTGTTAATATACACAAGCAGAGGGCGAGAGGGAATTTTTCATCCGGGGCACAACCGGGGGGGGGTGCTGCACACGGCAATGACATCACGATCTCCGGACGCAAGAGATCGTGCGCAACGTCTTACCGCCTCCACAAAACTCCCGCCGAATTTAGCGGGAGGCATTGATATCGCCGCGTCCAGTCGCAAACCCATTCGTGCTCCTTTAGCGCCCCCGGAGGCGCAAAGGAGCCCAATTTCTAGCCCCCTATCTTGTTAACAATTACAAACCACCAAAGAACCACAGAAATAGCTGCAAACAAACATAGTAGTAACTGGCAGCAAGTCACTCTAAGCTAAAGGACCCTAAATGTGGGAAGGGGCTTCCCCTGCAGCGTCAATTCCATATGGGTGCTTCGTGTTTGGTGTGCTGTTCAGGTCTCCAAATGTATTTTGGCATTACGCAGTGATCCCCTAACTTACATAAAACTGTGTCCATAATGAGCCTATCACATGGAAAGTGCACAGATTCTTAGTGACACAGGTGCATCAAGGCTTCCTGCATCAGGCACGCTACACACCAGGTTCTTAGTAGACCTCAGGCCACTTGGAGTGCGGAAGACCACATTATCGGCCCCACAGTTAGCTTCTTGCAGCACAACCTTTACTTGAAGGCGCGTCTTGCAGCCAGCATCCTAACATTTATTCCTTTTCTGTCATTGTAGGACTGGAAGAGCAGCCTGCCAGCTTTGCCATTGGTCCAAAACAAGAGAGCACCTTGCAGCATCCTGCATCCCTCTCACCAACGTTTACAAATACTAGCACAGCACATCCTGTAGGATGCAGTGAACAAACTTGAGATGGTAGCAGTGGGGAAGTCACAGTACACTGGTGAGGAGGGGCAAGTGGTGGTGGCAGAGGTGGGGCAAGAATCGACTGCCTGGATGGCCACATGGCTGTCATCATTGGCCTGTGGTTTATGAAATGCTGCATTGTGGGATTATTGAACAGCTGTGTCATAGGAACATAGGGACAGGAGTAGGCCATTTAGCCCCTTGAGCCTGTTCCACCATTCAATGAGATAATGGTTGATCTGTGACCTAACTCCATATACCTGCCTTTGCCCCAAAACATATCTTTGGTTAACAAACATCTATCAATCTCAGATTTAAAATTAACAACTGACCTCGCATCAACTGCCATTTGCAGAAGAGAGTTCCAAACTTCTACCACCCTTTGCGTGTAGAAGTGTTTCCTCACTTCACTCCTGAAAGATCTGGCTCTAATTTTTAGACTATGTCCCTAGTCCTAGACTCCCCAACCAGCAGAAATAGTTTCTCTCTAACTACCCTATCAGTTCCCTTTAATATCTTGAAAACTGTGATCAAATCACCCTTTAACCTTCTAAATTGCAGGGAATACAACCATAGTTTGTGTAATCTCTCCTCATAATTTAACCCAGGTATCATTCTGTGTTATATTGCTATCCAGCAAGAAAAGAGATGAAAGTATTAGCTGTGCTGTCCGATGCATGAGTTAACTTTTTGATGCATGTCTGGGCAATAATGATACTACAGTTGATCTTTCCGCTAGCTTAGCTGGAGATGGAAGCATAAAAGTCCAGGGCACTGGTGACCTTCACTACCACTTAAGTGCCATCCTTATGGCTGCAGTGTCCTTGCAGCAGATGGGACAACTTTGTAACTGGCACCCTGCTGACTCAGAGCTTGCAAAGGAAGTCCCTCTTGATTGCCAAGGATTACGGGTATGATTACTGGTCTAATGACAGGTGCAGGGAGTATGCTTTTGTTGTCTGCTGAACTCCCTGGCATATCTTCTTTCCTCTTGTACCATTTCAACCATGAACTATTGTATTTGGAACACTTCAAAGCCACCCCCATCATTAATTTTACATTGACTTTCTGACCATCAGGTGACACTTAGATGCTTTGTCCTTCCTGATCTCCCATGAATGTTGGTATTGGAAGAACTCCATTTTTATATGCCCTCTCTTTTTCATGTTTCTGTTCTGCTAAAGTCTTGTAAATGCCAGTGACTTAGCAGATAATAATAGGCTTTTTTTTTAGGTTTGTCTTAAGAATTACCTACAGTTATGACAAAATGAACAGTGAAATATGTACAAAAACATTTAATTTTTTTAATTAAAAGTGACAAAAAACTTTAACACAACCCAATACTAAAAATACTGTAAAAGTGGAAATAAAAAGTGACCTAAAGTGCTCCTCCCATTTTAAGAGCCCCATTGCACATGGAGCTTCCCTCAGGCTCAGTCCAAAGCAAACCGCACGATTCTGGTGGGGAAAAATACAGGTACATAAGAACATAAGAAATAGGAGCAGGAGTAGGCCACTCATGGCTGATCTTGGGCTCAAAGCCATTTCCCTGCCCGCTCCCCATAACCCTTCACTCCCTTATCTTGCAAAAATCTGTCTATTTCCACCTTAAATGTATTTAATGGCCCAGCCTCCGCGGCTCTCTGGGGCAGAGAATTCCACAGATTTACGACCCTCTGAGAGAATAATTTCCTCCTCATCTCAGTTCTAAAAGGGTGACCCTTTATTCTGAAACTATGCCCCCGAGTTCTAGATTTCCCCACGAGGGGAAACATCCTCTCTGCATCTACCTTGTCGAGCCCCCTCAGTATCTTATATGTTTCAATAAGATCACCTCTCATTCTTCTAAATTCCAATGAGTATAGGCCCAACCTGCTCAACCTTTCTTCATAAGTCAACCCCCTCATCTCTGGAATTAACCTAGTGAATCGTCTCTGAACTGCCTCCAATACAAGTATAATCTTCCTTGAATAAGGAGACCAAAACTGTACGCAGTACTCAAGGTGTGGTCTCACCAATACCCTGTACAGTTGAGCAGGACTTCCCTGCTTTTATACTCCAACCCCTTTGAAATAAAGGCCAACATTCCATTTGCCTTTTTGATTACTTGCTGTACCTGCATGCTAACTTTTTGTGTTTCATGCACAAGGACCCCCTGCACCTTCGCTCAATTTAAATATTTTAAAATAATTTGGTGCCCTTTAATGAGGCTTGAGAGCATTCTTAGGCAGAAATATTTGGGCAGAAAATAATGCATACTTAGAATTGCGTGAGAAACAGGCCTAAGGCCTGATTACCTGATTTTATGAAGTTGAGTGAGTGGGCAAATACATGGCAGATGCAGTATAATGTGGATAAATGTGAAGTTATCCACTTCGGTAGGAAAAACAGAAAGGTAGAGTATTATTTAAATGGTGATAGATTGGGAAATGTTGATGTACAAAGGGACCTGGGTGTCATAAGAACATAAGAACATAAGAAATAGGAGCAGGAGTAGGCCAATCGGCCCCTCGAGCCTGCTCCGCCATTCAATAAGATCATGGCTGATCTGATCCTAACCGCCAATCTACTATCTACTATCACAGAACCATCTCCTGCATCTAACAGAATTGCACACACGAAATAGGAGCAGAATCAGGCTACACGGTCCCTGGGCCCGCTCCACTATCCACAGGGCCATGACCGATCCGAACCTAGACTCATGTCAATTCCTGCCTGCTCCCCGTAACCCTTAATGCCCTTTACTTCTAGGAAACTGTCTATTTCTGTTTTAAATTTATTTAATGATGTAGCTTCTACAGCTTTTTGTGGCAGCATATTCCATGGACCTACCACCCTCTGAGTGAAGTAGTTCCTCCTCATCTCAGTTTTGAAAGAGCAGCCCCTTATTCTAAGACTATGTCCCCTAGTTCTAGTCTCACCCGTCATCGGGAACATCCTCCCCGCATCCACCCGATCCAACCCCTTCACAATCTTATATGTTTCAATAAGATCGCCTCTCATTCTTCTGAACTCCAATGAGTAGAGTCCCAATCTACACAACCTCTCCTCATATGACCACCCCCTCATCCCCGGGATTAACCGAGTGAACCTTTTTTGCACTGCCTCGAGAGCAAGGATGTCTTTCCTTAAGTAAGGACACCAAAACTGTATGCAGTATTCCAGGTGCGGTCTCACCAATACCTTGTACAACTGAAGCAATACCTCCCTATTTTTATATTCTATCCCCCTAGCAATGAAAGCCAACATTCCATTTGCCTTCTTAATCACTTGCTGCACCTGCATACTAACCTTTTGAGTTTCGTGCACCAGGACCCCCAGATCCCTTTGCACTTCAGTACTCTCCAGTTTCTTGCCATTAAGATAATAAATTGCTCTAGGATTTTTCCTGCCAAAGTGCATCACCTCACACTTTCCAGTGTTGTATTCCATCTGCCAAATCTCTGCCCACTTACTTAGCCTGTCTATGTCCCCTTGCAGGTTTTTTATGTCCTCCTCACTCACTACTTTCCCTCCCATCTTAGTATCATCTGCAAATTTTGATATGTTACACTTGGTCCCTTCCTCCAAATCGTTAATATAGATTGTAAAGAGTTGGGGACCCAGCACTGACCCCTGTGGAACACCACTAGTTACTGATTGCCAGTCTGAGAATGAACCATTTATCCCAACTCTTTGCTTTCTGTTAGATAGCCAATCCTCTATCCATGCCAGAATATTACCCCCAATCCCGTGATTTTTTACCTTAAGCAATAATCTTTTGTGTGGCACCTTGTCAAATGCCTTTTGGAAGTCTAAATACACTACGTCTACTGGTTCCCCTTTATCCACTCTAAATGTTACTTCCTCAAAGAACTCCAGCAAATTTGTCAAACATGACTTCCCCTTCGTAAAACCATGCTGACTTTGTCCTATTAAATTATGATTATCCAAATGTCCTGTTACTGTTTCCTTAATAATGGACTCCAAAATTTTACCTACCACAGATGTTAGGCTAACCAGTCACTGAAAGCAAACATGCAGGTGCAGCAAGCAGTTAGGAAGGCAAAAGGTATGTTGGCCTTCATTGCAAGAGAATTTGAGTACGGGAGCAAGGATGTCTTACTACAGTTGTACAGGGCCTTGGTGAGACCACACCTGGAGTACTGTGTGCAGTTTTGGTCTCCTTACCTAAGAAAGGATATACTTGCCAGAGAGGGAGTGCAGCGAAGGTTCACCAGACTGATTCCTGGGATGGCAGGACTGTCGTATGAGGAGAGATTGGGTTGACTAGGCCTAGAGTTTAGAAGAATGAGAGGGGTTCTCATTGAAACGTATAAAATTCTGACAGGGCTAGACAGACTGGATGCAGGGAGGATGTTTCCCCTGGCTGGGGGGTCTAGAATGAGGGGTCACAGTCTCACAGAGGATCAGCCATGATCATATTGAATGGTGGAGCAGGCTCGAAGGGCCGAATGGCCGACTCCTGCTCCTATTTTTCTATGTTTCTATGTTTTGTTCACATGATTCGCGCAAGCACAACCGGCGAAGCAGATTGGAAATTCTACCATATTAATTCATAAGACACAGAAATTCCTCCCATTCATAGTTGATAGATGAAACATTAGCCCAAGGCAGTGAAAAGAGATAAACTGAGAGATAATAAAAAGGAAATAAAACTTGCCGGAGAGCAGATCACAGACAACATGATCATGTGAAGGCAGAATTGAATATTGCCTCATCTCAAAAATCTGAGGAGACTTGCTTAAACATAACTTAAAGGATTATAAGGTCAAATGCTCACAGACAACGGGGCGAATTGTTCTGCTGTTTTACTATATTGTTTCACTGCTCCTGTGTCGAGCAATTTGAGAACACTGGCTGCAGTGCCTGAACGCTGATTAGAAAATGAGATCCCAGCTTAGCGTCTTAGCATACACAGCGATTCCTGCTTTGTGTGAGTCTGTTATTTTGTGGCGGCTTCCAGAGCTAAAAAATTTCAGGTGCTTATTAAAGTTTAATGTTCCTATGGGACGGTGCAGGCAGAGATCACTCAGAGTTACATATTAAAACCCTGATCAGGTAAGGAGGGCAATTAGGAAGGAATAGCAAGGCTGAAGGACTAGGTCCATACACCAAAGTGATCCCTAATAATGTACACCGTCAGCTCAATAATGGTGTAATCACTCGTACACAAAGAGAAGCTAGGTTAATCACAGTGATGTGTGACTGAGATTATTATCAGGAGTAGTTCTGCTATCTTTATTATAGCAAAACAAACAAACCCCTCAAGATTCAGTTACTGCAGCGATGAAAACTATAAGCAAGGAAGCCAGGTTCATTTTTATCACTTAATGAATGTTTCTTTACTTCCCAAACTCTAAAATATAGGGAACTAATTATTGAGTGGTGGGGTGGAGATGCATTGGCACAGACCTGGGTCAGGCCGGCTTTCATTCTCATGATCCAAATTGTGTGTTGAACCTGAAAGAGCAAGGAAAATAACAGGAGCACATAAAAAGAATCTAAAAAGAGTAAAGCACATTTTTCTGCGTGTAACTTAACATTAATTCATTGCTTATCTATTCAGCCATTATAATAGGCTGATGAACACCAGGTATGAGAAAGCTAATGATTACCAACAGATCCTAAAAGGCTAGTAACAGAGCTGAAAGACAAAGGGGGAGAAATTCATTTTAGCCCCGTTTGGGGCGCTAAATTTTAAAAGTTGAGAAAATTAGTGCCAGGCGCTAATGTTGCTAAACTTTTAAAAAATTCGGTTTTGCGCTCCAGGAAGGAAGTGGAGCGCTAAATCAAGCGTTCCACTTCCCTCTTGGAGCGCAACCGGCAGCAGGCGGGGTGGAGACTTCAGCAGTGCTGCACACTGGGCCGTGCAGCGCTGCCGCGTTCAAAGGCTCCTTCCCTCCCTTAAAGGGAAGGGCCATCGCTGCAGGCTCTGCAATATAAGAAGCACCTACCTGGACCACCAAGGCAGCCACGCTCCCGCGCAATCAGCCTGACACTTAAGCAGAGTGCCAGGCTGATCGATCGCGGGCAGGAACCCGTGAAAAAAATGGGAACAAGAAAGGTAATTTTTTTTACTTACCTCGGCCACCTCGCCTTTAATCATCGCCCCCGAAGCAGCCGGCCGCCCGATGCACGCCTCCTGCAGCTGTCGGTGTTTTCGACCGGCGTTGCTGCAAGGGGTGGAAGTCAATTTTGGGTCCGGGGCGCTACCAGGGCGATGCGCACAGCGATGATGTCATGATCTCCGGGCGAAGGTGATCGGGGCGCAACGCCGTAGCGCCGCCGCAAAACTCCCGCCGAATATGGTGGGAGTTGATGTCAGCGCCGCGCCCGGTCGCAAAGCCATTTGCGTCTTGTTAGTGCCCCCGGGGGCGCTAACAGGAGGCGCAAAGGCACCCAATTTCATCCCCAAATATTTTTAAGGGGGCTAGAGGACACTGTTTCTCTATGGTAATGGAAAGCCTGCACTGAGTGAACAAAAATAATTTTCACAATGAAGGAAATCTGAGTATGTTTTCACAATTATTTAAGGAAGCAATAACCAAACAATAGATGCAAGAAGTTCACCAAGGAATATGACATGAATCTTGTCATTCATGGGAAATGACTTATGACATAATACTGGGCAGCCTGCTGGTGGCGCTGTCCAGGGAGAATATAAATACTCGGGCATGGGCCCAGCTTGCTCAGGACATTCTTTAACAGGAACTAGTGAAGGACACAACTAGACCTCCATGTTGTAAAACAGTTGATTAAAGCTTTGTTTAACGCTTAGACCAAGTGCCTAGTAGTTTTCTTACGTCAGAACATATTGAACATAAGGGTTGAAAAAAGAATAATATTTTGTTAAAACACCTAAAAGGATCAGTGGATCACAGTGGTGACAGTGAGCAGAATGAAGAGGGCTGTATGCTGGAGGATCAAACAAGCAGGGAGGAGCAAGAAGAACAGAGAAAAACGTGTAGAAATTAAAACAGCAGTGAGAGGACCCATTATGACTATATTCATGGTGTAGATCATGAGTGGTAATGACATTATGACAGATCTTTTAGGTTCTAAATTGAAAAGGTGTTTTAGGAAGATTCATGTCCTTTTTCAACTGTTTAACCTTTATCTGTGGGGATCTATTGGTCCAAAAGTAACAATAACAGTGTGGAAACAAAGGGATCAAAACCTGCCCTACAATTAATTCTTAGTATGTTAAGAATTAATTGTAGGGCAGGTTTGGAATAAGTTATTCAGTACCAGTGGGAGCACATGCACAGCTCTCAGGGAAAACCTAGTCAGGAGTGACCGTCTTTCCCAGATGAGTGGCTGATTATGAAAATAAAATGCATTTTTGCATCTTAGGCTTCATTGTGGAATGTGCGTGGCTGAGCAGTCTGGAAGTTCTAGCACACAATTTTGATCCCTCTATGGAATCATTTCTCGGCGGGAATGGGGTAGTACTGAGCTCAAACTTGCTAAGAGATTTACTGGACATTGCAGCCAATGTCTGGCTTGCTCCCATTTTGACCCAGGCTGGAAAATAGGTAGACAAGGATCTTGCAGGAGCCTCATTAACTTATGCAAATCGGGTCAATTTTAGAGTTATAATGGGTGGTGTGTGCGTAGCAAGAGGTAGCCAGCCATGTAAGAGCAGTCACCCATCCCAGGCCCATAGGTCATGGGAGCAAATGGAAAATATGTTCTCTGGGCTGAGGAAGAATGCCAAGGTAGGATTGTTTAAAGTGCCCCACTCAAAGGAAGGAATGCCTGTACTATGCATGCACCAAGCACTGAGCCCACATCATAGTGTCACATCAGCAATGCACCCCGCACATCTTACCCCTGCTCCTCACTGCCATGTGTGTAAAGCTGCAGCTGCAACTTGATGGCTGCCAAAGGGAAAGGCTTCCTTTGCCTCATGTAACTGTTGCATGTTTTGTCACCCAGTCACCGGCAATCCTCAAACTACTTGCAAGCTCTGTACTCATCGTTCTGCAGCAAGTGGAATGCAGACAGGCCCCTCATGTTACATCCTATGAAAATACTGATTAAGAAGGATTGAATCAGTCTTTTCGCCTTTACGCTGAGTGATTCAACCTTCATATAAATTCTCCAGGACTCTTTTCTGATTACTTCTCTGCCCGCGTCTAACCTCACCCATACCGTTAACTACCCTCTCGACCTTGCTATCATGCGGGGCCTCACCATCTTTGAGGTTTCAATCACCGAAACAGCTGTCTCCAATCAGTTCTTCATCTCCCTCACCATCCCTGACCCTGCCTGTCTCTAAACCTTCACTCCTCCCTAGCTGCCTTACTAACTCCAATTCTAACTTCAAACTCCCTCTCATTTTGCCCTCCACCTGCCATGACCCCGTTGCCTCTATCTCTTCAGACTACACCCTTGTCCCCACTAAGTCACTCACAGTCTCTCACTCCCACCTTCCCCAGTACAATTCCTACCTCCGCTCACTCAAGTCTGAGAGCCATAGACTCCAGCACATCATTGATACCAGAGCATTCAGCTGCCTCAGCACTACTGTCTGAACTCCCTTCCCAAATCCCTTCACCTTAATATTGCATTCTCTGTCTTTAAAAGCCTCCTCACAATCTAGTTTCCAACCTATTTTCACTCTTCTATTACTGCTCAGCATCCATTGCTCCTTTGTGAAACACCTAGGACATTGTACTACATTAAAGGTGCTATATAAATGTATGTTGTTGTTGTTGGATGCTGTGGTGACTTTACATGTTAACCTCTGAGATATGAGTTTGAACCCAGACGAGACTGGTGGGATGTGTGGCCTACTATAATGGTCCTACATTAAATACATTTGGATCAATTACAACCCAATTCCTGTGGGATAAATTGATAAACTGATTTGGTGAGCAGTGATGACTGTGTGGGAAATGGAGCATGTCATATTGGTGTAGTAGAGGCACTCTGTTAAAGTTGAGGCTAAGCAAGGCGAAAGGAGCTTTGCTGGACAGCTGACTGTGCTGTACCTGAGTGCTCATCCCCAGCACATCCCTCACCTCGATAAAGTGAGAAATTAATTTTAAAACTATTTAAAGAATGGATTGAGACCAAAATCCAAATTTAAACATAAACATGTTTGTCTTGAATGTTGTTTTGCACAATGATAATTTATGAGTGCTTTGATTGGTCTGTCAGAACAGCCAACCAGTGGAAATAATTGTATATCCATGGATGACATCAGAAAACAGCTTCAAACCTTCCCAAGCTTGACAGAAGTTGGATGGTATTTTTAAATACCAACCTGGTTGTGGTAGGCTTTTTGAAAGATTTCACTTTGTTCAACACAAAAAAGAGAAATATTTTATTGAATTAAAAATGTTCTACCTATTTACTTTTTCAATGTGGAAAAAAATCATTTTATTGTAAATGAAAGATTTTTAAAAAACATTTCATTACTATTTATTAAAACTAATAGACAAAGACACCAAACTAGTCCAAACCAATATTTTTTTCGGCTTTCTCCATGTGCAATGCTATGAGAAATCAACTAGTATAATCTAAATTCAATCATTATCACCAATTCAGGATTCATATTATATTGAGACATGAGACTGCACAAGGCAATTAGGTAGGAATGTTGCTTCCAGGGAAGCTTATGAAAATGAAGGACAATTCCTGTGCAGAGGGCAAGTCCATGGGAAAATTGGTATATTGAATTCTCAGGAAATTGCATCAGCCTGAACGACCAACATATCCCCTGCATTTGGAAACAAATGTAACATGTTACCTGAATCAAAGTCATAAATGACATCCTTTGTGACTGTGACAAAGGTAAGCTATCCCTCCTTGTTCTTCTTGACATGTCTGCAGCCTTTGACACGGTTGCCCACTCCATCCTTCTCCAACACCTCTCCACCGTCGTCCAGCTGAGTTGGACTGCACTCGCCTGGTTCCATTCTTATCTATCTAATCGTAGCCAGAGAATCACCTGCAATGGCTTCTCTTCCCACTCCCGCATCGTTACCTCTGGTGTCTCCCAAGGATCTATCCTTGGCCCCCTCCTATTTCTCATCTACATGTTGCCCCTTGGCGACTTCATCCAAAAACACAGCGTCAGTTTCCACATGTACGCTGTCCCAGCTCTACCTCACCATCTCTTCTCTCGACCCCTCCACGGTCTCTAAATTGTCAGACTGCTTGTCCGACATACAGTTCTGGATGAGCAAAAATTTTCGCCAATTAAATATTGGGAAGACCGAAGCTATTGTTTTCGGTCCGCGCCACAAACTCTGTTCCCTAGCCACTGACTCCATCCCTCTCTCTAACATCTGTCTGAGGCTGAACATCACTGTTCGCAACCTTGGTGTCATATTTGACCCTGAAATGAGCTTCTGACCACATATCCACAGCATAACAAAGATCGCCTACTTCCACCTCCGTAACATTGTGGACATTGAACACACTGTGGATAACACGTTTAGGGAGTTGGTCACACCGCAGGTAAAGGCTGCACAGGCAGGAAGGGAATGGGTGACCACCAGGCAGTGTAGTAGGCGCAGGCAAGTAGTGCAGGGGTCCCCTGTGGCCATCCCCCTCTCAAACAGATATACCACTTTGGATATTGTTGAGGGGGCAGCAGCAGCCAACTTCCTGGCACCATGGGTGGTCCTGCTGCACAGGACGGGAGGAAAAAAAGCAGGAGAGCTATAGTGATAGGGGATTCTATTGTAAGGGGAATAGATAGGCGTTTCTGCGGCCACAAACGAGACTCCAGGATGATATGTTGCCTCCCTGGTGCAAGGGTCAAGGATGTCTCGGAACAGGCTGCAGGGCATTCTGGAGGGGGAGGGTGAACAGCCAGTTGTCGTGGTGCATATAGGTACCAACGACATAGGTAAAAAATGGGATGAGGTCCTAAAAGCTGAATATAGGGAGTTAGGAGGTAAATTAAAAAATAGGACCTCAAAGGTAGTAATCTCAGGATTGCTACCAGTGCCACGTGCTTGTCAGAGTAGAAATAGAAAGATATTTCAGATGAATACGTGGCTAGAGGAATGGTGCAAGGGGGAGGGATTCAAATTCCTGGGACATTGGAACCGGTTCTGGGGGAGGTGGGACCAGTACAAACTGGACAGTTTGCACCTGGGCGGGACCGGAACCGATGTCCTAGGGGGAGTGTTTGCTAGTGCTGTTGAGGAGGGTTTAAACTAAAATGGCAGGGGGTTGGGAACCTGTGCAGGGAGACAGAGGAAAGGGAAGCAAGGATAGAAACAAAAGACAGGAAGGAGAAAAGCAAAAGTGGAAGGCAGAGAAATCAAGGGTGTAAATCAAACAGGGCCACAGTAAATAATAATTCTAAAAGGACTAAGAGTATTAAAAAATCAAGCCTGAAGGCTTTGTGTTTTAATGCGAGGAGCATTCGTAATAAGGTGGATGAATTAGCTGCGCAAATAGATGTAAATGGATATGATATAATTGGGATTACGGAGACATGACTCCAGGATGACCAAGTCTGAGAATTCAACATCCAGGGGTATTCAATATTCAGGAAGGACAGGAAAAAAGGAAAAGCAGGTGAGGTAGCATTGCTGGTTAAAGAGGAGATTAACACAATTGCAAGGAAGAATATTAGCTCTGATGATATGGAATCTGTATGGGCAGAGCTGAGAAATACCAAGGGAGTTGTATACAGACCCCCAAACAGTAATGCTGAGGTTGGGGATGGCATTAAATGGGAAATTAGAGACGCGTGCAATAAGGGCACAGCAGTTATCATGGGTGACATTAATCTACATATAGATTGGGCTAACCAAATTAGTAACAATACTGTGGCAGAGGAATTCCTAGAGTGTATACGGGATGGTTTCCTGGACCAATATGTCGAGGAACCAACTAGAGATCAGGCCATGTTAGACTGGGTATTATGTAATGAGAAAGGATTAATTAGCAATCTTGTTGTGCGAGGCCCCTTGGGGAGGAGCGATCATAATATGATAGAATTCTTCATTAAAATGGAGAGTGAACTAGTTGACTCAGAGACTAGGGCCCTGAATTTAAATAAAGGAAACTACGATGGTATGAGGCACGAGTTGGCTAGGATGGATTGGGGAATGTTACTTAAAGGGTTGATGGTGGATAGGCAATGGCAAACATTTAAAGATCGCATGGATGAACTACAGAATTTGTTCATCCTGTTTGGCATAAAAATAAAACAAAAAAGGTGACTCAACCGTGGCTAACAAGGGAAATTAGGGATAGCATAAGCTCCAAGGAGAGGACATATAGGGGGAAAAATTCAGTTGGTTACGCCTCCCATTAGCGCCTTAAGAGGGCGCTAATGGGGCAGAAAGCAACTAGCGCCCGGGCGCAGCGATGTTTGCGCCACTCGCGAAATTAACTAGACATTTTGCGGCGGCGCTAAACTTTACCGCCCCGATCTCCTGCGCACGCAGATCTTGACATCATACGAGGGTGCAACGCCCTTGTGGCGCCCCGGAGCGGAAATTGAGTGGCGCCCCCATCCTTTGGCTACTGATCATAACTTTGCAGGTACTTTGGTTTTTGACCTTCATAACTTTGATTGCCAAGAGATTGTGAGGGCTGCACTGATTGGGGGCTTCGTCCTGCGCCACCAGAATCGGAGGACACAGAGACGCAGAGAGAGAGTGGCAATCATGGCCAGTCGGAGGAGGGCCAACAGGCCTCAGTACAGGAGACCTTACCCTCCCAGGGTATATCGCCAACAATTCACATATATTAATATGTCTGAGGAGCAGTGTTTGCGAAGGCTGCGCTTCAGCAAGGAGGTACTCACTGAGCTCTGCCACCTGCTGCAGCCAGATCTGCAGCCTCAACTGAGGTCCAGGACGTCTCTGTCGGTGGCAGTGAAGATCACAGTGGCTCTGAACTTTTATGCAACTGGCTCATTTCAATCAGCTACTGGGGACATCGCCAATATCTCCCAGTTCGCGGTGCATTGCTGCATCTGTCAGGTCACAAAGGCCCTCTTTAAAAGGAGACGAGAGTACATCTCTTTCCCCATGACCCCAGACAAGCAGCATGAATGTGCTGTGGGCTTTGGGAGGATAGCAGGCTTCCCCATGGTGCAGGGTGCCATTGACTGCACGCATGTGGCTTTGCGTGCTCCGCATGAGAATGCAGAGGATTTCCGCAATTGAAAGGGGTTCCATTCCTTAAATGTGCAGTTGGTCTGTGATCACAGACAGCTGATACTTGCTGTCAATGCCTGCTATCCTGGCAGCAGCCACGATGCATACATCCTGGCAGAACTTTTCCAGGCACCGCATCACCCAGGTGGTTGGCTTCTCGGGGACAAGGGATATCCACTGTGCACCTGGCTGATGACACCGCTCTGTACGCCCAACACCCCTGCTGAGCTGCGGTACAACGAGAGCCATCTAGCTACCAGGAACATCGTTGGGCACACAATCGGCGTACTCAGCAACGGTTCCACTGTCTGGACCATTCTGGAGGAGCCCTGCAGTACTCGCCTGAGTGAGTCTCCCTCTTCGTTGTTGTGTGCTGCATTCTTCATAACCTGGCAATCCTCAGGCCCCAGCCAATGCCACCAGGCCTTGGAGCACCACCAGAGGAGGAGGAGGAAGAGGAGGAGGAAGAGGAGGAGGATGATTATCAGCAGCACCAAGGCAGGAGGGAGCCCACAATGTAGAAACTGGAAGGGCCGTCCGTCAACGGCTGATAGCAAGCCGCTTCTCGGCCCCTGCTGAGGAAATGGCTTCTGCCATTGAGAACAACATGAATGAAACCAAACCACAACCCCTAAGCCGGCCAAGGCAGCAATGATTCCAAAGACCAAACATGTACATTTTGAATACAAAAACTTATTTATTTTACAAACTCTGTGTGTGTCATTTCCTCATGACAAACTAATAGAAAGAAACACAAAAAAACAGTCATTAACATAACTGGTTCTCACAACCTGGAGATAATGTCCAAAACACTAAACAAACGTCTGACCACGAATCTCGGCCTTTAATAAAAAAAATGACCAACATTTTGTCACACCTCCTATTTTTGCCCTTCGAGGGTGATCTCCTTCCCTTGCGCACTTCCCCCCTTCCCACCCTACTGCTCCTCCGTAATGGGGCCCCAGTGGCTGCAGCAAGGCTGGTGGAAGGCTGCTGATTGTCAGAACCTGAGACTGCAGATGCCCTTGAAGGACGGCCTCGACCAGCTCTGGGCCTGGAGGGCTCGGCTGCAGACTGCACCAACTCTGCATGGGCGGCAGCAGTCTGTCCTACAGGCGGTGGCAAGTGCAGTGGAGAAGTGACAGTGGTGGCAGCAGGAATGCTGTCATCTTGAGAGAGAACAGCAACTCCCTGCTCGATCGACACACTGGCACTCCCACGGGGCAGCACTTCAGCATCCGGAGCAATCTGCTGGAGCACAGATTGCTGGCCTGCTGCGGCGCGGTGAGAGGCCCGGGGAAATGTGTCCGAATCAGCGAGGATGGCAGCAGTCAGTGCTCGCGTGGCCTCAATCTGAGTCTGCATGAGAGCTGTCAGAGATGGGGTCACGGCAGCCAGTGACTGAATTGCAGCACTAAACATTTGCGTAGCATCCGCCTGTGCTACAGCGAAGTGCTCCACACTCCTTGCCAGTGATTCAATGCATTCGGACACCCTTCCCACTGCACCCATGAGCTCAGTGTGCATGTCCACCGCCTGGGTGTTCATTTCGGCGATCAGCCGATCCTCCTCTGCGTCCAGTGCAGTAGGACTCGCTGGCATACTCTCCCTCCGGGGAGAAGGCCCCCGAGCTTCCCTACCATCATCGCTTTGCTGCAGCCCGCAGGGTCCTGGAGCTTCACCCTCATCAGACCCTTCCCCCCTGCTCCCCTCCAGGACAGGCGTGTTCCCAGTGTGGGCATGGGCTTCCTCGGGAGAGGGTGGCGCTGATGCTCCGGCTTCCTCTTCCTCCTCGCCTGCAGCTTCACTCCCACTGGCAGCTTGAGGGCCCGTCTCCTCAGCTGGTAAATCACCATCTGAAAGCAGGGAGGGACAAGAGTGGCTTTAGCGTGAGGACAGGGGGGCAGTAAGGGAGGAAGGAGTGCAGCGATTTAGTAAGTTGGATTGAAAGTGTCAAAGGCTCGTGTTGTGAGGGACAAGTGGAAGGAGAGAGGAGAAAAAGGTGATCACCTTACCATTGCTGTCCAGAACGGGGTCAGCCTCTCCAGGGGTGACGGGACCGATCACCTGGCTTGCCACAATCCTGTGGACGCGCGCCTCAAGATCGCTGAGGGGTTGCAGCTGAGGCCGCCCTCCACCCGTCTGTTGCTGCTGTCTCCTATTATGAGATAGCTTGGCCTGCAAGAAAAAGGCCGGCGTCTGAGTAAATATACAGCCATGGTCTTGTCTGATGTGCCTCCCATAATTGAATAGCCCTTACTGTATGCAGCCATGGTCTTGCCTGATGTGCTCCCATAGGTAATTAGCCCTTACTGTATGCAGCCATGGTCTTGCCTGATGTGCCTCCCATAGTGAATAGCCCTTACTGTATGCAAAGTGTGGAATGTGCGTGTGTGTTTCATGAGAGGGCCATAGGTGTTGGATGAGTGTTGGGCATTGGGGTTTTAAGATCCTCTGGCCATAGAGTGAGGTTGAGATGAAGGGATGGAGAGGTATTGAAAAAAAGCCACGCACCCTGACAATCCGAGTGAGGTTGTTGAACTTTTTTCGACATTGAGTATGGGTCCTGGGCACCATGCTCCTGCAGGAGACGCTCTGAGCCACCTCCCTCCACACTCTTCTGTACTCGCGCGGCAAAGGTCTCCTGCCACACTCTGGGTACAGTATTGATCTTCTGCGCTCCACCGCGCCAACCAGAGCAACCAAGGCCCGCTCGCTGAAGCGCTGAGCTCATTCTCTCACCCTCTCCATAGTCCTTTGTTTGGAAGATTTAGGCACACGTCTCTCCAGGCCGAGATTCAAGGCTCCAATGAGCAGGGTGTGGCTGGAGTGCAAGAACGACCCTCCACTTTAAGAACTGTCCGGCGCCAGTGTGTCTGCGGTCCATCGCTAACTGACAGCACCTGCGCTGCGCCCGCGCTCTGAGTTAGCTCCTCGCTCCTCGGCCTTTGCGCCTTAAGACAGGTGTGTAGCACCTGATTAAGCGCTCCAAACACCTCCAGGGGCGATAAAAGTCAAGTTTGCAGTCGGAGGTGATAATTAGCGCCAGGCGCTAATCTTTGCGCCCGGCCGATAATTGCGCCCCAAATGGGGCGATACTGAATTTCTCCCCCATAATTTGGCCAGAAAAAGCAGCAAACCTGAGGATTGGGAGCAGTTTAGGATTCAGCGAAGGAGGACAAAGGGATTAATTAAGAGGGGGAAAATAGATTATGAGAGTAAGCTTGCAGGGAACATAAAAACTGACTGTAAAAGCTTCTATAGATATGTGAAGAGAAAAAGATTGGTGAAGTCAAGCGTAGGTCCCTTGTAGTCAGAATCAGGGGAATTTATAATGGGGAACAAAGAAATGGCAGACCAATTAAATGCATACTTTGGTTCTGTCTTCACAAAGGAGGACACAAATAATCTCCCAGAGATGTCGGGGAACATAGGGTCTAATGAGAGGGAGGAATTGAATGAAATCAGTATTTGTAGGGAAATGGTGTTAGGGAAATTGATGGGATTGAAGGCCGATAAATCCCCAGGGCCTGATAATCTACATCCTAGGGTACTTAAGGAAGTGGCCCTAGAAATAGTAGATGCATTGCTGGTCATCTTCCAAAATTCTATAGACTCTGGAACAGTTCCCATGGATTGGAGGATAACTAATGTAACCCCACTATTTAAAAAAGGTGGTAGAGAGAAAATGGGGAATTATAGACTGGTAAGTCTGACATCGGTAGTGGGGAAAATGCTAGAGTCCATTATAAAAGATGTAATAGCAGAGCACTTGGAAAACAGTGACAGGATCGGACAAAGTCAACATGGATTTACAAAAGGTAAATCATGCTTGACTAATCTACTGGAATTTTTTGAGGATGTAACTGGTAGAATAGATAAGGGAGAACCAGTGGATGTGGTGTATTTGGACTTTCAGAAGGCTTTCGATAAGGTCCCGCATAAGAGATTAGCGTGCAAAGTTAAAGCACACGGGATTGGGGGTAAGGTACTGTCTTGGATAGAGAACTGGTTGGCAGACAGGAAGCAAAGAGTTGGAATAAACGGGTCTTTTTCTGAGTGGCAGGCAGTGACTAGTGGGGTACCGCAGGGATCAGTGCTAGGACCCCAGCTATTCACAATATATATAAATGATCTAGACGAGGGAACTACATGTAATATCTCCAAGTTTGCAGACAACACAAAGCTGGGTGGGCGTGTGTGCTGTGAGGAGGATGCAGAGAAACTCCAGTATGATTTGGACAGGTTAGGTGATTGGGCAGATGCATGGCAAATGCAGTATAATGTGGATAAATGCGAGGTTATCCACTTCAGTGGCAAAAACAGGAAGACAGATTGTTATCTGAACGGCAATAGATTGGGAAAAGGGGAAGTGCAACGAGACCTGGGCATCCTTGTGCACCAGTCGCTGAAGGTAAGCATGCAGGTGCAGCAGGCGGTTAAGAAGGCAAATGGTATGTTGGCCTTCATAGCGAGAGGATTCGAGTACAGGAGCAAGGATGTTTTGCTGCAGTTGTGCAGGGCCTTGGTGAGACCACACCTTGAGTATTGTGTGCAGTTTTGGTCACCTTATCTGAGAAGGATGTTCTTGTCATGGAGAGAGTGCAGCGAAGATGCACCAGACTGATACCTGGGATGGCAGAAATGATGTATGAGGAGAGATTGGGTCGATTAGGCTTATATTCGGTAGAGTTTCGAAGAATGAGAGGGGATCTCATTGAAACTTATAAAATTCTAACAGGACTAGACAGACTAGATGCAGGAAGGATGTTCCCGATAGCGGGGGAGTCCAGAACCAGGGGTCACAGTCTAAGGATAAGGGGTAAGCCATTTAGGACTGAGATGAGGAGGAATTTCTTCACCCAGAGAGTGGTGAACCTGCGAAATTCTCTACCACACAAGGCAGTTGAGGCCAATTCATTAAATATATTCAAGAAGGAGTTAGATATATTTCTTAAGGCTAAAGGGATCAAGGGATATGGGGAGAAAGCAGGGGCAGGGTACTGAATTTGGATGATCAGCCATGATCTCATTAAATGGCGGAGCAGGCTCGAGGGGCTGAATGGCCTACTCCTGCTCCTATCTTCTATGTTTCTATGTTTCTATTGCCTGTCTCCGCCCTTGCCTCAGCTCATTCTCTGCTGAAACCCTCATCCATGCCTTTGTTACCTCTAGACTTGACTATTCTAACGCACTCCTGGCTGGCCTCCTACATTCCACCCTACGTAAACGTGAGGTCATCCAAAACTCGGCTGCCCGTGTCCTAACTCGCACCAAGTCCCGTTCGCCCATCTCCCCTATGCTCGCTGACCTACATTGGCTCCCGGTAAAGCAGCGCCTCGATTTCAAAATTCTCATCCTTGTTTTTAAATCCCTCCATGGCCTCGCTCCTCCCTATCTCTGTAATCTCCTTCAGCCCCACAACCCCCCCGAGATATCTGCGCTCCTCTAATTCTGCCCTCTTGATCCCTGATTATAATCGCTCAACCTTTGGTGGCCGTGCCTTCTGTTGCCTAGGCCCTAGGCTCTGGAATTCCCTCCCTAAACCTCTCCGCCTCGCTACCTCTCTTTCCTCCTTTAAGACACTCCTTAAAACCTACCTCTTTCACCAAGCTTTTGGTCACCTGCACTAATTTATCCTTATGTGGATCGATGTCAAATTTTTTGTCTTAAGATACTCCTGTGCAACGCCTTGGGACGTTTTACTACGTTAAAGGCGCTATATAAATACAAGTTGTTGTTGTTGAATGTAAGAAGATGCAAGAGCATTTCAGCTTTGGAAATTCAGAAAATAACTACACTATCCTCTCAAGGCCCCCTTCCCCCTGAGCAGATGGACAGTAGAATTTTATTATGTACTTAATACTCTACCAGCATCCAGTCATTTGAAGGTACACGAGGAAATTCCGTCCAAATGATTAGTTCCACTTAGATTTAATCAGGCAATTATTTCAGTCCCAAACAAGATAACGATCCTATACAGCATGGGAACCATAACCACATACCCCTCCTCAATATCAATTTCATAGACATCTGGTAGATATATTGAAAGGTTAATGGGGATTGATTAAGTTGGATTTGTAAAAATAAACGTTGTTCAGCAGACAGTACCTTATGAATGTAATGAAACTGGGCGGTGGGGGACGGTGTTGGCTATGAAACAAATTTCAGACTCTGTTCAGATGTTCATTAATGCAGCAACCACAGGTCGGGATGAAATACATCTTGGAAAATATTAAGGAATTTGTGCATTTGCCAGGTAGGGATGAGTACCAACCAAATTCAGAATCTGAAGGGCGACAAATTGGGCAAGTTCGGATCAGTCTGCAAATACTGACATTATTTTCCAGTTCTGCTAATCTTCGTTTTGGGTTGAACTGTTCCTTTATAAAATGTTTCTATCCCACTGCGTATATCCTACCGCTAGTCTGCCACCCACATGGAAAGTGATAAGTTGCCAACTGTGTCAGAAGCCACAGCAACAAGGAGAATTAACTGCAACTTTTATTTAGATCAATAGCTTTTCATTTAATTCTTTGATATATTTGTGCCCATCAAAGTGATGGATGCTAGCATTGGGAATGGGACACTTTTCATTTGAGACATCCGATGTCGCCCAGGCTAGGTGTAGTATGGTTAAATGCAGAGTAAAGCTCCCTCAATTTATCTAAACAAAGTGCCTCAGCTCTAACCTCAGAAGAGCACCCTCTACTCCAGTAGTCTGACATTTTTCCTTTTCTCACTCTCAGAGTGACCTCTCAGAGCCAATTTTGTCCTGAATTGTGGGTATTTGTGCTGTGGCCCATGCCTACTAGGAACTGGATTGAACTGCCCGAACACTTTTCATTTGGGACCTTTACAGCCAGTTGATGGAGGGGATTTTCATTCCATGAGTCTCGGCTAGATTTGAACCTAGCTGCCAGAGCTGAACTGGCAGTGTCTAATACACTGCATGATCCAATCCCTCCAGTTTTTTTTAATATAATGAGCTGGTAATCTTGTAGTCTAGTTGGTTTATTGGAACATACTGAATCTCTGATGGTCCAGAGATGAATTTGTTTCATTTTCTTATGTAAGCTTATGAAAGATGCATAATCTCTATAAACATAATAGCAGGGCATCTGATCCCCAACACTCATGCGCCTGGGCCTACTGTATATGTGAGAGTATGTCGGTGTGTGTGTGTTTTTTGGTGGACTGATTTCTTCTAGTCTAAAGTATGGTAATGCTGATACAGTAATTTATTGGGAAGAGGGAGCTGTGTCTAATCCCTATTGTGCGCAAGTCAATAAGCTTCCTTTCCATAGCATAGCATTACAGCTAGAGCAGAGGAAGGGGAAAATATGTTCATAATTACTGGTGGTATAAAGAGACTCGTGAGATCGTCAACTTTGGGAACATCCAAATTATAGCACTTGTTACTTTTGGTTCCAAAGGAACACTAAATATCAATACTAATATTGGATCAAAACAGGGAAAATATATGACACCAAGGGCTCGGGGCTGATCTATCTGTTGCCTGGGACAGATAAAGGGCTGTATTTTCCTCCACTATCCTGCTCCTGATCTGGCGGGATAGCGGCACAAACAGCCAGAAAATGGGGCATCTTTAAGGCTCTTCTGTCCCTTTAAGGTCGCTTGCTGCCTCTTCTGGTGCTGCAGCAATAGTCGCACTGTAGCACCACCTTCCTCTCACTGCAGCTGTTGAGCTTCTTCTGTTGGGAGCCCACTGTACATCCCAAATGACCCCCAACCCCAGGGAAATGTGTCACGGTGGAGTTGGAGGTGCAGGGAGATGTCCCACCCCGCTGCTATTCCACCCTCTAACAAGAAAATCCAGCCCAAAGTGTTTGGGACCAGTACTCAAAATAATATTTTAAGATATACAAGTGACTTTTGCTTACAATTGAGATTCAGTTGAGGAAGGAAACAAGAACAAATCACAGATAAATCTGGCTAACGTCTAGAACATAAGAACATAAGAAGAGCAGGAGTAGGCCATACGGCCCCTCGAGCCTGCTCCGCCATTCAATAAGATCAGGGCTGACGTTCGACCTCAACTCCACTTTCCCGCCCGATCTCCATATCCCTTGATTCCCCTAGAGTCCAAAACTCTATCTATCTCAGTCTTGAATATACTCAAAGACTCAGCATCCACAACCCTCTGGGGCAGAGAATTCCAAAGATTCACAACCCTCTGAGTAAAGAAATTCTTCCTCACCTCAGTCTTAAATGGCCTACTCCTTATCCTGAGACTATGCCCCCTAGTTCTAGACTCTCCAGCCAGGGGAAACAACCTCTCAGCATCTACCCTGTCAATCCCCTTCAGAATCTTGTGTGTTTCAATGAGATCACCTCTCATTCTTCTAAACTCCAGAGAATATAGGCCCATTCTACACAATCTCTCATCATAGGACAGCCCTCTCATCCCAGGAATCAATCTAGTGAACCTTCGTTGCACCGCCTCCAAGGCAAGTATATCCTTCCTTAGATAAGGAGACCAAAACTGTGCACAGTACTCCAGGTGTGGTCTCACCAAGGCCCTGTACAATTGTAGCAAGACTTCCTTACTCTTATACTCCAACCCCCTTGCAATAAAGGCCAACATGCCATTTGCCTTCCTTATTGCTTGCTGTACCTGCATGCTAGCTTTCCATGTTTTTTGCACAAGGACACCCAAATCTCTCTGAACACCAACATTTGAAAGTTTCTCACCATTTAAAAAATATTCTGTTTTTCTATTCTTCCTACCAAAGGGAATAACCTCACATTTCCCTACATTATACTCCATCTGCCACCTTACTGCCCACTCACTTAGTCTATCTATATCCCTTTGCAGATTCTTTGGGGGCGATTTTGCCAGCCCTGGGGAGATCGGTTTGGAGGCGGGACTGCCGGGAAAATGGCAGAATCTGGGGACGGGTACCCATTCCGCCCCCAACCCGCCTCCGTGCCATCTTCCCAGGAGGCGGGTACCCGACCCGCACTGGGAGCTGCCTCCTCGAGGCGGGAAAGGGATTAGTGCCAATTAATCCAGTTTTTTGGATAATCCCTATTTTGAGCCCTAAAGTGCGGGCTTCCCGACAGCTCCGAACCTCGCCAGGGTCAGCGAGGCGAGCCGTGGGTCTGCGGGAGTCGGAGGGGCCGAGATGTGCAGGTTAGTGATGGGTGCATGTGTGCAGAGGTAAGTGTGTGAGGTGAGTCTTAAGTGTTTTAAAAGCTTTACTTACCTTTGCTTCTTCCTCCAGGCTTCATCCCTTCAGGTCTCAGGAGTCCCTCATCTCACCGGCAGAGAAAGCAGAATGGCCACTGCATTCTCAAATGCATCAGCCTTCTGCTTTCTGCTCAGGACAGATCTCTGAGTGAGCCTGTGTCCCAGGACTCAACTTAGAAGACAGATTGTCAGTGTTTGACAGCTTCACAGAGCTGTCAAATGACGACAATTCATCTGTCAAAAGCTCTTGACAGATGAAACGTCACTCGCTGACATCACCAGTAACCGGCTTCCCCTTAATTGGCCTGCTAAGCCCGCTGGACGGGCCTAACAAGGTCAATCAAGGGAAAATAGCGTGGGTTGGCCGGACGTCGATGGAGGCGGGACTAAAACCCGACAAGCAGCAGCCCTGCCTCTATCATGTCCCCATTGGCAAAATCACCCCCTTTGTGTTCTCCTCACAGCTAATAAAGAGCATTGTCTTTACCCAAATATCACTATCTCCTGTTTCAATTTAACTGAGACATTTATGTTCGGCATAGTTGAAGAATTGATTGATACAATTCAGAATATGACAGAAAGTGCACTTCAGTATCCCTTCCCTCTCTTGTTTAAAGAAGGTACATCTCAGAAAATGGATGTGATGAAGGTAGAAGGCACTGGCACTTGCATGAATGTCCGGTCACTCCTCATTCTATTCTGGGATAAGTGTTTTGAGAAACTAGATTAAAACCTTCTCCAGACCAGTTGGTCAAAGTCCCAGCATGACAATAAGAGGAACATTAGATTACTTATTTACAGAGTGAGTCGTTAATTGTGCTTACTCATCATGCTTTAATCGCCACAGGATCATTGCCCTTCCTTAGTTAATTATATATGGTTCTACATGTTACTCAGTACACAACGGGTATCTAACGTCATTCACTACAAACACTCTCACATGCTGTGCTCGCTTTCCCAATTTTTAACCTGTTATATTCTGAACTTTATTCGACCTCTGTTCATTTACCAAAAAGTACAAATAACTGTGTGTGAAAACACTTATGAGCAAGTTATATTTTTAGCTAGAAACATTTTATTTTGAAGATTTATCTCCTTTTTAAGTAATCCGTAGGAATTTTAAAAATGTTCCCAGACTAAATATTAACCCAAGGCACATAATAAATATTTTGATATTTTTTAAAAAATATTCCACTCTACCTAGTTACGATATGTGAGAAGTCGCACAACACCAGATTATAGTCCAACAGCTTTATTTGAAATCACAAGATGAGGTCACCTGATGAAGGAGCAGCGCTCCGAAAACTTGTGATTTCAAATAAAGCTGTTGGACTATAACCTGGTGTTGTGCGACTTCTCACATTTGCCCACCCCAGTCCAACACCGGCATCTCCACATCATAGTTACGATATGTGAGAGGACCAATGTTCAGATACTGCAAGTCCCCATATATGAAATAAGACAAAACCTGAAGGTTAAGACATTTACATCAGTGTGGAGTGATCCGTATAATATGAAAGGCAAAAAGGTTAAAGTTATTTATATTCAATTGGCTTCTTTGTGTTTGTATATTACTGAGGTCTGAAAGAACACATTAGTACAGCATGCCTCTATCTATAAGACAGTGAGCATCTATGCATATCTGTGTCTTGGTAAGTTTGTGTGTGTACTTATGCTTGTATCAGCAAGTGTGCAAATGTAGCTATGTATGTGTGCATATCTATCTGGCTACGTGCATATTTATAACAATTAAATTGCTTGTATATCTGTATATATTCTTTATTTATGTGGCTGTTTGTGTATATGCATGCATTTGTGCATGTGTGGGTGTCTGGGTGTCTCTGCACATGTGTACCAATGTCTGGGTGTGTTTGTGTATGTATGTCCATGGTCATTTCTATATGCGTGTATCTGTGCATCTCTATTTGGTGTGCATCGGTTTGTTTTTGCAGGTGTCTCTGTAAATGTCTGTACTGTTCGCAACCTCAACCTGAGCTGAGCTTCTGACCCCAAATTCTTTCCATCACCAAGACCTCCTACTTCCATCTCCGTAATATCGCCGATCTCCACCCTTGCCTCAGCTCATCTACTGCTGAAACCCTCATTGGTGCTTTTGTTACCTCCAGACTCGACTCTTCCAATTCTCTCCTGGCCGGCCTCCCATTTTCCACCCTCCGTAAACTTCAGCTCATCTAAAACACTGCTGCCCGTATCCTAACTCGCACCAAGTCCCGTTCGCCCATCACCCCTGTGCTCGCTGACCTACATTGGCTCCTGGTCCCTGAACGCCTTGATTTTGTGTCCAAATCCCTCCATGGTCTCTCCCCTCCCTAGCTCTGTAACCTCCTCCAGCTCTACAACCAATGTTCCCCCTAAGGTGAGCAGGCGCAAGGCCGCACATCAATCGGGAGGTCCCACGCAGACCGCTCACAAGCGGCTGCCGGTGGAAGGTACCGTGCACGCACAGCGGCCACGCAGCAAATTTAAAGGTACTGCGCACGAAAAAAAAATTAGAGGGAATATTGCCTTCAACCCTCCGAGAACTCCACGTTCCTCCAATTCTGGCCTCTTGTGCATCCCCCTTTCTTTGCCCCACCATTGGCGGCCATACCTTCAGCCGTCTAGGCCTTAAGGTCTGAAATTCCCTCCCTAAGCTGCCTCTCCACCTCTCTCTCCTCCTTTAAGATGTTCCTCTTTGACCAGGCTTTTGATCACCTCTCCTAATGTCTCCTCCTTTAGCTCGGTGTAAACTATTGACTGATTACGCTCCTGTGAAGGGCCTTGGGACGTTTTATTATGTTTAAGGCGCTATATAAATGCAAGTCATTGTTGTTGTACTTGTGTGCATCTGTGTACCCAATTTAAACTTGATAGTCACAATATCTGAGGCCTGTGGATTAGCCTGACTGATTGTTAGGCTGTTTTGAACTAAATCTGCTCTTAAATTGCAAATTATTCTAACAAAAGCTCTCTATAAAGTTAAAATAAATTGTATTGCTGAAAAATATTCATCGCGCTGCTGGCCGACTGAATATTGTGTATTATCAACTTAGACTATACATGCGAAAGCTCCAGCAGTGGTGAGGCTGTGGCAGTGTCCAACAGGGTTTGCTGTTGCCTGGTATAAGTCCAGCTGGTTCAGTCTGACCTTGTTTGCTCCTTTTCCTTTCAGGTATTTACACAAGAGTGGATTTCTATGTCAAGCAACACAAAGTGAAGCACCAGAAAACACCAGTAAAGCCGAAGTCTGAAGTAACTGTGTTTGATGAAGTTATTTTGTTCACTGCGTCAGATTCTATTATTAATCAGTCCATGATTATAACCTCTGTGTATGAAACTTCATTCTCCAAAGACAGTGCAAAGCATCTTTTAGGTCGTGCATACGTGGGAAGGAAGAAATCCAAAGAGGATGATCATTGGCTCTCTATGCTGCAGTCCTTACGACAGCCTGTGCCAAAGTGGCATCCACTCTTAATCTAAGCCCACCCTCTGGGATCTGTCTCACCATCACCATTGATTATCTCTTGAAGACAGCAGAAATGTGGCAGCAGATGCCGAGAGCACAGTGTGCACTCTCTCTTTTTAAGCCAATGCAATTCTATATTGTGTGCAACGTAGAATTCTGCAAAAAGCATAAAATGAATTCAGTTGAAATATTCACAAATGTTCATGAAACCTGAAGAGAAATTACATATACAATGGAATCAGAGGATTGATTCTGAATCGTAAAATAAAGAACATTGAACTGCATCCAGCACCGTGCCTGTTAACCAGGAGTTAGCTTGTATGTTTAAGTAATAATAGCCCAAAGAATCATTCCTATTCAATCCTCGCTTGAGCTACTTGCTTTTAGAAGTTGCTGGGCCAGCTAGAAAAACGCACAGCTGAGCCAGAGTGGAAAAGCCTCCACTGGCACTGGCTGATTGACAGCTCAATTATTAATGTATCTCCAGTATTTCCACAACTGTTCTCAGTTTGAAGAACAATATTTAGTCAATCAGAGGCTTGTTAAAAACATCGAATTATGTATTTTTACGTTTATGAAATCAAATCACAAGCTCCAATTTAGTTTTTAAGTCAAATAGCTAAATAAAAAAGCTGGAGGAATCAAATGTGTCATATTTGAAGAGTACAGGTTCAGACCCATGGTGAAAATAGATGAAATACAATCTCTTACAAAAGTCAGCTTTATTAAAGCAATGCAAAGACCAGTCCAACATGCTTGCCTCTAAGAGGTTTCTCCTGGGGTGTTTCGGCAATGGTGTTTTAGTTGGATGGAGTTGATGCTTCTTCTAACATCCTGACTGGAAGAATTTGCCAGCCAGGCTATTTGCATCTCTTATGATTACCACAGCTGCTTTGGCCGTCTATTTTCTGCATTCCTTGACAGACTTACATTGCCACTTTAGTGGCCCATGGCCCACAGAGCTCTGCCACACAAATATCATATTTGGACAAAACCCACAATTAGGGCTACAGAATTTTTGGGTAAAGACAGCAATGACTTCCAGACATTTGTAAGAATACAATACAACCAAAGCAACAGTTTAAAACCATACTAATTCTTACTAGTGACACTTTTGATTTGCCAGCTGAAATAGCAACACAGATATTAATGGCCCAGAATTTGCTGGAGTGGGGCATCTCACACTGAGCGCTGAGAGTTGGATTCTTTTCCTCACCTTTCAGCTCCAATTAATTTTGCACCACAAATTCCTGGAAGTGCGAATTGATAGTGGTGCAGTAAGGTCAACAGGGCATCTAGGACCTTGGTGAATGATGGGACCAACAGTCAACCACCTTAACCAATTAAATTTAAGGATAGAGAAAGAAACAGAGCGAACAATGGAGAAGGAAATAGGGTGAATTAAAGTCACAGTAGATACAGAAAGAGAAATAAAGAAAGGGAAAGAAAGATTGGATTAAAAGAGAGAGAAAAAAAATAAACAGAAAGGAAAAGTAAGAAATAAAATAAACATTTTAAAAACCTCTGGAATTAATTTACAGGAGTGAGACTCCACAGTGTCAATTGTTCCCTTTCTGGGCCAAAGAGTTTCAGTGGCATTGCAGGAACATAAATCTCATCATTAAAAGGGCCCTTATGTTGTGAAATACCAGCCCTAACTTTCTGCAGTGATATCTTGAAACTCACGGGGAGATTGACAGCAAGCTCCCATTTTTGTGAGGCTAACAGCGGAGCGGCACATATCATCCAGCAATTTGTGGTGATTCGCAATTCACAGCGTATCTCTTCCTCGCCACAAATTGATGGATTTTCTACATACTAATAACGGCATGTGCATTAAACTCGGCGTTACTTTGCTAGCAAATTTTGGCCCAATGTGATAACATGGCTTCACTCCAATAGGACCTACTTTTCCTCTGAGAGATATTTAGAGGAACCATCTTACAGTAACATCAACGCACAATAAATCAAATCACTTTTTGTAGTGGAGTTTGGTTCTGTATAACGTGAGCTGCAAACACTGCCAAACCTCACTGATCTCACCAGCATTTTGCTGTTCTTACAATCTCATCCCCCATTGCACTGTTTATGATGTTTGTAAATTTTGCACTACTTTGGTATTTACATTTACACCTTTCTGTTTTGACTTTGTATTTTCTGTCACAAATACAAAATAATGCATGAAATTCAGCAATTTCACTGCTCAAACTCTCTCAAAGTATGTAAAGAATGGTACTACTTGGCTTCTCCCGATGGCTCAGTTGGTAAATGCATCACAGAGTGTAATAGTGAGCAGATAGCTCCCAGGTTTGATCCCCAGTTTGTGTCGAGTTAACTGATGTCAGCTGCAGTGGTGGTAGAGGTACGGTACTACAATTGGCTGCTGCACCTCTCAGCTATGAAGGAAAATAAACAAACAGCCAGGGTTCCTGACTGACTGCTATTCAGGGACATGCCCATATAGATGTTGGGCAAATGCAGGATTGAGTTCTGCTGTAGTGCTTCCGATGGTTGATTAGTCTACTGACACAGGTCATCTTGGTTCACACATAAACAATAACTACTTGGGTACTGCAGTGTCTGCAAAACCATATTCCAGCAATGAATCAGTGCATTCAAGAGAGCAGGAGACAAATTTCAAAAACAAAATTGTGGGATGAGAATGAAGTTGGCGTTATTCGCAGTTCTCAAGAATCTCACTCAAATTCATTTTTAAATCTTGGGAACTCTGCACTTATGTGCAATGCGAGGACAATAAAGATTTAATGTGTTTGAAAATTTAGTGTAAAAAAGTGAGAAATAACAATAAAAATGACACAAAACTTAAAATAATGCTTCTGACATTTGTCACTGATGAAAGCTATGCGATAGTATCATTTGCCTTCTGTTTCTGCTGCTTGTGCTGTCTGCTCGGCATCAGTGCAAAACAAAAAGAAGTTTCATCCCAATGCAATCTGGGTCCCATGGGACCCCGAGCTCCCGGTCGCCTGTCACTTTAATTCACCGCTTCACTCCCACTCTGACCTCACCGTCCTCGGCCTATTACACTGTTCCACGGAAGCGCAGCGTAAGCTCGAGGAACAGCACCTCATCTTTCGTTTAGGCACGCTACAGCCCTCTGGACTCAATATCGAGTTCAACAATTTTAGATCATAACCTCAGCTCCAATCACATTTATATTTTATTTTTTCCACCCTTTTATTTGCCCCCCCACCTTTTTTTTCCTCCTAGAAGCTGGCAGCTGTCCTTCATTCTGCCAGTGGATTTCACACTTCTTTCAGCCTTAATCTGTCACATTAACACCACCTCTAGCCTTGCATATCTCTTAATGTCTCTTTTTAATGTCTCTTAATGTCTCTTCATCTCCCCCTTTGTTCCTTTATCCCCTCCCCCTTTTCCCAGCTTTACCCTGGCCTTAAATCTATTTGATTTCCGGCTCTTCCCAGTTCTGATGAAAGGTCATTGACCTGAAACGTTAACTCTCTTTCTCTCTCCACGGATGCTGCCTGGCCTGCTGAGTTTTTCCAGCGTTTTCTGTTGTTATTTCCCATGTGAAATTAGTTTGGCTGTCTCAATCCAGGTTTAATGGGTCACTAAATTGACATAATTGTCACTAAATTGACAGTCCCATTTAGAGTCCACAAAAATAGTTTTGGGGCAAAAAGATGCACACTGATACTCTCTCCTAAGATTCAAGTTAAGGCCTTTCGTTAGGGAAGTTTTACTCCACATCAGACCTATGCCATACTTGACACAGGAATAATGGATGCTGACGCCAATTGCAAAGTTGGGAAAACTATCTTATTCGCCCCTCAACTTAATGTCTATGAAATTCATTTGACCTGGTGATGCACACCAAATACCAAAAAGTAATTGAGCTGGTTATATTCCTCTAACTATAATCCAGCATAGGACCACGGGCATTAGTAAAATGGTTCCTCTGGTCCTCTTAAGGTCTAAACTTGTTTGCTTCCCTGTGCTTTTCTGTTACTCTCACCTGAGAGAGGCTTTGGAGATCTCAAGTGCACCGATGGTCAACTAGTTTGTTTTGCTTTTTGTGTTGTTTGTAGAGACAATGAAAAAAATACAACAACATTTCTCCAGAAATAGGTGAACAGATGCACAAATTGCAGCCTGCTCTCTGGACATGAGAGAAGGTGCACTGGAATAAACAGCTGGAATGCTCCAGAAATGGAAATGAGTCTTACACAATCTAATAAAATGATTAACAAACATGTCCTGGACTGTGGTGATAGTTATCTGGTGAAAAGAGCCAAGGTGCTGACACACTTAAATAGAGCACACTGCAACAGTGTTCTACCAGAGACACACTTATCAAAAATGAAGTCAGCAAACTGCAGAGGCTGGGTGGACAAAGTGGTGATATCCCATCATAACACGCACAGGAGGGATTAAAAGCTGAGCATGCTGGCAGATCGCCCTCTGCCAATTAGAATGGCTCTCCAGACATTTTTTCCGAATTGAACGAGGAAACTTAAAATTGTCTCAAGACTAGAGGTCAAATCCGTCAAATCTAATTTATTTGGAGTGAGGCTCAATCTTTCAGTCTTAAAAATATAAACTAAATTTTAGGTGGGTCTCATGGACAAGATGAGCTTGAAGAGGGCATATGGGGAGATGGGAAGGAAACAAGAAAGCAATACGGTTACAGTGCTGGGGCAGGAGGGAGCCTGGGAGAGTTTTGGCTTGGTGGGGGAAGTGGAGGAGACAGCTGAACAGATGATCTTAATCTTAGGGGTGATTTTGCCAGCCCTGGGGAGGTGGGTATGGAGGCGGGACTGCCGGGAAAATGGCAGAAATTGGGGGCGGGTAGCCGTCCTGCCCCGGGTCCCGTCTCCTTGGAGGTGGGAAGGGATTAAAGCCTATTAACTGCCTGTTAACAGGTAGTTAACAGGCAGAAAATAGGATTATCCCCTTTTTGCCCTCACATGTGCAGGCTTCCCGAAGGCTCCAAAACACGCCAGCTCAGCTCAGCGAGTACTGGGTCTGCGGGGGTCGGGGGGGTGCAAAAGTGTGGTGTGAAGGTAAGTGATGGGTGCAAGAGTGGAGAGGTGAGTATCTGAGGTAAGTGCAAAGTGTTTTTACAAGTGTACTTACCTTTGTTTCTTCCTGCAGGCTTCAGTCGGTTTGTATGCAGAGAGTCTCGGACCTCCGTGTTGCAGATGAGAGATGGCCGTTGCATTCTCAGATGCAACAACCATCTCATTTCTGTAAAAGAAAGAAGGTTGATGGGGTCTTGAATGCAAGACCTCATCAAACTGCAGAGAATGTCACTGTTTGACAGTTTCACAGAGCTGTCAAACGATGACAATTCATCTGTCAAAAATTTTTGACAGATGAAACGTCATACGTTGACGTTCTCTGCAACCGGCTTTCCCTTAATTGGCCTGCTAAGCCCGCTGGGCGGGCTTAATAAGGTCAATCAAGGGAAAATAACGTGTTGGCCAGAAGTTTTTGGAGGTGGGACTAAAATCCGACAAGTGGGAGTCCCACTTCCAAAAGCTCCCCCTTGAGAAAATCACCCCCTTAGTGACAAATAAGTCCATGAGCTCCTCACACTTGCTGTTGACGGTGAGGGTGGAAGGAGCAGGGGAGAAGGATTTCATGAGATGGTTGATAGTGGAGAACAGAGGCCAGGGGTTATCTTTGCTCTCCAGGATGATCCTTGTGCAGCAGACAGTTTTGTCAGAGGAGAGTAAGGGCCAATAACATTTGGTGTGGTCCAGCCAGATCTGGTGATAGATGGCTAAACCATTTGTGTGCCAAATATGCTCATGGACTTGAGGCCCCTTGGACTTGAGGGAGAAAAGGCGGTGGTCATACAATTTCTGCTTTTGCCTCAGGTCCAAGGGAAGAATCCCAGGGCAATAATTTCAGTGGAGTTACATTGGGAACTAAGTAAAAGAATAAATAATGGCGCTTAAGGGAAACAACCTTTCAATTCAAATATTGTGAGGTAAGCTTTTCTGTGTTCTGCCAGTGTTTAAATAATATTGCAGATGGTGTGCAGTCACTGAAATACTATACTTGCAAATTTTTTAGTAAAAGCTTTATGGTGCACAGGGGAAAATTGTGACTTGCAAATGTTACCAATCTGTATGGTTCCGTTCTTTACTTAGCTCACAGCTATTTTCAAAAATCACACCCTTTAGTTCTTACAAACCAACTCTCTGTGGTAAGTGTGCTCAGCTCTTTTAAAATTAGTAGCTTTTCATGCCCTAAACATCTGCTCCTGCATGAACCACAATTATATAAGTACTCGTTAAATTGTAAAATATTGCAAACTACCAAGGACTAAAATCTGATTATTTTCAGATGCAACCTCTCAGTATCACAGTGATACGCTTCATCCTCTAGATGGTGCTGTTTTGCACTTAATGGAAGAGTATGATGCTATTTAAAATGTTGTGTATCACTCCATTAATTAATTACATATTGTATAAGGCGGGGGGGGGGGGGGGGCGGAGGAGCTGCTGGATTTCTAGTTGTCACATGGTCCAAAATAAGTTTAGTTATCCTAAAACTGTCCGAATTTTTTAAGGAATATTGTTGATCATCAGAGATTTCACACTTTTCCGATCATAGCTGCTTCTCCATGTTGAGGGAAAGAAAATCTCCACACTGTTAGTGCTCCTGTCACTGTGAGTGAATTTGAATTCTTCCACATTTATCATCTGGTATGTGATGCATTGAGTCACATCTTAGCTCATCTGCTGCTGGAACCCTGAGGAAGGGGCGATCGATAGCTCCGAAAGCTTGTGATTTCAAATAAAACTGTTGGACTATAACCTGGTGTTGTGCGACCTCTCAATTTTGTCCACCCCAGTCCAACACCGGCATCTCCGCATCGGAACCCTCATCCATGCCTTTGTTACCTCTAGACTTGACTATTCCAACGCACACCTGGCTGGCCTCCCACATTCCACCCTACGTAAACTTGAGGTCATCCAAAACTCGACTGCCTGTGTCCTAACTCGCGCCAAGTCCCGTTCACCCATCACCCCTGTGCTCGCTGACCTACATTGGCTCCCGGTTAAGCAACGCCTCGATATCAAATTTCTCATCCTTGTTTTCAAATCTCTCCATGGCCTCGCCCCTCTCCATCTCTGTAATCTCCTTCAGCCCCACAACCCCCCCCCCCCCCCCCCCCCCGAGATATATGCGCTCCTCTAATTCTGCCCTCTTGAGCATCCCTGATTATAATCGCTCAACCATTGGTGGCTAGGCCCTAAGCTCTGGAATTCCCTGCCTAAACCTCTCCGCCTCGCTACCTCTCTTTCCTCCTTGAAGACGCTCCTTAAAACCTACCTCTTTGACCAAGCTTTTGGTCACCTGCCCTCATTTCTCCTTATGTGGCTCAGGGTCAAATTTTTTGTCTTCTAATACTCCTGTGAAGTGCCTTGGGATGTTTTACTATGTTAAAGGCGCTATATAAATACAAGTTGTTGTTGAGTCTTCTAGCATGCAGTGTTCCATTGCAAGTCAATACTGATGAGAATACTGCTCTGGAATATTGCTACAGAGACACTCGATTAGTTGAATGCAACATGTTTGCAAATACCAAAGATGCAAAAATTGATTCTTCCCCAACCATCATGTCTTGAGATTTGTTTTGTGCTTTATGAAAGAAAAAAATGAAATTTGCAATATTTAGCACAAAAAACATTTTTCCATGTCCAGCCTTGGAAAAAATTAGAACATAGGCCCAGATTTTGCTGTCAAAATAATGGTGAGGGTAATGGCGCTCATCGTCATTTATGTGGAAATGGTATAGCAACTTCATGCAAGGGGCAGATGTGCGATTAAACTCAAAACTCCAAAAGCTGTTGTCCAAGTTGCGCTGCTCCACTGTTAGCTTCACGAAAAACAAGCATCTCTCTACCTGCCTCATCATTGCAAAACATTGAATGGTGTGAAGTTGCTGTATGTGTGTGGTAGATACGAACTAAACTTGCCACAGAAAGTTAAGTCAAGTCATTTCAAGTGTAAGTACCCTTTTAACGATGTGATAAATGTTAATTACTCCCAATCAACCTCTCTGGCACCAAAAATGAACTATTAGAAGTGTGGAGTCTCCTTCCTTCAGATTTTAATTGTTGAAAATTTTTAAAATGTCAAATTTAAAATTAAAACTTACTTACTTGACTTTTTTCTATCTCGCTTAATCCAATCTTTCTTTCCCTCTCTTTCTGTACCTGATTTGACATTGAATTCACCCACTCTAATTTACACTTCCTTCTCAGTCCTTGCGCTGTTAATTTTGCAATCCTTCAATCTGATTGGTTAAGGAGATACACAGTTGCTTGCTCTGTTCACTCAGGTCCCAGAAGCCCTGTTTCCCTCGCTGCGCTGTTATCAGCTTGCACTTTCATCAACTTGCCATGCAAAAAATGTTAAAACGTAAACGTGCAAGGGCAAATCTAACTAGTGCAAACTCTGTTAGGTGCCCTGCTGCAGCAAAATGTGGCCCATTATGAAAACTTGAAGTGAAGCATTAAGTTTAACTTCTTAACTTCAATGTTCTAAATTTTCTTTCATTCAAGGTACTTTTTTTTCAAATGCACCTCCCTGTCCTTTCTCTGTGAGGATGTGTTATGGAGTTGGTAGAGAAGGTCTTGTTTTAAAGGCTTTCACTGCCTCAGGTGGGAGTCGTACATTGCTCACTTTAACGAGCAGATTCCCCACAGGTGCTTAATCAGCAATTAGTAACAAAATAATACTTGCATTGTACACATCAAAACATCTCAAAACAGTTTGTGCAATGAATTACTTTAAAGTGCTATGACTGTTGTAAAGACAAATACAGCAAAAATTCTACCCCATCAACATCTTGCACACAGCAATGAGTTGAGTGACCAGTGACTCTGTTTTTGGTGGTGTTGGTTAGGGAGGAATGTTGGCCAGGACTTCAACGGAAAGGAAAATCAGGCGGAGTGTATAACGGGCGGCCGATCCGCTACTGCCAGTTTTCCACCCCTTCCGAAAGTGAGAATCAGCCCCACGGTCTTTAACATCCACCTGAGCCAATGGAACATTAGTTTAACGTCTCATACAAAAGGCAGCACCACTGACAATGCAGCAGGCCCTGAATATTGCACTGAAGTGTCAGCTTGGATTCTGAACTCAAATCTACAAACTTCTGACTGCCGAAGAAAGAAGGCTACCAATTGAACTGAGTTGGCGCATGTATCTGATGTAGCTTTGCATATTCTTGGCATTAGGAGCAAGAGTTCTGCATCTCAGAAATTGGGGGATTACCACCTCCTACTCTAGGCATCAACAGAATCGTGACCTTACCCATTGACACTTCCGGCCAATGTAGGGTAGCTCCCATGTAGCGCTCCTCAGCTGAAGCTGCCTGCAAAAGCAGTTCACACAAAATGTATAACTGCGGCAATATGTAAACTAGTGTAACGCTGAAAAAATAATATTAGATTTTATTCCCACCTGGTTACTGCGGTTCCATTTTTACCGCATCACATAAATGTATATAAAAAAATGAAAATTAAATCTAAAATAAGATATTTTTGAAGATTTTCCCAGGTCTTTTTTCCCCATCAGTCTAATTGGTAGTGTCATATTTTATCTCAGTCCTGAGTGTTTTATGAGGCTGTCAATCTCATGGAGCAGCCCAGTGTTTGATATAATTTAATTTTAGATTAATCATGCACCCTCTGTAAACTTCAGCGCAAACAAAATTCTGCTGTCCATCATTCCTGTCCTCGCTGACATACATTGACACCTGGGGGGTGATTTTGCCAATGGGGAGCTTTTGGAGGCGGGACTCCCACTTGTCGGGTTTCAGTACCGCCTCCATCAACTTCTGGCCAACCCACGCTATTTTCCCTTGATTGACCTGGTTAAGCCCGCCCAGCGGGTTTAGCAGGCCAATTAAGGGAAAGCCGGTTGCAGAGAACGTCAACGTATGATGTTTCATCTGAAGCTGTAGCAAGGCGTCAAACACTGACATTCTCTGTAGTTTGATGAGTTCTTGAATTCAAGACTCATCAAACCTCTTTCTTTTGCAGAAATTAGATGGTTGTTGCATTGGAGAATGCAACGGCCATCTGTCATCTCTACCGCAGAGGTGTGAGACTCTCCGCATACCCACCGACTGAAGCCTGCAGGAAGAAACAAAGATAAGAACATTTTTTCTAACACTTTCCACTTACCTCAGATTCTCACCTCTCCACACTTGCACCCATCACTTACCTTCACAGCACACTTTTGCACCCCCCCCCCCACCCCGACCCCTGACCCCCGCAGACCCACTACTCGCCTCAGAGACCCTGGTGGGGTTCAGAGCCTTTGGGGAGCCCACACTTGTGTGGGCAAAATGGTGATAAGCCTATTTTCTGCCTGTTAACTACCTGTTAACAGGCAGTTAATTGGCTTTAATCCCTTCCCGCCTCCAAGGAGACGGGACCTGGCATGCGAGACGGCTACCCTGCCTCCTGGCAAGATGGCATGGAGGCGGGTTGGGCACCCACCCCCAAATTCTGCCATTTTTCCTGCAGTCCCACCTCCATACCCACCTCCCCAAGGCTGGCAAGATGGCGCCCCTGGTTCCCTAACACCTCCAATTTAAAACTCTCATCCTCATGTTTAAATCCCTCATGGCCTCGCCCCCTCCCTATCTCTGAAACCTCTCTAGCCCTACAACCCTTCCCAGACTCTGCGTTCCTTTGACTCTGGCCTCTTTTGCATCCCCCCACTCCCTTCTCCACACCATTGGTGACTGTGCCTTCAGCTCTCCAAGCCCTGTATTGACATTCTAGTATCAACAGGCTACATCACAGCATTCCACTATCATCAGTCTATCAATTCATTTTATAACTTGTAAAATTGAAACATAATTTGGGGAACAGAATTCCTGTATGTCATTGTAGAGAAAAACCAATATTACAGTTTGTGGATAGCACTGAGAGTCCTGCTTTTGCTGAAGTCTCATGTAGTAATCCTTTACATACACCAGGTGGAAGTGTTTTCCATTTTAGTTAGGCGTATGGCATTGCAATGGAGCCAAATAATATTTTTGGCCTTGAAAAATATGCTGCAGGATACTACCATAAGAACATTTTTGTGTGTTTGAAATTTCTTTCTGTTATTTTAAATGGGTTCAACTTCATCCTTAAAATATCTGAGGAACATGGGAACAGGAGGCCATTCAGCCCCTCGAGCTTGTTCCTCCATTCAATGAGATCATTGACTGCTCTGTACCTTAACTCCATTTGCCTACCCTTGTTCCTTATCCCTTGATACGCTTCTGTATCAAAAATCTATCTATCTCAGTCTTGAAAGTTTCAATTGGCCCAGCATCCATAGCGTTTTGAGGCGTGAACTACCCTTTGTGTGAAAAACTGTTTCCTGATTTCACTTCCGAATGGCCCAGATCTAATTTTAAGATAATGTCCTCTTGTTGTGGATTTCCCCACCAGAGAAAATTGTTTATTTGTGTCTACTCTACCGCATCCCTTTATCATTCTAAACAGATCGATTAGATAACCCAATGAACCTTCTAAACTCAAGGGAATACAAGCTAAGTTCCTGCAACCAGTCCTCAAATAATTTAACCCTTTAAGCCCTGGTGTAATTCTGGTGAAACTGCCCTGTACCCCTTCCAACATATCTTTCCTGAGGTTCGGTGCCCAAACCTGAACCCAGCACTCCAGCTGGGATCTGACCAAGGCTCCATACAACTGAAGCTTCAGTTCCTCACTTTTGCATTCCAGCCCCCATGAGATAAAGGCCAACATTCCATTAAGAAAGACTTGCATTTATATAGCGCCTTTCACGACCACCCGACGTCTTAAAGCGCTTTACAGCCAATGAAGTACTTTTGAACTGGAGTCACTGTTGTAACGCGGCAGCCAATTTGCGCACAGCAAGCTCCCACAAACAGCAATGTGATAATGACCGGATAATCTGTTTTTGTTATGTGGATTGAGGGATAAATATTGGCCTGGACACCGGGGATAACTCCCCTGCTCTTCTTCGAAATAGTGCCATCCACCTGAGAGAGCAGACAGGGCCTCAGTTCCCTTTTTGATTACTTTTTGTACCTGCCCACTAGCTTTTAGTGATTTGTGTACATGGACACCTAAATCCATTGCTCCGCCACAGCCCCTAGTCTCTCACCATTCAGAAAATATTCCGATTTATCTTTCTCAGATCCAAAGTGGATGACCTAACACTTGCCCACATTGAGCTCCATCTGCCATAGTTTTGCCCACTCACTTAATCTATGTCCCTTTGTAACTTCTTGTTCCCATCCACACAACTATCTCTGCAACCTAACTTAGTTAACTTAACCTAACCTAACTCCAAGGCGGCCTTCGGAAAACACGACAACGCAAAATCATCGAGCAGAAACTGATAGCCAAGTTCCGCACTCATGAAGACGGTCTCAATCGGGATCTTGGGTTTATGTCACGATACATGACGTGATCCGGACTCGAGTCGTCGTTGGCTTGTTCACAGATGTGATTCCCAGTAAAAAAGTAAAAATTTTAAAGTTAATCGTTTTACATACAGACGGCAGCTTTTGACACGTTAGACCCCCTGCGACTCCACTTCATTGTCTCAGTTGTATCTTGCTATGTCTTTGATGTGGCACCTTCCTGGCTGACCTGATTAACTTTATCACACCTCGGCAGATAAACAGTCAGGATGATTGAATTTAGTTGTCTGCAATTGTAAGTTACACATGCATTGTTCTGTATCTATATATGCTTTGACGATTCTGTATCTCCTCACTTCACCCGACGAAGGAGTTGTAACTCCGAAAGCTTGTGATTTAAAATAAAACTGTTGGACTATAACCTGGTGTTGTGCGACCTCTCAATTTTGTCCACCTAACTTAGTGTCATAGAATCATAGAACAGTACAGCACAGAAGGAGGCCATTCGGCCCATCGAGCCTGCTCTTTTGAAGAGCAATCCAGTTAGTCCCACTCCCCCGCTCTTTCCCCATATCTCTGCAATTTTTTCTCCTTCACATATTTATCCAATTCCCTTTTGAAGGCTACTATTGAATCTGTAGCCACCACCCTATCAGGCAGTGCATTCAAAATCCTAACCACTCGTTGAGTAAAATGGTTTTTCCTCATGTCGCCTCTGGTTCTTTAGCCAATCACCTTAAATCTGTGCCCTCTCGTTATCGGCCCTTCAACCACTGGAAACAGTTTCTCTTTATTTACTCTACCTAAACCCTTGATGATTTTAAACACCTCTATCAAATCTCCTTTCAGCCTTCTCTGCTCTAAGGAGAACAACCTCAGCTTCTCCAGTCTATCCATGTAACTGTAATCCCTCATCCCTGGAAATATTCTAGTAAATCTCCTCTGTACCCTCTCCAAAGCTTCCACATCCTTTCCAAAGTGTGGTGCCCAGAATTGGACACAATATTCCAGCTGGGGCCGAACTAGTGTTTATATAGGTTTAGCATAACTTCCTGCCTTTTGTACTCTAGCCTCTGTTTATAAAGCCCAGAATCCCATATGCTTTATTAACTGCTTTGTTAACCTGTCCTGCCACCTTCAAAGATTTGTGCACAAAAACCCCCAGGTCTCTCTCTTCTTGCACCACCTTTAAAATTGTACTATTTAGTGTGTATGGTCTATCCTCATTCTTTCTACCAAAATGTATCACCTCACACTTCTCTGCGTTGAATTTTCTGCCATGTATCTGCTCATTCCACCAGCCTGTCTATGTCCTCTGGAACTCTATTACTATCTTCCTCACTGTTTGCTACACTTCCAAATTTTGTGTCATCTGCAAATTTCAAAATTGTGCCCTGTACCCCCAAGTCTGTCATTCATGAAAAGGAATCGCTGCATTTCAGGCAAAGCGACGTCAGGCAGCATAGTAGGCCAATACTGTGATTGAACCTGCAACCTTGCTGTTATTAGCACCACACTCTAACAAACTGAGCTAACCACCCCATATGCAAACTTGAATATACAATTCTCTGTTCTTTCATCCAAGTTATTGAAATATATGGTGAAAAGCTGAGGACCCAGTACAGATCCCTGGGGAACACCACTTGTCACATCTCGCCAACCAGAGAACGAACCCTTTATCCCTACTCTCATACCACCCAAGCAATTATGGACCCATGTCACATGGTTACCTATGATTTCAAACACTCTCATTATTGCTAATAATCAAATGCCTTCTGGAAGTCCATATAGACAACACCCATAGACACTCCCCTACCCACCATGCTAGTGGCTCCACAAAAAATTAAACTAGATTAGTCAGACATGATCTAGCGTTCACAAATCCATGCTGACTCTCTTTGATCAGCAGACACCTATCCAAGTGCTCGCTCTGTCCCTGATGAGAGATTCCAGTAACTTCCCCACAATTTTGTTTTAAGTTGATCTGCAGGATGACATTTTAGACTAATTGTGGGCCTTGCTATTCCCATTTAATGTGAGTTTATTGTAATCAATAAATGTAGCATATTCTCTGACAAAGTATTCTTGGTATTATTGTAATGCTTAAAAGAGAGCATCTCTAATGAGAACAGAATCACAGAGAATCCTTTCCAGGGACAAGAATTTTTAAGGCTACAAGGAGCAGGAAAACTAGTTGTTTTCTTAGGAACTAGCATTTTCAAATTGGCCAATAAGTCTAAGAATCTATAAAGTGAATTTTCAAAGATTACAATATTTGCCTATATTAAAAGGTACTATATAAATGCAAGTTGTTGACATAGATGAGACCTTGGGCTCTCACAGAAAACAAAGGAAATTGCAGAATTCTAACTTAATCTGTCACGTTAAAGTCACAGACTTATATTCAAGGCTGTTTTTGAGTTGTCAGCTTGTTGGGGGCTGCATGAGCATTTTTTTATGCTGTTTGTTTGCCTTTACTATTACTTTTAGGTTGGCATGTATGTATCTTGTGACTTTGTTTTTGGTCAGTGTGTTGAACTGTACTTTTTAATGAAGTGGGGTTTTTTTAAGTTGATTTTATAAAAGCTTGAGGGACTTTAAAAATTGTGAATGATGTTTTTGAATAATGGCTTTTTTTTTAAATATGGCAATTTGCTTTTCAGCCTATGACAATGTTTGTTGGTCATGTGATGTAGTTTACCTGTTGGTGATTGGACAATAGCCACAATGGGAAGTCTGTATCAATGAACATCAGTTGGCCACGTGACTTTAACCTTCCAGCGTTGTGATTGGTGCACTACATCATTTAATATAATAAATACTTTGGAATTGTGGATACAGATTATCGCTGCATGAAAGAAAATATTTGTTTCAGAAACTCTAAAAAAGAATTTCTGCAACTTGTCCTCTATGTTGTGTCACTGCCTGTTATCCTTTTTGGTTGGGTCACTCCAACCAATAGAGTATATCAATGGCACACATTAACCAAGTTGCAATAAGTGCACTTCAGCAACACAGGAGACGCCCCCCCTCCCCCCACTTGAATAATCCAGTAAAGACGACAGATTCACCCCCTAGAGAGACTAGTTCAAGTGCAAATGACAGTTGAAACTTGGCTTTGAACTTGTGCCAGGAAATTTACAGTCCAAAGCTCCGGCATTGTAGCTTCTGCTTGTTTTCAACAAAAAAAGCTGCACGCTCTTTTGATTTTGTTAACAGTAGAAAAAATAAATCAACATTGTTTCTGAACCTTGTCAGGTGTGGTGCCAATGTTATTGTGATACAGAACTCTGCGTCTGTAAAATGTAAGCAACGTCTGGAGACTGTGGTTTGAAGACATCTTTCATCAGTCTGCACGGCCGTCATTGCAAGTCACTGCTCAATGGCGGAATTAGGGAGTGCCAATCTCAGAGACACATTGCAGGCCGTGCACTTGGCCATTTCAATGTTTAACTACCTATTCGTACAGCATTCTAATACATTCCAAGTATGATACACGGACAGAGGAACAAAGACTGCTTTAAAATATATATATTTGATCTGCTTTATTCATTTTGAGAAAAGAGTCTGCGTCTTTAATGCGGAAGTGACTGTGGATTTGCCTTTTACTTTGATAAACTTTAACGTGTGGTTTTTAGCGAGTATCCTGCCTGCTCGGAAGCCCTGCGCCCTCCTCTGCCCCTCGCTTGCAGTAAAGAAGCTGCAGCCCATTGCACGGCGCTCCGAGCTGGTGGTGGCGCTCGGCGGAGGTCTGCCTTCCCTCCCAACCCCCACCTGGGGAAAGTGCAGCCGCCAGTCTCTGGCAGCGCCTTCAAATTTAGCAATGTGTGGAGGCATGTTCACTTTAAACCTGGTGGAGGAGCTGGGTGCACGGCGAGTACCGACCACGCCCTGTAATGAGTGTGCGTGTCTGGCAGCTGCTGGACAAAGGAAACTGTGTGTGGGGGGGTCAACGCCTCAGTGAAAATAACATGGAGCGTGTTTAAAAAGAGGCCAGTCGTCTTCCCCCACTCTCTGTCGGCCCCTGTGGGAAAGGCGCTTGCCACCTCACAGGGAACAGCAACTACAGGACAGGAAACAGCCGAATGAGGAAACAAAACTACATCCCGAGGTGCTGCCTTCGCATGTAGAATTGTGAGAGAGCCATTTTCAGCCTCCGCTCACAAAACATACTGAAAAGGGATCTTTACTACGGCGGTATTTGCCATTAGTAGGGTGCCAGTCTGCTACTGAAATGCTGCTGCAGACTCTTGCTTCGAACTAGCCAATTCATTGTCTACCATTTTTACCTAATTTCCTTTAGGATTATTCTCTTCCTTTCTCAGAGAGCACAGAGGTTCATTTTCTGCTTCACTACTTTCTTAATTTATCCATTTTCATCCTGATTGAAACCACATAATTGAAGTGTCATACTATTCATGACAATCTCAAGTAACACATGTGAGACGGGAGGTCGAGCAAGTTACCCATTGACTTTGAAAATTATATTCTTAACAGCTACAGGGATTCTGACTGGCTTTCAGTAAATATATTTTCTGAATGTAAAGCTTTAAAGTGCCAAATGAAATCAAAACAAGGGATAAAAGTTTCGTGATATTACCTTAACAGCAAACATCACTAAATAAACCTTTGCCAGAGCCAAAGCTACCATAAGTTTATGAAGTAACTCAAAACATTTTTGAACAAGACATTTGACAGACAGGATAATGCATTATCAAATTACTGTTCTGCAGATTGTCTCATGCAGCAGTAGATGTCTGTTTGCAGTCCTTTAATTCATACTTTTTACTTTAATCTTTTGTAATTCATAGGGTGTGAAGCACTTTGGGACATTCTGAGTTACATGTTAAGGCACGACAGGAAGGATCAAAGCAATCTTGAGCTACATTACAGGATTTATAATGTATCACAAATCCTTTTAACTGTTTCAAACATCTTAGCATCAGTATAATTCCTAACTATCCTACATATTGGCCGTGAAATTCGGCTCCGTAGCACCCAGTTTTTTGGCGCTACGGGTGCTGTTTCGTGCCCAAAATGGCGCCCACACCGCATGCGCGCACTTTTGGTGCGGACCACGCCAGACGCCATTTTGCTGAGGTCGCTAGCGTGCCCCAGAAGTATGCAGATCGTGATGTCAGTGTGTAACGCTGATTTGACACCAGCGCTGCCATTTTTGACCTTAATGCTGCAGCCAACGTCCTCTCTTAACCTCGCACAACTGAACATGCGTTCAGCAGCAATAAGGACCCCCCACCAGCGCTATGTAAAGGGATCATCACCTGCTTTCAGGTTAGTTGCTGATTGATTTCTACTGGCTCTTTGTGAGTTTGTAGAGGTGTTTCTTGGTTTGTTGTCTTATTTGAAGTTGCTGAAGTCTCCAGGGTGTGGTGTGGCAGGTTACTTCAAGGCTTCTGCTCAGACCAGTTGCTCCCAGACATGGGTGCTGTAGTTTGTATCCCCCTTGGCCTGCAGCATGATAGGGAGAATGAGCAGAGGCGACACAGAGGAGGACAAGCTGCTTGAGAGGGAGGAGGGGAGAAGGGCTCTCAGCAGGCGGCCATATCCACTCGGGAACTTCAGGGAGCAATTCTCCTACCTCAACCTCAGCGAGGAACAGTGCGTGCGATGTCTCCGCTTCACTAAGGAGGTGCTCACTGACCTGCAGCCTCAGACAGGGCGAGGACGTCATTGCCAGTGGTTGTGAAGATGAGTGTGGCCATGAATTTTTATGCATTGGGCTCCTTCCAGGCTGGAGCAGGTGACATTTGCAACATCTCATCGTTCGCCATTCACCGTTGCATAAGGGAGGTCACTGAGTCTCTGTATGCAAAGAGAGGTGAATATATTTCATTTTCTCTTGCCAGAGAGAAGCAGGCGGAGCGAGCACGTGGCTTCATAAGGATAGCAGGCTTTTCCCATGGTGCAGGGTGCCATTGACTCCACACACGTTGCTTTGCGGGTGCCACATGTGAACTTGGAGATGTACCACAACCGGAAGGGATTCCACTCCCTCAATGTCCAGCTGGTGTGCAACCATACTCAGTGCATCATGCAAGTCAATGGTCGATATCCTGGCAGCAGCCATGATGCCTTCATTCTGTGGCTGTCCGCTGTACCATTAGCTTTTCAGCCATCACGACAAACCACTGGCCGACAAGGGCGATCCGCTGACCACCTGGCTCATGACTCCAGTGCTCAACCCAACCACATGTGGGCAGCATGCATATAATGAAAGCCATGGTGCCACACGGAATTTGATCGAGCAGACCATTGGGGTCCTTAACGCTTCTGCTGCCTAGACCGCTGTGGAGGAGCCCTGTAATACTCGCCAGAGTGCGTCTCAAGATTCGTCGTGGTCTGCTGCATGCTGCACAACTTCCCCATCATGAGGGCACAACCCTTGCCACCGGGTATACGGTGAAGAGGAGGTGGAGGAAGGGAGGAGGCAGCCAAGACAGCCCCTTTCTGTCCGGGCTGCCTGTGATCAACTGCGGTACCAGTGAACGCAACCCCAATTCCCTATTCACCCACAGTCCCACACCTTAACCTCTTGGTTACAATGCTACAATAAAAGCCACCACAAAACAAACATTCCAAACCAACTTTATACATCAATCCATCCAATATTACATAATAAAGTCAACTAATCACCCTTGTGCATTCCCTTAGTGTCTGTCTTCCATGTGCCTTTGGCTGTCCAAGTGCTCCTACGCAATACTACCCCAGTGGCTGCAGCACGGCTGGTGGAAGGCTGCTGACTTTCAGTAGGGGAGACTGAAGATGGCCTTGCAGGACGACCTCGAGCAGCTCTGGACCTCGAAGGCCCGGCTTTAGACTGCACCACCTCGACATGGGTGGCAGCAGTCTGGGCTGGCTGGCTGACAGGCAACAGCAAGGGCACTGGCAGAGGGATGACGAATGCTGTCATCCTGAGAGAGGACAGCAGGTTCGTGCTCCACGCAGCCACTGGCACTCTCCGGGGCAGCAATCCTAGTAATCTTTTTGAGGACAGATTGCTGGACCCTGCAAGCCCCTTTCAACACTGGTAACTGCAGCCATGATGGCAGCAGTCTGTGCTTGCATGGCAGCAAGCTGAGCCTGCATGACTTCAGTCTGAGCTTCCACTGCAGCACTCAGACGTTGGGTGGCTTGTGCTTGTGTTGCAATAGAAGCTGCATCATGGTTGGGTCCACAAGTGCGCTAATGGAGTTGCCCATCACTTCCATGCTGGAAAGGATGGGCTCCAAGCTCTGTGCCAAGCCCTGTGCAAGGTTGGTGCCGGACTCCTCCCTGCTCCTTGACATTGCACTTAGGCTTTCTGGCAGGCCTGCCAATGCACCAAGCATTTCATTGTGCATACCCTTCACCCTTCTTCTGTAGTCCGCCCCATCAAAGTCCTCATCTGAGTCCTGTGCAGCAGAACGCGTATGCGACCTTGCCCTCCATGGAGCTGGCACCTGCGCTACCCTTTCCCCCTGCCCTGGCTGCAGGTCACTCGTGCAGTTCCCGCGTCTAACCTATCCTCTAAACTATGCGGAGTGTCAGTACCTGAGCTGGTGGCTGCAAGTGTGAAATCGAGTGACGTTGTGTCTTCTGCATCACTTCCTTCTTCCTCTTCCACTTCCTGCTGCTTTTCCACTGCCTGGCCAGGTGGCAGTTTTGGCTATCTGAAAGGAGAAAGGCACAAGGGTAGAGTTGTGATGAGGGGGGGAAAGTAAGAGGTGCATGCTTACACCATCTCCAGCTTGTAAATCAGAAGAGATTGTGGGATGAGAGAAGGAGGATGAGGTATGAGGATACCGTCATCTTGTATTGTTTCAGCCCCGCCACTGGCCACGGGCTCAACGATGGCTGCTCCAATTATCTCCAGCACCATCTCCTCCATGGGGGTCAGTTCATACAGGCATGCCTGTCCCCCACCAATTAGGTCCTGCTGCCGCCAGTTGTGAGCCACCTTGTCCTGCAAGAGAAAGGGAAGTGTGTCAGTGAGTGTGGTGCAATGTGTTTGGGTGATGTGCCTGTCATGGTTGAATAGCTGGCAGTGTGTGCAAGCTGTGAGATGTGAGGGTGAGGCTTGCAGCAGTGGTAAGTGTATGAGGGTGAAGCTATGAATGTGAGGTCTCAGTCGTGTTTGATAGAAATTGTTGGTAGTTGAGTGATGGGGGTGTGGTGCATTGAGCAGTGTGTGAGGCTTGTGGTGCAGATGGTGGGATATGGCATTTGAAGATGAATTCACTGACCTTGACCACTCGTGTGAGGTCATTAAACTTCTTCCTGCACTGCATCCAGGTCCTCTGGGCTACACTGCTTGCATTGACAGCAACGATAATCTGCTTCCATCCCCTTTTCAGCATGTGTCTGGAGGGCCTCCTGGCCCCATCTGGATAGAGGACACCTCTCCTCCTGTCCACCTCCTGCACCAGGGCTTTGAGTGCTGCATCAGCAAATCTGGGAGCCCTCTGCCATGTTGCGCCATCTTCACTCTTCCTGCAGGTTACACACTCCTCTACGACAATTTCCAGTACCTGCTGCAGCCAGAATGCACCTCCCCTTTCAGAGGTGCAGGCTGGCTTTAAGGAGTGCAGGCTAGCTTTAATTGGTGCTTGCTCGCATGAACATGGGCCTCCTGCTGGGGCGTGCAGCCACTCAACAGCGTGTTTAGCACTGGGCTGCACGCTGCTGTCATTTAAATTAATGGGCAGCATGAAGTTTGCGTGCTGTCTGCTTCAGAAGGAACGGGTGTTGGAAAATTGCACATCGTGATACTCGCACCCATTTTCGAGCCTGATCCAATTTCTAGACCAATGTCAGTTTGTATAAAACAGTTTATAAAATATGTTCCAAAAATTGCAATATGTTCAATCTGTAACAATATTTATGGAAATACTGAAACATAAAGAGACATTAGGGTACATGTTTTAGTCGGAAAAATGATTGGAGGCAGTTTGATAACAGTTTGCTGGAGAACTAGTGATGGAAAACATAATTGGTCTCCATGGTAAAGATATGTTGTGCTAATGGCCCAAAAATTGCACTGACCTTGTGCGAGGCCCCACATGTAGACTTGCTGTTCTGTGCTGCAGAGTTGTGCGCAGCATATTGTATCACTGAGCCCAGGAGCGCAGCATACCGCCTATACGTAAGAGAAGACATGCCCACAAAATCTGTCAAAACTAAGCCACGCCCACAGAAACTTCTTTCAGGCTGTAGCATTGAAATTAACTTTTAAATTGTTTTAAAAACTTTTAAATAGTTTTTAAAACTTTTTATTAAATGGCAAATTGTTCCTTAATATTAAATTTAGATGTATTTTAGAGAGCATTCACGTTACATATTTCATTGCGAGACAGTTACTGAATGCATTAAACGAAAACAAATAGAGAAGATAGAATTGTTGGCAAAATGTGTAGAACTGCACAGTTACCAAAACTGGTATTTGGACTTATTTCATATATCAGCATTTTGTTAAAATTATGTAACAATATACCAACATGTGATTTTTGAAATGTAGTATCTGTATAGAAACCCATTGTTCTTTGTTGAGTCTTGCCCCTCCCTATCTCTGTAATCTCCTTCAGCACCACAACCCCCCGAGATATTTGCGCTCCTCTAATTCTACCCTCTTGAGCATCCCTGATTATAATTGCTTAACCATTGGTGGCCGTGCCTTCTGTTGTCTAGGCCCTAAGCTCTGAAATTCCCTGCCTAAACCTCTCCGTCTCACTACCTCTCTTTCCTCCTTTAAGACGCTCCTTAAAACCTACCTCTTTGACCAAGCTTTTAGTCATCAGCCCTAATTTCTCCTTATGTGGCTTGGTGTCAAATTTTTTGTCTTATAATACTCCTGTGAAGCGCCTTGGGACGTTTTACTATGTTAAAGGCGCTATATAAATACAAGTTGTTGTTGTCTTGTACACAATCGTGTTTTGCAGACAATATCAACATCTTTGCCTTTAAATTTTCTTTATCGGCATTTCCCCGATTAAAATTTTAATAGCTCCTATATTTTTACTTGAAATATGAATTCTCAAATTCTTTGAAATGGAGCATGTATGTAACTTGCACCACTATAGTTAGTGAAAACATGAGAATGGACATCATTAATAAATAAATCCAAGAGGCACCAATTGAAATGTTATTTGCAACCGTAATAGCACATAACAGGACAGCGAGGCCATTATTTGCAATGCCACCAATTCTCTGATATCAGGATCAGACGTGATGTGGATTTTGCTCCATTCGGAAATATGGAAACATAACAAAGACTTAAACAAAAACGTACACGCCAACTTGTTGTTGCACACTGAAGCTTCTTTAGATTTATATAGTGTGGGGAAAGTCAGATTTGTACAGGTAATGCAAGGGGAAATGTTGGAAGTTGTCAGAAAGGCCACCCTCCCCGGTCAGTGCGCCGTGTGCAGGAACAAATGTATTGTGGATGATTAAGTTTCATGACAACTCCGGTAATTTTTTAATGTACCAGATATTTGACCAGTGAGGTGCGCATTTTGCAATGATTAACGAATGTGAATGCACTCACTACACTTTTGGTAGGTGCTGTTGTGTTAGTGGTTCAGAAACCCCAGTTCTGTAGCCTTAGTCACTGGACTTTACGAATATTAAAGAAAAAGGAGGACGGCGAGGAAGAAAATGGAAAGTAAAAAATGTTCTGGTCTGCATAAAATGACATTTGATGCAACACTTAATTTTTAAAGTAATTGGAAAGTATATGTACACAGTTACATTTTATTCTGCCACTTAAAATTTTGGCTATAGTAATTGTGAGCCATGTCATTACCGTATGCCTAAATGGTATTTATTAGTTTATCAAATTGTGTTTGGTGGGTAATATAGTTTTTGCAGACAACACTAAATTATTGAAGTCACTCTGAAAACTTTTTCAGCAACTTTCAAAGTGCATCCGTTGTCAGGAACCACGGCAGAAAATGCCTGCAAGGTCTTCCGGGTTCTTTTCACAGTGTAACAGGCTCCTGCGCCTGCTTTCACTAACCGTAACATTTTCATCCGTAATTGCTGGGCAGTTGGTGGCCAATTAGTCCAACTCTACGCCAGCAATGAGTATTTCCCCAGCAATGAGTATTTCCCCATCGGTGCGGATCATCTGGCAAGGCGTACATTGACAGATCGCAGGTTTGGGATTTAGCACATGCGCATGCGGAAATCCCAAACTTGCAGTCAATTTCAAAGGCGGTATGACAGCGTACTCTCAGAGTATGCTGTCACACCCACTGCAAAATCTGCCCCACTGTTTAAAAATAAAATGTTCCAATAATCATTATTTTCTGAAGTTTTGATAAAGAATCAGTATTGTTTTCAATAAACTCCTCCATACAAGCCATCATATTACTGTGTTTTTTACATATTCTCAAGGAACTCAATTAATTGATGGTGTTCAGCATGCAAACCATTTAAAATTCATTCTCGGGATGTGGGCATTGCTGCCAAGGCTGGCATTTATTGCCCATCCCTCGTTGCCCTTGAGAAGGTGGTCGTGGGCCTTCTTGTTGAACCACTGCAGTTCTTTGTAGCAGTTTGATACAACTGAGTGGTTTGCTAGGCCACTTTAGAGGACCGTTAAGAATCAACCACGTTGGTGTAGGACTGGAGTCAGATATAGGCCAGACCGTGTACATTACATAGAACTTTTCAGGACAGAAACAGGCCATTCAGCCCAACAGTTCTATGCTGGTGTTTTAGCTCCACACAATCCTCCTCTCCCTTACTTCAACTCACCCTATCACCATATTCTTCTATTCCTTTCTCCCTCGTGTACTTATCTAGCTTCCCCTTAAATGCATCTAAGCTATTCGCATCAACCACTGCATGTGGTAGCGAGTTCCACATTCTCACCACTCTGAGTACAGAAATGACTTCTGAATTCTTTATTGGATGCATAGACTTTTATAGGAAGATTCTGGATGACACCAATCCTGGAACTCAGGTTCTGAGGGCAGCCTGGAAATGGTCCTTTACCATCCTTCAGGCAGCTCTTCTGCTGCCATTTGTACTTGCTCCTCCTTATTTGTGTCGTATGCTTCATCTGCTCAAACCCTAACTCTACTTTCCTGGAACACATTGAGCAGCACCAGATATGAGGCAGTGATGCCAGGTAAGTTGGCTATTTGCAGAATGCTTAAATGAAATAAACAATCCTTAAGGGAAGAGAAAAATGGAAGAATAGTTACTGGCCTTTTTAAAACTGCCATCATCACTCTCTCCTCAAAAAATCCACTCTGGACACATTTTGTCCTTGTCACTTTGTAGGAATGTTGGGATCGATACCCTGACAAGAATATTCATCCAGGGCACCAAACAAATTCTTAACCCCTTTGCCTTAACTTCTTGTCAAGGTACTGTATAGGGTTTATACCTAGAATTAATGATGCTTAAATATGGTTCACTGAATTGTCTCACATCAACAAATTCAGATTATATTAACATTTACACCTGTCAGGATATGCTCTAGTTCCTGAGTGAATGAATGAATTCTGTCTTGCCAATTATCAAAGATGTTGCACAACAGTCATGAACTAACAATTGTTTATTAACCTTAGAATCACAGCAACACTTAACCTTAAATATTGTATATGCGACTAATTCATTACAACAGCAACTACACTTCAAAATGACTTAATTGGCTGTAAAGCACTTTGGGACGTCTTGAGGTCGTGAAAGGTGCTATATAAATGCAAGTCTTTTAATTAGAAGATAGGGTTAATTGACAAAATAAATAACGGAAGTTACAAAGGGCGTTCAGTTATGTCACAGTAATTCACCATTAACTGCTTGATGATTATAAATTTACGGTTAAGATAAGTGTCTTTTATATAAGATTTATATACCTTGGTGAGATTAATTTAGGATTAGACTCCTTCGATAGCTGATAAGTTAACAGCATTACATAGCCAGTCTATTGAATAGATTAAAGTCTATATGCTTGTAGTGAGCAATGTTTCCAGAACTTATACAACATCGTCCTTATGTATGAGCTGGTGTGGATGAACTGGTTGCCTCGACTTCCTCTGGGAGGATGGTGTTAGCCTTCTGAGATGTCAGAATGATGAACCTTCATCTGTAGAAGTGTTATCTGTTCCTCCTGGATCCTCTGCTTCTGGGTAAATTCACCTCCCACGCTAGTAGCTGTACCTGGACTAAATGTCTTAAATCTCACCTCCCTTGATCTCAGGGAATCTCCTGTATATCTCCTCCATTGATGTAAGGTAATGCAGCCATGCCTGTCCCCTGCCGGTTAGCGTCTGCTGCCTCCAGTTATGCACCACCCTGGCCTGCAAGAGGGAGGGAAGTGTGTCAGTGAGCGTGGTGCAATGTGTTTGGGTGATGTGCCTGCCATGGTTGAATAGCTGGCGTGTGTGCAAGCTGTGAGATGTGGGTGTGAGGCTTGCAGCAGTGCTAAGTGTGTGAGGGTGAGGTGAAGCTTTGACTGTGAGGTTTGAGTCCTGTTTGATAGGTAGGTGAGTGCTGGGGGTGTGGTGCATTGAGCAGTGTGTGAGGCTAGTGGTGCAGTTAGTGGGATTTGAAGATGAATTCACTGCCCTTGATCACTCGTGTGAAGTCATTGAACTTCTGCGGCACTTCATCCAGGTCCTAGGGGCTTGACTCTTGGCATCGACCGCCATGGTTATCTGCTCTCACTGCCTTTGCAGAGTTTGTCTGGAGGGCCTCCTCGTCCTCTGTGGATAGAGGACCTCTCTCCTCCTGTTCACCTCCTCCACCAAGGCCTCCAGTGCAGCGTCAGAGAACCTTGGAGCGCGCTCTCTCCCCTGTTACATCATAATTCAGTCTTCTTCCTGCTCAGACTCTCTTCCACAAACAGCAGCAACACCTGCTCCAGCCAGAATTCACCTCCCTTTTAGGGGGCACAAACTTGGGCCCCCTGCTGAGGTGTGCAGCCACTGAACAGCATGTTTAGCGCTGGCTGCATGCTTCAATCATTTAAATTAGCAGGCAGCACAAAGTTTACCTGCATCGGAAAAAACAGTTCGCGATCACTGCACCCTTTTTCTTGGGGCTATCGAATTTAGCCTCCGCAATTTCTAATTTTACAGAGACACCTTTCTACATATACTAGACAAAGAACTCCTACACCTTTTACTACAAAGACTACTACAAGAACTCCTTTACTCCCTAGCTTCTCAAGTCTTTGCTTACAAAACGGTCGCACACAGGTCCAGATAAGGCAGGACATTTTGTGTCCCCCTTAACATGCTGTCTCCAGGCCTGTGGTCTTGAAAGCCTGTCTTCTATTCCTGGTAAGGAATGTTGTGGTTGTATCAGGCTTCATAGTTTAATTAACGTTAGCCATTTTTCTCCCTAGCATTCAGCCTGACTTCTGAGTCCATTTTGAGGACACATTTGAAGCAATTCTTAGGGCATTTCTCCTACAATTTATTGCCTCATCTCCAACCTTCCTTTCCACTTGAAGGCTCTTCATCACTCCCAGCTTTGTGCCTATCTCTCCAAAAACTCCCTGTTCAAACACAGTCATTGTCAAAGTCATGAATGACATCCTCTATGACTATGATCCTGGTGCCTCATACCTCCTTGTCTTTCTGTGGAGTTTGGCATGGTTAATTATGCCATCCTCCTCCAATGCCTCTCCTCTGCCATCCAGCACCATGGGACTATCCTCACATGGTGCCATTCGTACCTATCCAAACTCAACCAGAGCATATCCAGAATTTCCCCTTTCCTGCACTGTCAATTATGGAGTCCCACAAGGATCTAGCCTTGGCTTTCTCCTTGATTTACATGCTACCCTTAAACAACATAACCTGCAGACATAGAGCCAACTTTCACATGTATGCTGTTGGCACCCAGCTCTATCTCTCCACCACTTCTGCCCCCTCCCCCCCTGCCCCCTCCCCCCAAGCACCAACCAAGTGCTTCAGTGCAATTAGACTGCTTGTCTGATGTCAGGTCTGAGTTACAGCTTCCTCCAGCCCAAGATCAGTAAGACCAAAACCACTGTCTTTTTTACCTCCCACAAATGTCCGTCTCTTGTCCCTGACGGCATCACTCTTCTACAGCCACTCTCTGAAGCTGAACCAGAACATTTGCAACCTTAGCATCCTGTCCGATCCTGACCAAGCTTTTAACCTCACATTTTATTCATCACCAAGACTGCCTTCTTCCATCTCTGCATTCATTGCCTGCCTCTACCTTTACCCCACCTCATCTGCCACCCTGAAACCCTTATACGTACCTTTGTCATGTCCAGACTTGACTATTCAAGCCTTTCTTGCTGGTCTCCCATTCTCCTTCCTCCATTAACTCCAACTTGCATTAAAATCTACCAATCATATTCTGTCCCACAATAAGCCCAACTCGGCCATCTTCTCCGAGCTTCTCTAGTTCCCCATCCCCTAATACATTAAAGTCTAAATCCTCATCTTTAATTCCCTCCGCAGCCTTTCTCAACCCTACCTCTGCAAACTCTTTCAGCCCTATAAGCCCTTATGAATATTCTGTTCCTCTGACTCTGGAATCCCACTCATCCTCCCCCTCCTTCTGCCCACCTTCCAACCATCTCATTCCTATTCTCTAGAACTCCCCCTTTAAATCTCTCTCCACCTTGAAAAATCTTCTCAAGGCCCATCTTTTCAACCAAGGTTGCAGGCACCCCTCCCAATCTCTCTCTCTTCCTGGCTCAGTGCCTATCCAGTCATTGGTGAATCAGCTTGGGACATTTATTAACGTTAAAGGTGCTACACAAGTTTAAGTTGTTGCCTCACGATTGACCACTGCTCGTGTAGATGTTAAATATTAAACAGCTTTTTGTGCAATTGGCTTGCTTAAGGTGATAAATGGCACATTCTGACCTCTGTATAACCTTTGTTAAAGATCAATCTAAGGTATGCAGTAATTTTCCATTTTTGATGTGCTTTCAAAGTCCTTCCCTGATTGTAGTTTTGTATTTTTGCCAGCGACGCTCACATCCCAGGAACAAATAAAAAAAATTATAATATGGCATTTTTCTCAATTATTTGATGATTAAAAACTACTTTTGAAGATCTTGTTGGGTCCCATTTATTTTTATTTGTTTCATTCTTAAGAATATCAGACTTGGGGAAACTCAATGATGACAAAAAGTAGGAAAGCTAAATAGTTAAATGTGCATGTATGCTTTTTAGGTGTTTTGTCCCACTAATCTTCCTGGCTCACAAGTTGAATTTGGTAACTTCTGCCAGTGAGATGGCAGGCTTAAAAATACCTGTGGTCTGCTCTATTAAAATTCTACTAGTTCCATGGGCCTTATTATAATTGTTCTCCCTCCCTTCCCCTGTGACTGCCTTCCTGGGATCATAAGCCATGACTACAGGGATGTCCCGATCACCAAATCAACCATCCTGATATATGGTCTGAGTTATCAGAACTGGTACAGTGAACAGCTTCCTGGGTAGGGGGTATTAACATGTATGCTAAGATGATTGGCATCACACAATAGCATGATGTTCATTAAATGAAAGCCTTCCTTACTAATGAAATTGAGGGGGGGTTTTTTATTCGTTTATGGGATGTGGGCGTCGCTGGCAAGGCCAGCATTTATTGCGCATCCCTAATTGCCCTAGAGAAGGTGGTGGTGAGCCACCTTCTTCAACCGCTGCAGTCCGTGTGGTGATGGTACTCCCACAGTGCTGTTAGGGAGGGAGTTCCAGGATTTTGACCCAGCGACGATGAAGGATCGGCGATATACTTCTAAGTCAGGATGGTGTGTGACTTGGAGGGGAACTTGGAGGTGGTGATGTTCCCATGCGCCTGCTGCCCTTGTCCTTCTAGGTCGTGGGTTTGGGAGGTGCTGCCGAAGAAGCCTTGGCGAGTTGCTGCAGTGCATCTTGTAGATGGTACACACTGCAGCCACGGTACGCCGGTGGTGGAGGGAGTGAATGTTTAAGGTTATCGTATGGGGCTTTCAATACCACATGTTCCATCAATCGTTCCTTGCACCTGTGGGAACCCTTCCAATCTATAGAGTTGGACTACTTGATCTCTTTGTTTCACCGGTTCCATGGACAAGGTAATAAAGTATGATGCCCATCTGAATAGAGCATCAGTGATCTTCTTTATGCAATAGCATGAGCTGCCTGATTTTTTCAGTTTTTTTGCCTCTCCCAGGAGATTACATGGGGGGGTACAGGGAAGGGATGTGCCTAGTCATGATGATCCAACCATCATGAGTGTGGGTCAGGCTTGCTGGACCAGTTGGTCTTTTCCTGCCCGTCAATTTCATATGCTCATAATGTAGCAGAGGTCATGTGAGAATGCCTCGGGTGGCATTGCAGTGGTCACTTTCACTGGTACAAACAATGCTGTTTTCCTGGTGGAAGTGGACTGCAGATATTCAACCAGCAGCTGGCTATACTCCCCAATAGCTTCTGGTGGAAGTGCAGCCTTCTGGGACTTTGACAGACAGAGAAATCTAAATAATATCTTCTCTAAGTCTGTGAATACTGTAGAGTGGATAATGTCTTCTGTGATGTTTCATTCTAACATCTTCTAATCTAGCCTCTTCCTTGTCCTCCTTCTCTTCATAGAACAGGAATAGCTAGATTTCCATTTAGAGATCCAGTGTCCCAGTACAGCTTTCTCAAGTCCTCACAAAAACTGTCAGAAGAAGTCATCAGAGAAACTCTAGAGCAAGAACTAACCAAATGTCGCCGTTTAGGTAAAGATTCTGCAAGCTGCAGTCAGGTAATCCAAAATCCTCCATGTTTCTCAGGGGAATGCAGCAAGAGCCAGGTCCGTGGCACTACGAGTGGCTCAGCTGCACAGGAGGGGAGGAAAAAGAGTGGGAGAGCAATAGTGATAGGGGATTCTATCGTAAGGGGAACAGATAGACGTTTCTGTGGCCGCAGACATGTCTCCAGGATGGTATGTTGCCTCCCTGGTGCCAGGGTCAAGGATGTCACTGAGCGGCTGCAGGACATTCTGAAGGGGCAGGGTGAACAGCCAGAGGTCGTGGTCCATATCGGTAACAACGACATAGGCAGAAAGAGGGACGAGGTCCTACAAGCAGAATATAGGGAGCTAGGAAATAAATTAAAAAGCAGGACCTCAAAGGTAGTAATCTCAGGATTACTCCCAGTGCCACGTGCTAGCGAGAGCAGAAATAGGAGAATAGACCAAATGAATGCGTGGCTGGAGAGATGGTGTAGGAGGGAGAGATTTAAATTCCTGAAGCATTGGGACCGATTCTGGGGAAGGTGGGACCTGTGCAAGCTGGACGGGTTACACCTCGGCAGAACTGGGACCAATATCCTCGCAGGGGGATTTGCTAGTGCTGTTGGGAAGGATTTAAACTAGTTTGTCTGGGGGCTGGGAACCTAAGTGTGGGCCCAGAATGGAGAGAAACAAAGCTGGAAGTGCAAGTTAGAAAAGTAGTCAGCAAAACTAGTAGGGAGCAGAAACAAAGGCCAACAGTAAAGAGGGTCAAAGTGCAGAAAAATGTTAAACAGTCAAAGTTGAAGGCACTTTATCTAAATGCACGTAGCATTCGCAACAAGGTGGATGAATTAATGGCACAAATAGAAGTAAATGGGTATGATGTAAATGCCATTACAGAGACATGGTTGCAGGGTAACCAAAGCTGGGAACTGAATGTTCCAGGGTACTCAACATTTAGGAAGGACAGACAAAAAGGAAAAGGAGGTGGTGTAGCGCTGTTAATAAGGGATGAGATCGGTATGATAGAGATAAAAGATCTTTGCTCGGCAGATCGTGACGTAGAACTAAAATCAGTTTGGGTGGAGCTAAGAAACAGCAAAGGCGAAAAACATTTGTGGGAGTTGTGTGTAGGCCACCAAACAGTAGTGGTAATGTAGGGCACAGTATCAATCAAGAAATTAGAAGTGCATGTAACAAGGGCAATACGGTACTCATGGGAGACTTTAATCTACATATTGACTGGGCAAATCAAATTACCACTAATGGTGTGGAGGACAAATTCTTGGAACGCATGCGAGATGGTTTCCTGGATCAGTATGTGGAGGAACCAACCAGGGAACAGGCTATTCTGGATCTGGTACTGTGTAATGAGAAAGGGCTAATCAATAATCTTGTGTTAAAGGGGCCTTTAGGGACAAGTGACCATAATATGATTGAATTTTACATTAAGTTTGAGAGTGATGTAGTCCAATCTGAAACTAAGGTCTTCAATCTAAACAGAGGAAACTACAAGGGTATGAGGGACAAGTTGGTCATGGTAGATTGGGAGACTACACTAAAAGGTATGAAGGTGGATATACAATAGCTAACATTCAAGGAAATAATGCATAATTTGCAACAAACATATATTCCTCTAGGGCATAAAAACCCAAAAGGAAAAGTGATCCAACCATGGCTAACAAAAGAAATTAAAGCTAGTATTAAGTCAAAGGAGGAAGCTTATAAAGTTGCCAGAAAAAGCGGTCAGCCTGAGGATTGGGATCTTTTTAGAAATCAGCAAAGGGGGACCAAGAAATTGATAAAGAAAGGGAAAATGGAATATGAGCACAAACTAGCGAAAAATATAAAAACGAATTGTAAAAGCTTCTATGGGTATGTGAAAAGGAAAAGACTGGTGAAGGTAAATGTAGGTCCTTTACAGTCAGAGACGGGAGAATTTATAATGGGGAATGAGGAAATGGCAGAGAAATTAAATAAATACTTTGTTTCTGTCTTCACGGAGGAAGACACAAAAAACCTCCCAGAAATACAAGAAAACCAAGGGTGTGGCGAGAATGAGGAACTTAAAGAAATTATTATTAGTAAAAAACAGTACTAGCAAAATTAATGGGACTAAAAGTCGATAGATCCCAAGGACTGGATGACCTACATCCTAAGGTTTTGAAAGAGGTGCCATTGGGATAGTGGACACATTGGTTGTCATCTTCCAAAATTCTATAGATTCTGGAACGGTTCCTGCAGATTGGAGGATAGCAAATGTAACCCTGCTATTTAAGAAAGGAGGGAGAGAGAAATCGGGGAACTACAGACCTGTTAGCCTCACATCAGTAGTTAGGAAAATGCTGGAATCTATTATAAAGGATGCAATAACTGGGCACTTAGAAACTAATAGTAAGATTGGGCAGAGTCAACATGGATTTATGAAAGGGAAATCCTGTTTAACAAACCTATTGGAGTTCTTTGAGGATGTAACTACTGGAGTAGACAAAGGGGAACCGGTAGATGTGGTGTATTTGGATTTTCAGAAGGCCTTCGATAAGGTCCCACACAAGAGGTTGGTGAACAAAATTAGGGTACATGGAATTGGGGGTAATATACTAGCATGGATTGAGAATTGGTTAATAGACAGAAAACAAAGAGTAGGGATAAATGGGTCTTTTTCAGGATGGCAGGCTGTGACTAGTGGGGTACCGCAAGGATCGGTGCTTGGGCCCCAGCTATTCACAATCTATATCAATGATTTGGATGAGGGGTCTAAATGTAACATTTCCAAATTTGCTGATGATACAAAGCTAGGTGGCAATGTCAGTTGTGAAGAGGGTATAAAGAGGCTTCAAGGGGATCTCGACAGGCTCAGTGAGTGGGCGAGAACATGGCAGATAGAGTATAATGTGGATAAATGTGAAGTTATCCACTTTGGTAAAAAAAACAGAAAGGCAGAGTATTTCCTAAATGGTGAAAGGTTGGGGAATGCAGATGCTCAAAGGGACCTGGGTGTCCTTGTACATGATCACTGAAAGTGAATGTGCAGGTGCAGCAAGCCATTAGGAAGGCAAATGGTATGCTGGCCTTCATTACAAGAGGATTTGAGTACAGGAGTAAAGAAGTCTTACTCCAATTATACAGGGCCTTGGTGAGACCACACCTGGAGTACTGTGTACAATTTTGGTCTCCTTACCTAAGGAAGGATATACTTGCCATCGAGGGAGTGCAACGAAGGTTCACGAGATTGATTCCTGGGATGGCGGGACTGTCATATGAGAAGAGATTGAGTAAACTAGGCCTGTATTCTCTTGAATTCAGAAGAATGAGAGGGGATCTCATTGAAGCATACACAATTATTACAGGACTTGATAGGGTGGATGCTGGGAGAATGTTTCCTTTGGCTGGGGAGTCTAGAACCAGGGGCCACAGCCTCAGGATAAAGGGCAGGCCATTCAGGACTGAGATGAGAAGAAATTTCTTCACACAGAGGGTGGTGAATCTTTGGAATTCTCTACCCCAGAGGGCTGTGGAGGCTCAGTCATTGGGTATATTCAAAACAGAAGTCGATAGATTTCTGACTAGTAAGGGCATCAAGGGATATGACGATAGGGCCGGTGAATGGAGTTGAGGCAGAAGATCAGCCATGATCTCATTGAATGGCGGAGCAGGCTCGAAGGGCCGAATGGCCTACTCCTGCTCCTATTTCTTATGTTCTTCTGTAGGTGTCTGCCTCAGGAACACTGCAGTGGTGCTCATATCGCCACTTATATAGTAGCGTTATTCTCAGAGGTCAAGTTTAGGCTATAATTAGGGGATTCAGACACCTAGGCCATTCCCACTTGCCCTCACTTACATACAGCAGGGTGGGCTCTGGGTGCCAGTACTGAAGACTGGTGCATTTTAAGGAGGAGAATCTTAGTGCAACAATTTTGGGGTGGTATGCCATACCATCACATTCTACAGGTTTTCTGGCAAACACTGCCTGAAAAAAGGTGTTTAAAAATAAGGAAAATCCAGCCCCAGATGTCTTGCCAAATGATTCCAGTAGCCAACACTAGGTTCTGCTCTGTGCCCTCCTCCTGTTCTTCATGCTTCTCTTTGCCATCTCCGTGATGTGCCAGGTGGTCTTCTCTGCCTGATTCTCCACGATAATACCTCTTTGCAGGGCAAAATTGTATAGCATATACCAACAATCCTTGAAACCCTTGCCAGGCTGTATTGTAGAATGCTCCCAGATCTGAAGCACTGCTTGAATCTACTAATGGGTATACACGATGATCAGTATTATAGATACCAGCACCTCATTATTCCTGTACTCATCTGGTGTCCTGGGATATTGTAAAGGTGCTATGAGTTGTGGCTCCACAGGGTGACCTGAATCATCAAGGAGTCCCCCTGAAATTTGCCTTTGTGGATCAAATAATGGTGGGACAGCGGACTGCCTTAAAATTAAGACACTGTGACATATAGGACCAAATGGGCACAATCTTTAACCCTCTGGGCCACTCCATAAAATTGCATGAGATTCTTCATCAGAATGCTTGTCCAAGGGGAAAGAGATGAAATTGTTTGCTCAATCAAACAAGGCATTGGTCACTTGCTTGACACAACTATCGACAGCTGATTGGCTGATGGTTGATGATGTCCCCAGTGGAAGCCTAAAAATATCTCAAAACATAAAAGCTCAGGGCAGTTGTGACCTTGACAGAATTACTGGCAGCGTAGTTTTGCTGCAGGTCTGGCTGGAGTATGCAGCCTAACTATATCATAGTGTCCTTTGTAAATTGCACCCATGCAAGGGGTGCTCCTCTGATGTATGTGTGCCTCAGTCTGTAGATTCTGGTGTGGGGTGTGTGTGGATACAGAGTGCTTCTGTTGTAGCCTGACCTGCCTGGCATCCTTCCATTGGCTCTTCTCATATTTCTCCAGGATACAAAGATATGAGAGGATTGCCGTTGGGAAACCTACTATTGCACTCTTTGAGCAGTTGCGAGGGTGGGGAGTGTGGAGCAATGGCAAAAAATATAATTGGCACAAAGGCTCCTAAAAACTTAAATCACAACAGGGAAAAAAAGCAAACAAAACTGTTGATAAATGGCCTTGCAACTTGACAATTTTTTTTTTACTATGCTCCTTAAACTTATTTATTTATAAGCTCAGTGCCTAGCAGCCCAGTTTATATGTGTGAGTAATGAAAATCATGCTAATCAGCTGCAAGTAACAGAAAATCCTTTGTAGAATGTCATGATATAATTTTAGCTTTATCTGCATACATCTGGCCACAAACTGCCAGATGCTTCCTGCACACATGAAAAATTGGAATGCAAAATCAAGACAGATCCAAAAGTGGGTGGGAATCCAGTATAACGAACCTTTCTGAAAAAAGTTCTTTAATGCTTCATGTTGACACACTCATATAAGATGGCTACTGTCCTGGGCTCTTGGATGGCACACATCTACTCTTACATTCCTCTTTCCAACATGTGTCACTTTTATATCTGCTTGCAGGAAAAGACTGCACTTAACAGAAGGCAGTACATGCAGACAGGAGGAGGTTCTCCCAAGCTGCAAACCTTGACTGCTTATGAGAAGATTATTATTATTAGAGGCCTGGACTAATAATCCAGAGACGTGAGTTCAAATCCTACCACGGCAGCTGTGGAATTTAAATTCAGTTAATTAAATAAATCTGGAATAAAAAGCTAGTATCAGTAATGGTGCCCATGATTGTCGTAAAAACCCATCTGGTTCACTAATGTCCTTTAGGGAAGGAAATCTGCCGCCCTTACCTGATCCGGCCTATATGTGACTCCAGACCCACAGCAATGTGGTTGACTCTTAACTGCCCTCTGAAATGGCCCAGCAAGCCACTCAGTTACCACTTGGAAGAAGCACCGAGGGTAGCAAGGGTACAGAATGTAATCTGGGTGGAGGACTTCAATGTCCATCACCAAGAGTGGCTTGGTAACACCACCACTGACCGAGCTGGCCGAGTTCTGAAGGTCATAGCTGCCAGACTGGGCCTGTCGCAGGTGGTGCGAGAACCAACACGAGGGAAAAACATACTTGACTTCATCCTCACCAATCTACCTGTTGCAGATGCATCTTTCCATGACAGTATTGGTAGTAGTGACCACCACACAGTCCTTGTGGAGACGAAGTCCCGTCTTCACACTGAGGACACCCTCCATTGTATTGTGTGGCACTACCACCGTGCTAAATGGGATAGATTCAGAACAGCTAAAAACTGGGCATCCATGACGCGCTGTGGATCATCAGCAGCAGCAGAATTGTATTCCACCACAATCTGTAACCTCGTGTCTGGCATATCCCTCACTCTACCATTACCATCAAGCCAGGTGACCAACCCTGGTTCAATGAGGAGTGTAGAAGATCATGCCAGGAGCAGCACCAGGCCCACCTAAAAATGAGGTGCCAACCTGGGGAAGCTGCAACACAGGACTACATGCATGCTAAACAGCGGAAGCAGCATGCTATAGACAGAGATAAGCGATACCACAACCAATGGATCAGATCAAAGCTCTGAAGTCCTGTCGCATCCAGTCATGAATCTGGTGGACCTTTAAACAACTGACGGGAGGAAGAGGCTCCATGAACTTCCCCATCCTCAATGATGGTGGAGCCCAGCACGCGAGTGCAAAAGACAAGGCTGAAGCGTTTGCAACCATCTTCAGCCAGAAGTGCCAAGTGAATGATCCATCTTGGCCTCCTCCTGAGGTCTCCGCCATCACAGAAGCCAGTCTTCAGCCAATTCGATTCACTCCACGTGATATCAAGAAACGGCTGAGCGCACTGGATACAGCAAAGGCTCTGGGCCCCGACAATATCCCGGCTGTCGTGCTGAAGACTTGTGCTCTAGAACTAGCCGCGCCTCTAGCCAAGCTGTTCCAGTACAGCTATAACACTGGCATCTATCCGACAATGTGGAAAATTGCCCAGTATGTCCTGTCCACAAAAAACAGGACAAATCCAATCTGGCCAATTACCACCCCATCAGTCCACTCTCAATCATTAGCAAAGTGATGGAAGGTGTCGTCGACAGTGCTATCAAGCGGCACTGACTCACCAACAACCTGTTCACCGATGCTCAGTTTGGGTTCCGCCAGGACCACTCGGCTCCAGACCTCATTACAGCCTTGGTCCAAACATGGACAAAGGAGCTGAATTCCAGAGGTGAGGTGAGAGTGACTGCACTTTGACATCAAGGCAGCATTTAACCAAGTGTGTCATCAAGGAGCCCTAGTAAAACTGAAGTCAATGGGAATTGGGGGGAAAACTCTTCACTGGTTGGAGTCATACCTAGCACAACGGAAGATGGTTGTGGTTGTTGAAGGCCAATCATCACAGCCCCAGGACATCGTTGCAGGAGTTCCACAGGGCAGTGTCCTAGGTCCAACCATCTTCAGCTGCTTCATCAATGACCTTCCCTCCATCATAAGGTCAGAAGTGGGGATGTTCGCTGATGATTGCACAATGCTCAGTTCCATTCGGAACTCCTCAGTTATTGAAGCAGACCATGCCCGTGTGCAGCAAGACCTGGATGACATTCAGGCTTGGGCTGATAAGTGGCAAGTAACATTCACACCGCACAAGTGCCAGGCAATGACTATCTCCAACAAGAGAGCATCTAACCACTGCCCCTTGACATTCAACAGCATTACCATCGCCAAATCCCCCAACATCAACATCCTTGGGGTCACCATTGACCAGAAACTTAGATGCACTGCAGCAACTCGCCAAGGCTTCTTCGGCAGCACCTCCCAAACCCACGACCTCTACTACCTAGAAGGACAAGGGCAGCAGGCGCTTGGGAACACCATCACCTCTAAGTTCCCCTCCAAGTCACACACCATCCTGACTTGGAAATATATCGCCGTTCCTCCCTAACAGCACTGTCGAAGTACCTACACCACATAAACTGCAGCGGTTCAAGAATGCGGCTTACCACCACCTTCTCAAGGGCAATTAGGGATGGGCAATAAATGCTGGCCTTGCCAGCGATGCTCACATCCAAGGAACAAATAAAAAAAAGATTCAACATAGATGTAGAAGGTGACGATCCTGTTTGAGTATCCTGAGTATCCTGACATCCCAAGTGGAGTGTGGAAAGAAAGGATTAAAAAAAAATTGGTTGAAGGGCAATAAATAACAGGTACTTATTCCCCTTTTCCTCCTTGTACTTCTTCCTCCACGCCATTCCTTTCCTTCATCCCTGACTCCCTTCCTTTGTCACTCCTCCCCTTGCCCGTCATCCCTAACCCTTCATACTGTAAGAAATAGCTGTTAGATTCAAAGATGGGTTTTAATTCTTAGAACAGAGACTGACAACATGCAGCCAGGAACAGATAGCAGAAATGCCAGCAAGGTCGAATATCAAGCATCAAAAGACAAATAGAAGTGATAAGGGAATCAGGGTGGTGGGATAATAGACAAAAATGGAGCCGAAAAGTCATAAAATGTCCTTGAAGAAACATAACAAAACATTCCTCAGAAAGATAAGAGGGAGGCCTCGTCAGCCATGCAGAAAGGGACGGCGAGGGTTGCCTTCCCGCTTCACAATTGGACAATAGGATGGGGGATCAAATGATTGACACCAGGTGATTACCAGCCCACTGAAATTACTATAAATATAGACGACCGAGAGAGGAAATCAGGCAGTTAGAGATGAAGGCTTCCCCGAGGTGGCTACGGCCTAACACCTTGGTCAAGTTTAGCCTCTGAGGTGGCTGACGGCCTAACACCTCCAACAGCTCGATGGATGACCCAACGGAAGTGACCGCTGCAGCAGACTGCAGGAAACCACCCAATCCGAGTCCACCGTACTGCCTCCCCGTCCGTCCGGTCGTGGCATTCCGATTCGGGAGTCATAGATCGCTCTCTACTGTCACGGGTTGTACGTCTATTATTCTTAGCTTAAACCATATGGAGTATCTGATTATGCTTTAAAACTGTAGCTCTTTAATAAAAGCCTTGCAACTGCTAAAACCCTTTGGGTAATCTGTGTGTGGCTTGTGATCCTAATCTTACAGTACTACTCTCCCTCTCTGCTCCTACACTTCCTCCTCCTACCTCTACACCCTCTCCTTCCTCCTCCCTCCCCTCATTCCTCCTTATCTTCTTCCTCTCCTTCCTCCTCCCTCCCCTCCTTCCTCCCCATCTTCTTTTCCTCCTTCCTACCCTCTTCTTACTCCCTCCTTTCCTTTGCCCTCTTCCACCTTCCTCCCCCTCCTTCCAATCCCTCTTCCTTCCTTCCTCTTGTGGAAAACAGGCAAAGAGAATGGCCAGAAAGAGAAAACAAGTGAGCCTCAGATCTTTTATTTCTCTCTTAGTTATTATCCACATTCTGTGTGGAGCTGTGGATGCTTGGCTCTCCACATGCATATGGAAGATTGTTATATTACAAAAAGGATATAGAAGCACTGGAGACAGTGCAAAATATATTTACAAGGATGATACCAGAACTGAGAGGGTATAACTCTCAGAAATGGCTGAACAGGCGGGGGCTCGTTTCTCTAGAAAAGAGAAGACTGAGAGGTAACCTGATTGAGGCATTTAAAATTATGAGGTAGAGAAGATGTTTCCACTTGTGGGGAGTCCAAAACTAAGGATCATAAGTACATGATAATCACTAATAAATCCAATAAGGAATTCAGGAGAAACCTTTTTACTCAGAGAGTGGTGAGAATGTGGAACTCGCGACCACATGGAGTGGTTGAGGCGAATAGCACAGATGCATTTAAGGGGAACTAGATAAGTACATGAAGGAGAAAGGAATAGAAGGATATGTTGATCAGGTGAGATCTGTTGGGCCGAATGGCCTGCTTCTATGCTGTAAATACTATATAATCCTATGTACGAAGCTCTTAGTTTGGTTATTTACTGTATAATTTGTTTGGGAAGTGCCTGAATAGCTTCCTTCTGTGCCGTAAATTTCTATGATTCTACTGGGAAGTGGGATTAGGCTGGATAGCTTTTTCTCGACCGGCGCAGACACAATGGGCCGAATGGCCTCCTTCTGTGTCATAAATTTAGCTGATTCTCTGATTCTATGGAAGAATCCATGGTAAATGCAAGCTTTTAGAGGGCAGAAGAGGAGACTAGTAAATGCCATTCTGTGCTGGGTAAATAAAGGAATAGTAACAGAGAATTGGAGGTGATTTTGCAGAGGTACAGCCCATTTCTTCCACACTGAAATGCATTCTTAGGAATTTCTATTTTTACACAGAGTGAGAATGTTATTTGTAAATGTGCCTATCTTGTGTAATATAAATGTGTTCCTTCAAACTATTGTGGCAATATTTTCAGAAGAAATCCTTTGTTTACACTTTAAACCTTAGAATTTCAATAAAGTGGGGCAAGACATTTGAAGATTCATTGGCCGAATGTGGAGCAAAGACTGCAGCCAATGTGCTTATTCCATGCACAATATAAGTTTCACAGAGAAAGGTGATTAATTTGTTTTCTCCTTTTACATAATAAGGAAAAGCAATACTGAAGGAGATCCTATTGGGGCCAGCCAGGATAAGATTATTGTTACTTTTTCTATTTTAACAATATCTCTATAACGTGCATGTAGGGATTCGTACTTCTCCAGTTGTTCTGCATATCCTGATAATATAACTGGCCAAGTTCCATCATGTTAAGTGCTGTAGTTACCAAGTTACTCTTCTGCCATATCTTTTTGACCCTTTGATCTAACAGTTGTATGATTACTGATTGCAGTCCAGCAATCTGTCCTCTAACAGATGACTAGGATTGCTGAAGCACCATCCTGGGGGAGTGGCAGTGGCTCCATGGAGCACAAACCTGCTGTCCTCTCTCAGGTGACAGCATTCGTCCTCCACCACTGCCACTCCACCAGTGCCCTCACTGTTGCCGGTCAGCCAGCCAGGCCAGACTGCTGCTGCCCATGCTGAGGTGATGCAGTCTGCAGCTGGGCCTTCTAGGCCCTGAGCTGCTCGAGGTCATTCTGCAAGGCCAACTGCAGTCTCCCCTACTGAAAGCCAGCAGCCTTCCATCAGCCATGCTGCAGTCACGTGACTATAGCACTTCGTAGGAGCACTAGGACAGGAAAAGGCACATGGAAGACAGGCACTAAGGGAATGCACAAGGGTGATAAGTTGACTTTGTTCTGTAGTATTGGATTGAATTATTTATAAATTTGGTTTGGAATGTTTGTTTTACGGTGGCTTTCATTTCAGTATTGTGGCCAAGCGGATGCCGTGATGTTCCGTGACAGAGGGATGGTAAGGTGGGGAGGTGTTGAGCAATGGGGATCTGGCGTTTCATTCAGGGGAACCAGAGTCTGATGATGCGCTCACAGACAGCCCGTCCGGAACGTGGATTTGCAGGCTGGCTCCTCCATTCCTCCTCCTCCTCCTCCTCTTCTTCCTCCTTCTCCTCCTCCTGAGGTGGTCGCGGAACCCATGGTGGCAAGGGCTGCACCCTCATGATAGCCAAGTTATGGAGGATGCAGCAGACCACCACGAAATGGGACACCCGATCCGGCGAGTACTGGAGGGCTCCTCCTGAGCAGCCAAGGCAGCGGAACCATTACTTTAGCACCCCGATGGTCTGCTCGATGACGTTCCTCGTGGCAGCATAGCTGTCATTTTATGAGTGCTGGCCACGAGTGGTGGGGTTGCGGAGGGGAATCATCAGCCAGGTGTAGAGCGGCTAGCCCTTGTCGCCGAGCAGCCACCCTCAAGTTCAACGTGGTGGCTGGAAGATTGGTGGCACAGCGGACTGGCGCAGGATTAACGCATCATGACTGCTGCCAGGATAGCGGACATTCACCAGTATTATGTGCTGGGCATGGTCGCACACCAAATGCACGTTAAGTGAGTGGCACCCTTTGCGGTTACGGAACATTTCACCATTGAGATGCGGTGCCCGCAAAGCCATGTCTGTGCGGGCGATGGCCCCCTGCACCATGGGAAAGCCCGATATCCTGGCAAAGCCACGTGCGCACTCCTCCTGCTTCTATGTTTAGAGAAAAGACAATGAAGAGTACAGAGCCTCTGTGACCTCTCCGATGCGGTGATGGACGGCGAACTGTAAGATGTTTGCTATGTTGCCTGTTCCAACCTGGAAGGATCCACCAGCGAAAAAAGTTCACGGTCATGGTCATCTTGAGGGCCATTGGCAGAGCTGTCGTCACCTTGCTCTGAGGCTTCAGGTTTGTTTCCAAGAGGTGGCAGAGTTCTGTGACCATCTCCTTGGTGAAGCGGAGCCACCGAACACACTACTCCTGGATTTGGTGCAGGTAGGAGAAGTGCTCCCTGAAGACCCTAGGTGGGTAAGGCCTCCTGCTGAGAGCCCTCCTCCCCCTCCTCCTCCTCCCTCTGCGAGCAGCTTGTCTTCTTTGCTGCTTCTGCTCCATCTCCCTGTCATGCTGCAGCGCGAGGGGGATGACTGGGAACAAGTGGTGTACTCAGAGGCCTTCCAGTAGCAGCCAATGCCTTCCCAATGTCCAGCGTCACTCCCTTCGCACTTTAACAACTTTTTAAATGTCTTCCAGCAACCCAGTACACCTACAAACTCTGCACGAGCCAGTACAAAAGCAATAATCAACTTACCTGCAAGTTGGATGTATCCCTTTAAATAGCTCTGGGATGGGGAGTCCCTCATGCAAACGAACGCGCGTTCAGCTGTGCGTGTATAGGAGAGGGCATTGAATGGAACAGCGATGTTGAAAATGGCAGATCATGCATCAAGTCAGCGATACATGCTGACTGATGTCACGATCTGCCTACTCTGCATACCACCAGCACACGCACGTACCACCCGCACGATCGCCCGCACCAAGATGGCGAACAGCGCAGGCCATGCCAGAAGAGGGCGGAAGCGAGGTGGACGCCATTTGTTTTTAAACGGCCATAACTACCAGCCCTATGGTGCCGAATTTCACGGCCCTGGAGTACTGGAACAGTTCTGGTCTCCATATTATAAAATGGACATGGAAGCACTGGAGAAGGTGCAAAAAAGATTTGCTAGAATGATATCAGAACTGAGAGGTTATGCCTATCAGGAAAGATTGAACAGGCTGTGGCTCTTTTCTCTAGAAAAGTGAAGACTGAGGGGTGACCTGATAGAGGTCTTTAAGATTATGAAAGGGTTTGATAGGATAGACAGAGAGAAGATGTTTCCACTTGTGGGTGAGACCAAAATTAGGGGCCATAAATAAAGATAGTCACTAATAAATCCAATAGGGAATTCAGAAGAAACTTCTTTACCCAGAGAGTGGTTAGAATGTGGAGCATAAGAAATAGGAGCAGGAGTAGGCCATTCGGCCCCTCGAGCCTGCTCTGCCATTCAATAAGATCATGGCTGATCTTCTACCTCATCTCCACTTCCCTGCACGATCCCCATATTCCTTGATTCCCTTAATATCCAAAAATCTATCGATCTCTGATTTAATATACTCAACAACTGAGCCTCCACAGACCTCTAGGGTAGAGAATTCCAAAGGTTCACCACCCTCTGAGTGAAGAAATTTCTCCTCATCTCAGTCCTAAATGGCCGACTCCTTATTCTGAGACTGTGACCCCTGGTTTTTGACTCCCCAGCCAGGGGAAACATCCTCCCTACATCTACCTTGTAAAGTCCTGTAAGAATTTTGTATCTTTCAATGAGATCATCTCTCATTCTTCTAAAAGCCAGAGACTATAGGCCTAGTCTACTCAATCTCTCCTCATAGGACAAACCCCCCATTCCAGGAATCAGTCTGGTGAACCTTTGTTGCACTCCCTCTATGGCAAGTATATCCTTCCTTAGGTAAGGAGACCAAAACTGTACACAATACTCAAGGTGTGGTCTCACCAGGGCCCTATATAATTGCAGTAAGACATCTTTGCTCTTATACTCAAATCCTCTTGTAATAAAGGCCAACATACCATTTGCTTTCCTAATTGCTTGCTGTACCTGCAAGTTAACTTTCAGTGATTCGTGTGCAAGGACATCCAGGTGCCTCTGAACATCAACATTTCCCAATCTCTCATCATTTAAAAAATACTCTGCTTTTCTATTTATCCTACCAAAGTGGATAACTTCACGTTTCTCCACATTATGTTCCATTTGCCATGTTCTTGCCCACTCACTTAGCCTGTCTATATCCCCTTGAAGCCTCTTTGCATCCTCCTCACAACTTACATTCCCACCTAGTTTTGTATCATCAGCAAACTTGGATATAATACATTTGGTCCCCTCATTCAAATCATTGATATAGATTGTGAATAGCTGAGGCTCAAGCACTGATCCTTGCGGTACCCTACTAGTTACAGCCTGCCAACCCAGAAATGACCCATTTATTCCTACTCTCTGTTTTCTGTCCGTTAATCAATCCTCAATCCATGCTAGTATATTACCCCCAATCCCATGAGCCCTAATTTTGTTTAATAACTACTTGTGTGGGACCTTATCGAATGTCTTCTGAAAATCCAAATACACCACTTCCACTGGTTCCCCCTTATCTATTCTGTTAGTTACAACCTCAAAAGACTCTAACAGATTCGTCAAACATGATTTCCCTTTCATAAATCCGTGTTGACTCTGCCCAATCCTATTATTATTTTCTAAGTACCCTGTTACCACGTCCTTAATAATAGGTTTCTAGCATTTTCCCTACTAGTGATGTCAGAATAACTGATCTGTAGTTCTCCGTTTTCTCTCTCCCTCCTTTCTTAAATAGTGGGGTTACATTTGCCACCTTCCAATCCGTGGGAACCGTTCTAGAATCAATGGAATTTTGGAAGATGACAACCAATGCATCCACTATCTCTATAGCCACCTCTTTCAAAACCCTAGGATGTAGGCCATCAGGTCTAGGGGATTTATCGGCTTTCAGTCCCATTAATTTCTCCAGTACTGTTTTTTTACTAATACTAATTTCTTTCAGTTCCTCATTCTCGCTAGACCCTTGGTTCTCCACTATTTCCAGGAGGTTTTTTGCGTCTTCCGTGAAGACAGACACAAAGGGATCAATTTTAATAGCCCTGAGGAGGCGGGTTTGGAGGCAAGTCTGTTGGGAAAATCGGGAAAAATGGCTTCAGACACCCAACCCGCCTCCATCCCGCCCCCAACCGATTTTCCTGAGTGTCTGTTTAGCTGCTCCCAAACTGACCCGTCTTCAACCGATGGGATAGGTAGTTAAGGCAGTTAACAGCCTGTTAACTGCCTTGCTAATCTTATTTTCATCGTGGTTTCCCATTTTCCTGCTTCTGGCTCCTGTTTCCCGATTAGTCAGAACAGGCCAGATTCAAGGAGACGAGTTGCTGGAGGACATGATTTGTATGCATTGGTGGAGCACTTTAAAAGCGTCCCTGACACATGGCTGACATTCAAATGCAACAACCTTGCTGTTGTAGGTATGGGATAACATTTTGCACTTCTGACTGTTCAAGCTGACATCCATCTGCAGTGTGTCATGAATGGAATTATTTCAGGCCACTTCAACTGTGCGCTTGCAAGATTGTTACCTCAAATGAAATCTATAGCAAGGGGATGGGAAACATTTATGCCCTCTCATTCTGGTCCTCATAATTGGGGGAGTAGCAGCCGCGTGGCTCACCACAGATCTTCCTGGGAAGAGGAGTAGGAGGAGGACGAGGGGAGCCTTGCATGCCCTGTTGTGACCAATGCAGCATCCCTCCAGTTCACTGCTGCCCGTCAACCAGGGTATGCACACTGCCATGCCACACTACCATAAGCTTACTCTTCGACCATAGGTGGCCACCATATGGCTCTGTAATTGCAGGCGACACTTGTCCAATGTCATACTTCATCTCTGCTAGACCGTCTTATTTCCTATCACTTTTACCATCAGTATTACAAATGTAAGTCGCCCTGAGCCCTCAATGCGCTTTTGCCATTTCCCAGAATACATAGGCCACACAATCAACTGTTTGACATAATTTATCTTTAACACATGACAAAATATACCAACAACAGTCAGAGAAAAAGAAACATCACCCAAGTGAGTCCCCTTGTGACTATAGGTGCTAAATCTTTCTCTTACGCGTGCTTCTACGTGGTGCTTCCCCTGTGGCTTCAGCAGATGTAGAGGCACCTTGCTGACTAGGATGCTGCGCCTGCTTAGATGCCTTTGGCGGGTGTCCTCTGGGTTTTGGAGCCTGAGAGGGCTCTTCAACAGTCTGCTCTTCCTGCGGCTGTGCAGGGGCTGAAACAGCCATCTCAGTTGTCTCTGCAAAGTGGGTCTCTGACCAAGGGCCTCCACAGTGGCATGGTCGTGCAAGCACTTTGTGAGGAGCCCACACTTTCTTCTGTCCTGCCATCAACATCCCTCTCATGGGTCAGCCGCACCTCAGTGCTGGCAAGTGGCAGGAGAGCACCTTGCTGCACTTCAGGGGGGCCATGAGGACCCATATCTGCACTGGCAGTCCTCTTCAAAAGGACATCCATGAAGCTCTGGTCTCTCTGCTCAATAGCTGCCCATCGCTCCTCCAGAGATGTCATTCTATTCTGAACAGTCACCATGTTTTCCTGACTCTGGTGACTTATTTCCCTCCATGGCCATAGCCATCCTTTCCACTGAGGTATCCAGCCTTTCCACGGAGGTTGCCATCCTATCCATGGTGGTGCGTTCATACACCATTGCCTCCACCACGTCAGTGCTGATGTTACAGAAGGACTCCTCCATTCTCTCCACACTCGCACTAACCCTAGAGGCAAACCCTTCCAGAGACACCTGCACTTGTTCCTGTGTTTCACAAACCGCTCTTTTTCTGGATGGCCCCAGAGACACAGCGTCTGCATGTAGGTCAGCAGAGCTAGGAGAATCCTGTGACCTCCGAGGAGGACTCTCCACTGCTGTCGCTGTCTCCACCATCTGCTGATGCTCACTTGTGCGCTGTTATATACCAGGTGGCAACACTACACTAACTCGCGATGGCCCCACCGAGGTGTGCGTTGCTGCGCTGGTGCTGGGTGCGCTGAGTCCTGGTGACGCTGGTCCCTCAGCGGCTTCAGGTTCCTCTGAGCAGATGTCCGGGGTTTCGTCCTGGATCGTGGGGAGGGGGGCACTCGATGGTCCTGTGGGAGCGTAAAGGCTTGAATTAGACATCTGATATTGATGTAGCGACACATCCTTTTGAGCAGATGATACAAAGCGATTCTCTATGAACATCATATTGCATTGTTTTCTGAGAGAGATGAAACTCTATTATGTCACCAGCTTCCTCTAGTGTGCCCGTCTCTCCATCGCCCACTTCCAGGTCCTCGCCACCTCCAACAATCTCGTTTGCTGCCTCCTCAGCACTGGTCAATGTTGCGAGGGAAGCTGTTCCTCCTCCAGTCATTGCTCTCTCCCTCTTATTGTGGGCTATCTTTTCCTGTAAGGAGGGACACAAGCGGTGTTTCAGCCACAGTGATGGAGTGAGTGTGAATAATCCCTATCATAGAAGATTTGAGTGAGACAAAGATGGGGTAAGGTGCCAAGAGGAAGGTAGCTCCCTGTGCATTGTTAGTTGTTGTCACTGCATGACAGTGAGAGCGAGTCTAAAGGGTGCATAGGCAGGATGCTGAAGTGATTCAGTGCAGAGACAGAGATGGATAGGAAACGGTGCAAGGGAAGTAAGAGTAAGGTGGGATGTGAAGGAAGAGGCTTACAAAGCAGAGTGCAGGTGATGAGAAGAGAAGGAAAAGCAGAGTGAAGGCAAATGAGATGGGATACTCACTTTTGATGTTCTCACAAGATCATTAAACCTTTTGCGGCACTGGATCCATGAGCGTGTATAAATGCACCTTGCGCTCACCTCCTGAGCAATGCGCAGCCAGGCTGCCTTGGTCTGCTGAGGAGGCTTCTTCCGGACATCAGGAGGGAAGAGAATCTCCCTGCGCCCTCTGACAGCATCGACAAGAACTTGGAGGGACTCATCATTAAACAGAGGAGCTGCCTTGCCTCTGGAAGAAGTCATAGCTTTGAAAAGAAGTGCAGGAAACCACAATGGAAAGGCTCAGGCTGGATGGCAGCTTTAAAAGCAGCTGCTATTATGACATCATCAGAGGCGGCCAGCCGACCCGATCCCACTCATTGGACCGGCCAGCGCGCCTCCATGAAATTAACAAGGTACTTGAATAAAAATTGCAACTCTGCAGCTGTTCCCGCCGGAAACGGCTCCCGAACCCACCCACCATGCAACCCGACTCCAACCCGCCTCGGGAATTAAAATCGAGCCCAAAGTATTTGTTTAATTTCTCTGCCATTTCCTTATTCCCTGGTAGTAGTTGAAGCGAATAGCATAGATGTATTTAAGGATTACATAGGATATACAGCACAGAAACAGGCCATTCGGCCCAACCAGTCCATGCCAGCGTTTATGCTCCACTCGAGCCTCCTCCCGTCTTTCCTCATCTAAATCTATCAGTATAACCCCCTATTTCCTTCTCCCTCATATGCTTATCTAGCCTCCCCTTAAATGCATCTATACTATTCGCTTCAACCACTCCCTGTGGTAGTGAGTTCCACATTCTCACTAATACGATAGCAAAATACTGCGGATGCTGGAAATCTGAAATAACAACAGAAAATTCGCTGTATTCGCTGCTCACGATGTGGTCTCCTCTACATTGGGGAGACCAAACGCAGATTGGGTGACCGCTTTGCGGAACACCTCCGTTCAGTCCGTAAGGGGGACCCCGAGCTCCCGGTGGCCTGTCACTTTAATTCACCGCTTCACTCCCACTCTGACCTCACCGTCCTCGGCCTATTACACTGTTCCACGGAAGCGCAGCGTAAGCTCGAGGAACAGCACCTCATCTTTCGTTTAGGCACGCTACAGCCCTCTGGACTCAATATCGAGTTCAACAATTTTAGATCATAACCTCAGCTCCAATCACATTTATATTTTATTTTTTCCACCCTTTTATTTGCCCCCCCCCCCACCTTTTTTTCCCTCCTAGAAGCTGGCAGCTGTCCTTTCACATTCTCACTACTCTTTGGGTAAAGAAGTTTCTTCTGAATTCCCTATTGGATTTCTTGGTGACTATCTTATATTGATGGCCTCTAGTTATGCTCTTCCCCACAAGTGGAAACATTCTCTCTGCATCCACTCTATCAAAATTTTTCATGATTTTAAAGACCTCTATTAGGTCACCCCTCAGCCTTCTTTTTTCAAGAGAAAAGAGACCCAGCCTGTTCATCCTTTCCTGATATGTATACTCTCGCATTTCTGGTATCATCCTTGTAAATCTTCTCTGCACCCTCTCCAGTGCCTCTATATCCTTTTTATAATATGGTGACCAGAACTGTACGCAGTACTCGAAAGGCCTAAAAATTCGGTTGCTTTGCACCTCCCGTTAGCGCCCTAAGTAGCGTCCCGGCGAAGTTAGCGCCCCAAAGGGGGCACGACTCAATTTTTCCCCCTAAGTGTGGTCTAACAAAGGTTCGATACAAGTTTTGCATAACTTCCCTACTTTTCAATTCTATACCTCTAGAAATAAACCCTAGTGCTTGGTTTGCTTTTTTTATGGCCTTGCTAACCTGTGTCGCAACTTTTAGTGTTCTGTGTATTTGTACTCCGAGATCCCTTTGTTCCTGTACCCCACCTTGACTCGCACCCTCCAAGTGATAAGTGACCTCCCTATTCTTCCTACCAAAATGTAATACCTCACATTTATCTGGTTGAACTTCATTTGCCAATTATATGCCCATTCTGCAAGTTTATTAATGTCCTCCTGTAACTTGTTGCAGTCCTCCTCAGTATTGACTATCCCCCCCAATTTGGTGTCATCCGCAAATTTGGAAATTGTGTTTTTGATTCCAAAGTCTAAATCGTTAATGTAAATTGTGAACAGCAGTGGTCCCAGCACTGATCCTTGTGGAATACCACTACCCACCTTCTGCCACTCTGAATAGCTACCCTTTACTCCTGCTCTCTACACCTTTTTCTAACGAATTATTAAATATGCATAGTAATGCCTCTGCTTTCTCTTCCCTAGATACTTTGAAAATGCGTGGATGCAATCCATCCGGACCAGGGGTTTTATCCTCTTTGAGTTTGATTAGTTTATTTAATATATTCCCTTTTTTTATTTTAAATGCACTTATCTCATTACTAATCTCATCATCCAATGTCCTGACACCTGTTCTATCTCCCTGGTAAATACTGAAGCAAAATAATTATTTAATATTTCTGCCATCTCTCTTTCGTTATCTGTGGTATTATCCTGTCTATCCCTTAGTGGCCCTATTCCCATCCCAACCTTCCTTTTTTTATTGATGTGCCTGTAAAATATTTTACTATTTTGTTTTATGTTCCTTGATAATTTAATTTCATAGTTCCTCTTTGCCTCCCTAATTGTTTTTTTGACTTCTCTCCTAATCTTTTCGTATTCTCCCTTATCATGCACTCTCCTGCTTTCTATGTACTTAATGTATGCCTCTTTCCTTACCCTCAATTGTTCCCTTATGGTTTTATTCATCCATGGAGTCTCATTATTGTTTAGTTTGTTCTTTCCTTTTAGTGGAATATATTTCTCCTGCACTCTGTTGAACACCATTTTAAATGTTTCCCATTGCTGTTCTACATCGTTGTTTGCCAATATTGTTGCCTTTTTTTTCCCAAGTTCTATTCTCAGCCCCTCAAATCCCCTCAAAATCATTACTAGATCCAATAGCGAATCCTCCCTTGTTGGGCTTTTTACATATTGGGTTAGAAAGGAGTCCTGTACACATTGTAGGAACTCCATTCCCTTATCCCCTTTACCTACCTCTTCTGTCCAATTAATATCGGGGTAGTTGAAATCCCCCATGATTATTATTCTATGTTTTTTACTCATTTCCCTAATTTGTCTGCATATTTCTTCCTCCACCTCCCTTCCACTAGTAGGTGGTCTGCAGACTACACCTATTAGTGTGATTGATCCTTTATTATCTTTTATCTCTATCCATATGGATTCAATTTTTCTTACATGCGTCTCTGCGTCACTTCTTTCTACTGCCATTATGTTATCCCTAATAAGTACAGCTACTCCACCTCCCCTTTTTCCCTCCCTATCGTTGCTAAATATGTTATACCCTGCAATGTTTAATTCCCAGTCCAGATTTTACTGTAGCCACGTCTCAGTAATCCCTACTATGTCTAGTTCCTCGCAACGCATGATTGCCTACACCCCTGCTACCCATCTCCCTAACAATCACACCCTTCCTTTCCTGAACCCATGCTTTCCTCTGGGGTGTGACTGTATTATGGATAAAACTGTCCAGAAATTCCTCCTCCTCCCTTATGTGTCGGAGTGTCTCCAACTCACATTCCAGCTCAATGACTCTGAGCTGGAGTGATTCGAGATGGAGACATCTCCTGCAGACGTGTTTGCTCGGGATAGTCTTGCTGTCCACAAACTCCCACATTCTGCAATCCAGACACACAACCCACCCTGCCATATCTTAGTCTAGCCTTATTTTATTTATTTAATTAGTTAAAGTCTTTATTCAATGATTATTTATAGATATATTAATTAGTTTAACTAGTTAAGCTATAAATTTAATACAGTATGTTATAGTTTCCTGCTCCTAGTTTAAACCACTGTCTTAGTTTAGAGAGAAAAAAATACCTTAATACTCACCAACCAATCACCTACCTGCTGTCCTGTGTTGTCACACCTTGTTTTTTTGGAAATCGTGGCAGTTTGGCTGCCGCTGATACCGCCTCTGGTTAGGTCCGTGCTGTTCCTCCGCTCTCTTCTTTATGTCCCGCTGCTGATACCGCCTCCAATTAGGTCCGTGCTGTTCCTCCGCTGCCTGCTTTATGTCCCGCGCTGCCTCCAATTAGGTCCGTGCTGTTCCTCCGCTGCCTGCTTTATGTCCCGCGCTGCCTCTGATTAGGTCCGTGCTGTTCCTCCGCTCTCTGCTTTATGTCCCACGCTGCCTCCAATTAGGTCCGTGCTGTTCCTCCGCTCTCTGCTTTATGTCCCGCGCTGCCTCTGATTAGGTCCGTGCTGTTCCTCCGCTCTCTGCTTTATGTCCCGCGCTGCCTCTGATTAGGTCCGTGCTGTTCCTCCGCTCTCTGCTTTATGTCCCGTGCTGCCTCTGATTAGGTCCGTGCTGTTCCTCCGCTCTCTGCTTTATGTCCCACGCTGCCTCCAATTAGGTCCGTGCTGTTCCTCCGCTCTCTCCTTTAAGTCCCGCCGTCGCCTCTGATTAGGTCCGTGCTGTTCCTCCGCTCTCTCCTTTATGTCCCACGCTGCCTCCAATTAGGTCCGTGCTGTTCCTCCGCTCTCTCCTTTAAGTCCCGCCGTCGCCTCTGATTAGGTCCGTGCTGTTCCTCCGCTCTCTCCTTTATGTCCCACGCTGCCTCCGATTAGGGGAAGCTAGATAAACACATGAGGGAGAAAGGAATAGAAGGATATGTTGGTGGGGTTAGATGAAGAGGGGTGAGAGGAGGCTCGTGTGGAGCACAAACACCGGCATGGACCTGTTGGGCCGAATGGCCTGTTTCTGTGCTGTAAATACTTTGTAATACTTTGTAAGATCAACTAAATCATCAAAGACCAGTGATTGAATTTGTAACCTTCCTAAACCTGTATGATTTAACTGCACATTTACACATTGAGTGATTGGATGAACTAGTAGTCACTTCAGACATAACAATCAGCACCGTCTTGGGCTCTGATGCAATGTTGTCCTGCAAGTCACTCCTGACTCATAAACTTTAGAATGCCTCACGGTTCCCGAAAACCAGCTGTAATGTAAATTATTCCCACTAACATCTATTGTCCCTCGATATTACTCACATGAAAAAATCCATCCTTTGTCCCAATTGCTGCTAACTAAAAAATATCTTAATCTGTCAAAGCAACAGCAAAATCACTCTGACCTAGTTCATTATCGGAAGAGAATGTTGGATTATGCAGTGGTTGAACTGGAATTTGATGAGCTGTGCCCCTCCCACCCTTATAATCTTTGATTCCATAACCTTTAGTTGCCAACTCACATGACTTTGACCTCATGATCATGAGTGATCATATATCCACACAAGGTCAGGACAAGCAGCATCTCATTAATGTGAATCTGTGATTAGCCTGCCTTTAATAATGTTGGTAGATTAGGCCATAGGCTGCTCTCCTGCAAACAATCTCCAGGACACCACTGCTGTGATGAAGACAAATATAGATTAAAATGGAAGACGGAAATATTTATATGTTGTGTAAGTTTTAATCACCGTAATAGTTTACACCTAGAAAAGGACATAGCTGTCCACCACAGCTTCTTATAAAATGACTACATTTTTATACAGAACTGCTGCTTATTTTGTACAAAAGTAGTAACAGCTACTGTGAAGTCCACAAGTTAGTAAAAATATTATTCTATGTTAATACTGCTTTACTGGCAGCCATTAACTTGATTTAACAAAAATTTCAATGCTCAAACATGTAAGAAGCTTTCATTAGCCCATGAATCACATTCCAATTACACAATGTAAGCACACGTCGCCAAATCTGCAAATAAAAGCTGCTGATATTTTTGAGCTTTGGTCGAAGTTAAAGGCCCATGTTGGCTGATATTTTCCATGTTTTACATACATCTTGCAAGCAGGGACCTCAGATTTTACTTTACACCCAAAACCTTAATCTTATCGAATCATAGAATGATACAGCACAGAAAGAGGCCATTCTGTCCATCATGCCTGTGCTGGCTCTTTGATGGAGCTATCCAATTAGTCCCAATACCCTGCTCTTTCCCCATAGCCCTGTACATTTTTCCCTTCAAGTATTTATCCAATTCCCTTTTGAAAGTTACTATTGAATCTGCTTCCACCACCCTTTCAAGCAGTGCATTCCAGATCACTACAACTCGCTGTGTAAAATCATTTTTCCTCACGTCACCTCTGATTCTTTTGGCAATCACCTTAAATCTGTGTCCTCTGGTTACCGACCCTTCTGCCACTGGAAATAGTTTCTCCTTATTTTCTCTATCAAAACTATTCATGATTTTGAACACCTCTATCAAATCTCCTCTTTACCTTCTCTACTCTAAGGAGAACAACCAGTCTCTCCACATAACTGAAGTCCCTCATCCCTGATCTTTAGGTGTTGAACTGTCTATGAGGATTCTGAATGGCCTCCATCCCAGGAAACTAGACTGGAGTTGGGGAGACAGAGATAAGTTCTACCCCGACCCTATAGAAGTGGTAAGAGGGAAATTCAGCCCTTGGTGTCTCCCTCACTCACCTTCTCAGTTAATGCCTGTAGGGCCAGCTGCTGTTATTCCTCACAGGTCCAGGATTGTTGCTGACTCTCAGCTCACATTAGAGTAAGCCTGCCTTTTCATGGGATATGTGGAACATTCTTTGTTCCAGTCACAGAATCACAGAATCCCCACAGTGCAGATAGAGGCCATTTTGGCCCATCGAGCCTGCACCGACACATATCCCACCCTATCCCCATAACCCCACGTATTTAATCCCCCCCTAACACTTAGGGTCAATTTATCATAGCCAAATCCAACCGAACCCGCACATCCTACTCAGTTCCCCTCCCTCACCTCTTTTTCCGGTACATTGATGACTGTATCGGTGCTGTTTCCTGCTCTCGCCCTGAACTAGAAAATTTCATTCACTTTGCTTCCAATTTCCACCCTTCCCTCACCTTCACATGGTCCATCTCGGATTCTTCCCTTCCCTTCCTCAACATCTCTGTCTCCCTCGCCATCGGGAACATCCTTCCTGCATCTAGTCTGTCTAGTCCTGTTCGAATTTTATAAGTTTCAATGCAATCCCCTCTCATTCTTCTGAACTCCAGCGAATATAAGCCTAATCGACCCAATCTCTCTTCATACGTCATTCCTGCCATCCCAGGTATCAGTCTGGTGAATCTTTGCTGCACTCCCTCCATGCCAAGCACATCCTTTCTCAGATAAGGCGACCAAAACTGCACACAATACTCAAGGTGTGGTCTCACCAAGGCCCTGTACAACTGCAGCAAGACATCCTTGCTCCTGTACTCGAATCCTCTCGCTATGAAGGCCAACATACCATTTGCCTTCTTAACCGCCTGCTGCACCTGCATACTTACCTTCAGCGACTGGTGCACAAGAACACCCAGGTCTCGTTGCACTTCCTCTTTTCCCAATCTATTGCTGTTCAGATAATAATCTGTCTTCCTGTTTTTGCCACCAAAGTGGATAACCTCGCATTTCCACATTTTGCTGCATTTGCCATGCATCTGCCCAATCACCTAACCTCTCCAAATCATACTGGAGTTTCTCTGCATCCTCCTCACAGCACACACGCTCACCCAACTTTGTGTCATCTGCAAACTTGGAGATATTACATCCAGTTCCCTCGTCTAGATCATTAATATATATTGTGAATAGCTGGGGTCCTAGCACCGATCCCTGCGGTACCCCACTAGTCACTGCCTACCACTAGGAAAAAGACCCGTTTAATCCAACTCTTTGCTTCCTGTCTGCCAACCAGTTCTCTATCCAAGTCAGTACCTTACCCCCAATCCCATGTACTTTAACTTTGCACGCCAATCTCTTATGCGGGACCTTATCAAAAGCCTTCTGAAAGTCCAAATACACCACATCCACTGGTTCTCCCTTATCTATTCTACCAGTTACATCCTCAAAAAATTCCAGTAGATTAGTCAAGCATGATTTACCTTTTGTAAATCCATGTTGACTTTGTCCGTTCCTGTCACTGTTTTCCAAGTGCTCTGCTATTACATCTTTTATAATGGACTCTAGCATTTTCCCCACTACCGATGTCAGACTTACAGGTCTATAATTTCCCGTTTTCTCTCTACCACCTTTTTTAAATAGTGGGGTTACATTAGCTACCCTCCAATCCATGGGAACTGTTCCAGAGTCTATAGAATTTTGGAAGATGAGCAGCAATGCATCTACTATTTCTAGGGCCACTTCCTTAAGTACCCTAGGATGTAGATTATCAGGCCCTGGGGATTTATCGGCCTTCAATCCCATCAATTTCCCTAACACCATTTCCCTACAAATATTGATTTCATTCAATTCCTCCCTCTCATTAGACCCTATGTTCCCCGACATCTCTGGGAGGTTATTTGTGTCCTCCTTTGTGAAGACAGAACCAAAGTATGTATTTAATTGGTCTGCCATTTCTTTGTTTCCCATTATAAATTCCCCTGATTCTGACTGCAAGGGACCTACGCTTGACTTCACCAATCTTTTTCTCTTCACATATCTATAGAAGCTTTTACAGTCAGTTTTTATGTTCTCTGCCAGCTTACTCTCATATTCTATTTTCCCCCTCTTAATGAATCCCTTTGTCCTCCTTTGCTGAATCCTAAACTGCTCCCAATCCTCAGGTTTGCTGCTTTTTCTGGCCAATTTATATGTCCTCTCCTTGGATCTTATGCTATCCCTAATTTCTCTTGTTAGCCACGGTTGAGTCACCTTTTTTGTTTTATTTTTATGCCAAACAGGGATGAACAAATTCTGTAGTTCATCCATGCGATCTTTAAATGTTTGCCATTGCCTATCCACTGTCAACCCTTTAAGTAATGCTCCCCAATCCATCCTAGCCAACTTGGGCCTCATACCATCGTAGTTTCCTTTATTTAAATTCAGGACCACAGTCTCTGAGTCAATTACTTCACTCTCCATCTTAATGAAGAATTCTGTCATATTATGATCGCTCCTCCCCAAGGGGCCTCGTACAACAAGATTGCTAATTAATCCTTTCTCATTACATAATACTCAGTCTAAGATGGCCTGATCTCTAGTTGGTTCCTCGACATATTGGTCCAGGAAACCATCCCGTATACACTCTAGGAATTCCTCCTCCACAGTATTGTCACTAACTTGGTTAGCCCAATCTATATGTAGATTGAAATCACCCATGATGACTGCTGTGCCCTTATTGCACGTGTCTCTAATTTCCCATTTAATGCCATCCCCAACCTCAGCATTACTGTTTGGGGGTCTGTATACAACTCCCACTAACGTTTTCGGCCCCTTGGTATTTCTCAGCTCTACCCATACAAATTCCACATCATCAGAGCTAATATCCTTCCTTACTATTGTGTTAATCTCCTCTTTAACCAGCAATGCTACCCCACCTCCTTTTCCTTTTTGCCTGTCCTTCCTGAATATTGAATACCCCTGGATGTTGAATTCCCAGACTTGGTCATCCTGGAGCCATGTCTCCGTAATCCCAATTATATCATATCCGTTTACATCCATTTGTGCAGTTAATTCATCCACCATATTACGAATGCTCCTCGCATTAAGACACAAAGCCTTCAAGCTTGTTTTTTTAACACTCTTAGTCCTTTTAGAATTATTATTTACTGTGGCCCTGTTTGATTTACACCCTTGATTTCTCTGCCTCCCACTTTTGCTTTTCTCCTTCCTGTCTTTTGCTTCTATCCTTGCTTCCCTTTCCTCTGTCTCCCTGCACAGGTTCCCAACCCCCTGCCATTTTAGTTTAAACCCTCCCCAAGAGCACTAGCAAACACTCCCCCTAGGACATCAGTCCCGGTCCTGCCCAGGTGCAGACCATTCAGTTTGTACTGGTCCCACCTCCCCCAGAACCGGTTCCAATGTCCCAGGAATTTGAATCCCTCCCCCTTGCACCATTCCTCTAGCCACATATTCAGCTGAAATATCCTTCTATTTCTACTCTGACTAGCACATGGCACTGGTAGCAATCCTGAGATTACTACCTTTGAGGTCCTATTTTTTAGTTTACCTCCTAACTCCCTATATTCAGCTTTTAGGACCTCATCCCATTTTTTACCTATATCGTTGGTACCTATATGCACCACGACAACTGGCTGTTCACCTTCCCCCTCCAGAATGCCCTGCAGCCGCTCCGAGACATCCTTGACCCTTGCACCAGGGAGGCAACATACCATCCTGGAGTCTCGTTTGTGGCCGCAGAAATGCCTATCTATTCCCCTTACAATTGAATCCCCTATCACTATAGCTCTCCCACTCTTTTTCCTCCCGTCCTGTGCAGCAGAACGAGCCATGGTGCCAGGAAGTTGGCTGCTGCTGCCTTCCCCCGATAAGCCATCCCCCTCAACAATATCCAAAGTGGTATATCTGTTTGAGAGGGGGATGGCCACAGGGGACCACTGCACTACCTGCCTGCGCCTACTACTCTGCCTGGCAGTCACCCATTCCCTTCCTGCCTGTGCAGCCTTTACCTGCGGTGTGACCAACTCCCTAAATGTGCTATCCACGATGTCCTCAGCATCGCGAATGCTCCAGTATGGATCCATTCACAGCTCCAGCACCGCAATGTGGTCTGCCAGTAGCTGCAGCTGGATACACTTCCCGCACACATGATCGTCAGGGACACAGGAAGCGTCCCTGATTTCCCACATAGTGCAGGAGGAGCATGCCATGGGGCCGAGCTGTGCTGCCATGACTTACCCTAAAATTAATCTAAATTAAATTAAATCAAATCAATACCAGTAATTGCACTACAATTAAATGATATACTCAAGGGCCCTTGTTTACTAGCACTCCCCGCTACAGAACAGAGACCTTAACAACTATAAACCACAAAATTAAGACCTTCTAAACCTTATAAACTATTAACCTTAACTGTCAAACTATAGAGTAGTATAAATACTCACCTGGCCGTACTCACCCAATCAGCTGCTTCCCCTGCGCTGGCGTCACTTTTTGTACTGTGACGTCACTCTCGAATTCTGCCGCCGCTCCCGCTGTTGCCGCTGCTCGACTGGGCCTGAAAATCTCCGACCTTTATTTTCACCCACAGCCGCTGCTCCCTCGCAGGTCACAGTCTAAGGATAAGGGGTAAGCCATTTAGGACTGAGATGAGGAGGAATTTCTTCACCCAAAGAGTGGTGAATCTGTGGAATTCTCTACCACAGAAGGCAGTTGAGGCCAATTCATTAAATATATTCAAGAAGGAGTTAGATATATTTCTTAAGGCTAAAGGGATCAAGGGATATGGGGAGAAGGCAGGGACAGGGTACTGAATTTGGATGATCAGCCATGATCGCATTGAATGGCGGAGCAGGCTCGAGGGGCCGAATGGCCTACTCCTGCTCCTATCTTCTATGTTTCTATGTTTCTATCTCTGGGGATAGGCTATTGACAAACATTCACTACAAGCCCACTGACTCCCACAACTACCTGGACTGCACTTCCTCCCAGCCCGCTTCCTGTAAGGACTCTATTCCATTCTCCCAGTTTCTCTGTCTCCGCTGCATCTGCTCTGACGATGCCACCTTCCATACTAGTGCTTCCAACGTCTTCCTTTTTCCTCAACCGAGGATTCCCCTCTACTGTGGTTGACACGGCCCTTGACCGTGTCCGTTCTATTTCCCGCACTTCTGCCCTCACCCGTTCCCCTCCCTCCCGGAACCATGATAGAGTTCCCCTTGTCCTCACCTTTCACCCCACCAGCCTCCACATTCAACGGATCATCCTCCGATATTTCCGCCACCTCCAGCGTGATCCCACCACCAAACACATCTTCCCCTCACCTCCCCTTTCAGCATTCCGTAGGGACAGCTCCCTCCGCGACACCCTGGTCCACTCCTCTATTACCCCCAACACCCCTTCCCCTTCGCCCGGCACCTTCCCGTGCAAGCGCAATTGATGCAACACATGCCCTTTTACCTCCTCCCTTCCCACTGTCCAGGGCCCCAAACACTCCTTCCAGGTGAAACAGCGATTTACTTGTACTTCTTGCAATTTAGTATACTGTATTCGCTGCTCACGATGCGGTCTCCTCTACATTGGGGAGACCAAACGCAGATTGGGTGACCGCTTTGCAGAACACCTCCGTGCAGTCTGTAAGGTTGACCCTGATCTTCCGGTCGCCTGTCACTTTAATTCTCTGCTCCACTCTCACTCAGACCTCACCGTCCTCGGCCTCTTACACTGTTCCAATGAAGCTCATCGTAAGCTCGAGGAATAGCACCTCATCTTTCTATTAGGCACTTTACAGCCTTCTGGACTCAACATCGAGTTCAACAATTTCAGACCTCTGCCCCTATCTTTTATTGCAATTTTTTTTCTCTCTCTCCCACATGGCAGCTGTCTTTCATTCTGCCAGTGCCATTTACACTTCATCGAGAGCCATCTTTTGTTTCTTAACTTGTCCCATTACCATCTGCTTTTGCCTTGCACCATCTCTTAATCTCTCTTAATGTCTCTTAATCTCTCCTGCTTTCCATCCTACCACAGACCTTCCTTTTTGTTCTTTCCTCCCCTCCCCCCTTTCCCTGCCCCTGCACTTGCTTAAAAACCTGTTTCATCTCCAGCTTTTTCCAGTTCTGACGAAGGGTCATCGACCTGAAACGTTAACTCTGTTTCTCTCTCCACATATGCTGCCTGACCTGCTGAGTATTTCCAGCATTTTTTGTTTTTTATCTGGAGAACTCCCCTGCTCTTCTTTAAATAATGCCGTAGGATCTTTTACGTCCACCTGAAAGGGCAGACGGGGCCTCAGTACCGCACTGAAGTGCCAGCCTGGATCATGTGCGGAAATCGACTGCAGCATTCACGGCACGTGCTGTGGTTATTCCTAATCCATTTTGTCAAAGGTGCATTCGGCTCGGTTTGTAAACCCGCCAGGATTGTCCTGGAGTCTCCAGGAATTGAAGATTAATCTCTGGGAATCCTGCTCCTCGCAACCCAGGAGAAAATGACAGGAGCATTAAAGAAATTTTCTTTGAAGACTTTTGTTTCTTTGTTATAAAAATAGAAGAGTTGGTATAAAAGGCTGTCTGACAATCAAGAATCATCCAAGTGAGCCAGGGGGAGTCTGTTTACTTTCCAATTGCTGTGGGAAGGCGGTGCATCATGAGGATGGACGTGTTGGGTGACCAATGATGGGAGCGTGGGGGCGGGAAGTCCTGTAATGAAACCGAAAGGAATACATCCAACCAGAGTTGGCAACCCAATTTGCACCTGCAATGGGCCCAATGCCAGTTTCAGGTGCACGCCCTGGAGGTCTACTGAGCAGCCCGAACCACCGCTCCAGCTCCTCCTGGCCCTGCACAAATAATTTTTCCGGCCTCTCAGGCTCTAATGCCAGTAAAGCTGGTCAGAGCGCACACAATGCACGCTCCAAACAGTGCTATCGTAAAATGGCAATTGGGGTTCCTATGAATGTCAAAAATGTACCTGAAACAGGTAGGCCTCTGTAAAAGTGGGAGCATCTATTGTCCCGACATCTGAGGAACCATACCCAGCAAGAGTCAACACCTTGACAAGAGAAAGGGAGACAATTGGAGGGGCAAATTAAACGTTCTGCTAACCCACAGTTTAGATTGCTGAAATCCACAGCTCTCATAAAAATAAGTAACCAGAGCTTGAACTGAATTCAAAGCAATCATCTTTCATTTGCTTGCTTATCTTCTCCAGCCTTTGAACATGCTGTCCACGTCAGTGAATCAGAACTAAAATCCACGAATATTTTTTAAATTGAGGACAGGTGACATATTCTGCATTTTTTCGGTGATCTCTCTACATGGAAAATTAGAGGAAATGAAAATCGTTCCTTCTGTTTATGTTGGAATATTCTTATAGTGGCTTTAATAAATTATGGTTATCATGTGGTTTTAACAGATTATTTTGCTCTAATTAGCAAGTTTCGATGACTCATAAATCACTAGTACCATCAATGATATACTATTCCAATAATCTATTTATTTTACATCAATTATCAGTTAAACTAATCGCATATTATATTTTAAAAATATGAATCTTAATTAAACTATTTTCATGGGAGCAGTGAGGTTAATTTTCTTAATTGAATTTTTGAAGATAAAGAAAATGCAGTGGATGTGGACTTATAAAAAGCATTTGGTAAGGTCCAACAATAGAAACTTATGGCAAATTAAGGGAGATTGTGTGCAGAGTCACATTTCATTAAAAAATGACACAAGTAGAGAAGGCCATAAAAATGTTTTGTACCCAGAGCGATAAGCCCTGAAATTTTGATTGGGAGCCAAGGCAGAATCCTGGCAGAGCTCTAGATCACTGGCTGTATATTTGGGCATGGGCTACCCTGCTCCAGAGCAACTCTAAATGCCAGGACCACACAGGCCCACTCCTAGTACCCAGCATTACTAGGGTGCAGATGATGGGAAATACATTGGATGATGTATTTTGGATCTCATTAGAATGTGCCTGCCCATGGTCGAGTGGACATGTGCAATGTCTGCTATCACCTCCGACGGAAATTCCTTGAAGTGCGGGGTGGAGCCGGCATAATTCCAACAGAAAATCCTGCCCAGGGTACTGAGCTGGTGGAAGACTATACAGGTGATGACCTGCTTATGCTCAACACATTTTGCTACAAAAAAGAAGCCGTTACTGTTGGCCTTCCTGATCCCATTAATACAAATGACAACACCCCAGCTGCCAGCATCCCTGCCAGGCTATGCACTGAAGTCTCCCATGATGTGATTAGTTTGCATGTAAATGGTGATGAAATAATCATCCAGATCTCTGCTGCTTCATCTTTTCTTTGTTTCCACCCCAGTCCAACACCGGCATCTCCGCATCATTTTCTTTGTTTGCCATTGTTGTTACATAGGCACAAATGAAAGTGGTGCTTTTGTTTCAGTGGTAGTCTCGCAGGCATCAGATGTACATTGATGGCTTTTGGCAGACATTCCTAACTTAGTAGTAATGTCATTGTGAATCGCAACTCCTACCCCAGCACCTCATTTGCTTGGCCACACCACAAAGTATTGCCAGTGCCATCGCCACCATTTGTCCCTCTAAAGTAAACCTGGTTCTACTCAGTGCAATAATATCAATATCATAGTGAGCCAACTCTTGTACTACCAGAGTAGTTCTCTATTCTTGCTTTTCTGTATCTGAAACACAGTAGTATACACATACTCTTAGTCAGTTAATGAGTGAAATTTTCCAACAATTTGAGCTTACATAATAAAAAAAGTGTGCTCAAAAGGGCATTCAATTTGCTTATCAACTGAAGATTTTTCAAGATGGCCACGATGATCTTGGAAGGTTTAAACTTTTTTCACCTTTAAATAAGTCTGTTCTAATCTTATCAAAGTAACCAGGAGATGGCAGCAGCAAGCCTGCTAAATTATATTCTTAAAACACAGAAAAGGCATCAAATGAGCAATACTGGTTAGGCCCCAACTCGAGTAGTGTCTAGTTCTGGGCACCACACTTTAGGAAGGATGTCAAGGCCTTAAAGTATGCAGAGGAGATTTACTAGAATGGTACCAGGGATGCGGGACCAGTTACGTGGAGAGACTAGAGAAGCTGGGGTTGTTCTCCTTAGAGCAGAGAAGGTTGAGGAGAGATTTAATAGAGGTGTTCAAAATCAGAAAGGGTTTTGATAGAGTAAATAAAGAGAAACTGTTTCTAGTGGCAGCAGGGTCAGTAATCAGAGGACATAGATTTAAGATAATTGGCAAAATAACCAGAGGCGAGATGAGAATTTGTTTTTAATAAATAGAGTTGTTGTGATCTGGAATGCACTGCCTGAAAGTGGTGGAAGCAGATTCAATAATAACTTTCAAAAGGGAATTGGATAAATACTTGAAGGGGAAAATTTTGCAGGGCTATGGGACTAATTGGATAGCTCTACCAAAGAGCCGGCACAGGCACAATGGGCCTCCTTCTGTGCTGTATCATTCTATGATCCTAATAAAATGTTGTTTGGTCTCAAAAGAATATCTGGGCCCCAAAATCTGATGATTTGATAAGGTGTAAACCCCGCAAAACTATTGGTGGGGGGTGGAGAAAGGGGCTGGAATTTGAGGAGACGACAGGATCCATCAGGTTTACACCATTTAAATTCTGCCCTAAGTTCCATCAGAAGTGAGGGTATAAAATGTGTCCTCTATAGCAAGGGTGCAGCCACACAAATGATGGGCTTAGGCAAAAATAGCATCATCAATCCTAACTTCTGTCATATCTGCCCTAGTACCGACCCATCTAACTTATTCAACTATTAAAAAGAGGTAACCAAGAACCGCAGCTAAGGAAGGCTGATGCTGGAATCTTTAAAGATGAATTGTTGTTTCTTTGTGCTGTTAGAGACTCGTAACTTTACTAGTGATAGAAATACAAAAGCAAAATACTGCAGATGCTGGAAACTTTAGCTAGGTCTTTCGTCAATTTTTTTTCTCTTCATTTTGGAGGCTCCAAGAAAAATGGACGGCTCTCTTATGCTATTGCCAGTTGTGCATGGGGAAAGAGTTAACGCTGCTTGCTCTGGCAAACAATGTGTCAGTCACCTGATTAATAATCTGTGGATTGAGTGACATTGCAGATCTATTTATTCTATGACAGCCTGGGAAGAGTCAAAAGCAAAAAAGTTCAGTGTTGAACTGAAGTTATGCCTGCCCTGGAGTTATCCAAGTCATCTTGAAGCATGCAGCACAGCTTTGTCACCATTTCCTTACTAAATCTCAGTATGTGCAAACATTGTCTGTCTGATTTTTTATTCGTTCTTGCGACGCCAATATCCCAGGAATGAATAAAAAAAGTCCACATAAATCCACCCTTGATTGATGCAGTTGACAAGGTAATGGCCAGTTACAGCCCTTCTCCTGTAAAGCAAGTTGACTTACCTTGCATGCATGCATTCTTCATCATCTTTCAAGTAAAACAAAAAGGATTTCCATAGGGACATTGATTTTTTAAGGTGTATGGTGATAATAACGAAGACTGACCCTAAGCTGTCCAATAAAACTCCTCAATCTATACATTTGAATGGGAAAAAAATGGGAAAAAACTCATCCACAGTTGGAAAAAAAACAGGCTGAATTTCCTCAATGGTGACAGATCTCGCTGGGGTTGTCAGCTCATTTCCTGGGATCAGAAGCATTCAAATATTTTGGCCACATGCCAGGACCAATTAGAGCACTGTTGGTGTAACCACCTCAGGTGGGCAGCAAAAGGAAATTGTTGCTCCATTACTTGTCTGCAGACCCTCGATTTTGGACTTTCGCTTAATTAATTGTCCTTTAGCCTTTGTAAAGGCTGCTAATGGGCCAAGATGCCTTTTGAGAATCTCCAAGGTTTTTAGAATTTTTGTCCTGCCATTATGGCACTCCCTTTTAAATTGTCGCAATCCTTTTAAATTTGACTTGCATCCAATTTCCCTCTCATTATTCATGCCCTCTTAGACCCATCTACATCTGCACATGGTATGAATAATTATGCAGAGTAGGACTAATTGAACAGCTCTTTCAAAGAGCTGGCACAGGCACGATGTGCCAAATGCACATTGATTCTTAGGTGTTAAGTTATAGCTATGCAAAATAAAGTCCTCACCCTCTCGCTGTTTAAACCACCCTGATAGAGTTCACACTGGGTGAGCTGAAGGTACTAATCTTTCAAGGTAGTAGCTCGAGATCTACAGCAACCATGGTATTGAAAGGTTGATCAATTTGTGTATGTTTCCCCTCTCATATTTAATGCAGATTCAAGAAAGATTTTCAGATGACATCCCATGGTATGCTATTATGGGATAGTTCCCTCGGGATTCTCTCCCCACAGGTACTTGAAAAGCAGACAATAGCCACTGTATGCATTCAAACTAAACCACAGCTTAAATTCGCACCAAGTAGTTCCTGCAGGAAGCTCAGTTGGGCCACTGCACATCCTAAGAGTTTAAGCCCTGATCAAAACTCCACATTGTGAACCTTTTTTCTATATGCAAATTTTCTACCCAGATGACATTTTCTGGAAGCCTCACCAATGGTTGTGAATGCAACAATGGGGTAGAATTTCAATTTGCTACCTGGGCAAAAATCAATGAATATCAGGCGGTTTCCATAACAGGCAGCTGATCCACCAGTTTTACATTAGGTGGGAAAATGAAAATCTATTCCAATAGTTGAAGGGGCAGCATCTGAGATTAGTTTGAACCAGCCCAGTTGACAAGCTGACTAGAGGCAAATATTTTCATGCTTCCCCAAGATAACAGGTCCATTTGACAGTGAAAATACAGAGTCACCAGGAGGAACAAAAGATCTGAAAGCTATAGTTTACACAACTAGTAAAAGTATATTATGGTTTTTCTAGCCTGGATTTGGAAATGAACTATATGACTATCATTTTTGTTTTACCACCTTTTTTACATTTATTTCACAGACTCGGCAACAAGGTCTGAACTGCTGTATATATATATGCCACACTGAATTGAGGGAATCACAATTTAAAAAAGGCAAGAAAGAACAATGAGATTGTATCCACTTCAGAGATGTTAGTTTAAGCGCTCTGCATTCGTTGTAAGCACAGTACCAAATGGAATCATTTGCATTCAGAAATTTTCATTATTTTTATAGGAATTCATGGCCATCTTTGCGACAGTAAAGTGCACACTCTTCAACTTGTATTTCCTTATGCCATTAGGAAAAAAGCTTTATTAAAAGATTTGATGTCAGTACATAAACTGTGCATACAATGACATTTTACAAAAATACAACTGATTTGGCATTAACATAATAAACATAATGCACCACATCACTGCATTAAAAAATTAAAATCATTCATCACATTTTCTTTACAGCAATAAACAAATCAATACCTCAACACACAAGGTAAATTCTGATTGCTTATACTGCAATTCCACGAGTGCAATTACTCTGTCTTACCGAAAAGGCCAGCATTAGGGTGGCCACGTATCTTCCCCAGCATCTGACCAGTAAAGCAGAAGTACTACACAAAAGTAACATTGTTGGCTATTGTCAAAAACAGTGCAACTGTTGCACCAAGATTTATTCAGTGCTACCAAATGAAATAATGAACTAAAATTTTACATTTCAATCTTAGTTTTATTAGCATAGTTTGACTTGGAAAGAGCATTTTAAACAGTATTTTAAACAAACAAGTTATTACAAAACATTTTTTTTTAAATGCAATTTAGAATTTTACTGGACACTGGCTTTTATTATGTCTGCATCTTAGTAAGAAATTCAACGGGTATGATGAGTTAAAACCTAATCATCACCTACTTCAAAAAAAATGTACAAGCGTATATGTACATATTAACTTGTATGTTAGTGGCAGCCTCATTAATATTTTGCTCAAGATACTTCAATAAGTAGCGTCAATGCAGACACATCATCAGAAACCTTCTTAATTAATTTGGAAAGTACCTCGTTCCAATCAGTTCTGGCTTTGGTCTTAACTTCAGAGCGCAACCATACTATTTACAAAATATATCATGTTTCACAAGACAAAGGAAATGGCTCAGGTGTTAGCTTATTTGCCTTCATGTGGTCACATCAATTGAGTTACAGACAATAAGCAATAGAATACAAAATTTTGAATAAATATTAGTCACTGTTGCTCTACCTCATGCGCAGCAAACTCACAACAGTAGTACTCAAAGTTCACAACGCAGTTGGCCTGGAAACTAAAAATTGCCAATGAAACTGCAGAATAGGTCATCCCAGAAAATGTTACAAAGTGACACGTTGGGGCTGAAATTTCAGTTTCGGAAAGAGCGCAGAACACGTGGTAGCGAATTGGCAGCCCGTTATACATCCTGCCTGATTTGTTTTGACTCAACGGAAAGGAAAGTCAGGCGGGGTATACAATATATTTGCTGAAGTTGAATTTCACCCCTGTTGCCTCTAGTTTTGAAGCAGAAGAGTATCTATGCCAATTCATTTCAGGGATTTGGCTGCAAATAATACAGGTTCCAAACTCTCAACCCATTACCAACTATTGAAAGTGTAAGCGCATATTATCTTGTTTATTTTACATTTATTATTTAGTATGAGGGAACAACAGTTAATGCAACTGTATTTTTTCTAAAGCAGAGGTTTAACTATGTAATGACATACAAACAAATCAGAAAGAAAGTCATAAAACCACTACAACTTGATATCCTAAACTATGAATTTTTTTTACGTCAGCTGGCTGTCTGACATGTCAGAAACCATCGTCACACTTAACATTCTCCAAATCAATCTACTGAGAAATGTACATTAGTGGAATTTCTGTTTGCCAGATGTGGAGTGCACTTTCTCCCCATAGCAACATACCCCATAAGATCAAAAAAAGTAGGCACAGGTTGGCACCAGCTAAGAACTAGAGATTACCCAAGTGTGTGTGGGAATCTCCTGGAGTTTAACTGGTTAAAACTGTGCAGATACCAGCACAGATCACCGAAAACATTCTAGAGCTTAAACAGCTAGGACCATCTTATTGCAAGGTTATCTGGAGACAACTGGGAAGATTCCAGTCCCCAGTGACAGGTCTATCCCTCTAGGTCCCATCAGTCAGCCAAGCTAACTGGTCAATCATCAACAGGGCCTTGGGTACTGCCGCCCTGTCTGGCTCGGGTATCAGTCTGCTGTATTAGAACAGCTTGGTTCCAATTTTCCTTCACTAGGTGTGTCATCATTACCAAATCAAAATTATATTGTATTGTCTATCCAAGCTTTTTAACTTCAGTAGTTTTACTGTTTTCCACATTGTACTACATAAAGCAATTAATCTGTCTTTTAATCTAAATTTATAGGCAAGTATTTCAGAATTTAAATCAACATTTCTCTTACTTGCATTGTTACTTCACCTAAAAGTTGCTTTGCCAAAAAACAAAGCACCGTGTAAAAAGTATTTAAATAAGACATTCCAGCTGGAGGAATATCTTGATGTACACTACCTAATACTTTGTTCACTGAACATCTACTTAACAAATGAAGCTACTCCAGTCAGAGAATTAATTAGCAATTTTGTACTGGATTAATGGTACATTACTGCGTTTTCAAAGTTCTATTCTTAAAGCAATTTCTAAAAAAGTAAACATATCATAACTTTTGCAGTCCATGAATTTATATTATTTGTTTTTAACTCTACAAATCCGTATTCTAAACTTCTACCACATGAAACAAATCCACACACAGTCATCTCTGCTGGACACTGCTGTGGTTTTCCATAGTTGGCCCTGGCACTTTTAATTATTGTCCTGTCTTTGTCTTTAGTTCACACCAATGGCTCCTCCCACAGGGTTTCCAATCATCAAACATCCAGCTGCTTCTTCTGTTCAAAGTACGTTTCAAATCTTGCTAAAGCATAATCCTGTGGAAGAAATCCATTACAATTAACAATTACAAATATTTCAGAATGGAAATTCATGTTTTGTTTATATTCTGCCTCATATTAGTCAGAAAATGTTTTATTCCAAGAATCATAGAAATTTACGGCACAGAAGTTGGGCGGCCGATAAAGAGCTATCCAGACTAATCCCACTTTCCAGCTCTTGGTCCGTAGCCTTGTAGGTTATAGCACTACAAGTACATATCCAAGTACTTTTTAAATGCGATGCGGGTTTCTGCCTCTACCACCCTTTCAGGCAGTGAGTTCCAGACCTACACCACCTTCTGGGTGAAAAAAGTTCTCCTCAACTGCCCTCTAATCCTTCTACCAATTACCTTAATTCTATGCCCCCTGGTTATTGATCTCGGCTAGGGGAAATAGGTCCTTCCTATCCACTCTATCTAGGTCCTTCATAATTTTATACACCTCAATCAAGTCTCCCCTCAGCCTCCTCTGTTGCAAAGAAAACAACCCAAGCCTATCCAATCTTTCTTCATAGCTAAAATTCTCTAGTCCTGGCAACATTCTCGTAAATCTCCTCTGTACCCTCTCTAGTGCAATCACATCTTTTCTGTAATGTGGTGACCAAAACTGTACACAGTACTCTAGCTGTGGCCTAGTGTTTTATACAGTTCAAGCATAACCTCCTTGCTCTTATATTCTATGCCTCGGCTAATAAAGGAAAGTATCCCATATGCCTTCTTAACCACCTTATCTACCTGTCCTGCTACCTTCAGGGATCTGTGGACATGCACTTCAAGGTCGCTCTGTTTCTCTACACTACTCAGTATCCTACCATTTATTGCGTATTCCTTTGCCTTGTTAGCCCTCCCCAAATGCATTAGCTCACACTGCTCTGGAATGAATTTCATTTGCCACTTTTCTGCCCACCTGACCAGTCCATTGAGATCTTCCTGCAGTCTACAGCTTTCTTCCTCACCATCAACCAAACAGACAATTTTTGTATCATCTGCAAACTTCTTAATCATGCACCCTACATTAAAGTTTAAATCACTGATATATACCACAAAAAGCAGGGGACCTAGTACTGAGCCCTGCGGAACCCCACTGGAAACAGTCTTCCAGTCACAAAAATACCCATTAACCATAATCTTTTGCTTCCCGCCACTGAGCCAATTTTGGATCCAACTTGCCACTTTCTCATGGATCCCATGGGCTTTTACTTTTCTGACCAGTCTGCCATGTGGACCTTGTCAAAAGCCTTGCTAAAAATCCATGTAGTCTACATCAAATGCGCTACCCTCATCAACCCTCCTTGTTACCTCCTCAAAAAATTCAATCAATTTAGTCAGACATAACCTTCCCTCAACAAATCCATGCTGACTGTCCTTGATTAATCCGTGCCTTTCTAAATAACGATTAATACTGTCCCTCAGAATTTTTTCCAATAATTTGCCCACCACCGAGGTTAGGCGGACTGGTTTGTAATTACTCGGTCTATCCCTTTCTTCCCTTTTAAACAATGGTACAATATTAGCAGTCCTCCGGCACCACACCTGTAGCCAGGGAGGATTGGAAAATGATGGTCAGAGCCTTCACTATTTCCTCCCTTGCTTCTCTTAACAGCCTGGGATACATTTCATCCGGGCCTGACAATTTATCGACTTTCAAAGTTGCTAAACCCCTTAATACTGCCTCTTTCACTATGTTTATCTCATCTAATATTTCACACTCCTCCTCCTTAAATACAATGTCTGCATCGTCCCTCTCTTTTGTGAAGACAGACGCAAAGTATTCATAAAGAATCATACCACGTCTTCCGCCTCCACACACAAGTTACCTTTTTGGTCTCTAATAGGCCCTACTGTTCGTTTATTTATCCTCTTGCTCTGTATGCATTTATAAAACATCTTTGGTTTTTCCTTGATTTTACTTGCCAATATTTTTTCATGCCTTCTCTTTGCTGTCCTAATTTCCTTTTTAATTTCACCCTTGCACTTTCTATACACCTCTAGACTTTCTGCAGTATTTAGAAATTGGTATCTGACACAAGCTTCCCTTTCCTGCCTTAACCTACCTTGTATGCCCCTTGAAATCCAGGAGGCTCTAGATTTGGGAATACCACCCTTTTTCTTAGTGGGAACATATTTGCTCTGAACCTTCACTATCTCCTTCTTGAATGCCTCCCATTGCTCTTGACACTGATTGACCTTCAAGTAGCTATTTTAAGTCCACTTTTGTTAAATCACATCTCAGCTTAGTAAAATTGGCATTTCCCCAGTTGAGAACTTTTACTCCTGATCTATCTTTGTCCTTTTCCATAACTACGCTAAATCTAACTGAAATTTGATCACTACCACCGAAATGCTCTCCCACTGATACCCCTTCCACCTGTCCAGCTTCATTCCCGAAATCCAAGTCCAGAACTGCCCTCTCTCTTGTTGGGCTTGCTATGTACTGGCTAAAAAAGTTCTCCTGAATGCATTTCAAGAATTCTGCACCCTCTATACCTTTTACACTGATTCTATCCCAGTTAATATTCAGGTAATTGAAATCCCCTACTATTACTGCCCTATTGTTTTTGTACTTCTCAGCAATTTGCCTACATACAAGGGAACGGTAGCACAGTGGTGATGTTACTGGACTAGTAATCCAGAGGCCTGGACTAATGATCCGGAGACGTGAGTTCAAATCCCACCACGGCAGCGGGGGAATTTAAATTCAGTCAATTAAAAAGCTAGTATCAGTAATGGTGACCATGAAACTATCAGATTGTCGTAAAAACCCATCTGGTTCACTAATGTCCTTTAGGGAAGGAAATCTGCCATCCTTACCTGGTCTGGCCTATATGTGACTCCAGACCCACAGCAATGTGGTTCACTCTTAACTGCCCTCTGAAATGGCCGAGCAAGCCACTCAGTTGTAAAATACCGCTACGAGAAATAGTAAGAATAAAACCAGACGGCCCACCCGGCATCGACCTCGGCACCGGCTACAGACACGACAACGGCACACCCTGCAAAGTTCTCCTCACCAACATCTGGGGACTTGTGCCAAAATTGGGAGGGCTGTCACACAGACTAGTCAAGCAACAGCCATAGTCATACTCACAGAATCATACCTTTCAGCCAATGTCCCAAACTCCTCCTTCACTATCCCTGGGTATGTCCTGTCCCACCAGCCAGGGGTGGCGGCACAGTGGTATACAGTCCTCAACATTGATTTCGGACCCCATGAATCGCATGACTTCAGGTCAAGCATTATCAGGTTACCTCCTGCGGATTACCACCTACCGCCCTCCCTCAGCTGATGAATCAGTACTCCTCCATGTTGAACACCACTTGGAAGAAGCACTGAGAGTAGCAAGGGCACAGAATGTACTCTGGGTGGGGGACTTCAATGTCCATCACCAAGAGTGGCTCGGTAGCACCACTACTGACCGAGCTGGCCGAGTCCTGAAGGACATAGCTGCCAGTCTGGGCCTGCGACAGGTGGCGAGAGAGCTATAACACTGGCATGTATTCCAGAGTGTGGAAAACTGCCCAGGTATGTCTTGTCCACAAAAAGCAGGACAAATCCAATCTGGCCAATTATTGCCCCATCAGTCTACTCTCAATCACCAGCCAAGTGATGGAAGATGTCATTGACAGTGCTATCAAGCAGCACTTACTCACCAATAACCTGCTCAATGATGCCCAGTTTGGGTTCTGCCAGGACCACTTGGCTCCAGACCCCATTACAGCCTTGGTCCAAACATGGACAAAAGAGCTGAATTCCAGAGGTGAGGTGAGAGTGACTGCCCTTGACATCAAGGCAGCATTTGACCAAGTGTGGCATCAAGGAGCCCTAGTAAAACTGAAGTCAATGGGAATTGGGGAGAAAACTCTCCACTGGCTGGAGTCATACCTAGCACAAAGGAAGATGGTTGTGGTGGTTGGACATCACAGCCCCAGGACATCGCTGCAGGAGTTCCTCAGGGCAGTGTCCTAGGCCCAACCATCTTCAGCTGCTTCATCAATGACCTTCCCTCCATCATAAGGTCAGAAGTGAGGATGTTTGCTGATGACTGCACAGTGTTCAGTGCCATTCACAACTCCTCAGATAATGATGCAGTCCATGCCCGCAAGACCTGGGCAACATTCAGGCTTGGGCTGATAAGTGGCAAGTAACATTCGCGTCACACAAATGCCAGGCAATGACCATCACCAACAAGCAAGCGTCTAACCACCACCCCTTGACATCCAACGGCATTACCATCACCGAATCCCCCACCATCAACATCCTGGGGGGTCACCAATGACCAGAAACTTAACTGGACCAGGCACATAAATACTGTGGCAACAAGAGCGGGTTAGAGGCTGGGAATTCTGCAGCAAGGGTCTCACCTACTGACTCCTCAAAGCCTTTCCACCATCTCCAAGGCACAAGTAAGGAGTGTGATGGAATACTCTCCACTTGCCTGGATGAGTGCAGCTCCAACAACACTCAAGAAGCTCGACACCATCCAAGAAAAAGCAGCCCGTTTGATTGGCACCCTATCCACCACCTTAAACATTCACTCCCTCCACCACCAGCGTACCGTGGCTGCTGTGTGTACCATCTACAAGATGCACTGCAGCAACTCGCCAAGGCTTCTTTGACAGCACCTCCCAAACCCGTGACCTCTACCATCTAGAAGGACAAGGGCAGCAGGCGCATGGGAATACCACCACTTCCAAGTTCCCCTCCAAGTCACACACCACCCTGACTTGGAAGTATATTGCCGTTCCTTCATAGTCACTGGGCCAAAATGCTGGAACTCCCTCCCCAACAGCAGCACTGTGGGAGTACCTTCACCACATGGACTGCAGTGGTTCAAGGCGGCAGCTCACCACCCCTTCTCAAGGGCAACTAGGGATGGGCAATAAATGCTGGCCTTGCCAGCGACGCCCACATCCCATGAACGAATAAAAAAAATTTGCTCTTCTATCCCCCACTGACTATTTTGGGGTCTATAGTACACTCCCAGCAGTGTGATTGCCCCTTTTTTGTTCTTCAGTTCAACCCATATGGTCTCATTTGATGATCCTTCTAACATATCATCCCTCTGCACAGCTGTAACGGTTTCTTTAAAATCAACATTGCGATCCCCGCTCTTTTTTATCCCTCTCTCTATCTCGTCTGAAAACCCTGTAACCAGCAATGTTGGGCTGCCATTCCTGCCCTTCTATCAGCCATGGTTCAGCAATAGCCATGATGATATACTTCCACGGGTCTCTGTGCCCTCAGCTCATCTGCTTTATTTACCAGACTCCTTGCATTGAAGTGTATACCATTAAGCACTGCCAAACACCTTTGTTGTCTCTTTTCTAGCCTTTGTTTCCTCTGCCTTCCAAATTCACTTACTAATTTACTGACTTCCATTTCCAGCTTTGCTTCTCTCCCCCTTCTGAATCTACCCTCAGGTTCCCATCCCCCTGCCAAGAATAAAACTACTACTTGCTTGTATAATAAGTATATAAAAGTAAATGAAAGCCACATGCATCTGCTTTTCACCAAAAGATGACTGTTAACCGTTATATTTCACTCACCAAATATCCAAATTCAATTGCTGAAATTCGAGCCTGAATAATGGACCACAGACCCCAAAAGAAATGTGATGCGAGTGCATATCTGCAAATTTTAAATACATATATCAACACATGTGCACAGCTGAATTAACAAATCACAAAGGAACAGCTTTACTTAACAAGGCAACATAGGAAAGTACAGGACTGGAAAGGATCATGATAGGCCATTTCACTGGTCCCAAAGTTCAAAAAATACCGTGCCATACACTCTCCCATTACCTTTGCTTGTATTTTTTTTGTCACCAAAAAACTATCCTAATTTGTCAACACTATCCATCTCCACAAGCTTATTTCAAAAGCAAATATTTTAAATGCACAATGTGCCATAAGTATCCCAGATACAACTTATTGGCTAATTAAGTGATTAAAATGGTTAAATGTATTGCAATAAAAATAAAATCCCAATTCTTACTTGTAATATTTTAGTTATTAAAATATCACTTAAAAGCTTGCTAGAATCACTTTCTATTCTGCAGTAGGGTGATGGAAGCTTGTAAAATGCAGCAATTGCTATGTTGCTTTTGCTGCCTATTGCTTTATCTCCATACAGCCTACATTCCTTGTGCGTGAAGCAAAGCATAGGACAGATTTTATATTTGAAAAACTATTTGGAAGCAACAGAATTTAAAGGAATTTTTACTCAGGAGAAAATAGCTAAATTCATATACTTTGACACAGAGGATGCTTTGAATGACGGATTATAGTGTGCCAGAGGACTGGAGATTACAGTGGGTTCGAATACTGTCCTTACAGCACTAGAAGCTGGGTTTGAATCCAACTGGATCTAATGGGATGAAAATCAACTTTGTCTCTGTTGACTATAACAGTCTTAAGCGACCTCAAGACAGTTCCTAATTGATTGGTACATGGCACAAAGCTGATCATAATTCAGCACAGATGATCACCAATTAATTTAAAAATCAGAACCCTGAAAGGGATATGGAGTGTGGGAAATGGAAAAATTCACACTGGTGCAGTAGGGGATTCTCTTCTGAAGCCGACTTAACATCTATTGTTGGAGGAGGAGCTTTATTGTGCATCTGGCCATATGGTACCCGAGCAAGGAGTGCTTGAGGTTAATTAGGTAAATTTTCAGATCTAACATTAATCAGGCAGTGCATTATTGGCACCCACCCAATCATTAGTGCATTGATCCTACTCAACGTTGTGGGGGCAATTGCACTTGCATATTGTGGTTGCGCTCCAAGCGCATGTTGGGCCTGGTATTGGTAACACGTAATTGCACGTTGTGGCTGCTTACAAGGGGTCCAGCCTCCTAAAAATAACTAGCTACATGAGATATTAATTTCAGTAATATTTAATGTATATTTCAGCCTCCGCAAAGATTATTTGGGTAACAAGAATGACTCTCAAAAACCAGTGGCTGGCACAATAAATGCTGGGGCAGGAACCAGAGTCTGTGGCAGGGCAACACTCAAATCCCCTGTTTGATGGCTGGCAAAGTAGAGATAATGCAGATTGAGGTGGTAGCAAGGAGGGAAGTCCCATTTGCTACTCAGGGAACCTGTTCAATAGCACGGCATTGAAGCATACTTGGAAGGAAGTGGAGAAAAAGGCCGAAAGGGTGCAACTGACTCAAATGGTACTGGCATGTTGCAATGCTGTCCTATGGTCATTACGCCTGCACCTGCAAACTTAAATGGCCTGGGTATCAGCAGGCAGCCACAGTCAACCTTTAGTGCAGTCTGACCTGCCTAGCATTTTCCATTCGTACTCCTCCTCCTCTTCCAAAAAAGTGAGCAAACAGGCATTCCTATTTGGAAACCCATTATACCATTACTGTAGACATACAAGTGCAGATTTTAGTTCAGGGCAGGAGTTGTGTGGCTGCAGTGGGGGAGGCGAGGTGCATGGCAAACTTCCTGGACTTCTACAGCTAGATGACTAAACACTATCATTAAGTAGCTTGAAATCTGGTGTAACAACTCTCTCCTCATAGTTCTGATCAGTTACGTGCACTTTATGCTCAGTAATTTGGCGTAACCAGTCAGAAAATCTACAGATGTGTTCAATTTCCCCAATACTGGCACCTAGATCAGCATAAAAATTCCTAATAAGTGGGTAGTAGGTTCACTTTAACAGGAATGTTATTGCATCCAGTTATTTGTTAAGTGAATTGATTCATTAGAATGTTTTCTCATTTTGAAATTTGGTTTTACCATACAAGTTCATAATAAGCAGGTTGTACTTTTTAACCATATACGTGTGGTTAAATTGCAGTGGATAAGTAAAGGTTATTTTTAAGCAAAGTATCACCAATTATAATAATTACCTATTTATTTCTTCTAGCATTTGGTCCTCCATTTTTGCCATCTGTTTGTCGTCTAAGTCGTCAAATTCATTCTGGCACTCAGCATTGTAAACTCTGATAAAACGGAGCTGTCATGGAATGCAACATTATTATTAAGAAGATTTTTTTTGATGATAAATCAGTCTGGTACACTTTATTATATGGTCTGCAACAGGGTTATCCAAATTAAACAAAGCCCATGCAACTCAGTTCTATCTGTATATTTTTTTATTTGTTGGTTGGACCGACCCCATTGATAAGATAAATCTCATATCAGATCTAACCCTTAGATCTGTTAATAACTGCAGCTTGAGATATGTGCAAATTAGGCAGAGTAGAAAAGATTAATCCCAAGCACTATTTTGTGTTAAACCACAACTGCAAGGTAAAGGGATGTCGGTACAGACTGGCAAAAAGCAAGTTCAGGACTGATGTTAGGAAGCATTTCTTCAGACAAAAAGTGTAATTACTACCCAGAATGATTTTCCAAGTGGAAAGATAGAGGTAAAAACGCAAGTTGAATATTTAGGAAACAATTGGATGTTTTGATGCATGGAATTGTAGGTTTTAATGGGGGCTGAGGTAGATGATGCCAATGCCTCCCTCATCTTTACTTAGCTTTCTGATTTTTGTGCAATAAAACATCCAATCTGCACTGCTTTGTATTAAGCATAGAAATTTCTGCAGCATTTTTGGATCATGTAAATAAAAGCTTTCCTTAGTGACATTTTGTGGACCTCCATCAATAAAATGGTCTAATACAATGAGACTTATTTTCCATCACTGAAGTGCCAGGAACTTCACTCACCCAAATTGGGAAGTGTTAACCCGGTTGGATCTTTCGGGGTCAAAATTCACTTAACTGTGCAAGGTGAGCTCCCACCTACAGACCCAATCCAGGCCAACCGCTACTTCATTCCCAATTTGGGTGGCTGAAAAGGGAGAGGACAGAAAATAGTGTGCCTCATTATTTGACCCGAATTCTTTTGCCGTCTTTTCAAAGGGTGTATAGAGCAAAAGAATTGAATGGCAAAAAAAGTGGAAGATAGTCTGTGAGCAAGTGATGTTATGATGCAGCACTAAGGAGGAGTAGGAACCTGATGCTCAGATAGCCACATGGCTGAATTCAATGACTCCATGTACTCTGGAAAATAAAATAGTGCAGTGACATTCGACAGCCAGGTCATGCTTCTGTTGCTCTTTAGTAGGAAGACATCTCATTTTCCATTCTAATGCTAAAATCATCTGTTTGGTGTGTTTTCATAGAAGGTTGCCATTAACCTTCACATGAAAACCAGCATTGGGGGGTAGACCACCTAACCCCCACCGCCTCAACTGACAGGTGGGGCAGGTCCTCTGAATAATTGGTGTGGAGGGTATTGAGGAAATGGGCAAAGGAGTGCTTGGTGGCTTTACGCCAGCCAAAAAGGTTAAGTACTCACTTCGACTTGGAAGACTCCAGTGTTTGTTTAATATGGGTGCTCAATGAATAAAAAGCTGTTCTGCAATGGGCCATGCAGAATTTATTGTGGGACCAATTTGCATTAACTAAAATTATTTTATAGCAGTAATGAGAATAGTTCACATATGTAGCATGACCTCAAAAACTTAAAAACTTCTTCACCTTTGGAATCAGGAATTCAGTGCTAAGTGTGCTGGAACCCACCTTCCCAATTCCATAAACATTCCCTACATGGAAACCCACCTCCACCTGCAACCTCAGATGTGCAATGCCAGGCGATTCATCCAGAGCTGCTTTGTGTACCTTCTCATAAATGAGTGAGTGTGAGAATGTTCAGCTCATTCCAATATTTAAATGTTGTTCCCAGCACTTTGTTCATAGCATGCAGGGATATCACTGAGGTCATGGGGCAGGATTTCCTGCATCAGCAGCCTGCAAAGATCTGCTGGCCCTTGACTACCATTTTTTGCAGGTTGCAGATGGTGATGATGTCACCATGTCGACCATTTGAGGCCAAACTGCCACGGTGCAGCTAAATTTGGTGGCCTTAGCAGGGAGTCAAGGCCACTTACATAAAAATGTCTCCCTTTGCCTCCCTTCCAGTGCTTATTTTTACTGATTGGTTGGCATCTTTCTCATGCATGGCAGATGTATTACGGAGAGCAGAGCCCATTTGATGAGACTTACACACAGTAGGGTGCATAGGCTCCTGGTGCTCCAGACACCTCCTGCTCACACTGTACAGTGATCAGTACATTTGGTGGGGAGTAGGCTTCAGATGGGTCCCAGAAAATGCAATGTAATCCATTAACTATCTTAAAACTCCATTTGAAGAGATCTTACTTTTACCTATTAAACTGTTAAATGTGACAATCTAGAAATAAAACACAAGGGCCAAGAGTTTCTGATTGTAATGCCTACAGTAACCCAATAAAATGAATGATTTACCATCAGTATTATGATTGAAAACTTTAGGCTAAGATGTAGAATCATTACAGATTGTGCTTTGGAATGAAATGAAAATAAATCCTTTGATTTTATGCACTTCTAAATTGGATCAAGAAGGACTCACTTGAAATGTTAGTACTCAAAGAACATACCTGCTGCATTTTGGTGGGGTATTTCTTGATATCAGCTTTAAAAAATGGATACTCGTCACAATTGTAGTCATACATCCATTCACAGAAGTGATTCCCAAAATCAAACCCTCTATAATACAAAAAAACAATGGCAACTGGAGTGCTTTATTTATTCAGCATCACATCCATTACTACATGCAGCAAAAGATCCAAGAACTGTCACAGCTGAATATTTATGGTGATCCAGCATTGATGTTATATTATCTCTTTTGTGAGCATTTCCTGGTTTCTATAAGAGAGGTTACCTAATTAGTCTCTTAGCCCTTTACTACAATACTTACGTTATACATAGTTCACATTCCTCCCCATCAGAAAACCCATTTAACGTACTCTTCTCTAATGTACTGTGTGTGATTCTGGTTTGGAACCAAGTGGTGAGTGGTGTTCCACAAGGTGTGTGTTCTTACATACTAATGGACTCATGAATTGAGGGCACAATTATCAAAATTTGCAGAAGACATCAAATTGGTTGGGGGTGTGGTCTAGAAAACAGTGAAACATTGCAGGAGGATATTGATATTCTAGCTGCTGGGCAGATAGGTATAGTTCAAGGTAGAAAAATGTGAAGTAAATCATTTTGCATGTAATGATAGGGAAAGAAAGTGCACCTTAAATGGCTAGATTTTAAATGGAGTAGAGGGACCGTGGTGTATAGATAACGAGGTCATTAAAAGGTGGCAATGTAAGTGAATAAGGCCACAGAGCCAAATAGAACATTTAGTTTTGTATTTAGAGGCATAGAATGTATAGGCACAGTGGTGATGTTGAATTTGTGCAAGGCCTCAGACCAAAATTAATAGTATGCAGTTTTGGGCGCACAATGGATATAAAAGCAATGGAAAAGATGTAGAACAGCTTTGCTAGGATGGTATCAGGGATGAGAGTTACAGTTATAGAGAGAGACTCATGCAGTTTAGGTTTCTTTTCACAGGAGCGGAGAAGGTTAAACAACAGCTTACATTTATATAGTGCCTTTAACATAGTAAAACGTGTCAAGGCACTTCACAGGAGCATTATCAAACAAAATTTGACACCAAGCCACAAAGAGATGGAGGAGATTATAGAGATAGGGAGGGGCGACGCCATCGAGGGATATGAACACAAGGACTTTAAAATAGAGGTGTTGACGGACTGGAAGCCAATGTCAACAAGCACAGGGGTGATGGGTGAGCGGGACTTGGTGCTAGTTAGGATATGGGCAGCAGAGGTGTGGATGAGCTCAAGTTTCAGGAGGGTGGTAGATGGGAGTCCGACCAGGAAGGGCACTGGAATTGTCAAGTCTAGAGGTAATAAAGGCATGGATGAGGGCTTCAGCAGCAGAGGAGCTGAGGCAGAGGTGGAGACGAGCGATATTAGGGAGGTAGAAGTAGAGTCTTGGTGATGTTAAGGATATGGGGTCGGTAGCTCAGCTCAGTCAAACAGGACGGTGAGGTTGCGAACAGCCTGGTTCAGCCTGAGACACTGGCCAGGGAGGGTAAGAGATGATACGATAGAACTTTTTAAGATTAAGAAAGATTATGATCAGGTAACTAGCAATAGATCATTTCCACTGGTCAGCAAGATAGCAACAAGAGGGCATAAGCTTAAGATGAAGCACCAAAAGAATTAATGGGGAGGTTTCCACAACGGTAGTTAGAATGTAGAATTCTGTGTCACGGAGCAGAGCCAATAAATTCTTTTAAAAGGAAATGCTTGAAAGAGAGGATTATTAAAAGGTATGGGAAGCAAGCAGGTGAGTCAGATTAGACTAGGTGGCTCATGTGGAGAAAAATAAACATTGGCATAGACCTGATAGACCTACTGGCTTGTTTTCTGGCTACATTTCATGATTCCCTGAAGGATACTCTTACAAAAAGGGTCTATTATAAAGACAACAGCAGCACACCTTCTAAATGGTGCAAGGCAGGGGTGTCCAAATAGGCCTGTGGGTCACATGTAGCCCCAAGTCATGGTAATCTGGCCTTTAGAGCCCAGGCAACTCAGTTCTATATGTGCTTTTATTTTTATTTGGCTGTTTGTCCTGTATGAATTTTGTGGGCCAATAGGTTTGGAAAGGGCCTTGGTACTGTTGCCTTGTTGATAAATCCTAAATCAGAACACTATTACCTGTTAACATAAGCAAGTTGAGATGTATGCAAGTTAATGGGAAAATTGATTTAAACATTATATTTGGCCCTTAAGGCTCCATGCCAAAGCAGCCTTCAAAATACAAAAATGCTACACTTCTGGTATAAGGAATTAAGTCTGTACTTTTGTTAACCCTCAGAGTCATGGTATTTCATTTTTCCCACATGCGCAGCTTTCTTTGAGAAAACAAAAAAAGATTAGATTCACAAAAAAATGATTAGATGCACAAAATATTATATTGCCTCTGAATTTGAAATTTAAATTGAAAGAACCAATTCCACTTAGAATGGTGTTGTCATACACTACTAACAGTAGAAAATAATAGGGGGATACTACAACTTAGATGTTTTTACAACATATCTAAAAATTGTGGTGTTGCTTAATAACTTCATAAGGTATGACCAAAGGATCCACGGTTTGTCTTTGCTCAGGAATACCAGCCCCATTAATGAGCACACCTGTTCTGTTTGGAGCATAGCAACTTTCTGCTCATTTGCTTGTGTAATTGGAAAAAGATTTCTTCAAATGTGACAGGTTGTAGAAAAGGTACAAAAAAATTAAACATGAATAAAACATTTTTTTAATGGTTACAGTATACTAGCTTCCAATTAAGTCTTATATAGGTACATATCAATTAGCAGCTAGCATTTCAACAATTTTAATTTTATACAGTAGGGCTTAAATAGTTTGCAAGTGACAGGGGAACCTACTTCAAATTAATTCAACTTCCACATGCAAATCATATCTAATTTAACAGAACTATATAATTAACAGTTTTACTTTTTCCATAGAGATAGAACTTATAGTTTGAGATCAATGGAAATGTCTGTTTTCTAATTATCCTCATGTGTATACAATTACAACCCAATTTATCATCAAAATAAAAAGAACAAAACTGCAAATACTGTAAAATTTGATACAAAAACAGAAAATGCTGGAATCACACAGCTGGTCTGTCAGCAACTGATGTTTTGGGTATGTAACCTTCATTAGACCGATACTCAAGAAATATCAGAAGGCATTTTAGTAAGGTTGGAAAAACAGGGGAAGGGGGAGGAGCGGTGAAGAGAACAAATTGAAACATCAATCACAGACAGACAGTTAATGCATTAAACGACCTGCAACCTGCCAATATAAAACAGGTAACATAAAACATGTATCAGATAATGCAGGCATATAGAAAGGACAAAAGAATGCACAAATAGTGAGTGGATATCTTGTGTCTTTTCAACCTGTCACCCAGCTCCCCACTATTTGCACATTCTTTTTTCTTTCTATAGGAAAAGAAAATAAGAAATAGGAGTCGGCCATATGGTTCCCCGAGCCTGCTCCGCCATTCAATAAGATCATGGCTGATCTTCGACCTCAACTCCACTTTCCCGCCCTATCCCTAGATTTCCTTAGTGCCCAAAAATCTATCAATCTCAGTCTTGAATATACTCAACGACTGAGCCTCCACAGTCCTCTGGGGTAGAGAATTCCAAAGATTCACAACCCTTTGAGTGAAGAAATTTCCCCTCATCTCAGTCCTAAATGGCCGACCTATTATCCTGAGACCATGGCCCTTAGTTCTAGCCTCTCCAGCCAGGGGAAACAACATCTCAAGATCTACCCTGTCAATCCCTCCTCAGAATCTTGTAAGTTTCAATGAGATCACCTTTCATTCTTCTAAACTCCCGAGAATATAGGCCCATTCTACTCAATCTCTCTTCATAAGACAGCCCTCTCATCCCAGAAATCAATCTAGTGAACCTTCACTGCATCCCCTCCAAGGCAAGTATATCCTTCCTTAGGTAAGGAGACCAAAACTGTATACAGTACTCCAAGGTGTGGTCGCATCAAAGCCCTATATAATTGCAGCAAGACTTTCTCACTCATACTCCAACCCCCTTGCAATAAATATATGCCTATATCATGTCACTGATCTTTTATATCACCTGCTTTCTATCAGCAGTTTGCAGGTCATTTAAGGCATTAAAATGCCTCTTTGTAATTGGTGTATTTATTGATTTGTTCCCTTCACCCTTTTGCTCCTTTTCCTCTATTTTTCTAACCTCACTAAAATGTTTATCATCTCTTGGCCTTCAGTATGCTGAAACATTGTAACCAATCTTCTGCGGACTGATCTGGTGTGTATCTTCAGCATTTTCTGTTTCTTTTTCCAATCAACCTGAATAGATTATTGCCAGTAGCCTATTAACTGTAGTCCCCAAATTTCATAAAAATAAGGCACATGTTTGAGTTAGTCATGTAAAGTCAAAGGGAAAAAATTGGGTGCCACTAATTTTAGCAGCCCTCTGCCGGAAATTCAGTAGTAGCGCCCCAAGCAGGAGGTGGGGCGCTACTACTGAAGCTTGCAGTGGCACGTAGCGCTGCGTCATTGCAGGCCTCCTCCCCTGATTAAACCAGGGCCACCAGGGAACGGAGTGCTGTGAAAACAGCCCGGCACAAAGGGAAAGGGGGCAGGTGCTGGCAGTCGGCCAAAATAAAAATGGCCGCCCAACACCTGCCCTTTAAGTAGCGCCGCCGCCGCTGCAAAAACGCCCCCTGATCCGGTCGGACATATCGTCCGGCGATAGGTCAGGGGCGCAAGGGAAGTTTGCAGCCGGGGCGCAAGCAGGGTGCTGCAGTCATCGCCGGCGGTGCAGGGCGCTACCGGTTACCATTAACCTCCCGCAGAATTTCACGGGAGGAGTTAGCGGTGGCACGCCCGGGTATTTGCGACCAGTTAGTACCCCCCCCGGGGGGCTCCAACGAGAGCCGCAAATCCACCCAATTTCCCCCCCCCCCCAAAGTGTTTCTGCTAAAGTGGACACCGTCTCTGAAACCACAACGTTTCTTGCAGTAATATTCTCAACCCAATTACCTGAACTGATGAAAGGCCCAGTCAATCATTTGGGACTTTATAACCAGGAGACTGAATTCTAGATCCAAGATCCAAAAAGAAATGCCATAAATACTCAAATTTCAAGGATTAATGGGATCGGTAGAAAAGGTTGAGCAAATCATTCTAAAAGTTAAGATTTGATAAGACGATATGAATGTTGCATCTGGTTATCTGCTCAACTGTCCAGTGACGGTTGGTTATCAGACGCTGTAGAAAGGCTCCAAGTAGCCAATCACATATTGAGAGTTACAGCTTCCTTCCATTAATCTCATCTGCATTTAAAACCGTACTACAATTACCTGAAGTTGTAGCTGCTGTATTCAAAGTCAATGAGCATCAGCTTCTGATCATCAGAGTTCTCAGTGTTTTTCAACAGCAGGAGATTACCTGGGATGAAAAGTAAAAGTCAACTCATGTATTAGATACAGGATGCACTGCCCAACAATCTACCATGACCCAATCTGCACTTCCATTTTCCACACCAGTTATCCTTATGATGCGGAGATATGAATTTAAAGTGAGGAATTTACACTTTGGCCTAATTGGGCACTACAAATATTTTCAAATTAAAATGTCTACCAAAAGAGATTAAACATTATAGTGCAGCAAATGAAACAACTTTGAATTTAATGCATAAAATACAAACTAGCTTACCTTCCTGACAGTCATTGTGACAGAAAACAATTGGTGAAGGAGTTGCTTGAAGCAAAGACCTGAGCAGAATGAAAGAATGACATTAAATAACATGGTAAAGGTTGCGCTTCCAATGTTGGATTCTCAAAAACAACAGATACCACTTCCTTGGAAGACTTGCTGTTCTGTCTGAAAATAATGATACTTTTCCTTGGCCAGTGGAGAGAATGTAATGGCATACCAGTTAATTTGAGGGATTGGTAGTAAAACATGTACAAATCTTGCTATTTAAAAGTTGTGCTCGCAAGAAGTATTTTTGCAATTTAATACATTCAAGCTATCTTCCCATAAGGTAGATTAAAATGGGTTATTCAAGGAAAGAGCAATTAGGGATGGGCAATGAATGCTGGCCTTGCCAGCGACGCCCACATCCCATGAACGAATTAAAAAAAAAATTCTGCCAGCAGTAGCTGCAGCATACTCAGTAAATAGCAACACTGCACATCTATAAACAGAGCTTTAATTACTCATTTATTTGATCTGGAATAAAATATTGCTCAGACCGTCCCGGTTCTGTCCAGTTTGAGTGTTTTTCCATAAAATTGAAGAAGCATTGGGAATTTTATTCATGGCCTAAGTAATTTACTGGTACAGCTACTAGGGCATACTCTAATTTCATGAGCATGCACTGCTGGTGTGATGCCTCAACTGCTGGGGGTGCAGATCAGGAAATCGCAGGGACATCCCCACAATTGTCTGTCCATTCACAGATGAAAAATCTTAAGGAACTCATCTGCGATTATTCTCAGTGAGCAAGGCTCGATGCCGGCAACACGTATTCATAAAATTTACCCTACCCTACTAAGCCAGGTGACCCCTAATGTTGCACAGTTTCAGTTGGGATAGGCTACACAGCTTCTGAAATTTAACCAAGATACTATAAAACACTCACTTCTCCAGGTGCGTACTGGAGAGCTTTTGAAAAGAAGGCAGCCTATCTCTGGAGTGGATACTTGTTTATGTGGGAGCACTACCCTCGGTGTGCCAAGCAACAGCATAGGCATCATTAGTTTTGTTCTCCCCAAGAAACAGCCTCTACTGATCTAACTAAAGGAAAGCTTCAAAATTCAACCTAATAGTCACAATTTTAGATGTTTTAAGTTTTCTTCTTTGCAGTTAACTACATATAATGTTCCAGTTTTTAAAAAAAGTAATAATTATTCATATTGCCTTCTGGAAGATATGACCTGATAGCCAGAATTTCCTACAAAATCATTAAAAGACTCCATGTCACTCTTGGGAACTTGTTAAATTTTCAAAAATCCAAATGATGGTGACATTTAAAATAAGGCAGTTATGCAGCTGTGAATAGTGATGAAGGATAGATAGAATCCAAGTTCCGACATCCAGGTGCTATGCCAATGCACCCTGTGTACTGTCACTGCTATTTGTGGAATGGTGTGACATTACTTATAATAAATATAAAACCATATTGATGGGGGAAACCAAACAATGAGGCCACTTGGTACAGCTGATCTGCAAAATTCAAAGAATGAACTGAATAAACTAGATTTAAGTCAGTGGGCACATAAAATCTAGCCTTATTGTAGCATTTTGGTATTTTGTATTAATTTGTTTTATGATATTTCTACAAGATGAAATTCAGCTTATAAAAGGTTTATTCTCAGGGACACAGCATGTTTTGACTTAACATTTAAAGTCAGCAGACATGGGACTAGCATGATTTGATGTACAATTGAGCTTTCCAAAGTGAGAGGGGCATCCACGAGACTGTTTATTTTTGCAAGTTACTTTAGCTTTGAGACCATTAGGATCGTTAGAATTAAAACTAAGTACTTCTCACGATTGATATAGTTGGTTTTTATTCAAAACGTCTGGTAGGGGTCTTATCTGATCACATACACAGGCGCTACTAGCACCGACATCAAATGGGAAGCATGCCATTCAAAGTGGCAACTTTAATTGACAGCTCAGCAGATCAATATGGTCTGCACACAGAGTTGAGAGAAGGGTCAGAGGCTGATTTTGTGTCTCAATCTGTCTCTCTAGGACACGAGTGGGTGAAATTGGTCTTTGGCAAAAATCGCTAAACGGGAGATAGCAAATTGGCAGCCCGTTTTACACCATGTCCGGTTTTATTTTTAATTTTTCTTCCATAAAATTAGGAGAACACATGTAGCAACACATGCGAGATTACCATAGCCACTACACACAATAAGGATTCTGTTACAATCACTGGGTCACACTATTTTTTTAACTAGATATTGGTCTGTAAAGGTGTACTACAGATCATAGGAGATACGAGATCTGCTGATGAGTGACTGCAGACACAGAACCTATATAGTGTCAGACCTGTTAAATTTGTAAGAACTGTTTATAACAGTCAAGCTCCACTCAACATGAATTCATCAGTTTCATTTGTTAAAATATGAAAGTTGGCATTTAAGATTTTAAAAGCACAAATGTAAATGTTACTAATTCATTAAAGCCCTACCTCAGCTTCTCAAGTTCCTGTGGCAGGTTGTAACTGAGAAGTTTGTGGAACGCTACAATGTGAGACTCTCTTGTGAAGCTGATTCGCATCACTTGCTGTAAGTACCTGTCATTAACGATAAACAATAAACAAGCACAACGTTGAGATAAAAAAACTATAGATAGACATACAAATGCTTTGTTTCTACAAAAGTAATTTTTTGCTTGAATTGCAGAAAACAATATAAGCATTGAGCATTCTAAAATATAAATCCATAATCCTCAAGACATGCTTTAATAGAGTGAGGCTTTCAAGAATTTTGAAAGTTTATGGAGTGCAAAATATCATTTGTCTCAAACAGGAATACATGAATAGCTCGAGTGTTGTTTTTGGATGTGGATTGTGCCCCTGGGATTAGAATTCCTCTGGTTGCTATTTGTGAGAAAGCCACATGGAACCATGAACCACTGTTTTCAGGAGAGGAGGGCAAGGGAAGAAAATCAAAGAAAATTGGTGAAGGGAAAGTAACTCTGAAGGCAAGTACTGTAAAATCTAATGTCTAAAGCCATATCTTAAAGACGCTTTTGTGACTGACAAACCTAGGATGCAACTTATGCATAACATTTCCACGAATGTCAATACATTCCAACCACTTATTGTAGACGCGATGGTGTTAAAACAATTTGCCCGCTATAAGTGGTGGATGGTAAAACTATCATTTCTAAACTTATATAAAAGCTGATATATACACACATGGGTTCAGTGGGTGAGTGCCCAAAGTACATAATCAACAAAACATAAATGAAATAAAAACAAATAAACCTGTTCATGACAAAGTATCTACTTTGGGTGTGCGATACCTCTTGCAATTTGAATATATGACTAGCGTTTGACCTAATTAGCAGTACAATTAAGATATGTGACTTCAAGAAAGGCGTGGAATTAACTGATCCATTGATGTCAAAATGCTTGTTCTTTTCGCTACAAGTGGGAGTACAGATGGTTATTGTATACGGAGCACCTCTTTTTTTGCGATTTCTGTGAAATAAATAAATGGTTCTTCTGGATTGTTTAATTCTCCCTCCCCTCCCAGAGTGGTATTACCACTGAAATGTCAGGATATTTGAGAGGATTTCAATTGACAAGGAAATCTTGTCAGTATCTTCAAAGTTAATTTATTCCTTTCAACTTGTAAAGATCCGAGCCATTAAACAGTAGGTACAGAAGATTAAGTAATCGCACTTTAAACAAGGTGCGAAGATCTTATTGAACTGCCGAAAATAGCCAGCGCCGTTGTAATATGGTGATGGAAATGGTGATTGTTAATTGCCGGTTATAAATGTGGGCGGTATAAGTGGTGGGGACTGTACTTACCTAATTGCCGGTTATAAATGTGGGCGGTATAAGTGGTGGGGACTGTATTTACCTGGTTACTTTCTACTTTTAATTCTCTAAAATTTATACACATACAATCAACCATGTCAATCTAAATTTTCCTTCAAAAAATGTGATTTCTTCACCCGTAAAACATAGTCATACTCAAATATTTTGTACAGGTTATGCAGAAGTTAAATATGCCAGTTAAGTACTCACTTCTCCATAGTACAAAACAACCACTTTGGTTCTTTGTTAAATGGCATCGTCATTCTATGGAATGTGGCCAACTTTTTTGCTATTTCTGCTGAAATACTTGGAATAGCCAATTCTCTGGTCTCCAATTTCCGACTCTAAAGTAAAGTGATACAATATTCATGTAATAAGTCAAATACTTACAATATGCTGAATTCTAGCTGTTATGTTACAATAATATGCAGCATTTATATACAGTAAATGTCTATGTATGCAAACTGCCAGCATACAGTCCGAAAACATTTCTTACTTTCACGTTCACACTTTTTCATACATTTAAATGCAAAACGCTTTTTGTAATTAACATTAGTCACTACTTCTGTTAATTGTACTCACATACCTACATGTATATCGTAGTTAAAAGACTGGGAAGTGTGATCTCAAACCTGGAGAAAAGGGCAAGCATCTTTACCGTTCCTGCATGTTCATTTAAACATCAGGTACCTCTAGCACATATACTCATTATATACTGCCTGATGAATGTTACTAGATATTGTCTGCAATCAATTTGTTGGTATGCACCAAACTGGTAACAAGGGGTATACAAATACAGGAGACTAGGCAACCCTGAATCAATTACAAGGCCAAATAGCTGAACATAATCATTCCCAAATAAAAACAGAAGATGCTGGAAATACTCAGCAGGTCAGTCAGCATCGGTGGAGAGAGAAAGAGAGTTAATGTTCCAGTTCTGACGAAAAGTCATCGTCCTGAAACATTAATGTTTCTCTCTTCACAGATGCTGCCTGACCTGCTGAGTATTTCCAGCACTTTCTGTTTTCATTTCAGATCTCCAGCATCCGCAGTATTTTGCTTTATGATCATTCCCAACTAATGTTGCTATTTGGAAACATTTGCAGCACACTGGCAAACCCATGAAATTCTAGTTATTTGCACTAAGGAGATCTAATTGAATTGGGCTTCTTATGCAAATCCCATGAAATTTAACTCAGTAAATATCTTGTTGACTGCAAATTATTTTAATTAAGAGTGTTCACAAGCTTTTAACTATGTATTTTAGGATGTACATGTTTATATTCATTGTACTGCTCCATAGTTCAGCACAAAAACAAATTTGTTACTTCGAGATTGGAAGCAACTTCCATTTTGGGGGTTGGGGTGGGATTTCTTCCTCCGTGCAGGCAGGTGTTACTGCCTTAGTAAAATCTAACTGTTTTTTGTTTAATTGTGCTCAATTAAGATTGTTCTTTTGGAAGAGATGCAGAATTTTACTGTGCAACATCTAATAATAGCAACACTAACAGCACACAAATAATGGCTGGTTGCCAAAATATTTTTCCCCACAAGCAGCAGTAGCCCAGTGAAAGCTCAAAGACAACAGAACACAATCAATGATTCACTCTATCAGAGATAATCAGACTTACTGCAATGAACTGTTCCAAACGACCCTGAGGAAAGATTCCATATAGCTTCGGACCAAGTGATCGTTCTGCCAAGATAGCAAACATAACACTTTCCAACACCATGGCTTCGGTTCCCTATGTAAAAGAGACAGGTGAATACCACAATTTAATTTTTAATCACCAAAAAAAATACTCCTTTTAGAGTACATTAGATATGAGATATTTTGAAATGAGTTGTGGATCTAACTAAACCCTTTAATTCTCTTATTAAAAAATGAAATTTGGGAGCTTTTATGCTCACGAAGATGATATAACATGGGTTGGAATGGCAGGGTATGACCTCTTTCTGTAACACCGGAACACTGTATTTGATCCCAATCTCAAGAACAGACTGTCCTACCACATCACTGGGACATTACCACTGATCATTTCAAGTTCTCTCAATGATGACCATCCTTTGAGGGGGAAGCTAGACTCTTATGAAGTCGAATTGACTCCAAGGTAACATGGCTGGTGATGGGCAATTGGGACCAAGTTGATGCTCTGTGTCAGATTTGGCAATCCAATACCTGAGCCAGGCAGGTCCTCAGCACTCCAACACATTGCTGATGATTGACCAGTTAGCTTGGTTTATTGATAAGATGAGAGAAATAGACCAATGATAGGGCATTGGAATGTTTCACATTTAGGTTGGTCCTAACTGGACAAGCAGCTGGACATTTCCCAGTACTCCCCAATTGTAAAATGCGTGGTTTTAGCTAGTTAAACTCCAACAATGTTCATGCACACGTGGCAATTCCTAAACCTTGGCACTTGCTACCCTGTGCCTAATTTTAGGTTGCTAGAGAACTTCCCTAAAGTGATAAAGTGCGCACAACATATCAGCCAAACAGAAACTCTATTTACATGAATTTCTTAATGGTTTGATTTGAAGACTCAAACATCAGACACACAGAATACCACAAGTCCCTTTCTTGTAGACTGGAATCCACCTTGCTACACACTTACATGTGTCAGAAGAAATGGAAGCCATTGCAAGTTTATGAGAGGGGAGTTATGTCTAACGATCATTCAGTTTGAGGAAGTAATAATTAACGAATGATAACAAAGCAGCCATTATATAACTGACTTTTTTCCACAAGGTCCCCAACAAAAGAAATGATGATAAAAGCTAAAATGAAATCTCAAGGCATAAAAGGAAGTGGCAAAATGCATACAAGAATGGCTTCATAGAAACCAGACAGTAATTATAAATAATAGCTATTGAAATTGGCAAGTTGTGATAAGCAGAGTCCCACAGAGATCAGTCAAGAGTTTCTTGGCTATTCTCATTTTTTCTCAATGGCCTTTAAGAGGACATAGTAAACAGAACGTTTAAATTTTGGCCAGCATTAAAAATGTGATTTTATTTAAATGGTCTACAAAATTGAAATGACTGTAAGATGAAGTTATACGAAAGCTTAAACGAGTTAATGCTCCATTAAAATAGCGGAGAGGGGAAATTGATACGTGCATATCACGGAAAATGTAATTCCAAACCATAAATATCTAGGTACAGGAAACTCTTTATTAACCGGCACCGACGGGACCGGCGTGGTGCCGGTTAATCAAAAAGTCCGGATAACGGAGAGTTATATCTCCCAACGTACGAGAGCCCCGTACACACTGACATGCGCCTGCATTCGGAGCTCCGTCTCCCCGGGGACCGCCAGCTGACCATCTGTCGTGTCCGCTGCCTACCCGGGCTGCACATTCCCCTCCCAATCTACATGCTCCGATACAAGGCAAATGCCTCGGGGTTTTTTTAAAAGTTATTTTTAAAGGAGAGATGAAGGAAAACCCCGGTTACCTTCAAGAATTTTGCCGGTTAAGAGAGATTTCCGGTTATTTGGGTGCCGGTTAAAAGAGAGTTTCCTGTAGATATCAGATACAATTCCAAATAAAAATATGGGGAACTCGTAATTCATTAACAAAACCATATTTATTAACACTGCTGGGAATTTCCTTGGAGCTGCACCCTCTCTGCCGCTGTAACATTGGTACAAGTTCGCCAAAAACCCTGCTTCGTCTACCATTATGTTGCCCATTTACAGATATTATACAACTCCTTTTGTAGGTCCCGGACAGTTTCCTCCAACATGACTACCACCCTAGTTTAGCATAGAGTTAAACAGAATAAGCTAGATTGGGCTGAATGGGATTTTCTTCTTACGAGGAGTCATTTGTCATTGTAATGTCGTTGCTAAATCAATGCAAAAGCATTTCTATTTCCCACAATTCAAGGTCACAAATATGATCAACCAGAACTACATTTAAGTTATAGCAACATGTGCCATTTTATTTAACTTAAACCTTGTCGTTAACATTTCTGGAACTATGAAGTCAATAGGTTTAGTGTAGCTCCAGTTATCCGATTTTAAGCCATTCACAAATACAAAAAAGGTACATCTGCTTTCAAACACAATTTAAAAATTAGCAGGGTACAAATTTCTTCTGGCAAATTGTTCCAAAATGCACATGCATGGACACACCATTGCACATTGTACTGCACTCCTTTAAATAATTTTCCAATGGGTCAACCTGACATTTGGCACTGGTTTGAAGTAAACAGTATCCCACAAACAAGGGTATTACGGAATGGGACCCATAGCGATCGGTCATGTTCCTTTTCTCAGTAAGATAAGTTTGGACCTGATAAAGGGTATCGATCATAATACAGGCCTCAGGGCTGATTCCTTGATTTTAGGTAAAAGCATCCAGGATCGTGGCTTTTGGATGTGCTCCCATGCTGCCAGACTGATGTGCAGACCTTGGTGCGTTAGGCAAGATAATGTAATTTAAATATTTTAAATGCTCTCTGTATTTCCCAGGTACGCAGGGAGCGCTATGGCAATATTTGAGAAGAAAGTAAGGGCTAGAAATTCATTATAGCCCAGGAATGGGCAGTATCTTTAGAAAAGTTTGAGAATTAGCGTCAGGCGCTAATGCTTTAGACTGAACGCAAAATTCATTCTCATTGCTCAAAGAAATGATCGGGGTACTAAATCAAGTCTTAAGGGCTTAGCTCAGTGGCGTTACACTCAAAGGGTGGAACAATATCAGATGCAGTCCAATTGCAACTCATTGCCACAGGCTGTTCCCAGTACTTAAAGGGGAGGTTCATTGATACCGCAGCACCTCATTCTCAGCATTGCTGGTTGTGCAGCCCCCTCAGCAAGGAGAAGGAGTCAGAGGACTGAAGCAGGAGTGCTGATGGCAGATCCACCTCAGTCGAGTGGTCAGGGTGATTGAATGCTTCAACAAATGCTACATACCACCATCTGTACCACAAGCGTGTCACACTGCCGAAAGGACCACACCCCCAGTGCTCACCCACCAACAATCTCTACCTACCAACACTCACACCCACATCTCACGCCTTGCACACAATGACAGCTATTCAACTATGGCAGGTACAAAGGTCATTAGTTATTAGAATGAATATATGTGGTATGTTTATGCATAAATTTATTAATGGAGTTTGCAATATTTTGTGGTGTCTCTCATTTCACCTTTGCGCCCAGGAGGACGCTGTGATATGGCATGACACTGGGATGGTATGATGGGCATGCGGCAAGCAAAAGGGATCTGGGGTTTAAGTCATCCTGGTGTGAGGCTGGAGGTCTGTTTGGATGAGGTGGCAGAGTTCTGTGACCACCACCTTGGTGATGCAGAGCCATCTAATACGCTGCTCCTCATTTAATTGAAGGTAGAAGGGGCGGTCAGACTGCCCTCAGAGGGGAAGGCCTCCTGGTGAGAGCCCTGATGTCCCTCCTCATCCCTCTGCACACGTTCCCGTATTTCTGGCTGCCTACGCTCCCTCCGCCGTCAATCTTGTAATAACTTGCACAGCAATAGGCAGGGCTATCCATGTGTTAGATCTTGTCTGCAGATCAGGCTCCAGTAGACAGCATAACTCGGTCACCAAGTCTCTTGTGAAGCAGAGAAGGCCAATTGGTGTGCCAGAGTCTAAAAACATAGCTCCTGGGCCAAATGCAAGTGGGTGCCAGATGCCTGAGGTGCAAGCATTTTTCTTGCCTCTGCCTGTACTCTTTCAAAATCTATGATGGCCATTAGCAGGCTGAATGGAATGCCAATACTGAGCACTGTGGTTGGAGCCGAGGTGGACAGCTAGTGGCAGCAACAATACTGAGGCTGGAGCTCTGTACAAAGGGAGCCTTGTATTACAAAAATTCAGCAGCAAACAGCTGAAATAACTTGTGAAAGTAATAATGCAGAAACAGCTATGTGGCAGGTCGAAAAAAAGCAAAGAACAACTCTCCCAAAAACAGTCGATTCTACCTTTAAGATTGGGTGATCCCAAGCGAATAGTATGGAAATCGCCAAGCACCCATTTCAAACAAGCGAGCAGTACACATCGGGGTTAGAGACCAGGAATTGGCTCTTTCAATTTCTCTTAAAATGCAATAGGGTAGATTTTCCTGTTCTTGCATCTGAGGGTACTGAATCACCTGGGCACAACACAAAGATAAAAAATTGGTGGGGAGGGCCACACACCCATGAAGGAACCAGCACAATTTTCCGTCCATTTAAATGAATGGATGGGAAAATGGCTGGCTCCCTCATGGACATATGATCCTCCCCACCTGATTTTTCTCTATGCACTGCACCTCGGCGATTCAATATGCCCAAGCGAGGAACAGGAAAATCTGCACCAATTTTTTTAAAATTCAATAATGAGAATATATAGATTATGTTCTGTCTAATCTCAAATTCGGAGTGGCAAATTTTTTATGGTACATCAGTTTTTCCATTGTTAGCAAGCTTTACAGAACATCATTAAATCCCTGCAGGCAGTGGGAGAGCCACAAATAGCATACCAATGTGCAATTCTTGTCATTATAATCTCAGACAACAGTGGAGACACATACTAGCACATCTAGGGAAACAGCACTAAAAATACCATGTTACAGCAGGGACTGCATAGAGCAAGTGCAAAGGCACAATGCTACCTTCTGAAAACCTAATCCAAATTACTTGCTAACTGAATCTTGTGTGTGTGTGTACTGGCATTACATAAAACAATTCATAAAAGGTTAAAACTGGGAATTTTACTATTATTAACAGCTGCTGAAGGATTATACATTGCTAACAAAACGTCAATTCTTTTCCAATAATTTGCAGTTTGCCATCCACTGCCAATTTTCCCCCCTTGATCTGTTTAACTGTGCCTACTTCATTTCACATAGTCTACTCGCAGACAATGTTTTTCCACTGTGGTTCACTGAAGCAGACTAAATGAGATTCTACGCAAACATTATTTACTCCCCACGGTTTCACAGGCTCTTGACGCAAATGGGACCTGAACTGTTCCACAGAACATTGCTACCCTGAAGCACTTAAACTGACCAATTCTTAATTGAAATAATTCAAGGTTTTACCCTAGCCATAACACAGATATGACATAGTCTCACAGCAAGAGCATATAGTCTGTACAGATTCCAGAGACGTGTCTGAACACTGAATTCCAACATCTGTTGCCAAGCTTTGAATATGGCCTTGTTGAAAAATACAATAAAAACATTGTTAGCATGATGGGTCCGAACTATAGAAATCTTAGTCATATTTTAACATCCCAGACGGATACCTTTAGCGCATAGGGATTGCAAGTGACCCAGTTTTCTAACTGGCAGTCAAAAATTGCCATAGTAATTCAGACCTCATTTAAAGAATTTCTGGTAAAGACATTTATTTTTTAATGTAATCTATGGTTTAACTGCAAATTTGAATTGCTGATAGTTGTCTAAAGAAAATTAGTACAGATCCTTTGCTGATTCTTCCACACATGAATAATATTCTCTGTGGAGGCTGGTTAGGGCAGGCACCACACAGATGAGTAAAATATGCATACTTTATATTTGAGGGGTTTCAAATAGCCACAGCATATTTTCTGTGTCAACATATTATACAGAAAAGACTTTAAAATATAAGCAATTGATGTTTGAACAAACAGCGAGCTTCGAATTGAATCCAACAATTATAATCCTTCTGTTTTATCACAATGTTTCTTTCAGAAGCCAGGCTAAGAACAGAACAGTACTTACAAAATAGAAGACAATGGACTCTGGACTGCAATGCTGTATAAAATGGAGTTCATTGTGGACTCCCGTTCCAGTCAGCAAACTAATGGTACAAATCTTTCTGCCGTGAGAATCTGAGATCAGATGTTGCTCATCATCTCGTACGAATTGCGCACTGCAGTTATTATTTACAGACGGATAATAAAACATCACAAGAGCATGAAAGCTGGTCAGTTGTTTTTAAAATATGCCAATCTACCCTAAAGATACCCACTTTCCCCATCATCCTAAGAGTTAGTGAATGTCACCAGAAGGCAGGGCAGCACAATCCCAGTATCTCCTGGTTATGAATCTGGTTTACTCCCTGTTGTAAATAAGCTACATGTACACATCCTGCTTCAAACAAAAAGAAATGGCTATTCAGGCGGAGTGCTGCTAACTACATTGTGATCACATAAGAGATGCATTGGTAACCAATGGACAATCAGAATTCTCCACCTGTAAAGTCAGACACCATTTCTATAAAGCTATTTTTACAGTATTACCAAGGTATAAACCTTTAATATAACATAGGTTATATTACTGGTTAATGCCTCCACTGAACCACTAGTCAAGGTCTATACTATTTACAAGAGCGAGTTCAAACATTTGTTTTCTTTTTACTTTCGCCACCCCACTCCCTCCACAAACACACCAAATTTAGTCCCCTTCACACATCACCATGCACGTCATGTGGCAGTGTTTCCATGTCTGCACTGGCACGTCTGATTGAATTTCAACTCTGTACAACAGATGTGATTTTTTGCTTGTTTAAATAAAGTGTACATTAGGGACTGGTATCCTTTGTAAAATTAACTGCTTAGGTCATCAAGACCATAACTCATTGGTATCTGTGGTACTCTACCATAAAAAGGTCCCTCCCATTTGTTGGACAAATGTCAATGTTTTGGGATTTCTGTTTCCTAAAAAAAAGTTATTTGATTTAGGATGGTGGTACTGGTACAAAAGATCTTGCTAGCTCTTATACACAATGTTTCAATATTATGGAATAGCCGTGGTGTTAAGTATTTCAATTTTAGTAAAGTTCAACCTATCAGGTCAAACTCAGCCAGAGCAACCAACAAACAATTGCAAAGGATGTGAATAGTCAGAGAATGCAGAGTCAGGGGACAAGTAGCAGAATGGATAGCTAGCTGGCTTCAAGACAGAAAGCAGAGTATAGAAGCATAGAAGATAGGAGCAGGAGTAGGCCATTCGGCCCCTCGAGCCTGCTCCGCCATTTAATGAGATCATGGCTGATCATCCAAATTCAGTACCCTGTCCCTGCTTTCTCCCCATATCCCTTTAGCCTTAAGAAATATATCTATCTCCTTCTTGAATATATTTAATGAATTGGCCTCAACTGCCTTCTGTGGTAGAGAATTCCACAGGTTCACCACTCTCTGGGTGAAGAAATTCCTCCTCATCTCAGTCCTAAAATGGCTTACCCCTTATCCTTCGACTGTGACCTCTGGTTCTGGACTCCCCCGCCATCGGGAACATCCTTCCTGTATCTAGTCTGGTTAGAATTTTATAAGTTTCAATGAGATCCCCTCTCATTCTTCTAAACTCTAGCGAATACAAGCCTAATTGACCCAATCTCTCCTCATACGTCATTCCTGCCATCCCAGGTATCAGTCTGGTAAATCTTCGCTGCACTCCCTCCATGGCAAGACCATCCTTCCTCAGATAAGGCGACCAAAACTGCACACAATACTCAAGGTGTGGTCTCACCAAGGCCTTGTACAACTGCAGCAAGACATCCTTGCTCCTGTACTCAAATCCTCTCGCTATGAAGGCCAACATACCATTTGCCTTCTTAACCGCCTGCTGCACCTGCATACTTACCTTCAGCGACTGGTGCACAAGGACTCCCAGATCTCGTTGCACTTCCCCTTTTCCCAATCTATTGCCGTTCAGATAATAATCTGTCTTCCTGTTTTTGCCACCAAAGTGAATAACCTCGCATTTATCCACATTATACTGCATTTGCCATGCATCTGCCCAATCACCCAACCTGTCCAAATCATACTGGAGTTTCTCTGCATCCTCCTCACAGCACACACGCCCACCCAGCTTTGTGTCGTCTGCAAACTTGGAGATATTACATCTAGTTCCCTCGTCTAGATCATTAATATATATTGTGAATAGCTGGGGTCCTAGCACCGATCCCTGCGGTACCCCACTAGTCACTGCCTGACACTTGGAAAAAGACCCGTTTATTCCAACTCTTTGCTTCCTGTCTGCCAACCAGTTCTCTATCCAAATCAGTACCTTACCCCCAATCCCATGTGCTTTAACTTTGCACGCTAATCTCTTATGCGGGACCTTATCGAAAGCCTTCTGAAAGTCCAAATACACCACATCCACTGGTTCTCCCTTATCTATTCTACCAGTTACATCCTCAAAAAATTCCAGTAGATTAGTCAGGCATGATTTACCTTTTGTAAATCCATGTTGACTTTGTCCGATCCTGTCACTGTTTTCCAAGTGCTCTGCTATTACATCTTTTATAATGGACTCTAGCATTTTGCCCACTACCGAGGTCAGGCTTACCGGTCTATAATTCCCCGTTTTTTCTCTACCACCTTTTTTAAATAGTGGGGTTACATTAGCTACATTAGGGGTAAAAGGTAGCCATTCACAGTGGCAGAAGGTGGGTAGTGGTGTTCCACAAGGATCAGTGCTGGGACCACTGCTATGCACAATTTATATTAACGATTTAGGCTTTCGAATCAAAAACACAATTTCTAAATTTGCAGATGGCACCAAATTTGGGGGGGTAGTCAATATTGAGGAGGACTGCAACAAATTACAGGAGGACATTAATAAACTTGCAGAATGGGCATATAATTGGCAAATGAAGTTCAACACAGATAAATGTAAGGTATTACATTTTGGTAGGAAGAATAGGGAGGTCACTTATTACTTGGAGGGTGTGAGTCTAGTTGGGGTAGAGGAACAAAGGGATCTCTGAGTACAAATACACAAATCACTAAAAGTTGCAACACAGGTTAGCAAGGCCATAAAAAAAAAACAAGCACTAGGGTTTTTTTCTAGAAGCACAGAATTGAAAAGTAGGGAAGTTATGCTAAACCTGTACTGAACCTTGGTTAGACCACACTTAAGAGTACTGCGTACAGTTCTGGTCGTCATATTATAAAAAGGATATAGAGGCACTGGAGAGGGTGCAGAGAAGATTTACAAGGATGATACCAGAAATGCGAGGGTATACATATCAGGAAAGGATGAACAGGCTGGGTCTCTACCCTTGAAAAAAGTCTGAGGGGGTGACCCAAGAGGTCTTTAAAATTATGAAATGTTTTGTTAGAGTGGATAGAGAGAAAATGTTTCCACTTGTTGGGGAAGAGCATAACTGGAGCCCATCAATATAAGATAGTCACCAAGAAATCCAATCGGGAATTCAGAAGAAACTTCTTTACCCAAAGAGTGGTGAGAATGTGGAAATCGCTACCACAGGGAGTGGTTGAAGCAAAAAGTACAGACACATTTAAGGGGAGGCTAGACAAGCATATGAGGGAGAAGGGAATAGAGCGTTATACTGATAGATTTAGATGAGGAAAGACGGGAGGCTCAAGTGGAGCATAAGCGCCGGCATGGACTGGTTGGGCTGAATGGCCTGTTTCTGTGCCGTATATCCTATGTAATCCTGTTAGCAATCCACATATTTTCCGTCCAGGATTTCATAAATCTGCTGATTCAATAATAAGTTGGTCAGCCTTAATACAATCAAAACAACCTTTTCATAGTCCTTATTTCAGTTGTTCCTTCTTTATACGAATGCGCAGTACTGTTCTCTATTCTGCCATCGCTCATTCTGCTTACATCTCTGAACATTTAGAATCACCTTCCTGAGATTTCATCCACAACCATTTTGCTCAGCCCAAGTTTTTTCTAAGTCTCTGGAACCTAGTAATCTTTGTTCATTTTCTGTCCTTATGCGCCTTGTTCATAATTATGCCAAAAATCCCAGCTTTGGAATTTGACCTTGAAAACAATTCAACTCGCCTAGCCTCCTCTTCTGCCACTGTGCAGATAAAAATTAGAAAGCTGCTCACAACCTTTGCTTCAGAAACATCTGAATTGAAAATATACTGTGTCGGGGCTGAACTGTTATTATAGTATTCAAGATGGCTCCTGGGCTGGCAGCTCCTTTCTGAGCTGCTCTTCACTTCAACTGTATCTGTGGTCATGCATTGCTGTCTTTTGCCCTTTCTTCCCCCAATCTCCTTTCTTCCAGTGCTTAAGATACCCTGCCTCTGATAGTGAAGGAATTTCAGCCCAAACTACAAGTTCAAGCTACAAGTTTAAAGCTACCCCTGCAGAGTCCACTGCCCACCCCCCAGCATGTCTTTGTTCTCACTGAGCTCTTTCAACTGTCAGAACTCTGCTGAAACTTGACTGCCATCACTGGATTCCTCGCGAACAGGACTTCATTGACGACCCGGTTTGACTCAGCAACTGTGGCGCTGCTCTGCTTTTCAGTTGCTTCAAGTTTTACGCTGCTGACTTCTTTTGTCAAATGGTTTCCGATCTCCTGGACATCTAGATTGAGGGCTGGATTTTCCCTGCGGAGGCGGGATGGCAGCGGAGAGCTGGTTGGCGGGTTCGGTCCCGCTCCAGTCTGCAGCCGCTCTCTGAAAATGATTTTTCTTAGATTGGCCTTGTTAAACCCACCCTGCGGGGTTCCTGGCCAATTAACAGGAAGTGGGTCTGATGTCGTCATTTGATGACGCGTCAGCCGGTTTCCTTAAAGGGACCACAGCCACACTGATTTTGACAGTTGTGCGGTCAGTGTTCTGCAGCATTGAGGTGCTGCAAACAGTGACAAGCACTGCACAGAGGTGCACGTCTGCACCCAGGCTCACGCATGACTCCCTCCGTATGCTTATGGAGGGAGTCACAGCACGCAGGGAGATTCTCTTCCCTTCCCATGGACGGAAGAGACCTCCCCAGAAGATCAACGCAGTCTGGTTGCACATTGCAGAGGACACAAGCTGGGATGTCGTCAGGAGTCCCTGGCTGCAGTGGCGCCAACCTTTCAATTATCTCAGTAGATCACGAAACATTACTGCAAAGCCACACTCAAACTCACCCTGCTGTGCCACTCATCACATCCTTCCATACCCTTCTCCTGCAAATCCTTACTCACACCAACTTACCTTGCACCTCCACCCATCCCTCTCTATCTACATTATCACTTCCCCATCTCACTAGCCACTCCTCACACTCGCCCTCATCCTACTGCAAGCATACCAACTAACAACACACAAGGGTAGGCACTTGAGAGGTTTAGCCAATGTTCATGAGAAATTTCTGTTAATGTGTTGTCATACATTGAAATCTGTATTTTCAACACGTCACCTTATTGGACAGATCTGTGCGCACCTTGAGAAGTGTCTTTGTAAGTTCCAGTGAATGTTGAGACATAACTCTCTTCCCCCCCTTCCCCCCACTATTGTGATGAGTGCGAAAGGAATGGCTTGGACATTATAGGGATGCTTTATGGTGCTGGTGTGGGTTGGTGTCAACCTGGCTCATCATGCGGCAGCCAGGGTGTACAGCGTCAAGTGAAGTAAATCTGGCCATGGTGATGCCATCGCTGGCCTCCCGGGTAGCAATGTTGTCAGGTGCTGATGCCCTGTGTCCTGTGCAGCATCAGGTGATGACAAAGAAGGTGGTGTTGTGGTGTGCCTGGTGATGTTGGTATTGGGGCTGATAGTGGAAGGATTCAGAAGACCAAGGTGTGATTTTATCAATGATGCGGAGATGCCGGTGTTGGACTGGGGTGGACAAAAGTGAGAAGTCGCACAACACCAGGTTATAGTCCAACAGTTTTATTTGAAATCACAAGCTTCGGATCGGCTGCTCCTTCGTCAGGTGAAGTCACTTCACCTGACGAAGGAGCAGCGCTCCGAAAGCTTGTGATTTCAAATAAAGCTGTTGGACTATAACCTGGTGTTGTGCGACTTCTCACTTTTGATTTTATCGATGTTGCTGGAATAGATGGCAGCTGCAGTTGAGAAGACAGAAGCCAATGGTGAGAGGTTGTTCCAATGAGGTGCCACTGGATATACAGTTGGCTCTAAACACTTGCAAGCTAAAGAAATCTCTATATGTCTTACAAATGCAGTAACCAACAGGCTCTGAAACTGAACAGCTGCAACATGGTATCCTTTATACCACTTCTGCAGCTGTCAGGTTCAGATAAATCAAAGCAGACTCAACTCACGCCAGTGTGAGCTGGCGTGTTCCCTGAGCAGCGGGTAACCCATGGGGGAAGCATGTAAAATTACACGGTCGGCTCAAAATAGCATTAAATTGGCTGTTAACAAGCCATTTAATGATCTAAATTGTCTCCCCCACCGCTTGGTGTCGGGTCAGTTCTGTGCAGACAGACCAGATACCTGGGAGACTCGCGTGGAGGCGGGTTGCCTACCCGCTGTCAATCTTTGCTATTTTGACAGCGGACCCGCCTCCAAACCTGCACTCTGAGCACTGGCAAAATTCAGCCCCAAGTTTCTGCTTTGAACTACACCACTACGTTTCTGCACTGGACTACACTGGATTACACCAAGACTGACCTGCTGTGTCTCTATCTCTGCTGCCAAGAGATTTTTACCTTTTAAACTGCGGCTGTGTCTCTGCTGAACTGGTTTTTCAGCTCTACTGGCTTCTATCTAGCAGCTGCTGCTTCACTTGCTGTCCGGTGACTCGTTCTTCCAGTTTTCAGCTTTGCTGGACGTTGGCTTGTGGTTTTATTTTCTCCCCCCGCCGCTTTGATCTACGGTGACCTCCAACTTGTGTCAATTTAGCCATCATCTCTCCGCACCGCTACCAACTCATTCCTACAGCAACAACCTCCATCCTCAAACTCTCTGCCCTTCACTTACCTGCTTTGGACAGCGGTTCGTCGACGCTCCGTGCCGGCCCCATCCTGCTTACGTCGGCTTTGTCCTTCCATGGGAGCTCTGACTTTGACCCTGGTCTCCCTACTATTGTCTCCAACCTATTCTCTGCTACCAGGAAATATGTATTCCATTAATTACTACATCTAAATAGGCCTATGTAACCTGAGCTTTTCCGGTGTCCATTCGCGGACGCACTTTGGCTGCCGCTCCAGACCCAAGCCATTCAATACTTTTACCCCCCCCTCTTTCTCTCCCTGACCGCTCTCTGTCATCATGCCTCCTTTCATCTCTCCTCTCTGATACTCTGCCCTCCCAAATCCCTACCCCTATCCTTCGTTACTCTTCGACCTTCCTACTCTCCTGCCGCCGTCCCAGGCTTGACTCCCACTTAGATAAGCCTACAGCTTCCCTCTGTGCCCCTCTCGGTATCCTACGAAGGGCCCATCGAGGCACTTGTCGCTGCCTCCTTACGAGCAGCAACCCCAACTGTCCCATTCTACTCTCGCCAACCTTCCCGCCCAGCGCGCCCACTGGGAGCAAATCTTGCCAATCTCCTCCCCATCCAACTCACCCCCTCCAGTGCTGACCCTGTGGACGCTGGCAGTGGGGCAGCCATCACCGACCCTCTCCGCACCTCCCTCCAGAATGTCCGTTCACCTGGGAACAAGGCCCTAGCCATCCATGAGCTTATCATGGATGATTGCATCGACATCATGGCCCTGTCGGAAACTTGGTTGAGGGGTGATGACACCTTACCCTTAAATGAATCCTGGCTATACCTTCCACCTCTTGCCACGCTCAGACTGCCGTGGTGGCGGTGTGGCTCTCATCACCAAATCACACCTTGATCTGTCCCCCTACACCTCTGGCACTTTCTCCTCCTTTGAGCATCTCGCCTTATTCCACCCCTCCTTTAAAATTCTCGTTCTCTACTGCCCAACCAAGTACCATAAAAATGTTATTACCAAGATATCTTCACTGCTTTCCTCCCTCAGCCTCTGCTCCGAACGACTTCTCATCCTCGGTGATTTCAACCTCCATCTCAGTTCATCATGCTCTCTCTCCTGCATTAACTAGCCTCCTGTCCTCCCTTAATCTCTCCCTCCATGTAAACTCCCCAACCTATATTCACGGCCACCCCCTCGACCTTGTCATCTCATGGCCTCGCTACTCCCATCGTGTCAATCGCAGATAAGGCCATCTCTGACCACTTCCTCGTATCGCTCTCTACCCACATCCACTGCACCACCCCCCCCCCCACCCCAATTACCTTCTGTGTCCGCCCCTGGAAAAAACTCTCTCCCAACTCTCTTACAACTGCACTTAAGAAATCCCAACTATCCAGCCTTTGGCCCTCCATTCACCATGACATTTCTGCAGCTACCGATCTGCTCAACCACACCCTCACCACCACCTTTGATGCCCTAGTCCCTAGTAAAACAATTACTCGCTCACCCTGGCTGTTCCCCCTGGTACGGCCCTCATCTTCGCTCCCTTAAGTCCAAGGGACGCAAACTTGAATGGATATGGCGGACAACTGGTTTAAACCATTCACCGCCAGATCTGGCTGGACCACAAAAGCATTATCGGGCCCTGCTCTGTCTGCCAAAATTGCTCACTATTCCAGAATCATTCTGGAATGCAAAGATAAACCCCGGCTTCTATTCTCCACTGCCAACATTCATCTTAAATCCGTGTGAGGAACTCATGGACTTCTTTGTCTCGAAGATTGAGACAATCTTAGCTGCCTCTGCCACTTCCCTTCCTTCCCCTAGCCCACCGGGCCAAACTTCCTCTAAGATTCCCCCCTGCCCTAGCCCTGAACTCACCTCTTTCTCCAGTTTCTCTCCGATCTCCTCTCATGACCTCTCTGCGCTCATCTTGTCCATGAGACCCACTTCCTGCTCCCTTGACCCTATTCCCATCAAACTGCTGACCGCTCAACTTCCTTTTCTGGCTCCCATGTTAGTAGACATTGTTAATTGTTCGTCTCTCTCCTCAGGTACTGTCCCCCTCTCCCTCAAATCTGCCGTCATCACCCCTCTGTCCTTGCAAACTACTGCCCCATCTCCAAACTCCCTTTTGAAGTGTGGTTCAGTTGGTAACACACTTGCCTCTGAGTCAGAAGGTTGTGGGTTCAAGTCCCACTCCAGGGACTTGAGCACATAAAGCTAGGCCGACACTCCAGTGCAGTACCGAGGCAGTGCTGCACTGTCGGAGGTGCCGTCTTTCGGATGAGACGTTAAACAGAGGCCCCGTCTGCTCTCTTAGGTGGACATAAAAGATCCTATGGCACTATTTCGAAGAAGAGCAGTGGAGTTCTCTCCGGTGTCCTGGCCAATATTTATCCCTCAACCAACATTAAAAAAAACAGATGATCTGGTCATTATCACATTGCTGTTTGTGGGAGCTTGCTATGCGCAAATTGGCTGCCACGTTTCCCACATTACAACAGTGACTCCACTTCAAAAGTACTTCATTGACTGTAAAGCGCTTTGAGATGTCCGGTGGTCGTGAAAGGCGCTATATAAATGCAAGTCTTTCTTTTCTTTCTTTCCTCTCCAAAGTCCTTGAATGTGTTGTCGCCTCCCAAATCTGTGCCCATCTTTCCTGCAATTCCATGTTTGAATCCCTCCAATCAAGTTTCCGCCCTTGCCACAGTACCGAAACGACTCTCAGTCACAAATGACATCCTTTGTGACTGTGACAAAGGTAAACTACCCCTCCTCGTTCTTCTGGACTTGTCTGTAGCCTTCGACATGGTTGACCACTCCATCCTTCAAAACCTCTCCACCGTCGTCCAGCTGGGTGGGACTGCACTCGCCTGGTTCCATTCTTATCTATCTAATCGTAGCCAGAGAATCACCTGCAATGGCTCCTCTTCCCGCTCCGTTACCTCTGGTGTCCCCCAAGGGTCTATCCTTGGCCCCCCTCCCATTTATCATCTACATGTTGCCGCTTGTCGACATCATCCGAAAACACAGCGTCAGTTTCCACATGTACGCTGGCGACACCCAGCTCTAACTCACTACCACTTCTTTCGACCCCTCCAGTCTCTAAATTGTCAGAATGCTTGTCCGACATCCAGTTCTGGATTGTTTTCGGTCCCCGCCACAAACTCAGTTCCCTAGCCACTGACTCCATCCCTCTCCCTAACATCTGTCTGAGGCAACTTTGTTGTCAAATTTGACCCTGAAATGACTTCCAACCACATATCTTCAGCATAACTAAGACCGCCTATTTCCACCTCCGTAACATTGCCCATCTCCGCCCCTGCCTCAGCGCATCCGCTGCTGAAACCCTCATCCATGCCTTTGTTACCTCTAGACTTGACTATTCCAACACACTCCTGGCTGGCCTCCCACATTCTATCCTACGTAAACTTGAGGTCGTCAAAAACTCGGCTGCCCATGTCCTAACTCGCACCAAGTCCTGTTCACCCATCACCCCTATGCTCGCTGACCTACATTGGCTCCCGGTTAAGCAACGCCTCGAATTCAAAATTCTCATCCTTGTTTTCAAATCCCTCCATGGCCTCGCCCCTCTCCACCCCTCTACCCCACCCTACCTTTTAATACTCCTGTGAGGCGCCTTGGGGACATTTTACTTCATTAAAGGCGCTATATCAATGCAAGTTGTTGTTTAGGCTGCGATTTCACCAGCTGTGACGAGTCCGGTGCAGCCGGAGTAGGCAGCGGCCTCAAACGCCGTACCCATCGTCATCACGCCTCCTCCAAGTGATTTTGCCTTAATTGGGTTCCCAGCCAACTAAAAGGAAGCGGGTCTGATGACATCATCTGATGATGCGTCATCAGCCGGTTTCCTTAAAGGGGCAATGTCCACATTGATTTTGACAGTTGTGCTGTCAGTGTTCTACAGCACTGATGTGCTGAAAACACTGCACAAAGGTGCACGGCTGCACCCAGTCTCTCCCATGACTCCCTCCATATGCTTATGGAGAAAGTCACAGCACGCAGGGAGGTTCTCTTCCCTTCCAGGTGGTAGAGACCTCCCCAGGACACCAACGCAGCCTGGTTGCACATTGCACAGGATGACACAAGCAGGGATGTTGTCAAGTGGACCTGGCTGCAGTGGCGCAAACCTTTCAATGATCACAGTAGATCACGAAACATTATGCAAAGCCACACTCAACCTCATCCTCCTGTGCCACTCATCACAACCCCATCACTCTGCCTTCTCTACCCTACCCCTGCGCATCCTTACTCACACCAACTTACCTCCTCCACCCATCCCTCTATCTATATTATCACTAGCCACCCCTCATACTCACCCTAGTCCAATCATACCAACTAACACACAAGGGTAGGCACTTGGGTGTTTTAGCCAATGTTCGTGTAAACTTTCTTTTAATGTGTTGTCAAGCATTGAAATCCTGATAGTCACCACCCTGCCTTCTTGGACAGATTTGTGTGCACCTTTGAAAGTGTCTTAGTGAGTTTCAGTGAATGGTGAGACATAACATTTCCCACCCCCACAATGGTGAGGAGTGTGAAATGAATGGCTTGGACATTGTAGTGATGCTTTATGGTGCTGGTGTGGGGTGGTGCCAAACTGGTGCATCATGTGGCAGCCAGGGTGTAGTGTTAAGTGAAGCAAATCTGGACATGGGGAGGCCATCGCTGGCGACCTGGGCAGCAATATGCACAGGTGATGATGCCCTGTGCCCAGTGCAGCCTCAGTTGATTGCGGAAAAGGTTGGTGTGGATGTTGGTGCTGCTGGTGTGCCTGGTGATGCTGATGTTGGGATTCTGAGGACCAAGGTGAGATTTTTTCAAGGGCACCGATGCTGATGGAATAGATGGCAGGTGAGGCCAAGATGACAGAAGTAATCTGTCGATGTTGAGATAGGTTGTTCCGAGGAGGTGACAGTGGATAGAGAGATAACTCCAAACACTGAAAGTGCATAAAGCTCAAAAGTGGGTTCCAAATCATTAATGCTCCAGCTTCTAAGATTGGGAAGTAAACAGCTGTGAAATGGTAGCTGCAAAAGTGGTCTAAAACCCTTCACCTATTCACAGCAATCCACAATCATTGAGAACCCGACATACTTACCTGACGCGATAGCTGCTCTCCGGGAACCTCGTTGAAAACCTGGTAAAATGGCAAGTACATGGGAAAATGGTTCTTAACTACCTTTTAATAAGCTTTTAACTATCTAAATTGGCTGACCCGCCGTTTGGGGTCGGGTCTGTTCAGGGATGACACTTGGGAAAGTGACATGGAGGTGGGTTTACAGCGGGATACCGACCCGCTGTCAATCTTTGCGTTTTTGACAGCGGACCCGCCTCCAAACCCGCACTCTGAGTGCCGGCAAAATTCAGCCCTTAAAATGCACAGAAAGGCACTCGACGTAACTGGCACTTCAACTACTGATAAGTTACAGTGAAATAAAGCTGGGATTCTTAAAAAATATATACTTAAGGGTGCTCGTCAACAACAACAAAAAAAAAGGCTTACATTTTGATAAACTCAAAGTACCTATCTTCCCTAAATAATTTTATTTTCTGGATTTAAAAAAAAATCTCACCTTGATTAAATTAAATTACCTTGAGTAAATTAACTGCAGGATGTAGCACCAAAATGTACAGCCGGCAAGGTTCCAGGGTCGATCACTGGTCTGGGCTAACTTAACTGATCTCAGCTAGGATGGCACGGGAGATGCTACAGTTGCTCTGAGTTTGGGCCCGGGGGGGGGGGTCCCAATCACCCTTGCTGAAGGTTCATGTGTGTGGATATTGGATGAGGGCAGGTTTGGACTTTGCTGCATTGTCCCCTATAGTTAAATAGCTCACACATTAAAAACACCATTTGGCTTATATCCCTGCACAAGTCAGTATCTGCAGGAAATGAGAAGAAAAACCAGAAATGAAGACATTTACATGAGGTGCAATTTGTTCACATTTATCCTGTAATGCCGGTTAGTAGCAGACTTGGCTCAGTGATAGTACTCTTGCCAGTCAGAAAGTCATGGGTTCAAGCCCTGCTGCAGGACTTGAACCCATACTCTATGCCAACACTTGAACGTAGTACTGATAGAGTGCACCCATTGTTCAGATCAAATGTTAAACTAAGGTCCCATCTGCCTTCTCAGGGGGATGTGAGACATCCTATGGTATTATTTGAAGAAAAGCAGGTGAGTTGCCCAGACAATATTCATTCAATACTGCAACTGCATAGTGGCCAACTGCTTGCATAAAGGCAGGCCACTATGTCATTGGGGTGTGGTTAGAACCCAGGAGGTATGGGAACACAGAATGCCACACAGACAGCAATTATGCTGATCCCAAATGTTCTGCAAATTTCAGTGTAAATCAACTGCCTGGTAGCTATTACCAGCCAGATCAGGATGGTGTAGCAATTAATACAGCAAGTCACAACCATGTATTAGCCAGTAATTCTGTATGTTAGAATTACTGGCTCAATGGTCTTATCTGCACAAGTTCTTTGCATACCAAATTTGCTGGCAATGAATTTATCGGCCAGCTTTCTTGCTTCATTAACTTGTTCACTGTGATGGCATATAGTGGTTTAATTCCTATTTAGCCACTAAGATCAGAGAACAAATGTCAACAAATGGAAACTAGCGGTTACTGTTATGCATACAATAATGGATGAATCGCAGGGTAATGAGACAAATGCACAATCAAGGTAAAGCTGATGTTGTAATGGTACTACATCACCTAAGCCTCAATGTTTGCATAACTCCATTGAATTTCTTTAAATATTTTATGCTTCTATAAAATACATTTGGCCTGATTGCTCAGAGCGGTTTTGCACTAGTATAGTGCATTATTTGTTATGAGACCCACACTCCTGGGCCACCTATTAAAATGTTGTTGCATGCAAAACATGACTGTTTTTCCTCTAAACGTACAACATTAGAACTAAAAAAGTGCCCGCTCCCCATAAAAGTGCAGTTGATGTTTCCAAAGGCATCTATTTTTTAAATGAAGTATTATATTATTGGCTCTAGAATCAAAGAATCAAATAAATTGCAGTAGAAGATGATTCTATCAATCGCACCTGAGCTAGTGGTTGGCTCTTCAACCAGAAGTATCTACACTGATCCCATTTCTCTACCCTTTCCTTAAATCCTCATTCTCCTTTCACATACTTATCCAATTCCCTTTTAAATGAGGTGATACCTTCTGCCTTATTGGCCACTTGCATGTTCTAATAATCCTGTATGAAACAAAAATTCTAATTTGCCAATTCACTATTCCAGTAATACTCTATACCCAAGTATCAATTCCCCAACCAGTGAAAATGATCTTTCACTATTTATCCTTGATTTTGTGTACCATGATATTATATTTCATTTGTGCGCTTGTTTTTATAGGAAGTGGCTGGGTGTCACCCCATCAAGAGTTAAGGAGTATTGCTACATCTAAAAGGGTTGCCATCTTACGTCATGTGAAAGCTATGCAGACATTTTCTGAACAAAATCAACTGATATTTGTTTACAAAATAGCAGAAATGTATTATCTAACAACTTTTTAATGAAATTATATTGCATGTTTTTGATGTGATGCATGAAGAGTACACTAATCAGTAATAACACCAGCGTTTCCCCCCCAAAAAAAGTTTAACAACTTGTATTTATATAGCGCCTTTAACATAGTAAAACGTCCCAAGGTGCTTCACAGGAGTGTTCCCAAAGAAAATTTGACACCGAGACACAGAAGGAGATATTAGGGCAGATGTCCAAAAGCTTGGTCAAAAGAAACTAATGAACTATGAATTCCACAGGGGAAAATGTGAGGTATTCTTGTGTCCTTTATGAATGATTAGATTATTGAGCTCTTTACAGTTTGTCCCATTGATTTGATATGCTGCTGATCTAAAGTCTAGTCTAACTCCTTAGTTTGATCTGCTCTGAAGGAAAGCACCTAAAATTGGCTATTCTAAATTACTATTCAAAGTGTTGCAAACATTGATATCTGCAGTTTTGGTTGCCATTTCAAATAAACAAATAAACCTATTATTCTATAATATAGCATTTCCCAACCACTGCAAGGGCTAGGTAATGAATTTTGTGTTAATCTGATTTGACAACAGCAACAACTTGCATTTATATAGTACCTTTAACGTAGCAAAATGTCACAAGGCACTTCATAGGGGCACAATCAGACAAAATTTGACCCAATACAAAGGAGGCATTAGGACAGGTGACCAAAAAGGAAAGTTTTAAGGAGGGTCTTAAAGGAGAGAGGTGTTTAGGAAGGAAATGCCAGTGCTTAGGGCAGAGATGGCTGAAGGCACAGCGCCAATGGTGTAGCAAAGGAAGTTTGGGATGGACAAGAGGCCAGAGTTGGAGCAAAAAGACAGCTGAGGGTTGTAGGGCTGAAGGAGGTTACAGAGTTAGGGAGGGGCAAGGCCATGGAGGGATTTGAACACGAGGATGAGAATTTTTAAAATCGAGACACTCAGGGACCGAGAAGCAATGTTGGTCAGGGAGCACAGGAGTGATGGGTGAATGGGAATTGGTGCGAGTTAGGATAGGGGCAGCAGAATGAGGTTATCAAGGTTATGGAGGGAGGGAAAAGGAAGGGAGGGAGAGGGGGAAAAGGAAGGGAGGGAGAGAGGGAAAAGGAAAGAAGGAATTGCATTTATATAGCACCTTTCCTTACCACCGGACATCCCAAAGCGCTTTACAGCCAATGTAGTACTTGTTGAAGTGTAGTCACTGTTGTAATGTAGGAAACGTGGCAGCCAGTTTGCACACAGCAAGCTCCCACAAACAGCAATGTGATAGTGACCAAATAATCTGCTTTAGCAATGTTGGTTGAGGGATAAATATTGGCCAGGACACCAAGGATAACTCCCTTGCTGTTCGAAATAGTGCCATGGGATCTTTACACCCACCTGAGGGGGCCTCTGTTTAATGTCGCATCCGAAAGACAGTACTCCCTTGGTACTGCACTGGAGTGTCAGCCTAGATTTTTGCGCTTAAGTCCTGGAGTGGGACTTGAACCCACAACCTTCTGACTTAGAGGTGAGGGTGCTACCAACTGAGCCACTGACTGACATGGAGAGGATATAGAGTCAGAAGTTCAGCTCAGGGTCAAACAGGACTCCGAGATTGTGAACAGTCTGGTTCAGCTTTAGACACTGGCCAGGGAGGGAGATGGAATCAGTGGCTAGGGAACAGAGTTTGTGGCAGGGGCTGAAGACAATTGCTTTGATCTTCTCAATGCAAGTAAAGACAGAAATCTGCCATTTTCAGTTTTTAATAGTTTCAGTAGTTTGGATGAGCTTGAGGATTACTTTTTGATATCAAGAGTCAATTGCAAATTGTAACTAATTTTAACATTTAATATATAACTATTACAGAATAAATTATTTGCTTCAAATGCTAAATCATAATACTCTTCAAAATGCAACAAAAAGTGTCAATCAAAATTTCTAGAGGAAGTATGACTCTAGACTTCCATAGGAAATATATTTCGCACCAGAGATGTTCATTTAAAAAAAAATTAATCCACCACAGCAAAAACAACACTTGTGTACTTTAGGTTTTATTTCCCAATAATACAGCTGATAGAACATTGCATATAGCTGTAGCTAAGTAGTCACAAGTTCATGTCTCACTGCACTCCCATTCTTAACTACTTCCTTTCCTATATCATGCACAAGTCCATAAGGTTTCAGTATTTGTAGAAAAACAAACATAATTGTGGAATGTGATCTTAAAGCATGAATAAAAATCCTGAAATCTAATGTAATAAAAAGTAATTTAATTTATTCAATGACCTTGAAACAGTGACCTTGGTGACAGACCTTTATTCAGGGATACTTCTCGGTTATACATTGATTTTTGCGTTGTCAGCTTTTTAGGAGGCTGGGTTAGCTGTTTTGAAGGGGTTTGTCAGCTTTTCGCTGACTTTTGTAGGTTGGCATAAAAACAACTGCACTGACTGGCAATGTGAAATAAACAAATGGCAGTGGCAGGATCAATCTTATTTTATCAACATTTTTAGATTTTCTTTAAACCAGATACAAAAGCAATTGCAGTAGAATATTCTGGTTCACAGGCTTTCAAATTTCTAAAAATATAGGCAACTGGAAGCAAATTCTGTAACAGATGTGCCAATTGATAAGGGAATAGTGTCATAAAAATAAGACCATGAAGGAAAACAGCCATTTACAGTACTATCGCCAACCGTTTTGAATGTGCATCAGGTAATAAAACCGAACCATTTTAATTGTGCCAACATGATACTTAACAACATTTACAGCTACAATGTGTAAGCCTGCAGACTATACTACTATTGACTGTAGAGTAAAAGCGAATTAAGCATGGTTCCTGTGTTTAGAATTATTGATGACCTCATGAGATAGTGTTACTGTGGCAACAGCTTAGCCTGTTCCAGTGTGCTACCACACCAATATTAACCCTGTCTCTTCCCTTTCACAACCCAGTTGAAATACCTGCAATTTCTGATGATGGCTTTCTGAAATAGTAAGTGACTTTCTATCTCATCCACAATTATAATAGTGTAATGGCCAACATTTAGCCCTTAGTCAGCATCACTAAAATAGATGAACTGGTCAATATGCCATTACTGTTTATGGGACCTTGATGTGCCAAATTTGCCTATCTAACGGTCAACTACACTTAAAAAATAATTCCTTGGGACATCCTGAGGATGCAAAAGGCACTATATAAATGATTTGTTTTGTTTCCAAGATTAGTAATTGCCTGCCTGCCACTTCACCATTGTGGTTCTTGCATGTTTGTCAAAGATGGTGGATCAGTACTGAAATTTAATGACAGCTGTAAACTACAGGAAACTTTCGTTTATCCGGCACCGACGTGGTGCCGGTTGATCGAAAGTTCCGGATTACAGAGAGGTATACTTACTAAGGTACGAGAGCCCCGTACACGGCCACAGGTTTAAAAATTGGGACCCGGAGAGGGAAAGTAAACTAACACGATGGGAGGAAACCTTTACAGTACAGTATTCCAATTGTTTTAACAATTTTTTTTTAGAGTTTGTGGAAACCGAGCAGAGAGTGCTTGGAGCAAGCGCAATCATCATCGCACCCTTTACTGTATATCCTGAGGGAGCCGGCTTACGGGAGGGCAGCCTCTGCCGAGGGGTCTGAGCTCCCCGAGCCGGTCCTGTATTCCGAATCACGAGACTCCGGCTTTTTCCTCCGTGGCGGCGACAGGTCCGAGTCGGAAGAACGTTGACCCCCCTTTCGTGGGGGCGAAAGGTCAGAATCGGGGTCTTGTCTGTATAGTAAAACTTACCTGAACCTACTCCTGATTTTTGCCGGTTAAGCGAGAATTCCAGATATTTGGGTGCCGGATAAACGAAAGTTTCCTGTATATTCTAATGTGACAGATATAGATAGGCATATGTCTAGTCTGTAATGAGCTACAGCAAAGGATTCTGATATTTTACCTTTGTTCCTGATTTTTGTGCTCATCAACGCGAGGGATATTAGTGCTGAGGACTGGAACCTCTATTTCAAGCATTCAATCTCCACTTCAAGCAATCTCAGATAAAATATAGCATATGTTAAGCTCCTTCTGCTCTGCCCCAGCAATATGCCTCAACTCTAACCTCAAAGGCACTTCCCACTACACCACTTTTACATTTCCTGTGGCTTCTGAGTGAGATGGCCAATTTAATAAGAATTAGGTGTAGTTTTGTGCTGTGGACCAATGCCCACTAGGAACTGGATCGAGACTGTCCAAATTAATTTCACAGAAATCCCCTACAGCCACCAGACAGATGAGATGGTCATCCTAATTTCAATACTTTTTAAAATATACGAGCTATAGCGCACATCAAATACAACAACAACTTGCATTCATATAGCGCCTTTAACGTAGTAAAACGTCCCAAGGTGCTTCACAGGAGCATTCGCAAACAAAATTTGGCACCGAGCCACATTAGGAGATATTAGGGCAGATGACCAAAAGCTTGGTCAGAGGTAATTTTTAAGCAGCGTCTTAAAGGAGGAAAGGGAAGTAGAGAGGTGGAGAGGTTTAGGGAGGGAATTCCAGAGCTTAGATCCTCAGCAGCTGAAAGCATGGCCACCAATGGTAGCGCGATTAAAATCAGGAATGCGCAAAAGGCCAGAATTGGAGGAGCACAGATATCTTGGAGGATTGTAGGGCTGAGGAGGTGACAGAGAAAGGGAGGGGCGAGGCCATGGAGGGATTTGAAAACAAGGAAGAGAATTTTTAAATTGAGGCTTTGCTCAACTGGGAGTCAATGTAGGTCAGCGAGCACAGGGGTGATGGCTGAACGGAACTTGGCAAGAGTTAGGATACAGGCAGCAAAGCTTTGGATGAGCTTGAGTTTATGGAGGGTGGAAGATGGGTGTCTGACCAGGAGTGCATTAGAATAGTCAAGTCTAGAGGTAACAAAGACATGAATGAGGATTTCAGCAGATGAGCTGAGGCAGGGGCGGAGTCTGGAGATGTTACGGAGGTGGAAGTAGACAGTCTTAGTGATGGCGCAGATATGTGGTCGGAAGCTCATCTCGGGGTCAAATATGACACCAAGGTTGCAAACAGTCTGGTTCAGCCTCAGACAGTTGCCAGGGAGAGGGATGGAGTCGGTGGCTAGGAAATGGAGTTTGTGGCGGACAAGACAATGGCTTCGGTCTTCCCAATATTTAGTTGGAGGAAATTTTTGCTCATCCAGTACTGGATGTCGGACAAGTAGTCTGACAATTTAGAGACAGTGGAAGTGTCGAGAGAGGTGGTGGCGAGATAGAGCTGGGTGTTGTCAGCGTACACATGAAACCTGACGTCATGTTTTCGGATGATGTCGCCGAGGGGCAGCATGTAAATGAGAAATAGGAAGGAGCCAAGGATAGATCCTTGGGAGACACCAGAGGCAACGGTGCAGGAGTGGGACGAGAAACCATTGCAGGTGATTCTCTGGCTATGACTGGATAGATAAGAATGGGACCAGGCGAGTGCAGTCCCACCCGCTGGACGACAGAGGAGTGGCATTGGAGGAGGATGGTGTGGTCAATCGTGTCAAAGGCTGTATGCAGACAGGTCGAGGTAGTTTACAATGGTCAGTCACATAGGATGTCATTTGTGACTTTGCTGTTTCGGCAGAGGTGGAAACCTGACTGGAGGGATTCAAACATGGAGTTCTGGGAAAGATGGGCAGAGATTTGGGAGGCGACAGCACGTTCAAGGACTTGAGGAAAGGGAGGTTGGAGACGGGGCAGTAGTTTGCAAGGACAGAGGGGTCATGGGTTGCTTTTTTGAGGAGAGGGGCGATGACCACAGATTTGAAGGAGAGAGGAACAGTACCCGAGGAGATAGAACCATTAACAATATCAGCTAACGTGGGGGCCAGGAAGGAAAGTTGGGTGGTCAGCAGTTTAGCAGGAATAAGGTTGGGGAGCAGGAGGTGGGTCGCATGGACCAGATGAGCTAAGAGAGGGCATGAGGGGAGATAGGAGAGAAACTAGAGAAAGATGCAAGTTCAGGGCTAGGGCAGAGGGGAACCTTAGAGGAAGTTTGACCCGGTGGGCTAGGGGAAGGAAGGGAAGCGGCAGAGGCAGCTGAACAAGTACAACTTGAGAGAGTTTGAGGAAAAAGGGAGCCTCCCTTACAAATATGTACAAAAATGTATTAATCCCTGAAGGCAATTTCAAATTAAGACGAACTTACCCGAATATCATATCTGTCCTGGTTATTCTGTTTGGACTCCCCTTTATTACAGGTCATCTATCAACAAGACAGAAAGCAACTCATTTTTAAAAAAATGAAGTGTAAAGCAAGCCTAAGTTCCATTTATATTAGCTGCTCCTCTCCTTCCCCCAGAAAATCCACTAATATCTTTATTAAAACTGATCTGAGATCCAAAATCTAACATTCTAATGCTAGGGCACATATACAATGCTGTGCCATTAAACGTAAGTGTTTAATTTGGTTACTGTAAATTTTGTAAAAAGTAGTGCCATCTGGGTTTGAGCTGGGTCCTTTGGAGAAAAAAGTACACCGTCTTACTATTTTACTGTCATATTACGTGCATTATGTTACACTCCCCCAGAATCTTATGGTAGCACTTGCTTTCAAAAATTGAATCTTTGGCAAGAATAACATTTGAAAAAGCATAGAGGGAGAGAGACACACACAGTGTGCAAAAGAAATGCATACATTACTGGTTTTTAAGTTTAGAATTTTAAAGATAAATAAAAGACATCCATATATAAAATCTTTATGTTACAGCAAGATCAACACACAAATACCTAGAGAGAGATAGATCAACAAGTGAGAGGTAAAGACAGACACACATACAGAGCAAGTGCACAAAAGAGATACACATGCAGAGGGGCAGGGAACCATACTGCTAATTTATAGTAACATTTTTATTTTTTATATATGAGTAAATATTACTTCAAAAAATTAAGACTTTTTTAACCATGGGGTTTTTTTAAACCTTGGGGAAAACAACATATTTCAAATAGTAAGAATTTTTGCAATCAAATTTAATGGAAAGTAGAAAAACTAAAAAGATTTCATAAGTCTTTCAACTGACATCCATAGGAACAAAGCTTTTTTGAAAGAGTATGAGCATTTTAATGAAATAAGTATGAGTGGAATGCCACATAAATTCTTATTCATTTTATCACTTCACAAGGAGACAGTTATAGGTTTGGGTTATAAATTAGAAAGTGAACGCTATTATGATGATACATCAGCCATGTTGAGATGTTTTAAAGCAGATTTGATGTCAGAATTTTGACTAAATTCACGTAACTATCAGTATAAACAATTGTAAACAGCAGTTACCTATGGACTCCATTGACCTTACTAGCAATACTGGTTCCCATTAGATAGAGAGGAATTTAAGTGCAAGACTCACTAGGAGCATATTCATGGTTAATATTTTGCCAAATATTCAGCATTATTGAAATTTTAGGCTAGTTTCTTTTGTTTTCCAAGATATCCAAACAATAAAACTATATTTAATTCAACCAGTCACCCATTATTATTTACATGTATAATGCTTCATCAGGTTTAGCTTTTCCCTAGGTGGCACGTAGCTTTTTACACAAAAAAATATTTAATTCATTCTTCTCTTTTCCTTACAAAAGATCATTTTTTTCTCTATCTTTCTGTCCCCTTGCATTATTCTCTGACTGAGGGCAATTGAGCACCCTGCTCCCAGGGCTCTAGCAATGCCACTGTTGGTCAGCTAAAGGAGCTGTATGAGAGCAGGCCAGGGGGACTTGCTCTCCAACTTTATTTCCGTGAAGGACATGTTTTTCATTCACTTGGCAGTTCTCCCCTCGAGATTGGGAACTCAATGTGAGGAATCACAGGTTATGGCCCTGTATCCGACCACTCTGACACTATCCTTTAATAAGTCAATGAATTGTACTACGTGGCCATCTTATTTTTGAAGTTTCAGAACAGAAAGACATTCTTTGTGCTAAGCTGTCTGCTGTACTGTACTGTCTGCTAACAAGCACATTACAAAACTATGTAAACCAGTTATACAAAAGCCTATGTAGAAATTACTTCCGAAAGTAAAGAAAAACTCATTACAGTTGAGCAAAATATTTTACAGTGAACTTAAAGGTCCAATTTAAATAGAGACAAAAATTAATAAAGTAGGATTTGTTTACAACTGTAGAAGATGCTGCAACGTCAGATACTGTACCGTGAATCGTGTCTGTCACCTGGAAACCAGAGTGCTCAAGGCACGATCGCAAAGGCACGATCGCATGGGCAAGCCTGCAGCAGAGAACATATGCAAGTACAGCCAAGGTGGTATAGAACCCCCACAACATACTCAACTCCACACAACAGACATTACTGGAAAGACTCATCACAGATTGAGGTCTGAGATCTGGTTTCTTTCACAAAGATAATTTTAAATGATGTCATATTTACAAGATATGTTAAAAACTGTCACCAATAAATTAACCAGCTGCTTTTGCCTAGTCAGATTTCACCTGGTCATATTTCAATTCTTGAGGGATGGCCCATCATGTTAGATAAGGCTACCTCAGTCTTATATATGGGTCCAGATGGTTTTTCCTAGGCAAATTAACTAAATCTAAGTTACACAATTTGTTTTAAAAAGGCATTACTAATGTAAGCAGATAAAACCAAGTATAATTCTGGACATCATGAAGTTTTCTTGAAAAACGTCCAATTTGTTGAAATATAAAATATTTACATCCTTACACACAGAATTGCAGCCTCAGTGTTTTGTTAGTTGTCATACTGTTCTTGTTTATATTTTGTTATTTTCTAAGCTGTTATTGTGTAAGCAGATTTAATTTATGTTTTTTCAAGTACTTTTACAGTTTAACTTGAAAAAGAAACAGTGCATACTACACAACTGTAGCTGGTTTGAATGGTGGAACACAAGGTTCAAAGCTGTAAAAGATATGGCAACAGCAAAAGATTTACTGAGTCATCCAATCTTCTCCATTGTGTTTCAGCCTTCAAACTCACTACAAACAGCAATTTACACATCAATCTTCCATTTTGCTATCCAAAGACGTTATGTTCAGCACACTACCATGTTCTGTTATTTGGACGTGAAACTTCTTACAAGCCACTACAACTCTCACATTCACTATGTGACATTATATAACAGCAAAATGGAGGCGAGACAAATTTATGCTTTTTATCATGTTCCATAAGTTTCTATTAGTTAAAAATCTGTAATGAAATTAGTTTGGCAAGCTATTTTAACTTCCTGCCATCAGAAGGCAGCTAGATTTACTTACCAGTGCCTTTAAAGTTACAACTATACTTCATATTTCAGTATACTTGGCTGCTGGTCTCCAGTTAATGCAAATTTAACAAGTTTTTTTCCTGCACAACTCAAGTATAATTAGGTGATAAATCTGTGCTAGAATTTAAAATATTTATGTTATCACAGATATCCTAAGTTATTTGCTCTGGATTATGCAACTCAGAAGTAAAGGTTTATGTCACATGATTTCAGGTCATGTAACCATCATTTACTTTTTTTTTTAAATTCCAATCTTTTGTCTCGCCAATTTTTCTCCTATTACGTTCCTACAGGCACCCTCCAATACCTTGCCCAAGTGGCCATTCATCAAGTGTGAACCTAGCCAGGAGTGTCAGCAGGCTATTTGGTTGTGGGGGGAGCATCACAGTTGAGCTGATCCTGTCATCAACTGATGTTCAAATTCATACACTTACAGCAGGGAAGACTAGATTGTGGTCAGGAACAGGAACCATTCAGGAACACCAACCTAACCGAGCGGATCCAAGGTCAATTGTTCCCTACCTGAGATCAGCTAACTATGCATAGATTTGAGATCAAACCGGTGATCTTCTGCTTTGCATAGCTTGCTATTCACTGGATGATAAACTCGCTGAGCCTTTAGGAGTGTCACTTATTTTATTACTTGTAATGTTATTCTTTTATACAGAATAATTATGGGGTTACAATAAAATTACCAACTTGAGAGTTGAGATCTACTGGAAACAAATTCAACTCATGACATCAGGAACAACATAACTCACTCACCCTTTGGAATTGTGGATTAAGTCTCATCACACCTCTTCCCCAATCAGAAATCCTCTGCAAGTGCTCAACAAAAAAAATGGCTTTTGCATCCTAAACAAAGACTGAAAGCACCGAGAGCTTGTATAGAACTCCTACAACTATCCCCATTTTAAATTTTAACAATTAAATAAAAAGATAAAAGCGATTGTGACTACTGTGTGCGTTACATGCCAGCACAAGGATATATATTTTTAAAGGTGAAGTATACTCTATTAAATTGCCTGACAAATCCGAATCTTAAAAAGGGAGCTAACTATATACTTAACCACATCTCTCAACAGCCCTTGTTACCACATTTTATGTTTGAAGGCAGCCTAGAAGGAGACATGCTGTACCGAACGATCCTTCAGGCAAAATTACAAAATTCTGCTCCAGTAAAATCAGGAACATTGCCCACTATCCATTGTAGTTAATAGGAGGGGTAGTTCTACACAAATTGTCTGCTTCCAGGTAGCTTTGAGCCAGCAGTTGTAAAGCATTAAACAAGGGAACAAGAAGTTGCGAGAGACACTGAGAATTTGTACCGATATCTGCAACATTGATGATTATGAGACAACTCAATAGAATGCACTTACTATTTATTTCTTTGGTGCCATAACATTAACTTAACCAGACACAGCACACAATAAAACTGATGATCACCTTTCATACTGTGAGGTCATATATTTCAATACCAACTTGTACTATAGCATATCCACAAAGGAAAATCACCAACATATATACCTATGATTTTCATTAATCAGTTGCCCTTTTTAGTCATTAGTTGAATGCATAATGTAGCACGACGTTAAGGTGACTGTATTATCACAATTTCACACAACAATGCTTTTTTCAAATTTACTTTTAAACCTTTATTATTGTTACTGGAGGTATTAGGATTTTGCAAGTATTATTTGGATATACAAAAATCACGTACACAGCAAATTAAATATATTTCAAATCAAACTTGGTTGTTACAAAATGGTTTGTATAAATAGTCAGAACTGAAATTCTGCACAAGTCATAGACGAGCATGATCCTTTGAGAATATAAACAAAATTATTTTCTCTAAAGCAGTTCTGAAGATTAACTTTGCTTATGAAAGTTATAAAAACTCATTTTATAGCTTAACAATAATTTATTTTCAAAAACAATTGATATTCCATTTAAATAATAAAACTGGCATGTTGCACTGAAGGCTCAATGGGTACATGCAACATCAGGTGTTTTATTGAGACATACGCTCAAGGAAGGTTCCAGGTTAAATCCCACTCTCTGCTGAGTTAGTTGATCTAATCCCAAATGGTTAAAGGGCACTGCAGTTGGCCACATTGTTCCAGATTTGTGGTGGTGGGGGGAGAAGGGAAGACAGCAGAAAGAGAGGCAGAAATCAACCAAGGATCCTGCTCCTAATCATTATCCAGAAATCCTATTGGAAAACATGTGCATTTGGACAATGGTGAAGGTCAGAACCAGACTCCATTATAATTCCATCCCATCCCAGCACCCAGGGCAAACAGCCTGCAACATTAACTGTTTAGGTGCATACCCGAATGAGCCACTGGAGGGCTGCCAGCACACATGGAACTACCACCTACATGAATCAGCACATTCAGGAGGTGGGCGAGAAAACTGGTGAAAAAAGTTGCATTTTCTATGCCCTGTAATTCTGAAACCCCAGCATTTAATAATCTTAAAGTTGGCATGGATACTCACAACACTAGTTACAGAAAGAAAAAATCTATTTTTGATATTTCCAATAGAACAGTTATTTCAAAATCAAAACCCAAACCTTAAGTTTGACTGTGAAACAAGTATTAGATGAAGTCTAAAGCTCATTTTAAGTCTTCAATAATGGATTACTTATTGGCTTCAAGGGGGAAAGGGAATATGACTATCCAGTTTGTGGAGGTGACCATGTGACATTAATTTGACATCAGTAAACTTTGCCTCATTTATAATGCCGGACAGGATAACTGGCATCTTAATTGAAATATTTAACTTGAACCTTCCAAGCCCAATTTGAAATAAGTTATAGTATGTTGTGTATCATTCTATTCAGTACATGCTCTAAAATTGCAAGCATGTATTATATATAATTTACCATTTTTATTCAATTTTCATTTGGAAAAAAATTGGTCATTTTTTTAAAAAAAAAACATAAAAAGGTCATTTTTCTCTGCCTCTTATATCCATCCACACCATTCAATGAGTAAAAGGACAGACAGGCACTTCGCTCCCATGCCTCTTCCACAATCAGATTGGGTGCGAAGTAATGTATAAGAGATTGTGGGGCCCAAGGTGGGAGGCAAGGGTTTGGTCACAGACCCTTAAATTTTCTGTTCCTCTGGACAACCATCTTGTTTCCAATTTAAACCTCCCTAAACACAGCAACTAAGATTAAATATTTACTGAAAGAAAATATGGAGAAAGCATAAATCTTAATAAAAGGCTGTATCATACAGCAATCAACATGGTTTCAATACTGCATTATACAAGTAAAAAAATGTGCGCTCTTGTACAGTTAGAACTGCAAGCATACATGCGACATGTCATGTCAGCTTTGGCACATGAAGTTCTGATACTATCCGGAATTTCTGTAGAAAGATAAAATAGGAAAAAAGATATATTGTAGAATACTTACTGCATCATTCTGTAGAGAATGCAATCAGAAGTATCAACATTAAATAGAATCTAGAGCTGCAATTACAAGGTTTGGACACGTTGACTTTTACTGTCAATGTTTCATTTGATTACAGCAAACATTTACAAAATTGAAAGTGGATATGTTGAAGAATTTTAAAAAACTGAACGTTGGTTTTGAGACCTTTAACATTACAAAACTGATTTTCCTAACTACTCAATAATTGAATTGTAGGTTTACAAAATTTAATTCACTCCAATGATACACAGTTTCAGTATCTAAGTATTATTGTCATCAATTTTGTGTTTAATTTCTACAGAATTTATAATCCAGTTGTCGTTTACCAGGAAAGCCTTCTTAAAGCTTCCACAAATATCACTAAAACTTAACTTCTATCTAACTAGTCATTCAGAAGTGCTATAGCATAAATATTTAGCTAACTGTCCTGGAGAACTTTTCCCCAAATACTTCCAAGTACTACAAACAGGCTGGCTGGATGTGCAATGCAAGTACAGAAAGCCAGAAAAATGCATTTTCTGTTCCCCTCCCCCAACATTGTGTGGTGCATGACTGAGGTTCCCTTTTGATAGTACTTCAATAGATAACGTCGAGTTGAGAGTATAACCACTTGAGTTACTGATCATCCTTGATCTTGAATTTTTAACAGTGACATGATAAATTTGTCACATTTGTTTGCAGCAATTTTGAGTAAATTTTAAATGGTTCATTACATTCTTGCCAACTAAAATGCCGCTTAAAATTTTTGGGGGTATAATGTACATAAGTTCATTTCTGGTTTCTTATTAATAATGTCTTGCACAACAATGTAATCTACTTGTAACAAAGCTTCAGGGTTATAGCAACTTCACTTGGTCATATGATTCACTCCCTCTGCCTCCTCCCCCATAGAAAGAAGTGTTTTCTCTAGTACATATGTTTTTGTTGGCAAGGTCCATTCAAAATGGCAAATACGAGCTCTGTGTTCAAACGAATTAAGCTGCAGCAGTCTTGCAAATTAATTTTAGGTCCTAATAAAAAAAAAACTCAGTGCTTATTCAACTTTTCTCTGTGGGTGTGAAGATACTGAACAAATTAAGCTTTCCACTGAACATGCCTGTTATTTCAAACATAAAATTCACACACATTGCTGGGAATGTTTTTGAAGGAAATTAACAGTACAATTTTTACAAAGATACAGAATGAATAGATAAGTAGCAGTGGGCATACAAATCTGGTACTTTGAATTGAACTGATGAAAATGTTGACACTGACACGATTAGAAAGACAGTACTTCATCCAACTCGCTTTTTAAAATATCAAAAAGCTGTATTAAAAAGAGTAAACATTTAAACTGCTACAGCATAGCTAGTACTGTAACACCAGAAAAGGGCCACAGATTTCTCTTATTATTGGGGAAAATGTGTGAGCTATGCAAGTCCTCACCTAGAGAGAATGAAGTGGAACAATTAAGCTAGTAAATGCCATAGGCATTTCTTCCAAGCTAATTATTAAACCCCATGCATTCTTACAGATGGAATTGGTAAGAATTACAAGATACAATTGTTTGACTTTCAACTTGTAATTTACAAGAATGTCTTATGTTACCTTACCATTTTGCTTTGTGGCCTACTTAAATCTTAGTGAACTAAATAAAGCATTGGCTAGAATCTCAAAGAAAACTCTATAGACATATTTGAAAAATCAGGAACAGTATAGACAGTTGGCAACACATTAGAATTGCCCATTACTATTCGGTTTTCTCAAATTATCATAGAAAATAAGAATTGTCAGCAAAGAATAGCCACCTTCGCTTTATTCTGTAAAAAAGCTTTAACAAAGGAACAAACTTTGTTCAATTTACAGTGTTCAACATACTTAGACAAAGCATTAAGATATCAAAAAATATCAACTGTATTACATCAAGATAGAAATACAGGACTTCAGCTCTCTTAAATAAAGACTGTAGTTTACTTAAAAGCCTAAAGCTTACTGAAAAATGCTAACCAATTAGCAAACTGCTAATTACTTTCGTTTGGCATTTTTTGGCACTTTGCTGCACACAACCCCTGTAACATTGCAGTCTGAAGTTTCTTGTGTACAATTGAAGTTAAAGTTGAGACATGGCAGTGAACAAACTAGATTCATAGAAATCAATTTAAGGTCTGCCTATAGGTTTAATTGCCTTCAAAACAAAATATTAAGTTAACCCCCAACTCAATAAAGCAATCCTTGGATCCAAGCTGTATTGAACTTCCACAAGTTTATGCTAATAAACTGCGTTCAGTTCAGGGCACTACAGCTCAGGAAGGATATACTGGCCTTGGAGGTGGGTGCAGCGCAAATTCACCAGAATGCTGTCGGGGATAAAAGGGTTAAATTACGAGGACAGATTGCATAGACTAGGCTTGTATTCCTTGGAGTATAGCAGATTAAGGGATCTAATTGAGGTGTTAAGATGATTAAAAGATTTGATAGGAGAGAGAGAGAGAGAGAGAGAGAGAGAGAGAGAGAGAGAGAGAGAGAAACTATTTCCTCTGGTGGGGGAGTCCAGAACAAGGGAGCATAACATTAAAATTAGAGCTAGGCTATTCAGGGATGATTTCAGCAAGCATTTCTTCACAAAGGGTAGTGGAAATCTGGAACACTCTCCCCCCCAAAAACTGTTGAGGCTAGGCCAATTAAAAATTTCAAAACTGAGATTAATAGATTTTTGTTAGGTAAGGATATTAAGGGATATGGAACGAAGGCGAGTAAATAGTGTTGAGATAAAGATCAGCTATGATATAACTGAATGGCGGAATAGGTTCGAAGGGCTGAATGCCCTACTCCTGTTCCTGTATTTGGTCATACTGTTCACTTTGCTTACTGATGTGAGTTGCAGACCAGATACTGTAAATAACCAATCATGAATCACACTGAAATTCTGACAGAGAGGGATTTTAAAATGGGTGAGCAGGTGGGTGTGGGTAGGGTGATTAAAGAGGCGGCAAAAATTCAAAACGTGTCAGGAAGCCAGCTCCAACCCGCCCACTGGGTTTTACTAAGGCGGAACAAGAGGCAAGCAGCCAACCCGCTCCCAAGAGGCTGGAAGCCTCTGATTTAACCTGCTTTGCAGGTTTTACTACGGCCGGCTGAGTTTCCCGGGAAACCTGGCAGCTGCAGCGAGGCGAGGACATTAAGGAGGGTAATCAGGGGTTACGGGGAGCGGGCTGGAAATTGACATGAGTTTGAGTTCGGATCGGTCAAGGCCCTGTGGGTGGCGGAGCGGGTCCAGGGGCCGAGTGGCCTGGTCCTGCTCCTACTTCTTGTGTTCTTTAGAGTTGAGGTTGGATCAGATCAGCCATGATCTCATTGAATGGCGGAGCAGGCTCGAGGGGCCGATTGGTCTACTCCTGCTCCTATTTCTTATGTTCTTATGACAGCCTCTGGGCGCACTCCTCGTGGGCCAGGAGGAGCAGGATTACTTTCTCCTGGCCCAAACTCCCCACCATCAGACACCCTCCTTCCCAGGATCGGGCTGACTTCAAGGCAGGGAACCCGTCAGGGCTAAGAGTCACACGCTGTGGCGTTAAATCTCCACAGCACGCGGAGAAACCCAGACTTCCGGGTTTCCTGTCCGAAACGCCGCCCCTTGCCTACGCAAACCTCCCCAGTACATCTCCAGCTCATTGTCTCCTTTTCTCATTGGGCAAGCAAATTGTATTTTGGAACCAAACAGTGAATATGACGAGTTCCAAAGTAAATGGTCAGTTAATTTGTAAAAGTGTCCAAGCTGGAACCCGCATGGCTCCAGCTAGGATTCCATTTCTGTTGGTCCATCATAAGCATGTCTCAAGTGAAGGGGTGTTTTTTTGCCAGTGAAGATTTGTACTGTCACTGCTACATAACATTTAGTACTTTGACTTTTGCTTATCAATTAGCAAAAACACAAAGTAAATTTATCACACACAAGAGTTTACTAGCTTACTAATGATCAAGAGAGCAGTATCAATATCAATTCTTCAACTGTGGGGGAAAATCATAAGCACGTTAATTAAAAGGCAACGTGGTTGTGTGTGGGGGGGGGGGGGCGATCATAGTTTTGAATCTTGTGTAGATAAAATGCGGACTTAAACATTTCACAATGTCATAAAGCATCAGTGGAAAATGTTCTGTTCTGAATCTACATCAGATTAAAATAACAGTTTACAAAAACACACTTTCCACTCACATCAATGAATAAACTGTTAAAACTTTGAAAGAAAACTTACTGCGCTTGTGATCAACAAGACTGTTCTACACAATGGTGTAATAAGGAATACATGCTTGTATTTTGAAATTACTGAAGGGTTGTTACAGATTGCTACATTTCATATGTGCCACTAAAAATATTTTTCTACTTCATAATTTGGATGAATATAGAATTCTTACCTCAGTTCTACTGCAATAAATATTGTGGTGCCATAAATGTTTTTAAAGACAAGATTTGTTTTATCAAAAGTGCAGGTGCAGCTGTATATCCATAGGCATACTCCCAGTCCCACTGCTTTATTTGAAGGTTGAAACGGAGCAGCTTTTCTCACCCTCCTCCCCTCCCCTCCCCCCTTCAATTTTTCTTCTTTTACATGTTGATAACTTTGGTTTTTATAACATTTAATGCTCTACAATTTCAACAAGCCACTATTTTATGTGATGAATGGGTTAGTCCAATTGCTTCACAAGTTAATTTTATCTTTTTAAATATTGCTCCAACATATATTTGAAACATCCCATTTAATGAATCATACTACAATCGTATGTAAAATAGTTTTTTCTAACTTTTTTGTGCTACAAAATGGACGGTGATGATTGACAGAAAGACTTGACAATTTTGACTTTTAACTGGATGACTCAATTTTTTGATCCTGTGCACATGCCCATTCCATATTTTGAAGAACTGATCCCTTTCATTGTTTCACCACTTCTTTGGAACCATTAATTTAATCTGCCATCTGACTATGTATGTCGTAACGTTTAGGGAATCAAAACATGCAGTCACCAAAATATAAGCCCCATACATACATATTAAAGCACTATGGTAACTTAAGACAAAAAAATTCAAGTTTAATTTGCCACAAACAAAAAATCTCTACTGCAAGGGGAAATCTGTAATTGTCTCCCCTAAATGGTTGCGGATGCTGGGTCAATTGAAATTTTCATGGCTGAGATTGATAGATTTTTGTTAGGTAATGGTATCAAGGAATATGGAGCAAAGGTGGGTAAATGGAGTTGAGGTGCAGATCAACCATGATCTAACTGAATGGCGGAACAGGCTCGAGGGGCTGAATAACCTACTCCTGCTCCTATTTTCCTAAGGAACCTATTCACTGCCAAAAACAATTGACATTAATGTGCAATGAGATTGGGGTCATCAGGCTATGAAACTGCAATTGTATGATGTTGTAAAATTGTAACTTCCATTTTTGTAAATCATATGGCAACAGTCTTGTGGATGTAACAGATATAATTGTTTTTGCAATGCACAAAAGTTAGATGTAATAGAACAGATAATAAAATCGGATAGCCAACTTCTGATGATCAGTCAGTAAACACTTGAGGTAAATCTTTGTCTTCACATTGGCAGAGTTTTGCATGCTGGAAGTACATTTCAGGGGAGCTGAATTCCCATTATGCACTCCCAACATGGAAGCCCTGCACCAGGACATTAAAGGTGAAAATTTACCAGATGGTATAGGTCTCAGCCATACGCAGAAAGACGACCTCTGTACTACATCAAATCATCAGAAAATTAGGAGTGCCATGACTCGGACACACTGGACTTTTGCGCCCGATTTCCAACCTGCCCTTGTCAAGTGAGGCTCGAGTGGACTGTAACCAAATTTATGCTTATATCTCAGCATCAGTCAACAAGTTCAGGAAAAGAGGGATAGGGAGAAAATTAAGAAAAAGTTGGATGGTATATTCCAAGATGATAATTTTTATGAAGATTAGTGCGAAGTTCATCCAATCAATATTTGAAAATATTTTTCACTCAACAATCAGTGTTTTCATTTTAGGCATTTCATGGCATTTCTGTGACAAGTCAATTAAAACTGCTACAAATTGTTCAATGCATTATATTTAGAGGTATTTATAAATAATGCAATGGTTCCATTATCATTGTTTCAATCAGTAATATGTAGGGATCAGTAGGATCTGTGTGCATTCATTAGGATTTTAAGGCTTGAATGTGTGGTGGCCTACAGATCATTTTAATCTACAAGAGGAACATTCAAAATTATCTCAAATTGCATCTGTTCCCATTAGTTGCCAATTGTATGACAAACACTGCAAGTCAATGGCAATTTGCACTTCTTGTAATGATTAACTACCATAGCAATACACAAGGTAAATGAACCATCTTTGCTGTTTTCAATCTTCCACGTATCCAATAAGCGCACGACTATCACAAATTTTTTAGAACACTCAGCATAAAGTTCAACACAGATGTGACTGTATAAATGTAGAATCCTACCTTTCGACCATTTGTAACAGGTGTCTCTTCTAAACTCAAAAGATTTGTTTATGGGTCTTTATTCTAAAGAACATGAACTAAGCCAAACAGTTCTGTCATAACGACCTGAAGTTTGCAAAGCCAATTAGTGACATGCCTAGCAGTTTACAGTATTCAAAATGAAATAAAAAAAGATTTTTCCTTTATATGCATTTCCATGATTAATGTTTCAGTAATCTGCTGGGTAAGTGGTCATTTTCACTTGCACATTTTCTGAAAAGAAGCAAATTTCTTATTAGCTACTATATTTCTCAAATCCTGTGAACTATTAAATATTTCATTAAGCTTTACATCAATCGAGATTGCCATTTACTCTATTCTACACCTTCACCAGTTATTGGATATTAAAATGTTCCATGTCTCAAAATGACTAATCTGCCTTATTTTTCTATGCACTTCTCTGCAAACTGGATAATACAAATCTTTAATTTAATTATAAAGGCATTTTCTAATTTTATCCAGCATCTCAATCTATGTGGGTCATTTTCTGTTTCTGCTCATATTGTAGATTAACACTAGAACTGTAGATCAGAGTATATTGTTTTAAAACTAAAGGTGCTTCAACAATGAGAAGCATTTGTTCCAATATTTTGGGTAAACGTCATTTACTCTTGCTTAGAGCAAAGCAAAAGATTAGTTTGTGCAATTTTAACACTACAACATTTTAAAACTTCATTGTTGATACAGAATGGCTTTGATTCACATGTAGACACAAATAAAAATTCTTAATTAACAAAAATGGTTATCAAAATGAAAATTGATTATTCAAACAAATCATTTACTCCACTACAATTTCCCACTAGTTTCTAATACTCAATGGAAACAACTTTAGCTCTTAGACAGACACATATCATAAATGAACATGACACCTTCAGAAACCCAATCTCACCTGAAGAATCGCACCATACAATCGAAGGAGAACACATCGTGGTTCATCCTTTACACAGCTTTTAGTATCAGGTAATGAGCACAGAAAAAGCAGATTACTAAGGCCACCCCTGCAAAAGAAGAAGAAAAGTAGAATATTAAACAAGACCAGTGCATTTATTAAAAATGGAATGGTTGAAGATTCCTAGTCAAATTAGCTACAAAATCATAAGCAAGACAAAAAAATTATATTATATAGTTGTTACAAATTCAGATCTTGCTTTAGATGTTCTCATGGGTACTCCTGTAAGTAGTCTAAGCATCTTGGGGTGGTTTCTGCTCGGTTGCGCTAGTTTTTTGGCGCAATTCACCCGAGATCGACGTAACCCGTGCAAAAGATGGTGGAATTTTCAACGCAAATTAGGTTGAGTACAAAATGAGTTTCTGCCATCTTTTGCTCTAGTCTAAAAAAAAAACCCCCTAGAAGCTGGCCTTGCCCACAAAACTGGTTGCGGCCCCAGGCTGAATTAATCACCATTGGGATCTTCTGCTAATTGCACTCTTTTGCAGACCTTTAAGGCTCTAAAAATTAAGCTGGTTCTTTTGGGCGCAAGGACACCAATTGGCACATTTTAAAAGCTTTACAATGTAATTTTTTTTCAATTTACTAAGAAACTGACTACTGTACCCCAATATAACTAGCAAATGGTTCTGTATATTTTTTTTTTTAAAGTCATTTTCAGTAATTTAAAATCGTGTTACTCGCAGGTGGTGGATTGACAGTGATTAAAAATGCTTATTTTTTGTGATAAACCCATTTTCAGTTGTATTAATCAAACTGCACCAAGCTACCACTCTTAAATATACCAAGGAATATTTTTTAAAGCAAATTTTTTAAAAAGTTACATTTTAAAATGTTGCCCAATTTATGGCAGATTTTTCATTTGGTGATATGCAAATGAGAGGGAGAAAAAACTTCTCAAAACTAGCGTAATTTGGGGCACAATTTGTGCCCGGATCACCGATTGCGCCCCCTTATGTTTAGGGCTATGCCCATACTGCCCAATATTTAATTAAACAATATAGTGTCAACCAAGGGGTGTAACAATAGGACCATTGTGATCTGAACTGGACATTTGTATCTTTCACAAAGAGCAGGAATTTTGTATTTAGCCATTTAGTTTCACGTTTCAAATCATAAAGTTCTAATCACATGGCTGAATTTTGTTCCCAGTCATTGCAACTTTTTAAAGTGTTGAAGAAACTGCAAATTCAGGGAATACAAAAGGCGGCAGAAAATGCTGGAAATAACAAGTCAGCCAGCATCAGAAAAAGGGATGAATAATTTGGGTAACAAAGTTCCGCATGCAAAACATTAACTTGTTTCTTATCTTTCAACAACAACTTGTATTTATATAGCGCCTTTAACATAGTAAAACATCCCAAGGCGCTGCACAGGAGTATTTTAAGACAAAAAACTTGACACCGATCCACATAAGGAGAAATTAGGGCAGATGACCAAAAGCTTGGTCAAAGAGGTAGGTTTTAAGGAGCGTCTTAAAGGAGGAAAGAGAGGTAGAGAGGCAGACAGATTTAGGCAGGGAATTCCAGAGCTTAGGGCGTAGGCAACAGAAGGCACGGCCACCAAAGGTTGAGCGATTATAATCAGGGATGATCAAGAGGGCAGAATTAGTGGAGCGCAGATATCTCGGGGGGGGGGGGGGTTGTGGGGCTGAAGGAGATTAGAGATAGGAAGGGGCGAGGCCATGGAAGGATTTGAAAACAAGGTGCTGATGGACTTTCTGTATATTTTCTGTTTTCCTGTTTCTATTTTATAGAACATTTTAGGTTTTGCAGGAACTAGAATAACCCTACAATTGTACAACATAAAAGAGAAAAAAAAATCAGAGATAGATCTGCAAATCTACATTACTGTTTGGATTTGTTTGTTCTTGGGACATAGGTCACCCTAGCAAGGTCACATCTACTGCCCATCCCTAGTTGCCCATAGAAGTTCTGGTGGGTCATAGCAATTACTAGGCCAATTCAGAGAGACTCAAGAGTCCCATTCAGTATAGTCTTGAATCATGTGTAGATCGGATCAAGTAAGGATGGAAGGTTCCCTTCCGTGAAGGACATTATTAAACCAACTGGGTCTTTACAACAGTCCAGTAGTTGATTTTGTCCAGTTGTAACTCAATTTACCAGATTTATTGAATTTAATTTTCCAATTTGCTACGATGGGACTTGAACGCACAATCTGTGTTTCTGGCCCAGTATGATAACCACTACACTAATGTACCCCTTTTTTGTAATTAATGGCATCTTGAAATAAAGTTTATTTTTAATATACTCCTGTGTCGGACATAATGGCTCCACAAATTTTACTAGTGAGTAGCCAATCCCTCTCAGGCTTAATCCCCAATCTTTACTGAATCAGCTGCTATCGGACCGGGTGGCAGTAGTGGTGCTACAACTAAACTCAGTACCCGAGTTAGGGCGGGGACATCAATCTACAGTTCCCATTCCTTGTTGATATCCAGTGAGCCCTGCTGGAATTGCACATGTACATGTTGAATGAGGACAAGACTGGGCTCAGCTGTGATGTTCCCAAAAGTTGAATAGCTTGCCAAATCTCACTGTTACATGTTAATAATGGCCAACTGGATAGATGCGAGAAAGCACTCATTGCCAATTTAACCATATATCAGCAAGAAGCCAACACCTTCAGGAGACGGTGGCGGACAGAAAATTTATAAGGAAAGAAAAAAATCTTTTAAAAATGCTACTGCCACTGTTATCCAGTTAAATAGGATTAGACGATGGTTTACGAAATTGCCTGCCAAAATATTTCCCACATTTGACTGTGATGAAGGCAGAAGTTTTTTTTTCCTCCTGCATCAGAGGCAACATTTCTGGATTGCATTTTTTATGTCTTTAGATAGGTGGGATAAATGTTATTTAAAATTGGGTTTCAGCTATGAAAAGTAACTCCTCTGTCACTGCCGGGGACGGGATGGGGATGAGGGGGGTTATATCCAATACACAAAACTAGCAGATCCATCCACTGAATTAGAGAGTCACCTAACCTTCCTTATACATAATAAGTTTCAGCCAGGAGAAGACTTTCAGCCCATCTCGTCCACCTATCCATGGTATTCCCTTGGTACTTTTCCAAATACCCTGAATCCATGCCAGGGCTTAGTTCCAATTACCACCCCTTTAATAACAAAAAAGACTAATCCTGTATTTCCTATTGTTGCCCTTAATTTGTAAATATAACCATTTGTGCTTAAATTCTTATTTCGATCAAATTTGTCCAAACCTTTCATGATTTTAAACACTTCTATCATATCTCCTCAGTCTTCTCTTTTCAAGACAGTAAAGACCCAGGGTAGTTAATCTTTCCTCATACATCATTCCCTCAAGTTCTGGGATCAACCATGCAACCCCTCAAAATAACTGAATATTCTTTGAAATAATAAGATCAAAACTGCATGCAGTACTCCAGATGTAGTCTCACCCAGGGCTAAATGCCTTCTTAAAATGACCTCTCAGGATTTATATGTTTATACCCCTTGCAATGAAACCCCAAATTCTACTGCTTTTTTAAAAAAAACCTGGGAACATTGTGCTGATGGTTTTAGTAACCTGCCCACTAAAACGCCAATATCTCTCTCCAGCGCCGATACAAGTATATTCCCATTAAGCGCATAATAGACATCAACCTTCCCTCCACTGAATCTCAACCTTTCCGCCCATCAATTTAGCTTGTCAAGATCCTTTTGAATTTGTGCGCATTGATATTCATCATTTGACATTGCTCCCAATTTGGTAGTCTTAAAATTTGAACAATTCCTTCTTCTAAATCATTAATAAAAATTATAAGTAATTGTGGCACTCCACTGGTAACTGGCTGCCAATCAGATACCTGCCCATGCACTACTACTTGTTGTCTACCAACTATTTGAATACACTCCCATCTATCCCAGGAGTTTGAACCTTATGTAGTAGCCTATTTGGTGTGATGTCAAATGGCTTCTTGAAATCCAGGTACATAACATCCAATGCCTCTCCCCTATCTACTAAGTCTGTCATCTCCTAAAAGAAATCCATTAAGTCAAACATGATCTCCCATTCCTAAAACCATGCGGACTGTCTGATTAGCTCATGCCCATCAAGATACTCCCTTATATTATCCCTCATAATACTTTCAAACACTTTTCCAATAGTGGAATTAAGGCTAACAAGTCTATAATTCAATGGCTCATCCCTCGCCCCTTTTTGAACACTAGAGTCACATTTGCCATTTTCGAACCTTCTGGGATTTGGCCCGCAAGAGAAATTGCAATTGTTTGAGCTAATTCCTTTGGTTAAGCAACACCTCAATTTCAAAATTCTCACCCTTGTTTTCAAATCCCTCCATGGCCTCACCCCTCCCTATCTCTAATCTCCTTCAGACCGTGCCCCCCCCCCGGCCGAGATATCTGCACTTCTCTAATTCTGCCCTCTTGAGTATCCCTGATTATAATTGCTCAACCATTGGTGGCCGTGCCTTCTGTTGCCTAGGCCCTAAGCTCTGGAATCCCTGCCTAAACCTCGCCACCTCTCTTTCCTCCTTTAAGACGCTCCTTAAAACCTACCTCTGCGATCAAGCTTTTGGTCACCTGCCCGAATTTCTCCTTGTGTGGCTCAGTGCCAAATTTTTTGTTTTATAATACTCCTGTGAAGCACCTTGGGACGTTTTACTACGTTAAATGCACTATAAAAAATACAAGTTGTTGTTGTAACCCAGGGATGAAAGTTCTTTTTTGGCACCACAGATAGTACTCAACAACTTAATTAGATCAAAGTTTGCTTGCTGGCTGCACAACTGTGGTTTGAAATGCTAACAGATGGAAGTCCAAAGACTGGAGACACGGACAACATTTATTATCTTTAATATTGAACCATCAAGGGATTGAACCATCAAGGGAAATTTGTTCTAAGAGCAGTGACAGATACGCAAGAACTGGACAAGACGTAATTTCACATGTTGGCAGTTATTAAAAACAAATGAACCACATATGGCAGGAGATGACTGTTCATACCTTATATCTCAATTATACTTCCCATTGAGAAGAATTCAGGAGATGACTGTTCATACCTTATATCTCAATTATACTTCCCATTGAGAAGAATTCATTTGATAGTCCAGCGCACCTGCTTCAACATCAAAATAACAGACATATAATTGGGGAGCAGCCCTGTGGTCTGCATATTCCATGCTTCCCACTGTCTATCCCATGTGAAAAAGCTAACAGGGGACTACTGGAGTTATATCCCTCGTAAAGGGCAGGAGACTCGTTAAAAAAAGGTTTGGGACTCTCCTTTTGAAACAGTTTACATATGTATTTAAGTCTATTATGGTACTGTTTTAGTTTATTACTGCTTCTGTGTATAATCTTACTTGTAAATCTGGATACAATGGTCTGATAATGAGGTACTTGTCTCCTTTAATAGACAAGAGAATGTAATGGGCATCCACAGTGTTTTACCAGAATCAAGGAGTAATTGTTGGTTCTGTGGCACACAGCATGCATAAGATTGCAGGTTTCAAGTCATAGGAGACTTGGCCTTCTTATGGAAACTATCGCTACTGTGACCGCAAGGAAAAAAGCAGTGGAAGAAAATCTCAACTGTAAACAATGTCCAAACATGATTTTTGACCTCCAAAAGAACTTCTGTTTTGAGTTTTAACAAGTTAATGTGAATGCTATGCTACTGAAAACAAACATCTGGCAAGTAAGTCACAACTTGACGCAATTTTTTTTAAGACCTGCAAACCTGGCAGTGTAATTTATGCATTGGTGCAATTGATGTTTTACAACATATACAACAACCAATTATAATATTTTCTCAAACTTCATCTGCCATACATTCTGAGCCACACATTGAGGAATTCTACATTTCTGTTTATTCCCAGTGTTGCATATTACTACAATGTATTCTGCATAGCACGAATGTTTTAAGCTCTAATCATGCCATATAACTTTCCAGAGCAAATGCTCAGCATTTCCACTTACCTGTGCAGTGATTTAGTTTTGTCAGTTGGCAGAAAATTACTGGGGCTTAAAGGGTTAAATTAGGAGGACAAGTTGCATAAACTTGGTTTGTATTCCCTTGAGTATAGGAGATTGAGGGCTGATCTGATCGAACATGGAGACATAATTTTAAAATTAGAGCTAGGCCATTCAGGAGCAAAAGGCAGAAGTAATTTTTCCACACAAAAGGGTAGTAGAAATTTGGAACTCTAGCTCCCGAAAGGCTGTGAATGCTAGGACAATTTGGAGCTTTCAAGACAGAGATAGATAAGATTTTTTTTAGGTAAGGGTATCAAGGGATGTGGAGCAAAGGTGGGAAAATGGAGTCGAGTTGCAGATCAGCCATGATCTAATTGAAAAACGGAGCAGGCCCGAGGGGCTGAATGGCCTACTGCTGTTCCTGTATTCCAGGCTGATGCATCTGTTAAGTATTTACTTGCTGCAAAAACAATAGCAAGAGTTTTACATAATATAGTTATTCTATTTATACCCCAAATTCTTGCTGCGTAATACTATCTAGCCCAAAACCCATGTGGAACTTTATATTCCAAATTAGAATGAGACTAATCAACTCTACATTAGTTGTATTTGGAATTATATTAAAGATAAACTTCAAATTCCCATCAAGTAAGCATTTACAAGTCCAGCAGAAATAGGTTTCAAATGGAATGCATTCGGAGCATGATATTTGGGAGAACGTGCTACATAAATGCTGAAGAGGATCAAATTCACCTCAAGTCAACCCTATCTTGGAAAATGCGCATTTAATTAATTCCATAATCTTTTCAATCCTCCCCGCCACCATTACAAACACTTAACATTTGGACTGTCAGTGATTTTTAAATAATCCAAAAAGTTATTCCCCCCCTAATATTTCATCATCTCCTTCACCATTTAAACAGAATGCAAAACGTTAAGCAGATCGTGTTACCATGGAGTTAACTGAAGCCTTTTCGATCAGTCACGGTTTCCGTTCTTTCTGTATGTCTCATTGACAGTTCCGGTTGAAAAATCATAACTATGCATATTGGAGATATCGAATTAAAAAAATTATTGGTTCGGATTATACTCGGTTAACAACCTCCATCTCATTTGGGATCCTTTAGCCCTTCTGGAGGGTGTCGCGTAGGCTCCATTTTTAATCAACTCGTCTATTTTTTTTCTCCTTTTTTCTTCCCCCGTCACGAATTCATTCAGATACCAAGGCTACTCCATTTTAAAAATCACAAACATGTCGCGTAAAATCCCCCAAATCTGATGATGATTTTTTTTTTAAAAAAAAGGCACGCACACATACAAACCTTATAATACTAATTTGAAATTCGTCCTCTGACAAGGTTTTCCAAGCACCTCGAAGGAACTCTTTGCACCAAAGATAAGCTTTATGCTTGGTTTGCTGGTCGGGTGCGTCCTGTCTTCCCGCTTTGTATTCGGTGCCTTCTTCATGCTGGACGCGGAGCCCATTCTGTGCGATCAGCAGCCCCATCCCTGGAGTGTCCACTGCGCTGCAGAATTTGGTTTTCATTTATATTGACGCGGTATCGGAAAAGAATGAAATTGCAATTATAACTTGAGGGGAGAGAGAGAGAGAGAGAGGGGGGGGAAGAGAGAGGGGGGGTGGGGGGGAAAGACTCCAAACGGTTGAAATAAATCCCCGTCACTCTTACTCCGGCAATGTCAAGGTGCTCAAAGCAGAAAGACAAAAGGGAGTGAGAAGAGAGAGGAAAAAAAAAAATTTCAAACCTTATTGAAACAACCACACCTAACGAAAGGAAGGCAGTATCTCTGCGGGGGAAGAGAGAGAGAGAGAAAAAACCCCTCTATTTTAAAATTATTCTTTTTACGTCAAAAAGTAGCTTTAAAATATGTAATTAAATGTAAACGTCAGCAGAGAAAAATAAAACCAATCTGCAGCTCTTGAAAGGATGAATTGGTCAACGTTTCATCAAGCTAACTGCTGCAAATAGTAATACAAAAATTTTCGGTTTCTTTTTTTTTTAACAACCTGCCCCGCACGCTGTAAGCGCAGATCCCGCTGTGCTGCGCCGGAGGATGTGCGGTAAATATAAGACTCTGGTCACGTGGCTTTCACCAATCAGCATCAGGAATGTGATTGGAAACCCAGCCCGCCCCGCCCCCACACCACCCAATCCACCCACAGCCTTCATTTTCATGACGCTATCACCTCAGCCGACTGCTTACGGTTGCGACTTATTTCCCCCCCCCCCCCCGCGCAACTCGGTTTCCTTTGCCAATCATTTCTGAAAAGATCTTCAAAAATGCAGCTAACCTAAGTGCCCTTTTACCGAAGGACTGAAAAGTTTAATCCCAGCAGCAAGGATCCTTTGGTTTTATTTCCTTCCCCACCAAAAATATAGACTTGTGAGTTATTGCAGTAGAAACATAAAAAAAGGCAACAACAACAACAACAAAAACCCCAAGATCTGCAATTGGAAATTTGGAATACAAATGCTGGAGAAAAAAAAACATAGTAGGTCCCTTAGCATTTGTGAAGAGAAAAGACAGATGTAGAACCGATTGGGATTCTGATGAACAGTCTACATTTAAAACGTTTCTCTTTACAGATGCTGGAGGACCTGCTGCGTTTGCTAGCATTTTCCATTTTCACTTTTGGTTATTAGAGTGCTGTGCTAAATGGATTGATGGAACAGCCAGGATGTTGAGAGTCTTGATTGCAGTATTAGAGTTCTAGCAATATTAAAGAAAGATAGATCAATAACATTTTGAAAATAACCTACTGAAAAATATAAACAGGAAGGTGTGGACATCAATGCTGCTTTATATGGACTGCAGATTAAGACACTTTAAACATTTTTGCAGTTACCTCAGCCAGTTGTACTACCTTATAGGTTCCATAAAGTTAACATATTAAGTCATCTAATTAGTACAGACCAACAACAATCCTTGTTAAGCATCTCTACGAGCAAGAAACGAGGCTGTTGAACCCACGAGTATCTGCGTGGTAACAACTTGTATTTATATAGTGCCTTTAACGTTGTAAAACGTCCCAAGGTGCTTCACAGGAGTATTATAAGACAAAAAATTTGATACTGAGCCACATAAGGAGAAATTAGGGTAGATGACCAAAAGCTTGGTCAAAGAGGTAGGTTTTAAGGAGTGTCTTAAAGGAGGAAAGAATCATAGAAGATAGGAGCAGGAGTAGGCCATTCGGCCCCTCTAGCCTGCTCCGCCATTCAATGCGATCATGGCTGATCATCCAAATTCAGTACCCTGTCCCTGCTTTCTCCCCATATCCCTTGATCCCTTTAGCCTTAAGAAATATATCCAACTCCTTCTTGAATCTATTTAATGAATTGGCCTCTACTGCCTTCTGTGGCAGAGAATTCCACAGGTTCACCACTCTCTGGGTGAAGAAATTCCTCCTCATTTCTGTCCTAAATGGCTTACCCCTTATCCTTAGACTGTGACCCCTGGTTCTGGACTCCCCGACCAGCGGGAACATCCTTCCTGCATCTAGTTTGTCCTGTCCTGTCCGAATTTTATAAGTTTCAATGAGATCCCCTCTCATTCTTCTAAACTCCAGCGAGTATAAGCCCAATCGACCCAATCTCTCTTCATACGTCATTCCTGCCATCCCAGGTATCAGCCTTGTGAATCTTCGCTGAACTCCTTCCATGGCAAGAACATCCTTCCTCAGGTAAGGTGACCAAAACTGCACACAGTACTCAAGGTGTGGTCTGACCAAGGCCCTGTACAACTGCAGCAAGACATCCTTGTTCCTGTACTCGAATCCTCGCTATGAAGGCCAACATACCATTTGCCTTCTTAACTGCCTGCTGCACCTACATGTTTACCTGCAGCGACTGGTGCACAAGGACACCCAGGTCTCGTTGCACTTCCCCTTCTCCCAATCTAATACCATTCAGATAATAATCTGCCTTTCTGTTTTTGACACCAAAGTGGATAACCTCGCATTTATCCACGTTATATTGCATCTGCCACGCTTCTGCCCAATCACCCAACCTGTCCAAACCATACTGGAGTTTCTCGGCATCCTCCTCACAGCACACACGCCCACCCAGTTTTGTGTCGTCTGCAAACTTGGAGATATTACATCTAGTTCCCTTGTCTAGATCATTAATATATATTGTGAATAGCTGGGGTCCAAGGACCGATCCCTGCTGTACCCCACTAGTCACTGCCTGCCACTCGGAAAAAGACCCGTTTATTGCAACTCTTTGCTTTCTGTCTGCCAACCAGTTCTCTATCCAAGTCAATACCTTGCCCCCAATCCCATGTGCCTTAACTTTACACGCTAATCTCTTATGCGGGACCTTATCAAAAGCCTTTTGGAAGTCCAAATACACCACATCCACTGGTTCGCCCTTATCTATTTTACCAGTTACATCCTCAAAAAATTCCAGTAGATTAGTCAAGCATGAGGTAGAGAGGCGGAGAGGTTTAGGCAGGGAATTCCAGAGCTTAGGGCCTAGGCACGGCCACCAATGGTTGAACGATTATAATCAGGGATGGTCAAGAGGGCAGAATTAGAGGAGTGCAGATATCTCGGGGGTGTTGTGGGGCTGCAGGAGGTTACAGAGATAGGGAGGGGCGAGGCCATGGAGGGATTTGAAAACAAGGATGAGAACTTTGAAATCGAGGCATTGCTTAACCGGGAGCCAATGTAGGTCAGCGAGCACAGGGGTGATGGGTAAATGGGACTTGGTGCGAGTTAGGACGCGGGCAGCAGAGTTTTGGATGACCTCAAGTTTAAGTAGGGTAGAATGTGGGAGGCCAGCCAGGAGTGTGTTGGAATAGTCAAGTCTAGAGGTAACAAAGGCATGGATGAGGGTTTCAGCAGCGGATGAGCTGAAGCAAGGGTGGAGACGGGTGATGTCACAGAGGTGGAAATAGGCGGTCTTAGTTATGCCGCAGATATGTGGTCGGAAGCTCATTTCAGGGTCAAATATGACACCAAGGTTGCAAACAGTGTGGTTCAGCCTCAGACAGATGTTAGGGAGAGGGATGGAGTCAGTGGCTAGGGAACTGAGTTTGTGGCGGGGACCAAAAACAATGGCTTTGGTCTTCCCAATAGCTAACACTGCGAATGGAGCCAATCAGAAAGTGTCATATCAAACTAAATCCTAACTTAATATCTGGGCCCTTGTTTCCGCACGCAAGGAGGGTTACGGTTGCACCTGTGGTGAAGTAACATTGGCCAAGTGGGAGCAGCTCCGAGGAATTTCCTGGCAATAATCTCCAGAAATAAAAAGACCCGTAAGAAGTCGGGAAGAGATTCAATGAAATTGTGTTTAATACCAAACCAGAAAAATAACTCGACATGAACCAACAAATCTGAGATAGTTGACATTGGCAGAACCAAGCATTATACATAGCAATACATAGAAGCTGCAACACAGAAACAGGCCATTCAGCCCAACCAGTTTGTGTCAGATTTTATGCTTTGTGAGTTAATAGTTCTAATCACATTTACCCACCCTTTTCCTATATCCCTTCAATCCCTTATCCTTCATCCATCTATTCAATCTCATCTTGAATTTGACATAGTTTCTACCTCAACCACCATCCCTGGAAGCGAATTCCACAGCCTCGCAACTCTGTGTGTGAAGAAGTTTCTGCTGCTCTCTGTTCTAAATCTCTTACATTAAATCTCTTATCTATGGCCCCTTGTTCCTGACCCTTCAACTACAGTGGGTTGTGCTCCAGATCTTTTAGGCAACCTGGACTCTGGCAGAGGCTAATAATGATTTTGGAGGAACTGCCATTGTATCTGTTAAGTAACAGCCCAAAGTATACTGCCTCTACATACAATGTGTATGTAATGGAAAATGCCAGACAACATTCAAGTCTCGCATATGAACCTGCTATGCCACATGTGGCCTATTCTGCAAGGCTTTCTGTGCTGCATGACACTAGACAACAGAATAAGTCCACTTGAAAAACTTCTGCTACCAATGATTCCTATCCAGAAATTACCGTCTCTTTTTATGCTTGTTGCTGTCTTTCTTCTCTTGATTTTTCCATAGGTTTAAGCCCTTTGCAGGACAAAGCAGGCAACAACAATAACTTGGATTTATATAGTGTCTTTACGTAGTAAAACATCCCAAGGCGCTTCACAGGAGCGTTATCAAACAAAATTTGACACAGCCACATGAGGAGATATTAGGACAGGTGACCAAATGCTTGGTCAAAGAGGTAGGTTTTAAGGAGCGTCATAAAGGAGAAGAGAGGTGGAGAGGTTTAGGAAGGGAATTCCAGAGCTTAGGGCCTAGGCAGCTGAAGGCACGGCCGCAAATGGTGGAGCGATGAAAATCGGGGACACGCAAGAGACTAGAATTGGAGAAGTGCAGAGATCGCAGAGGGTTTTAGGGCTGGAGGAGGTTACAGAGATAGGGAGGGGCAAGGCCATGGAGGGATTTGAAACAAGGATAAGATTTTTTTAAATCAAGATATTGCCAGAATGGGAGCCAATGTAGATTAGCATGCACAGGGGTGAGTTAGGATACGGGCAGCAGAGTTTTGAATGAGCTCAAGTTTATGGATGGTGCAAGGTGGAAGCCCGACCAGGAGAGCGTGGGAATAGTTGAGTCTAGTGGTAATAAAGGCATGGATGAGGGTTTCAGCAGCAAATGAGCTGAGGCAGGGGCGGAGAAGGCCAATTTTACAGAGGTAGAAGTAGGCGGTCTTGGTGATGGAGAGGATATGTGGTCGGAAGCTCAGCTCAGGATCAAATAGGACGCCAGGGTTGTGAATGATCTGGTTCAGCCTCCGACAGTGGCCAGGGAGGGTGATGGAGTAAATGGTTAGGTAACATAGTTTGTGGTGTACCATATTCTTGGACACCTCGGCTGAGTTGAGCTGTACTATAGTGTTCCCCCGCTTTGGCTAAGTAACCAAATGTATGTTCTACTATGATCCCAATCATAGCTGGATTGTACCTCTCCTCAGGTTTTGGTCCTTTGTTCCTCAACAGCCAGCTCTGCAGCCTTCTCGCCCCTTCAAATAATGCTGCCATCATCGACTCCCTGAGAACAAAGGAATCATTGGAGCTGTAGGGTAATGAGCATAGATGTGCATAATGCTATTCCTATGTTTGCATACCAGCTGCATACTCAAAGAGGTAGCCCCTTCTACTCATGGATGGAGTTGCATTGGGGGATAATAGCTCATATGACTTCAGTCACTACTGCCCTGCATTTATGGGAATCCTGTCATGGTATAAAGGAGGAGAGAAAAACTTGCATTGATATAGCGCAGTTTACAACCTCAGGACGTCCCAAAGTGCTTTCCAGCCAATGAAGTACCTTTGAAGTGTAGTCACTGTAAAAATGTAGAAACCACTGCAGCCAGGTCCCACAAACAGCAATGTGATAATGACCAGATAGTCGCTTTTTGTGATATTGGTTGAGGGATAAACATTGGCCAGGACACCAGGAAGAATTTCCCTGCTCCTCTTCGAAATAATGCTGTGGGATCTTTTACGTCCACCTGAGGGCAGACGGGGCCTCAGTTTAACATCTCATCCAAAAAAGGGCTCCTCTGACAGTGCAGCACTCCCTCAGTACTGCACTGGAAAGTGGAGGACATTTTCTTGCTGTTGCTTTCCAGGCAAAAATTGATGAAATCACTAGTCCTGACCAACAATGCCTTAGTGATCTCTTGGTGCAGGTGTGACTGAGATTGGGAGATGCGACCAAAAACAACTGATATACGTAGAAGGAGCCTACTGCATCAAAGCTCAATGCAGCTCTAACTTTGACAGCCACTGACTGAGCGGTCTCGGTGCTGGAGCTGTTTTGCAAGTCTCACTGTAAAAGCATACATGATTATGATGTCCTTCGGAATCTTAATCTGCACAAGAAAGTATCTTTGGACAGGGCTGATATGACTACCTGTACACTCGTGTTGGCATAAGGACATATTTGAAGGGAGTATCTAAGGTGCAAGCATACTTGGCCAATATGCCCCTCTGTTCCTCCTTCTCTCTCAGAACCTGCAAATAGAGGTAGCCATAGCCATAGCTCATGCAAATGAATTCACTAACAGCTTCAGCTCTGCAGTCATAAATAAGAGATGCAGTACTGCTTGAACTATCTGTCAGGAAGGTTTTAAGAAGCTCCTCTAATTTCCTTTGTCCAACAAAACCGAAATAGCACAGAAACAGAGTTACTAAAAGATAAGCAAAAACAGCAAGGTATCTTTAATAACAAGAACCACATTTAAAGGAACATGTCTCCCTTGTCATATGCATTTTATAAGGAAACTCAGCCCTAGAGGGCCATTGCTTAGCCCTCCAGATTACTTTATGGGGATCTCCTCTCACTTCTGTTAAATTTGCCCCTTAATGAGCTTTGCACACAATGTGTGTGCAGGCTCTGAGAGTCTTTAAAACACTTCAACATTGCATTACCATGAACAGTGAACATGAGGTGTGGAGTAGGCCTCCGGGCCCGATAATATGGGACCCTGCGCATGGAATCACTGCAGTGCTTCAGGCACAATCAGTCATATTATGAACTCCAACATATTGTAGATGATTTAGCATGGAAATCTATTTGTGTAATAGTGGATATGCTGAGTCCTGGAGAATTACCTTGTATTAAAATGGTGTTTGTTATTTTGTCAGCAACATAAGGCATTAATCCTCTTTTGTAAATGTCAGCACACATTGAGGGTATGGGGATTGCGGACAGCCATCTCTACCACAAGAAAAACAAACTTTTTTTTTTACAAACACATAAATAAACAAATTAGCAAGTATTGTATGTCTCTCCTGAATCCTTCAAATTAGTTCACAGCCGTAACAATTTGGGGTGACAAGTGACAGATAATAATTGTGCCACATAAATGCCAGGTAATGACGATCTCAAGCAAGAGAAAGTCCAGCCATCTTCCCATGACCTTCACTGACTACACCATTGTTGAGTCCCACACCATCACCATCCTGTGGTCACCAATGACCGGAAGCTTAACAATCAGCTGTATCTACACCATATGTACAAGAGAAGGGCTGTGATGAGTGGTTCACCTTCTGACCCCTGAAAGCCCCTCCCCCATCTACTAGGCTCAAGTTAGGAGTTTGTGGAATACTCACTACTTGCCTGGATAGGTGCAGCCACAACAACACTTAAGAAGGCTGACACCATCCAGAACACAGCAATTTGCTTGATGTGTACCCCTGCCACTGGATTCCATATCAATGTTCCCGATAATTTTTTTTTGGGTGCGCAGCCCATTCAAAATACCGCGCATGCACGGTTTTCCCTATTTAAAAGCCGGTGAGCAGGCTGCGTGGGCGGTGCAGAACACCGTGTGACTGCAAAGCTTAAAGGGAACGTTGCTCCATATCCACCTCCTCCATTACTGGCACACAATGGCTGCAGTATGTATGATCTACAGGATGCACTTCAAAAGAACTTCTCTAACCTGTGACCTCTACCACTGAGAAGGACAAAAGCATCAATGTAGTGGGAACACCATCACCACCAAATTCCTCTCCAAGTCACACACCATCCTGACTTAGACATATACCGCCATTCCCTCATCATCGCTAGGTCAATATCTTAGCATTCCCTACCTAACATCATCATGTGAGAACCTACAGCACCAGGACTGCAGCGGTTTGAGGAGAATGCCTACTCAGGGCAACCAGGGACAGGCAGTAAATGTGGCCTTGCTAGCAGAACCCACATCCTGAGAAATTAAAAAAAATAACAATTAGCAAAAGTGACATGCAAAGAGTTTTATACTGCCATAGAACATTCTAGAAATGTTCAATTTGCTACTTTAATTGCGTGTTCACTTTTTTGATGAATTATTGCTGATTTTAGAAACGGTTAATCATTACTGTATTCTACAAACTGAAATATAAATTTCTTGAGGAATTATGCTAATTTTATGATAAAACCTTTTAAATATTTTGATTACAAAAGCAGCAAATACTTCAACCTAGATATCAGTTCTAAACTAAACAGAGGTCTGGTTCAGGCACTGTTCCTTCACCAAGGAGCCCTTTATTTAAAAACACAGAAGTATGGAATGAAAATAGGCCACTGAGCTCACTCTGTCCAATGGACAGTATTCAGTTTATAGAGAACTTTTGAATTGACTTAAACTCTTTGAGGGAAGGGAATAACCCAAGTCATACTCTAGAATAGCAAACTGTGTAATTTAGACCCGACAGAAAGCAGGATCAAAGCTTCCTCAGTTATGGTTGATCGCAGCCCATTCCTTAACGTGCTGTTACCTAGCAGCACAAGTCTCCTCCTCACACAGGAACAAGTAAGCACTAATTTAGCAATCTTCCTCAGAAAGGTGATACTAGTGTGTAATTGGGAGGTTTATGCAGATTGTTAGAAACATCTCAGAAAAGTCAGTTCAATTTCCCAGCATGGTCATGCGCTCCTGTTGATGAATACAAACACACAGCTCCCCATAAAACTGAGAAATAATGATCAATAATCTTTTTTTTATTTGAATGTGTATTTAGGTCAACACCCTTCACTTACTAAAATGTGCGGGTTAGGTTGATTTGGCTATGATAAATTGACCCTTAGTGTTGGGGGGGGGATTAAATATGTGGGGTTATGGGGATAGGATGGGATATGTGTACTGTGGGGATTAAAGCAGGGACAGGGTACTGGATTTGGATGATCAGCCATGATCGTATTGAATGGTGGAGCAGGCTCGACGGGCCGAATGGCCTACTCCTGCTCCTAGATTCTATGTTTCTATGTTTACTACCGTATATGTGATGATCAAAGATCATCCAGGATTTCTCCACAATAGCACATAGTACAGAGCACATGGCAGGGGATTTTATGATTTTTACGATGCCACTTGTGTAACAGGGCAAAGTGCAAGAGTGGAATAAAAGTGGCGTGATCATACTTGGAACAATAACTCAGAAAACTTGGCGGTCTGCAACTGCAAGGCTACACTAATAATCTGGAGACAGGAGTTCAAATTCCGCCAAGACAGTTTGTGAATTTGAATTCAGTTAATTAACTAAATGTGGAATAAAAATCTAGTATCAGTAATGATGACCATGAAGCTATTGGGTTATCATAAAAGCCCAACTGGTTCACTAATGTCCTTCAGGGAAGGAAACTTGCCGTCCTTCCCCGGTTTGGCCTATTTGTTGCTCCAGACTAATGTTCCCCGTAATTTTTTTTGGGTGCGTGGCCCCTTTCAGGGGCTGCGCAGCGAATTCACAGTTTCGCACATCCACAAACTTTAACATTGCAAAAGCCGGTCCCAGGCTGTGCGGGACTGGCAGAGAGCTGCGCGGCCGATAGGGATGTTGCTCCAGACCCACAGCAATGACTCTTAACTGCCCTCTGAAATGGCCCAGCAAGCCACTCAAACCGCGACAAAAAATTACAATAAGAATAAAATCGGATGGACCACCCGGCATCGACTTAGGAATCGGATTCGGACACGACAAACGCACACCCAGCCCAGTCGATCCTGCAAAATCACTAACATTTGGGGACTTGTGCAAAAAATGGGAGAGCTGTCCCACAGACTGACCAAGCAACAGCCTGACATATGTATGATTCTGTGAGAATGACTATCAGCCAACGTCCCATCACCATCTCTGGGTATGTCCTGCCCCAACGGCAGGACAGACTCACTAGAGGTGGCGGCACAGTGGTATATAAATCGGGAGGGAGTGGCCTTGGGAGTCCTCAACATTGACTCTGGATCTCATGATGTCTCATGGCATGATGGACAATGAAACCTCCTGTTGATTACCACCTGCCACCCTCCCTCAGCTCATGAATCAGTATTCCTCCATGTTGAACACCACTTGGAAGAGGCACAAGTGGGTGGGGGAATTCAATGTCCATCACAAGAGTGGCTCGGTAGCACCACTACTGACCGAGCCCTGAAAGACATAGCTGCCAGACTGAATTTGCAGTAGGTGGTGAGAGAACCAACACAAAAGTAAAACATACTTGACCTCGTCCTCAAAAACCTACCTGTCGCATGACAGTATTGGTAGGAGTGACCACTGCACAGTCCTTGTGGAGACAAAGTCCCGTCTTCACACTGAGGACACCCTCCATCGTGCTGTGTGGCAGTAGCACCGTGCTAAATGGGATAGATTCAGAACAGATCGAGCAGCTCAAAACTGGGCATCCATGAGGCGCTGTGGGCCATCAGCAGCACCAGGATTTATTCCACAACAATCTGTAACCTCATGGTTTAGCATATCCCTCACTCTACCAGGCGTACCTGAAAATGAGGTGAAAGCCCAACCTGGTGAAGCTACAACACAGGATGCTAAACAGTGGAAGCAATATGCTGAAGACAGAGCTAAGCAATCCCACAACCAACAGGTCAGATCAAAGCTCTGAAGTCCTGCCACATCCAGTTGTGAATGGTAGTGGACAATTAAACAACTAATGGGAAGAGGAAGCTCTATGAACATCCCCATCCTCAACAATGGCCGAGCCCAGCATGCAGGTGCAAAAGACAAGGCTAAAGCATTCGCAACAGGTGTTGTCGACAGTGCTATCAAGCGGCACTTACTCACCAATAACCTGCTCAGCGATGCTCAGTTTGAGTTCCGCCAGGACCACTCGGCTCCAGACCTCATTACAGCCTTGGTCCAAACATGGACAAAAGAGCTGAATTCTAGAGGTGAGCAGAGAATGACTGTCCTTGACATCAAGGCAGCATTTGACTGAGTGTGGCATCAAGGAGCCCTAGTAAAATTGAAGTCAATGGGAATCAGGGGGAAAACTCTCCACTGGCTGGAGTCATATCTAACACAAAGGAAGTTGGTTGTGGTGGTTGAAGGTCAATCATCACAGCCCCAAGACATCGCTGCAGGAGTTCCTCAGGGCAGTGTCCTAGGCTCAACCATCTTCAGCTGCTTCATCAATGACCTTCCCTCCAACAGAAGGTCAGAAATGGGGATGTTTGCTGATGACTGCACAGTGTTCAGCGCCATTCACAACTCCTCAGATAATGAAGCTGTCCATGCCCGCATGCAACAAGACCTGGACGACGTTCAGGCTTGGGCTAATAAATGGCAAGTAACATTCGCGCCACAGAAGTGCCAGGCAATGACTATCTCCAACAAGCGAGTGTCTAACCACCGCCACTTGACATTCAACGGCATTACCATCGCCAAATCCCCCACCATCAACATCCTGGGGGTCACCATTGACCAGAAACTTAACTGGACCAGCAACATAAATACTGTGGCAACAAGAGCAGGTCAGAGGCTGGGTATTCTGCGGCGAGTGTCTCACCTCCTGACTCCCCAAAGCCTTTCCACCATCTACAAGGCACAAGTAAGGAGTGTGATGGAATACTCTCCACTTGCCTGGATGAGTGCAGCTCCAACAACACTCAAGAAGCTCGACACCATCCAGGACAAAGCAGCCCGCTTGATTGGCACCCCATCCACCACCTTAAACATTCACTCCCTCCACCACCGGCTGCAGCTTTTCCCTCCAATTGGTCAAACAATGGCAACCTATTAAGCACAGCCATTTGTAGCTGTTGTTCTACTGTTGGAAAAAACTGCATGTGGAGTTTTTTCCCCATACATTACATGCATCATGATAGTTACAGGCCAATACCATCAGAGCAATATTCTAAGGGGAAGTGGGACCATAACTTCAGGAATTATTCTTGCTAAAAGTCAAATATAATTTGCCACAAATTTACAATCTGCCAAAACATCCAAATCTAATAATTGTATACCAACAAAACCACGCATCAGAAAAAGCCTGGATGTACCTTCTGCCTGCGTCAAAATGGTCAAGCAATCTCCAAGTGTACATGGACCCAAGGAACAGAAACAGGCAATTGCAAAATGCAGTGGATCCATGTCTACTAATGAAATACCTTTGATGGATTTGATTTTTTGATGGATCAGATTAATTACCAAGCACTGCTTGAATAATGCACAGGACCAGAGGATGTGCAGCAGCTCCCCATTATTAAACTTATAGTGGCTTCCTTGTTGACCAGTATTGAAGAAGCATTATCAGAAGCTGACGGTCATGTTCAAGGATTTTCATAACAAAGGCTGTATTGACACACTATTATAGAGGAATTTAAGGAATTCGGCATCAAAGAAAGCTGAACTGAAAATATTAAGGCCGTTAAGCTAGAGGAATTAAACAAAATAGGATTAATGGTACATTTAACCCTACGGTGCTCTTTCTGACTGCAGCACAGACTTCAGTGACAGGGTTGTAGTATAAACAATGCTGTGCTCCCTTCAGAGATGCCAAAAGGTGAAAAGATGGTTTTCTCTAATGTCTCCAAACACAGCAGTAGAAGGGGGGGGGGGGGGGGGGGTGCAATTTAAACGCTGCTTCTAGTGTGCCAGTTGTTAATTTTCAGTTATAGGCAGACTGAGCACTCAGCCTTCCCACCACCTCCTCTCTATAGACTAGCAATGTGGTTTCCCAGTTGCTAGGCTATGTAGATTTTCTCCAACCATTGACTGAGGTCTTTAAGCCAAATAATCAAGTTAATTGTTACTCTGGTGCTATGGAATACGCCCGCCAATGTAAATAGGGTGGATTCCACAGCACAGTTATGAAGCGTATTATTATATTACCTCTTCCGCTTGAAGGAGTAAATTGAGTTAAAGAGGGATGTAGGGAAGAAGTTGAGATGTAGGAAATGCATGATATTTACATTCAGATTGAAGCAGGCAAGAGATGATAGAGTTTGGGAAGTAAGAGCTTGAAAGTCTAAATGAAAGCAGGCAGAATAGTTAAAATTATGCCCGAATGGCAGGAATGGAAAGATTGAAAAATATGTGCAAAGGAATCATGCATGATTCCATTCCTACTGTTCAAATGTGGGCAGTGCATCTCTGGAAATATCTCTCTGGCTTCTCTTCTCTTCTGTCCCACACCATCACCTCTCAGGTCCCTCAAGCATATACCCTCAGCTCCTCCCCTTCCTCATCTACACGTTACTCCTTGGCAACATTATCAGCAGGCACAGGATCAGCTTTCACATAACACTGATGGTGCACAGCTCTACCTGCCCGTCACTTCTCTCATCATGACTGCCTCCAGATAGTCCTGTTAGACTATCTGTCCAACATCAAGTCTTGGATGAGTCACAACTTCCTCTAGCTCAACATCAGGAAAACTGAAGTCATCATCTTTGGCTCCTGCCACAAACTCCATTCTCTTGCTACAGATTCCATTCCCCTTGCTGGCTACTCTCTCAGACTGAAACAGACCATTCACTGTCTTGAAACTGGCTTGATTCAGAGCTGAGCTTTAAACCCCACATCCTATCCATCATTAAAATTGTTTACTACAGGGAAGATGGGGCCTCGGTTTAACACCTCATCTGAAAGATGGGCAACGAAATAACTCATTTGGAATAAAGGGTCTGCACATATACCAAACTAGACATTAAGCTCTTGTCTCAAATATGGAGAGCGCAATTTTCATTCAGTTAACTAGATTGGACAAATAAGGGTCAAGAAGCTTAAATGTTTTTATAAAAAGTATCAAGAATAAACTATTAGAATTAAAGGCATACATGGCTGTCAAAATTACTGAGATCATTGGTATTACAGAAGCAGGGCTACAAGCAGCAGATGAACAAAAGATAGAACTAAGAGGTTATAGAATATTTTGCAAAGACTATTATATAACATTATTGATTTGGGATGATACAACAGCTAGTGAAAAGGTGGAACCAGAGGAGAAAGGGAGATGTAATGTAGGCATTAATTAGTAATGATGAAGGTAACAAAGTAACTGGCAACTGCTATTGACTGCCAGATCAAGGTGAACGTGTAGATAAAAGTTGTTTAAGCAAATGAGAGGCTGCAGGGAACCATAATGTAACAATCATGAAGTTTAAGTATCAGAGGTAAAATGAACAGATCAGAGACAACTAAAAGAGTAAAAGCACAAACTGTTTCATAGAGGTTGTAGTGACTGTTTCTTAACACCAGGTGTGAAGCAGAGTGCTAATCCACCAGAAATGATTAAACATCTTAGATATCTGGATCCTCATGATCATTGTGCAGTTACATTTATCATAAAGTCTTCAGCATCCTTAATCATTATAGTCTTGATCTTTCTGTTTATTCCTTTATTGAAACTTCTCCTCACAATTAAAGTAGCCTTTGTTTTGCTTTTAAACTCTATTTTCTTGTGTTATTTATTTTCTAGTTCTGCCTCCCACCTAATCCTCCCTAAAATTCTTTTCATTCCTGAAAAGATTGCTCCTCTATATGTCTTTATACTCATGTAAAATTTGAGTTATGAGCCATTCCAAATGCAAATGGTGTAACTGTTCTTATCATAGGTTATTTCTTGACAAGGTAAAAACTAAAAGCTGAGAAATATTTGTATAAGAGACAAGGAGTCAAAAAGCAGTACTGAAAACTATACAAAATCAGTTGAGAATAACTGATGCCCTTTTATATTACTGACCTGTAATATGTGCCTGTCATTGCACTGAATCCACCCCAGTAAATGTAGTTTCTCTTTAATACTACTTGATGTGTACAAACCTCACAGTTAATGCAAAGGCACATTCACAACTTTGCTATTCTGGCCATGGACCTTCCCTTCTATACTGTAAACTTCTTTGGCTCTAGCTTCCTGTTCAGTGGGTTTAAAGGAAGCTCTCTTGCAATAGAAAATATACTCAAATCACAAATTTTCAGCAGGAATGGCTATGCACTAAAAGTCGTCAATATCTCCCGTATCATGCCGTTCTGCCAGCCCTTCTTAAGCCAGCGCTATGCCTTGCCTTAATAAACATGTACAAATCTTTAGTAAAACCACCAGTCACATTCAAGATTTTTTGGCGCATTTGTTCTTTGCACATCCTGTACAAGACTAGCTATTCCTTATTCTCTCTTTCTGGCTTGTATTCTTATATTTAAAAAAAGCTGGAGCACCCATAAACCAATTTTCTGAATATTGTACTATCAGTACGCTTATGACCTCTGATTCTGTCACTTCAGTTTTACACAGTCTGGAACCCTCCATTACACAGTCATGTGATGTTACAGCCACCTATAACTCAGGTTGAGTAATACATACAAGCAGAAATACACCACAAGATACTGGAAGTACAATACTTAAAAAGAGAATGAATTGATAAGGGGTTAAAGTACATTTTTTAATGTATTCCTTACACAACTTTATAATTCAGGACTTTTGGCTGAAGCAGCATTTTGTAAAATTTTATGATGCAATAGAAACATAGAATCTAGGAGCAGGAGTAGGCCATTCGGCCCGTCGAGCCTGCTCCACCATTCAATACGATCATGGCTGATCATCCAAATCCAGTACCCTGTCCCTACTTTAATCCCCACAGTACACATATCCCACCCTACCCCTGTAACCCCATGTATTTAATTCCCCCTAACATATCCCATCCTATCCCCATAACCCCACATATTTAATCCCCCCCTAACACTAAGGGTCAATTTATCATAGCCAAATCAACCTAACCCGCACATTTTTGGACTGTGGGAGGAAACCGGAGCACCCGGAGGAAACCCACGCAGACACGGGGAGAATGTGCAAACTCCACACAGACAGTCACCCGAGGTCAGATTCGAACCCGGGTCTCTGGCGCTGTGAGGCACCAGTGCTAACCACTATGCCACTATGTTATAAAGGGCAATGTGATTCTCAATCAATCCACGGAGATCAAATTCTCCAGTCAAAATTAATGACATGAGCAACCTGTGCAATGATTTATGTCATGAGAATTCTTTCATGTCACAGTCAGACCTTCAAACTCCACCATCACACCTTGTGAAATGGGGTGTTAAAGTGTAGGTGATAGGTGACAAATTAGTAACAATACTGTGGAGGAGGAATTCCTAGAGTGTATACGGGATGGTTTCCTGGACCAATATGTTGAGGAACCAATTAGAGATCAGGCCATCTTAGACTGGGTATTATGTAATGAGAAAGGATTAATTAGCAATCTTGTTGTGCGAGGCCCCTTGGGGAGGAGCGATCATAATATGATCGAATTCTTCATTAAAATGGAGAGTGAACTAGTTGACTCAGAGACTAGGGTCCTGAATTTAAATAAAGGAAACTACGATGGTATGAGGCACGAGTTGGCTAGGATGGATTGGGGAACGTTACTTAAAGGGTTGACGGTGGATAGGCAATGGCAAACATTTAAAGATCGCATGGATGAACTATAGAATTTGTTCATCCCTGTTTGGCATAAAAATAAAACAAAAAAGGTGACTCAACCGTGGCTGACAAAGGAAATTAGGGATAGCATAAGATCCAAGGAGAGGACATATAAATTGGCCAGAAAAAGCAGCAAACCTGAGGATTGGGAGCAGTTTAGGATTCAGCAAAGGAGGACAAAGGGATTAATTAAGAGGGGGAAAATAGATTATGAGAGTAAGCTTGCAGGGAACATAAAAACTTCTATAGATATGTGAAGAGAAAAAGATTGTGAAGTCAAGCGTAGGTCCCTTGCAGTCAGAATCAGGGGAATTTATAATGGGGAACAAAGAAATGGCAGACCAATTAAATACATACTTTGGTTCTGTCTTCACAAAGGAGGACACAAATAACCTCCCAGAGATGTCGGGGAACATAGGGTCTAATGAGAGGGAGGAATTGAATGAAATCAGTATTTGTAGGGAAATGGTGTTAGGGAAATTGACAGAATTGAAGGCCGATAAATCCCCAGGGCCTGATAATCTACATTCTAGGGTACTTAAGGAAGTGGCCCTAGAAATAGTAGATGCATTGCTGGTCATCTTCCAAAATTCTATAGACTCTGGAACAGTTCCCATGGATTGGAGGGTGGCTAATGTAACCCCACTATTTAAAAAAGGTGGTAGAGAGAAAACGGGGAATTATAGACTGGTAAGCCTGACATCGGTAGTGGGGAAAATGCTAGAGTCCATTATAAAAGATGTAATAGCAGAGCACTTGGAAAACAGTGACAGGAACGGACAAAGTCAACATGGATTTACAAAAGATAAATCATGCTTGACTAATCTACTGGAATTTTTTGAGGATGTAACTGGTAGAATAGATAAGGGAGAACCAGTGGATCTGGTGTATTTGGACTTTCAGAAGGCTTTCGATAAGGTCCCGCATAAGAGATTAGCGTGCAAAGTTAAAGCACATGGGATTGGGGGTAAGGTACTGACTTGGATAGAAAACTGGTTGGCAGACAGGAAGCAAAGAGTTGGAATAAACGGGTCTTTTTCCGAGTGGCAGGCAGTGACTAGTGGGGTACCGCAGGGATCGGTGCTAGGACCCCAGTTATTCACAATATATATTAATGATCTAGACGAGGGAACTAGATGTAATATCTCCAAGTTTGCAGATGACACAAAGCTGGGTGGGCATGTGTACTGTGAGGAGGATGCAGAGAAACTCCAGTATGATTTGGACAGGTTGGGTGATTGGGCAGATGCAGTATAATGTGGATAAATGCGAGGTTATCCACTTTGGTAGCAAAAACAGAAAGGCAGATTATCTGAACGGCAATAGATTGGGAAAAGGGGAAGTGCAACGAGACCTGGGTGTCCTTGTGCACCAGTCACTGAAGGTAAGCATGCAGGTGCAGCAAGCGGTTAAGAAGGCAAATGGTATGCTGGCCTTCATAGCGAGAGGATTCGAGTACAGGAGCAAGGAGGTCTTGCTGGAGTTGTACAGGGCTTTGGTGAGACCACACCTTGAGTATTGTGTGCAGTTTTGGTCGCCTTATCTGAGGAAGGATGTTCTTGCCATGGAGGGAGTGCAGCGAAGATTCACCAGACTGATACCTGGGATGGCAGGAATGACGTATGGAGAGAGATTGGGTCGATTGGGCTTGTATTCGCTAGAGTTTAGAAGAATGAGAGGGGATCTCATTGAAACTTATAAAATTCTAACAGGACTAGATAGACTAGATGCAGGAAGGATGTTCCCGATGGCGGGGGAGTCCAGAACCAGGGGTCACAGTCTAAGGATAAGGGGTAAGCCATTTAGGACTGAGATGAGGAGGAATTTCTTCACCCAGAGAGTGGTGAACCTGTGGAATTCTCTACCACAGAAGACAGTTGAGTCCAATTCATTAAATATATTCAAGAAGGAGTTAGATATATTTCTTAAGGCTAAGGGGATCAAGGGATATGGGGAGAAAGCAGGGACAGGGTACTGAATTTGGATGATCAGCCATGATCGCATTGAATGGCGGAGCAGGCTCGAGAGGCCGAATGGCCTACTCCTGCTCCTATCTTCTATGTTTCTATGTGATACTGTCATCCAACAAACATTTAATAGTCTCTATGCTTTGATACTCAACAGCCTGGATTGGGAAAAATTACACCATCTATTGTCCACATAACAATAGCAATGGCACTTCAAAAATCGAAAAGAGGTTAAAGTACATTTTTAAATGTATTCCTTACACAACTTTATAATTGTCAGGACCTTTGGATGAGTGAGCTTTATGAGGTTTCTCAGAGATATGAAAAGGTGCTATATAAATGCAAATCTTTTTTGACGAGCAAGAGGAGGATCCGTTCTCCATTTTGAAATTTACTTCGGAAAGACAGCTTCCAGCTATTGCAAAGTATTTATTGAAATGCAGGCATTTCCAAGTAGTGTGGGAAAATAGAATGCTTGGAAGGGATAAAATTTAAAAAGAACAGGGAAGAACAATCTTTAATCAAGTTTAATATGGAGAAATGTGAAATAATGGCCCGTAATTTCCGATAGGAGGCCTCCTATCGGGCAAAAATCTACACCCTTACCCGAGGGCTCCCAAGATCCGGCCATTTCCGATCCTGGGTCTCTCCTGGTGCGTGCGCACAGAGGCCCAGGAATCCCAGGGGCGCAGGCGGTTCGCAAGCGTCTCTGGGATCACGTGTGCCAGGGATCGTGAAAAAAGACATCAAAACATTAAATAAATTTTTTTAAAACCATCATGTTTTTAAAATGAGTTAAAATTACATTAAATTAAATATTTTAAACAAAAATTTAATTTTTTGAAAAAAACTATTAAAGTTTTTTACAGGGCTAAAAATAAACTTATCTTTTTTAAAAGTATTTTTAAATTATAATGAGTGAAAAAAATATATATTTTTTACTTTTTTTAGAACTCTTATGCTGGTAAAAGCAGGCCTTACGTCGGCTTTTACCGGGCGTAAGATTTCAAAGGTTTTCAGCGGGCGGAGGTTCTGCAGAAAGCGGAACTCTCCACCCACAGAGGCCCTTCTCCAGGGCAGGCGTGCGATCTGTCAAGAGGATTCTAGACAGATCGGAAGTGCCGGTTTTCAGCGCATGCGCTCAGCATGCCTGAAACCTGGCACTTGCGAGGTCCCTACGGGTGTGTACACAACTCGTACACACCCATAGGGATCGGAAAATACGGGCCAATACATATTGATTCTAACAATAAATGATTACAAAATGACACGTATATTGTTAAAAGTGGAGAGTCATGTTAAAAATGTCATCACAGCATTATGCATCCAAGAAAAATTTAACTACAAGGAAAATACCCAGTATCCTGCAAAACATTATTGAAATCACATATAGAGTACTGTATGAGGATGTTTTCACCATTCTTACAAAAATACATAAAGGCAGTGGAAGGTATTAGGAAAAGGACACAGATTATTCCAGGTTCCTGATCATTGAGCCATCAATAAAGGTTAAAGAAGCTTCGTTCATTGGAAAATCAGATTAAAGGGCAAAATAATTTGTTTTTATATATTCGTTCCTGGGATGTGGGCGTCGCTGGCAAGGCTAGCATTTACTGCCCATCCCTAATTGCCCTTGAGAAGTTGTTGGTGAACCTCCTTCTTGAACTGCTGCAGTCCGTGTAGTGAAGGTACTCCCACATTGCTGTTAGGTAGGGAGTTCCAAGGTTTTGACACAGCGACGATGAAGGAACAGCGATATATTTCCAAGTCAGGATGGTGTGTGACTTAGAGGGGAACTTGGAGGTGATGGTGTTCCCATGCGCCTGCTGCCCTTGTCCTTCTAGGTGGTAGAGGTCGCGGGTTTGGGACGTGCTGCCCAAGAATCTTTGGCAAATTGTTGCAGTGCATCTTGTTTTTTCACCATACTAAACAAATTGATAACAGAGAGGTGTTTTGTGTAAAATTAGGATAGGAGAACCAGATAATGAGATTGTGAGCCAATGAAGCCATTAGTTAAACCTAAGGAATGTTTCTTCACATTTAGTCTGACTTACCAAATAGACACTTAGGGGGAAAATTCAGTTGGTTGCGCCTCCCGTTAGCGCCTTAAGAGGGCGCAAAGCATCTAGCGCCCAGGCGCGGCGAAGTTTGCGCCGCTCGTGAAATTAACTAGACATTTTGCGGCGGCGCTAAACACTACCGCCACGATCTCCTGCACCGGCAGATCGTGACATCAGTCGAGTGCGCAACGCCCCGGAGCGGATATTGAGTGGCGCCCCCTGCCTTACCGCCTGATGCTAGCAACGACAGGTTGAGGGGAGCGTTTTGCAGTCATGAAGGGACTGGGGGAGCGCTATTTAAAGGTGACCGCTTCCTGCCTTTTATTGTTGGTGCCATTTTTGAACCACACATTCTGAGAGAGAGAGAGAGAGAGAGAGAGAGAGAGAGAGACTGACTTCTGGAGAGATTCAAAGTTGTATGAAGGAGTTTTGGGTACTGAGCAGCACTTTGCAGGTTCATTTTGATTTGCCATTCCTTGTATCGATTTAGAAGAGACTGTGGGGGCTGCACTCCGAGCTCTTTGCCTGGTACTCTCCATTGTTCTTTCCAGCAGATTTGATGTACAGGTTTCTCCAGGCCGAGATTCAAGGCTGCAATGAGCAGGATGTGGATGGAAAGCAAGATCAACCCTCCCCTTTAAGAACTGGCCGGGGCCATTGTGTCTGTGTTCCATTGCTGACTGACATCACATGAGCTTCGCCAGCGCTCTGAGTTAGCGCCTCGCTCCTCGGCCTTTGCGCCTTAAGACAGATGTGTAGCGCCTGATTTAGCACTCCAATCACCTCCAGGGGCGATAAAAGTCAAGTTTGCAATCGGAGGCGATAATTAGCGCCAGGCGCTAATCTTTGCGCCCGGTCGATAATTGCGCCCCAAACGGGGCGATACTGAATTTTTCCCCCTTAGTATATTAGATGCTGGCCGAGTTAAAGCATTCAAGGGGAACTGGATCAATTCTTGATTCAGGTTAAAGTAGAGCAATATGGACTACAGGTTAGGAAAACCATGAAAAAGCCAGGCAGTGCCCTGAAACAAGAATGGATCTCAGAGCAAACTTTATCTCCATTCCAACATTCATGTTTTTTGTTTTGCAGAGGTAAACTGATCATTTAACTTAAACTGGGATTGCAGAATGAGAGGATATAAGTGCAAAGTTAATAAGATTAGTATTTTTTTGTTGTAGTTGTGGATATGTAGAACATGTTCTTATATCTAACTTTACTAACATTTATAGTAAGAGCGACAGTGATGTGCAGTTCGTGCAGGACATGGGGGTTTCGATTAGCAGATGTTGACTTGGACAAACACATCTGCAGATACTGTCTCCAACTGAAATTACTTGAGATCAACATCTCAGAACTTGAGGTAGAGTTGGAGACAATTTGATACATCAGAGGGGGAGGGAGGCTTTTGTAGTAAGAGTTTGATGGTAGTCGCTCTGCTCAACAATAGGAAGCTGGCAGTGGTAGAGGCAGAAGTGATTACTATACACAGGTCAAGGAAAGCAAGGAGGGGCAGGCTAGAGAAGGAAGTCCCAGAGCAAATGATCCTCTCCAACAAGTTTGCATGCTGGCTTCATATATGGAACATGATAATTCTGGGCAAGATTGCTACAGTTACAATGGCACCAAAAACATGAGATGGCTCGGGGTTGGAGGAAGTTTAACTATTAGAGTTCTCCTGACTGCATTGTATGTGGCTGGAATCTAGGGCTTGTAGCTCCCCAGGCTCGTTAGTCAGACACAATTTCACAGGAGGCTTCTACAACTGTGCTCGTGCTTCCTTCTGAGGAACTCTGACAAGAATTCAGGGAATCTTTGCGATAATTGTGGGTGATGTCTGAAGACTAAAAGCCAGAATCAGGAAATTCTTGCAATGAAGATTCCAACTTTGAGGAGGTTGTAAAGAAGGCACCAGAAGAATTGCCACACAATGAGTTTCCATCATCCTACACACCAACGTAATTTACAGTGGCCGAATGTGAACATTTGTATGTTCAGTACCTATCAAAATGTTAGCATGCAGTATTGTACTAAGCAACATACTGAGCTTTAGAAGCAACATGCTATTTGCAATTTTTTTGGAAGCCCTGTGAATGGATTTTATAATTGTTACACGTGATTATCCTCTCCAACAATTTTGAATGCTGGCTTCATATATGGAACATGATAATTCTGGGCAAGACTGCTACAGTTACAATGGCACCAAAAACATGAGATGGCTCGGGTTTGGAGGAAGTTTAGCCATTCTGTTTGGAGTGCAGTAGTAAGACACAATAGAGGTAGGCACTCTTTTGTGTTCCAGACAGAGTCCCAGATGCTTTGTTGTTTCTGAGGTTCTAGGGTAAGGGACATTTCAGAAAGACTGGAAAAGATTATGAAGGGGAGGGAGGGCATTAGTCATTGTGGCTAACATGGGAGCCAATAATATGGGGAAAAAAAGGCTCGAGCTCCTGCAAAAGGAGTTTAGGAAGCAGGCTTAGAAGCAGGACTTCCAAGGGCCGTTATCTCTGGGTTACTCACGCAACCATGTGCTACAATAGGGAAGGGAAGTAAGTTTAGAAAGCTAAGCAAGTGGCTAAAGGGGTGGCGTCAGGTAGAGGGTTTCCATTTTATGGGGCATTGGCACCAATTCTGGGTAAGATGTGAGCTACAATGTATTAGCAAACAGATAAATAGGTAAGGGAAACGGCATTTAAACTCTGAAGGAAGAAAGGGGACAGTGAAAATAAAAGCAATCAGAAAGAGTGAGTAGAGAAAGTAGAACTAGAGGAGGTTAATATACAAATAAAAATAAATAGAATTTAGCATGCAGAAGGAATTAAGGGGAGGATAGGAGGAAAATCAAATTGACCAGTTATAAGCAGAGAAAAGAGAGATAAAAGAACAAGATGTTAGCTTGGACCAAAAAAAAATTGAGGGAAAAGAAGTAGCATGAAATACGAGCATTTCTCAGTGTGGGGAATAAACTGGAGGAATTAGAAGCAATTATGTCACAGAGAAATAGATTTAATAACACCAACAGAAACTTGGCTGTAAACTGGGCAGAAGTAGAATATAAACACATCATTATCATGGACAGAATAAGTAAGAAATGAGAAGGAGTGGCAGTATTGGTGAAAGAGGGAATACATGCTGTAGAGATAACTGATGCACACAAAAATGAGATTCAGAGAGACTTAAAACGGTAAGAGATCTAAGATAATAAAAGGGATTACTACATTACTTGGATTGTACTATAGACCCCTAATCGTGAGAGGAAAATGGAAGAAGAAATCGGTAGACAGATCAGAGAAATAAAAAAATGAATGGTCTGAGAGATTTTAATTGCACGCTCATTGATTAGAACAGGGAGGGAATAATTGGAGAAAAGGGAATGAAATTCCTAAAATGTGTGCAGAACTACTTCCTCAAGCAATATGTTCATATATCAACAGGGAAGAGGTGTTACTATATCTAGTTGTGAGTAATGATAAAGATCATGTAGATGAATTAATTGCAGGTGAGCAACTTGGGAGTAGTGACATAATATGATAAGGTTTAAGGTTCAAATATAAAGGGTGGAAGTTAGCACAAAAACAAATGCATCAGAATGTATAGGGCAGATTTTGGCTAATCTACCTTAGCCAACTCACCCCTCATACCTACTTAATTGGCTTTGTTTAAATTTAAGTTCCTAGTTTCAGACTTAACCACATCACACTCAAACTCAATATGAAATTCTATCATATTATGATCACTCTTCCCTAGATGATCCTTTTCTACAAGATTACTAATTAACCCAATCTCATTCCATAATACTAGATCTAAAATAGCCTGTTACCTCATTGATTCCTCAACATATTGTTCCAATTGTTCTAAGAGGGCTTATGGGGAATATTGGGATGATAAAAATGTTTTATTTTTGCCAAAAGCTGGTGGAATAACAGCTGGTTAAGAATAGCATTTTAGCTTTGCATAGATTTAGATGGTCAAAGGAAACATTGTTCCTTTTGGATTGAGATGATGTAAGTGACTCCTGTGGAATGCAACCAGCTATAATTGATTAAGTCACAACTTTTAAATATTTTATGACTTTGTTGCAGATTCTGAAAAGCATGATCAATATTTCCAGAACCATTTAATCCATAACAAGAAAACAAATACCATTCTAAAATAGAAGACAAATTGTATATTTCATCACTGAGCTGTTGAGGACAATTTTAATAAAAAGATATTTGGTTGGAATATTAAGCCCTTATTAGCACAAATATGCCACTGAAGCCCAGAAGGTAGTTTTGGTGCCACTCCCCAATATGAAAAGGGCTTTTGATTGTTTTTTTTGGGGGGGGTTCATTATCACTTCTCTTCTGAAGTATGGTTAATCAGATGAAGCATGCACCTCATGGTGACTCTGTTCATCTGAAAGCCATTGGTTAGCGATGAAGGAATACAACCTCCTGCCTGGTTTGTCTGCTTTTTCTTTAATCAACAAGAGGGTGCATTCTAAGACTTAGAAGCATCCATTGGTTAAGTGTAAATTTGTGGCTTGGAATGCGACATGTTTAACTTTAAGTGTTACCATTGATATGGAGATTCCTGTATTTTACTGGATTCTCAACTTGAACATGGGAAGGAATTTGTAATTTCCCCCCCACCCACCAGATTTTTAGTACACAACTTCAAAACTGTAGCACCAGAGGACAAGAAAAGACAATTCTAAAAGAGAAACTGGTGATGCCAATTGTCAAATTGAAAATGACACCATCCATTGGTAGTCTACACCACAGAATATTCAGACAGCATCATTATTTTGCCAATAAATTCAGCCAGATGGCATCAGGCAACTTCTTACTGATTGAAGAGTACCAAAAGGGCATGGATCACAGCCTATAAACTGCAGAGGAAGCTCATTGCTTAACGAGAATAAAAAGCAGAGATAGACACAGAGCGAGATGGAGAGAAATAGTTCAGAGCAGGCGAGAAGGAGAAAAAAGATTTAGAAGCAAAGTGTGGAAAAGCAGAGACAGAGCAAGAAGAAAAGCAAATAAGAACAGCAAAGACGAGGAGTAATATAAAATGCACATCACAACCTTAAAAAAATACTTTTCCTGTACCTTGTGTAAGCACACCAAAGAACACAAGATGCATGTAATGTGTTAAAGCAGCAAGGTGGAACAGTGAATTGGCACCTTAGCAGATTACGCCAGAGAACAATAACACTCACATGCTGAGTGTCCAGTCTCAGCTGGATTCATCGGAGGACACAGTAAGAGTCAGCTGACAGAATGGCAATGCTGGAACAACAACAACAACAACAACTTATATTTATATAGCGTCTTTAACGTAATAAAACATCCCAAGGCGCTTCACAGGAGTGTTAACAAAAAGAATTATTTGTAGGAGGTGACTTCATGGTGCCAGGGTCTTGATACTGGGGAAGAAGAATTTGAAACCAGGAAAAACCTTTCCTGTTATATTTCATTTATTCCAATAAGGAATTTAGGAAAAACTTCTTTTCCCATATAGTGGTGAGAATGTGGAACTCACTGCAACATGGAGTGGTTGAGGTGAATATCATATTTGCCTTTAAGGGGAAGCTAGGTAATTACTTGAGGGAGGAAGGAATAAAAGGATATGCTGATGGGGTTAAACAAAGTAGGATGGGAGGAGGCTCGTGTGGAGCATAAACACTGGCGTGGACCAAATGACCTGGTCCTTTGCTGTAAATTCTATGTATTTCTATATAATGTTACCAACATAGAGATACAGTTCAACTGGTTCTGTATTTTTTTCTGGGATGTGCACACTTTTTTTGTACGCAAGTAAATCAAATACTAATACAGGAGTCTACATGAAAAGTCTGGTCATAATATTGAAGCTCTTGATCTTTTGGTATCCCTCAGATGACCTTTGTCTTTAATACACCATCTTTTTTTCTGGGATTTGGACTCTGCTTTAATCGTGCAAACTGGACAAGCAAATTTCTCCTGCTATTCTTCCATCTTTTATTTCATACTCACTCACTCTTCTGGAATTTGTTTTGAACAATAATCACATGGAGACTCAGGCAGCTTCATAATGCGACAGCATTTCTATTGGCATGTATCCAGAGACCACTGTGAAACTCAAAGATATGTGGGAGAAAGATTGTCACTAGCCCATTGCAGATAATGAGTGTGAGAAACGGTTTTCTGTAAAGTCAAAAGCCCTCTGTATCAAAACCACAGAGACACTGAAAGTTTATTTGTCAAATCTTTTGTATGGCAGAGGTACTAAATGAAAGGAATCCTCAGAGTTCAGCCAAGTGTTGGGCAGGTCACAGGGTGTATGGAAGTCTCCTATTGGACTTATCAGCAAGATTCTTTGAAAAACATTAAATGTGAGCTGTGTATTCAGACACTCTGTTTACTGTTTCAATTTTTCCTGAGATTGCCTCTGGCCAATGTAAGTAATTTAGGGACCAAGACAAATGGATCACACTATTCTGGGTACACAGGAATTCTATTTTCTGCCTTTTGAATCAACAACTTGATGTTTTGACTACTCTATTTTGTTTTGTAAAAAATATTCAATTCACCACAACCTCTTTAAAAATATGTACCAATATTTTGGAGCAGGAATAAATCCATTTAACAAATGTTATCAATCCACCTCGCAAAGTAGGAAAGAATATAGCTGACATTTATTTCCTTCCATGATTAATATTCAATTAATAATTTTTTTGATCAGCTGGTGTCGGATATGCAGGGAAACCCATCGCCACATTTAAGAGTCTCAGAACCAAGCTACTGTGAAATCTAGACAAGTAGTGTGTCTGATACACCCCACTTACCTAATTTCAGAGGGCTTGATTTTAACTTTTGGGTGAGCGACCAGCGGGGTTTGAGCTACAAGGTAGACAGGAGGTATCATGAGTGACATGGTGAGCAACACAATTCACCATAAAATGTGAATGCATTGCCACCATCCTCATGACCATAACATGGACAGACAACAGAACCAGTTGGAGAAGTGGAAATTCAGCAGAGTCAGTTAGCCGCTCTGCAACCGAATCATGGTAGGCATAGACCCAGGATATATAAAAGCTCTCATCATTGCTGCCCTTCAGCAGCCGTCACATTAAATTTGAGTTTCTCACAATCTATACAATGGACTGGCTGTTAAATCTATATGCTTGAGCAAGAGACTTTGGGAAAGAAATGTGCCTATGTGAGGATGACTGCTTTTCCAAGGTGCTCAGTGACAGAACAGTGTGGGTCAGAGTCCTCCCTGAAAACATTTCCTCCTTTCCCAACAAATCGACCTCATAGCATGATCCTGGATCTAACACACAGACCAGAGAAAGCCCTTCCATTGCATGCCCAGGAGTTCTGAATTGTGAAGGAGAACTGTTTCTACACATATCTTATATGCCATAAGTTACAGAAGTGCTGAAGCGCAGTCCCAGGAGAGTAGCCTTGGCGCCATGGGAGAGGCCCCTGCTGTCCCCTCTCAGGATAACAGCATGCCTGCTCCCCCGCCACTCCACCAGTGCCCTCGTTAGTGCCACACAGCCAGCTAGACCAGACTGCCCTATCCAACAGTGAGATGCTGCAGTCTGGAGATGGGCCCTCAAAATCCAGATCTGCTTGAGGTCACCCATCACAACCATCTGAAGTGTCATCAATAGAAGCTCAGTGGCCTACCACCGCACAGCTGTAGCCACTTGGGAAACATTTTGTAGGAGCGCTAGGATAGCTAAATGAGCACACAAGACAAGCACTAAGGGGTTTCATGAGGATTATTCTTAATTATTCGTGTTAGATTCAATTTTTTTTATTGGATGTGGTGTTGGCGTTAACATTTGTAGTGAGTGAAGGCAAGGTCCATATAGCTGGATTGAAGGAACGCAATCAGACAGTGGTGATAAGGATTGTGGGACTGTTGGTGTATTGAGGATAGGAGGGATGGCTGACGTGAAATGTTCTTGGATGATTTGTTCTTTAAGAGGTCTGGCAGCTAAGGGTGCTGGATGTCAATGTTGCTCCTGCTCTTCCTCCTCTTCATGCTGCTTTTCCTCCTCTTCCTGCAGCCCAGGTGGTGGTAAGGGCTGGTCCCTCATTATTGTGCAGAGCATGACCACAACTCTGGGTGCACAATCATGGCTGTACGACAAAGCTCTTCCCAAACAGTCCAGGCAGTGGAAACATTGCTTGAGCAGGCCGACTGTCTGCTCGATGATATTTCTGGTGGCAGCATGATTCGCATGGTAGCCCACCTTTGCAGCTGTGCCCAGATTCCTGACAGGAGTCAAGAGCCATGTTTGCCCAGTAGCCAGCATGTGAAGTCACAGCCGGTTGGAATAAAGGCGGCACAGAGGACTGGCTCAGGATGAATGAATCAGGTCTGCTGCCAGGAAACCGGGCACAGACCTGCATGATGCGTGTCCTGTGGTCGCAAACAAGCTGGACATTGAGGGAGTGGAATCCCTTTCTATTCAGAAATATGCCAGGATGGTGATGTGGAGCACACAAGGCAATGTAAATGCAGTCTATGGCACCTTGCACCCTGGGGAAGACTGCAATGCAGGAAAAGCCGAGTGCTCTCTCATCCTGCTCCGCTCTGTCCATTATGACAGTGATGTAGATGTACCTCCTGCCATAGGGAGCTTCGGACATCCCTGATGAAGCAGTGCACAGCAAAAGATGTCACCTGCTGCAGCCTGGAATGAGCCTGTTGCATAAAAGGTAAATGCCACGGTGACCTTGACAGCCACAGGCAATGCTGTCTGGCCCTGTTTTGAGGCTCGAGTTGTGGCTCCAACAGGTGATATAGCTCAGTGACACCCTCCTTTGTGAAGCAAAGATGCCTGACAGTAGCTTCACTGAGCTGAGGTAGGAGAAGTGCTCCCTGAAGACGCACTGTGAGTATGGCCTCCTGCACTGTGCCCTCCTTCTCCCAGTTGCTCCTGCTCTCTCCTTCACTACTTCCCCATATCCTCCAGCCCCAAAGGCACAGCTAACAGACACCCATGACTACAATAAAACGTTTTTGATAGCAGACAAAAGCAGTCCAGCACCAGCAAAAACGTGATAACCACAATCAGAATTAAGTTGTAAAAGGCAAAAATAGGCCAAAAACACTCAGAAGTTAACCAACAGTCTGAAAGGGCAAACAAGCAATTAACCTGTATGGAGGGATAAGCCCTTCAAATAGCACTGCTGCTGGGTCCTTGCTGCCCATTGGTGCTATGATTTGTTGAGTGAGTATCACATGGTGCATCAGGTGTTGATGCAGCCCATTTTCACAAAATTATACTACATCAGCCCCTTACTTAAATATATTGTCTCGGATTTTGCGTTCAGAACAACGGTGAGGCTATCAGCGTTCATTGTTATTATGGAGTAAATCAGACAGCAACCTCCGGAGTATGGACATGCGCAGTTAAACATGAAAATCTGGAAGTTTTAGTCAGATTTACCCTGCTCCTCCGCAGGCTGTGTTATAACAGTACCTCGCTGATATACTCAGCATTGAAGTCCATGTAAGGGCGTGAAGTTACAGTACTTACCCACTAAACACGGCAGAAAAGGTTAGGGCTGGTGCATTCAGGTGTAAGTGAATTTTTAAGGGAGTAATGTCATAATTACTGCCAAACAAACTCTCTAGCACTCAAAATTTAAATTTACAAGTGTGGAGTCTCATTCCTTCAGGATTTAATTAGCGTAGGAGATACAAAAAAAATGTAAAAAATGTTTGTTTTTTAAACTTTTTCTGTCTGTTTCTTATCTCTCTCTTTTAATCCCATCCTTCTTTCCCTTGCTTTTTTTGCTTTCTATACATGATTTAAATCTAATTTATACTTCCTGGATTCTTCAATCTGATTGGTTGAAGAGCCATGCTGTTGCTTGTCCTACTGTAGAGGGCGCTGTGCTGGATCCGACACCCGATGACAGCAACAAGTCTCCACTCAAAAGCCCACGAGAACTCTGTGGGCGGCTGTCAGCGTCGTGAATGGCGAGCGCTGTTCCTTCGCCATTGACTGCAAAATCCGGGCCAATGAGCCTTTTACATGCTTCTGGCACGCAACCTGGATGCTTACGAAGAAGCCTGATCCAGTCTAGTGGGCAGTGCACTTCTAGTGTGGGATGAGCACTCACGCCGCCTGCCATATTAGACACTTAGGAGCCCCTTTGACGCCTGTAAAACCGGCAGAGAGAGATCGAATATCGAGTCCATGATGTTTAGCTTCCAATTTCGTCTGACTAAGCCCACTGGTCAGGTGCTCACCATGGTCAATTAAAGGCTAATTAGTATTGCTGTTGGAAATTTCTCTAGATTGGCAGCTGCTGGGTCCCTCTCCTTGTTATCTCAAGGTCAAAGAAACAGCAGGGAATAAAACATTTTTAAGATTGTTCCTTGTAATTTGTTGACATTTTATACAAAATATGACATCTGTAGTGTTAGGTCTGGAGTGTGATAGTGACATTTTTTTTAGATTAACCTGCAGCGGTTCAAGATGGCGGCTCACCACTACCTTCTCAAAGGCAATTAGGAATGGGCAATAAATGCTGGCCTTGCCAGCGACGCCCACATCCCATGAACGAATAAAAAAAATTGCTGCTGGTCTTTCCGCGTATCCCACTTCTAAACCGGCCCATCCTCATCCAGAAAGCCTATGCATTCTTCTCCCTCCCACCCTCATTCTGTCCCAAGGAAGGTCGTATTACTACATTGCTAGCTGTGACCTGGGAAGTAGTTTTAAGTTTTTTTTTAAATGTACTTGCTGTATTTTTACTGAGATAGGAAAAGCATAGTAAGTGTTTCAAAGAATTTAAAGACACGTCCCAGATTACTGCTGGCAATACCATCTTTCTGGGAACACAAACTGAGGACATCTGGCACAACCGCTATCCAGGATGGTTGGGATAGTCAAGCCACTTTCCATTCCCCCTGCTATTTTTAAAATTCTTATCCACCACTTCATGCTGCTCACCACGGCACAGTGCCAATGCTGCAGGAAGCAGAATTAAAAGAAAACATGTTCCAGGAGCAAATATGAGAGAGCCACGAAAGAGAGGAAAGTGACAGATGCAAAGAAAGAGGAGAAAGTGAGGGAGGAGAGAGAGAGAGGGGGAGGAGAGAGAGGGGGAAAGAGAGAGGAATTAAAGATGTAAATAAGGGAGGAGAGGGGAAGAAAAATAATGCAGAAAGAAAATTGAAGCAGGAGAGAGAGAAGTGAGGGAAGGTGAAGAGAGAGGAAAGTGAGAAAGAGTGCAAAGCGAACGGGGGTGGGGAAACGAGAACAAAGCAAAGGGCGGGGGGGAATGAGAGAAAAGCCAAGGGGAGGGGAAAGAGTATCCAAGTCCAAGAATAAGTGCCAACACTCCCAGAATATCAATTATATATTAAATTCCCGATATGGGGCTCGTATGTAATTGAAAACTCATTGTAAGTACCAGCAGTACCCGTTAGTGGCACTTTGATAGGTATGTTCAATATTAAAGGTGTCACCCTGTGTGACGCACAATATCTGCTATTTTAGAGTATATCATCCTATGATTGTGCAGTCTGGCCACCTGGTTCCCACAAATTAATCCAAATTGTTTCCAAAATAGACAGGCTGATTTTGAACAGGGATTTCCGGAAAAGTTCTAAGTTTTAAAAACAGACATGAATTTTTGTTTTCTTTTTAAATAGAAATCCATTCACTGTGGTCCAAACAGTGTCACATCATACTCTGGAAGACAGCAAGACTCTTGTCAATCTCCTGACATTCTATTGTGGACTAGTACCGACTCCTAATAGTATTCCAGAAATCACCTGAATCCTGAAAAAGGAGTTTAGGAGATAAGGCCGAGGAACAGGACTTCAAGGGAAATAGTCTCCTGATTACTCCCTCAACCATGTGCTACAACAGACAAGGATAGAACGGTTAGGAAGGGTTGGTGTCAGGAAGAGGGTTTTCATTTTATGGGGCATTGGCTTCATTTCTGAGGAAGAGTGGAACTATTCCACAAGGATGAGCAACATCTGAGCAGGAAGGGAGCTGATAAACTGACAAAATGGATAAATAGGGAAGTGAAGAGGCACTTAAACTAGGAAGAGGGCAGGGAAAATAAAAGCAATCAGAAAGAGCAAATAGAGAAGGCAGAAACAGATTTGGTTAACACACAAATAGAAGAGATTTTAGGAAAAGGAAGAACATACAGAAGGAATGTAGGGAGTATAGGGGGAAATCAACCAGTTATAGGAGAGGAAAAGACTTCGATAAGGAAATTAGGTCTTCATTCAGACAAAACAAAATCATGGAGAGAAAAAAAGCATTAAATACAAGCAAAAAGGGAACAGAAGGAGAAAGAAATGAGGAAAAGTGGCAACATTGGTGAAGGAGGGAAGACATATTATGGAGAGAACCGGTGTGCACAAAGTGTGGTTCAGGGAGACTCAATTATTTTTTATTCGTTCCTGGGATGTGGCAAGGCCAGCATTTATTGCCCACCCCTAATTGCCCTTAAGAAGGTGGTGGTGAGCTGCCTTCTTGAACCGCTGCAGTCCGTGTGGTGAAGGTACTCCCACAGTGCTGTTAGGGAGGGAGTTCCAGGATTTTGACCCAGCGACGATGAAGGATCGGCAATATACTTCTAAGTCAGGATGGTGTGTGACTTGGAGGGGAACTTCGACGTGGTGGTGTTTCCATGCGCCTGCTGCCCTTGTCCTTCTAGGTGGTAGAGGTCATGGGTTTGGGAGGTGCTGCCGAAGAAGCCTTGGCGAGTTGCTGCAGTGCATCTTGTAGATGGTACACACTGCAGCCACGGTACGCCGGTAGTGGAGGGAGTGGATGTTTAAGGTGGTAGAGGGGGTGCCACTCAAGCGGGCTGCTTTGTCCTGGATGGTGTCGAGCTTCTTGTGTTGTTGGAGCTGCACTCATCCAGGCAGGTAGAGAGTATTCCATCACACTCCCGACCTGTGCCTTGTAGATGGTGGAAAGGCTTTGGGGAGTCGGGAGGTGAGACACTCGCTGCAGAATACCCAGCCTCTGACCTGCTCTTGTTGCCGCAGTATTTATGTGGCTGGTCCAGTGAAGTTTCTGGTCAATGGTAACCCTCAGGTTGTTGATGGTGGGGGACTCGGCAATGGTAATGCCGTTGAATGTCAAGGTGCAGTGATTAGACTATAGCTTGTTGGAGCGAGTCATTGCCTGGCACTTGTGTGGCACGAATGTTACTTGCCACTTGTCAGCCCAAGCCTGAATGTCGTCCAGGTCTTGCTGCATTTGGGCATGGACTGCTTCATTATCTGAGGTGTTGCGAATGGAACTGAACACTGCAATCATCATCGAAGATCCCCATTTCTGACCTTAGGATGGAGGGAAGGTCATTGATGAAGCAGCTGAAGATGGTTGGACCGAGGACACTGCCTTGAGGAACTCCTGCAGCAATGTCCTGGAGCTGAGATGATTGACCTCCAACAACCACAACCATCTTCCTTTGTGCTAGGTATGACTCCAGCCAGTGGAGGGTTTTCCCCCTGATTCCCATTGACTTCAATTTTACTAGAGCTTCTTGATGCCACAATCGGTCAAATGCTGCCTTGATGTCAAGGGCAGTCACTCTCACCTCACTTCTAGAATTTAGCTCTTTTGCCCATGTTTGGACCAAGGCTGTAATGAGGTCTGGAGCTGAGTGATCCTGGCGGAACCCAAACTGAGCATCGGTGAGCAGGTTATTGGTGAGTAAGTGCCGCTTGATAGCACTGTCGACGACACCTTCCATCACTTTGCTGATGATTGACAGTAGACTGATGGGGCGGTAATTGGTCGGATTGGATTTGTCCTGCTTTTTGTGGATAGGACATACCTCGGCAGTTTTCCACATTGTCAGGTATATCCAAGATATGGTTAGAGATCCAAGATAAAAAAAGAGATTGTTACATTACTTAGCTTGTACTACAGCCCCGCAATTGTGAGGAGGAAATAGAAGAGGAAATCTATAGACAGATCAGGGAGTGGAAGAAGAATAAAAAAATTGTTGTGAGAGCTTTTAATTACACACTCCTTGATCGTGACGGGGAAGGAGGAAACAGAGAAGAGGGAATGAAATTCCTAAAATGTGTGCAAGACTCATTTGGCTATGATTTTATTTGTTTGTGTACAGAGTGTTGAAGATGTTGATGCAGAATATGTAGAATATGTAGAACATGTCTTTTATGTGGTTCATACCAGGTGTACAGTCAGCAGCCTCATCCCCTTGAGGCCCAGTATCCCTGCTTTTATGAACTGCTAATTCTATGTTCACAAGCAATTAAAGGCTTTATACAGCAGTGCAATACCTGCCCCACCTTGTTCTTTTGTTCCATGCAGCTTTGATCGTAAAACGCAAGGATAATGTGATTTCATAATTCAGACTAATTCGCCATATAGGAATAAGTCTGAGGAAAGAACCTCAAAGAAATTAAAAAGAACTGTAAAGTATTTTACAAATATAATCAGAAAAAAAGAGAATTGTTAAAGACGAGGTAGGACCTCAAAGGAGAAATGTAATGAGTTAGTAGAGGATAAATGAAAATTGGCAGGGATACGACATGTACTTTGCTTCAGTTTTTACAAAATAGAAGGATATTGGGGGAGGAGGTAAATTCTGAATTGGTTAAAAGTGAGAAGACAGATATAATAAAAGGAAAGTCTTAAAATTAGTTAAGCTAAAGGAGAACAAAATACCTGGACTTGATGGAATACATCCAAGGATCCTGAGAGCAATGGGGCAAGAACTGTATAAAACACTGGTTAGGCCTCAGCTAGCGTACTGCATGCAGTTCTGGTCACCACATTACAGGAAAGATGTGATTGCACTGGAGGAGATTTACAAGGATGTTGCTGGGAGTAGAGAAACTTAGCTATGAGGAAAGACCGGATAGGCTGGGTCTATTTTCCTTGGAACAGGGGAGGCTGAGGGAAGACCTTATTGAGGTGCATAAAATTATGAGGGCCATAGATAAAATGGATAGAAAGGACCTATTTCCCTTAGCAGTGAGGTCAAAAACCAGGGGGCACAGATTTAAAGTAATTGGTGGAAGGTTTAGAAGGGATTTGAGGGGGAATTTCTTCACCCAGAGGGTTGTGGGGGTCTGGAACTCACTGCCTGAAAGGGTGGTAGAGGCAGGAACCCTAACCACATTTAAAAAGTACTTGGATGTGCACTTGGGATGCTCTAACCTGCAGGGCTACGGACCAAGAGCTGGGAAGTGGGATTAGGCTGGATAGCTCTTTGTCGGCCGGCACGGACACGATGGGCCGAAATGGCCTCCTTCCGTGCTGTAACTTTCTATCATTCTATGAAATAATGGAGGCCCTAGAAATTATATTTCAGGATTCTACTGAGAGTGGATGTGTGCTGAAGGACTGAAGAGTGGCCAATGTAATCCCCATTTTCAAAAAGACAGAGACAGAGCTAACCTTGGTAATTACAGGCTAGTTAGTTTAACATCTGTTGTAGGGAAAATTTTGGAATCTTTAACTGGAATCTTTAAAATGACTAAATATCTAGAGGAAGAGAAAATAATTTGAAGGAGCCAACACAGATTTTAGAAAGGAAGATGGTGCTCGACAAACCAGACCTGGAGTCCCCCAAGGATCTATCTTTGCCCCCCCTCCTATTTCTCATTTACATGCTGCCCCTCGGCAATATCACCCAAAGACATGGCCTCAGTTTCCACAGGTACTCGGACAACATCCAACTCTACCTTACCATCACCTCTCTCAACTGCTCCACTGCCTCTGTGTTGTCAGCCTGTTTGTCAGACATTCAGTCCTGGATTAGTCCAATTAAAGATTATGAACAAAGCCATTGGCCCAGAAATTAAACATCGATGGTTCCCGCGGGGGTAAGGATTCCCCGCGATATCGCACTCTGCGCCTACCTTTGTGTTTGGGGCCCACACGAACTTCAGTTTCAGGGCCTCTCCCTGTTGCAACTGTGCAGTGCTTGCGTGTCCCAGAGGCGCAATTAGTTCGTGCGAGCTCTGGGATCACGTGATTCAGTTAGAGCCAATGGCAGCACACCATCTTTCATTCATAGTTTTGACAGCAAGGGCTGTCAAAGCTATGAATACTACAAGCCCCCAAAAGAACAGCTAAACCTCAATTAAATAAAAAAAAAGCCATCACATTAATAAAATAACTATAGTTAAATAAATTAACCACTTTAAACAAAAAATTAAATTTTTGAAAAAATTTAAAATCTTTTTAAAAGTTATAAAAATAAACTTACCTTTCTTTAAAGTCTCTAAAAAAGATAAACCTGTTGAAAAAATTTTAAAATAACACTTAATTAACTACTTACCTTGTTAAAAGGGGGTCCTACGCCTGCTTTCTTTATGTGTAAAATCTTCACCACTTACCTGCGCGTTCAAACCTGAAAAAAAAACTACGTGCACTGTGTGCGCACAACCTGTAGTGCACATGCGGTTCACTTAGGAACCGCCCCCTTTGCAATACATGACGTGCCGGTTTCCCGTGCATGCAGGAAACCGGCAATTCGGGACCTAATACGCGAGAGTACACAGTGCGTACTCTCGCGTATTAGGTCTAATTTTCGGGCCATTGTCTTCGGCCCCTGCAATAAACTCCATTTCCTCACCGCCGATTGTAACGCCCTGCCCGGCCACCTTCTCAGGCTGCCCCAGACTGTTCGCAACCTCAACGTCCTATTTAACCCTGAGCTGAGCTCCTGACCCCATACCCTCTTCATTTCTAAGACCACCTTCCTTCCACCTCCGTAACATCACCTCTCTCCTCCATTGCCTCAACCCATCTGCTGCTGAAACCATGCATTTCTTATCTCCAGGCTTACTTATTCCAATGATCTCCTGGATGGCCTCCCATTGTGCACCCTCCATAAATTTGAGGCCAATCAAATCTCGGATACCTGCATTCTAACCCACAAGACCTTCTCACCCATCACCTCTCGGTCATTGTGTTTTTCTCTCCCTTGGTCTCGGTCTCACTGATCTCCAACTCTAGTCTCTTACACACCCCCTGCTTCCTTTGCCGCACCATTGGTGGCTAATGACTTCAGCAGTCTAGGTCCCACACTGTGGAGTTTCTTCCCTAAACCTTTCTGCCTCTCTCTCCTCATTTAAGACCCTCTTTAAAGTCCACCTTTTTGACCAAGCTTTTAGTCATCACTCTTAATAGCTCCTTCTTTGACTCTGTGTCAATTTTTTTCCGTTTATGCTCCTATGAAGCACCTTGGAACGTTCTCCTATATTAAAGGCGCTATATAAATGTAATAAGTTGTTGTTGATGTAATTCTTTGAGGAGGTGACAGACTCGGTGGATGGGGGAAATAAAGTGGATGTGGTGTACATGGACTTTCAGAAAGCCTTTGATAAAAGACTATTGGAGAAGATTAAGGGGCATGGAATCAGGGAAGTGTAGGAAATTGGATTTAAAAGCTTGTTATAAGGGCAGAAATCGGAGAAAAGAAGTTCAGGAAAGTTTCTCAGTGGTTGGAAGTGGGTAGCGATGCTTCACAGGGTTCTGTTGGGGACCGCTTCTGTTCACATTGGCCATAAATAATGTGGGTATAGGGCTAGAAGGAGTGGCGTTCAAATTTTCAGACAAGACTAAAATTAGGAGGCATCAAAGAATTGAGGACCTGAGGCAGCTGTAAGAGATATTGATTAAAAAAAAAGTGGCAGATGGAATTCCATGAGTTGGTATATTTTGTTTTTTTTTAAAAAAAAGCAATAATTATACTTTGAATGGGGGAAGGTTGGGTGATGTCAAAAAGCAGAGAGATTTGGGGTTCTGATTCACAAGACATTAAAAGCAGTGCCTCAAGTGGATAAGGTCATTAAAAAAAAAACAAATGAATACTGGGTTTTATAGCAAAAGTGATAGAATTTAAAAGTCAAGATGCAATGATGAATCTATATAAAACCTTAGTAGGACCACACTGTGCTGCTGAACCACACAGATTGGAAAGATGCTAGGTTCAATTCCTGGTCTGTGCTAGTTTAACTAATTTAAACCCAAGCAGCAATTGGGATACAGCAATTGGCCTCAGTGCTTCCAGGCAAAAGAGGGAGAAAATCAACTAGGGCTCCTTCTTCCTAGCACTCTCTGCTGATTCCCGCTGTAAGTGCACATGCATGGATGTTGGGTGATTTACGATAGAGAACAGGAGAATACTTTTACACAAACGGTTATGAGGCTGTGGAATGCACTACCAAAGTTAATGGTTGAAGCAGAGACGGTCAACTTTCAAGACTAGATTGGATAGATGGTAGAGGGAAAGATGGATAAATGGACACAGAAATAAGGTGGGCAGATGAAATTAGGACTACTGCTTGTGTGGAGGATAAACACAATATGGACTGGCTGAGCCAAATGGCCTGTTCCTGTGTTGGAATTTTGATGTAATTCTATGAGATTGATAGGAACTTCATTGTGCGCGTCGGCTTTAATTTTAGAAATTTTCCAGACATCTCATTTCAAAACCCAACAAGTGGAAACCCTATCTTTGGTGAAGGATGGAAAAGGGGTTGCTAACTTGCTGTAAAGACATGCTTTAAAACACTGATAAAACACCATTCTCTTATTTGTGTATTTATTCAGTTACTTCAGACTTCTACAGCAGCAGCAGCTTGTATTGGGAAATAACACCTATGATGGATTCTAGCAAGCATGTGGTAAAAACACAATTATTGTTCCGTAATGAAAATTCAAATTACAGAGATTAATTTTCACATTTAAACACAATCCGGCAGAAAGTCTGGGTCATATCAGTGTTCAACATACCCCAACACATGAGCACGCTCTTTTTTATCAGAGTGTGTTTTTTTTTGTGCTCATGAAAACGAGGGAGGATACTACTGAATTTCAGACATCCAGTCAGTTGTAGAATACTATTTTGCTCCAACTTCAGAAGGCGATCTGCAAGAGTGACATTTTATCAAACCATCCTTCCTTCTGAGTAAGATTGCCAATTAGTGCCCAATAAGAAAAGTGCTAAAGGCTTGTACACTCAAGGAAGTGCCAGATTAATTTGATGTGGTCACTTTCTAGCTGGTGGGCAAAGAAGATTTTCATCCATTTAAACCCAGGGCTCAGAGGGGAAAGGTAAGGGTCTAAACCCATTGTATCACCCGAGCCCCTGCCCATCATTTCTTCCCCCTGCATTACACATAAATAGCTCAACACAAATTAAACAAATTTTATACATTAAAGTTGAAAACCTTATTATAAAGTTGCATCTCATTAATGTATGTGATTAGAGATCCAGGATTTCAAAAAAACACATTCTAACTTGACTTGTCACCATCTCCTCCACTGGGCTGTAGCAGGAGCTAACCACATCCCCATCTTATATTCTATCTCATTGTCTGAAGAAAATACCAGGGTCAAACCATTGGTCAATAATGTTCAAACACAGTGCGCTACATTTGCCTAAAACAGCCAAAACACAACCAGCAATATTAAGATGAGGATGAACAGCCATACAGATTACTTCAGGTGGATGAAGAAAGGTTTCACGGGATAAAAATACATATTGATGCTCTCCAGATAAAACGGCACCACATTTGTCATTTTCCTCCATTGCCTGGCACAGCTCATATGGCGCAATCATATAGTAAGATTTTCTAAAGTGGACCATCATTGAATCACCACCATTGCAGAGAGAAGTACAGAGTGATGTCAGACTCACTACTACCAGCCAACCTGAGAGAATCTGGGGACTGGCGCTGCTGATATTTTAGATCTCCTCTATGCTCATCTCACCAAACTTCTATTGTTAACCCTGCAAAGCCTTGGTCCACAAAACAAGGTTAAACATACATCCAGGGCTCGACTGGGGTGGTGTGTGGGGGCTAGGTAGAGAACTCGACCATGGTCTATCTATATATGTTGACACTTGTGGGTGAAGTTGTCAAAACCTCAAAGTGCAAAAAGTGAAGAATGAAATAAAAGTAATATAACATACAATGCAAGGCTGGTTTGTTGTTTTAGACTTCAATCTAATTCTTTGTCGCGTTTTTAATCTGCAAAATTTAGTAAATGTAACCCAAACAAATGTGGAAAATACAATATTCTGTTTTGAGAGCTGGTTTGTTTTGGCTCCCATTTAGAGAAACAAAATCATTGTAGGCCATCCCACATTCCAAGAAACCAAACAATAGATGAACAACATTGCATTTGCGTGCTTCAAACAAGTTTTAAATAAGCACCTAACTCGTCTGTCAAGGCACTGTTCACATTTCACCGCTATACAGGAAAACCTTGCTTCAGCCTGCAAATTAGTAATTTAATCATTATCACTCTGCGCAATGCCTATGCCAAACAGTCCCAGAAGATACAGCATTGTATGGTAATATCCAACAAATCACAAAGAACTGGGGATTTTTTTGTAGGTTGTATTGTAAAACACCTTCTAAATATGAGCTCAGTAAGACATTGTCGGCGTGTAATTGGGATCGGTAGTGCCCGTTGTTTGGGTGCTACGGGTGTTGCTTGGGCACCAAAATGGTGCCCGATGCGTGCACACGCACACTTAACGTCTGCCGGAATTATGCAGAGCAGGCAGATCATGACATCCACGCTGATTTGACACCAGCGGTGCCATTTCGGAGTTCAATGCTCCAGCCAATGCCCTCACTTAAGCTCGCACAGCCGAACTCGTGTTCAGCAGCAAGAAGGACCCCCTACAAGTGCGATTTAAAGGGATCATCAACTACTTAAAGGTTAATTGCTGGTTGATTTCTTCTGGCTGTTGCTACGATTCTACAAGTGTTTGATGCTTTCCACAGTTGTTTCAAGTTGCAAAAGTCTACAGGAAGTGGTGTGGCAGGTGCTGAAGGACTTTTTGCTGACTTCAAGGCTTCTACACAAACCACTTGCTGACAGACATGGGTGCAGTAGTAGGGAATTCCCCTTGGAATACAGCATGACTTGGAGAATGAACAAGAGTCACGCAGAGCATGACACGCTGCTGGAAGAGGGGAGAAGTGCTCTCAGCAGGAGACCATATTCGCCCAGGGTGCAATTCTCCTACCTCAACCTCTGAGGAACAATGTGCGAGATGTCTGCACTTCAATAAGGATGTCCTCACTGAAATCTGCCACCTGCTGCAGCCACAACTGGAACCTCAGAGCAGGGCAAGGACCGCATTGCCAGTGGCTGTGAAGGTGACCGTGGCCAGGAACTTTTATGAGTCTAGCTCCTTTCAGGCTGGAGCTGGAGATATTTTCAACATCTCGCAGTTTGCTATCCACTGTTGTGTAAGGGAGGTCACTGAGGCTCTCTATTCAAAGAGAGCTAACTACATTTCATTCTCTCTTACCAGAGACAAGCAGCTGGAGCAGGCACACAGCTTCACTAGAATTGCAGGCTTCCCCACGGTGCAGGGTGCCATTGACTGCACATCGCTTTGCGGGCACCACGTCAACTCTGCCCTACATCAGAACCGAAAGGGGTTCCACTCCCTCAATGTCCGGCTGGTGTGTGACCATAGGCAGCACATCATGCAGGTCAATGCCGGTATCCTGGCAGCAGTCATGATGCCTTCATTCTGCAGCAGTCCACTGTACCAGCTGTATTTCAGCCACCACAGCAAACCAAAGGGTGGCTACTGGGCGACAATGGCTTATGACTCCGGTGCGCAACCCACGCACTCGTGTGCAGCATGCATACAATGAAAGCCATGCTGCCACACAAAATGTGACAGAGCAGACCATTGGTGTGCCGAAACAGTGGTGGTCTGCATGTTGGAAAACCTCACCATCATGAGGGCACAGCCCTTGCCACCAGCTATACAGCGAGCAGCTGAGGAGCAGGAAGAGAGGAGACAACCTAGATAGCCCATTTGTGCCCAGGCTGTCTATGAAGAGCTCATCAGAGTGTGATACCAGTAACTGCAACACCAATTCCCCATTCACCAACAGTCCCACACCTTACCTTCACCTCTGTCACTGACCATCACAGCTTCTGCTTGGCCTGAATGCAAAAATAAAAAACCACAAAATAAACATCCCAAACCAAATTTATAAACAAATCATGCCATATTGCATACAAAAGTCAACTAATCACCCTTGTGGATTCCCTTAGTGCCTGTCTTCCGTGTGTCTTTGCCTGTCCTAGTGCTCCAACACAGTGCTACTCCAGTAGCTGGAACATGGCTGGTGGGAGGCTGCTGACTTTCAGTGGAGGAGACTACAGATGGCCTTAGAGAACAACCTCAAGCAACTCTGGGCCTAGAAGGCCCAGCTGTGGACTGCACCTTCTCAGCATGGGTGGCAGCAGCCTGGGCTGGCTGGCTGACAGGCAGGAGCAAGGGCACTGGTGGAATGGCAGGGGTGAGAGGACGAATGCTGTCTTCCTGTGAGAGGACAGCAGGTTCGTGCTCCATGGAGCCACCACTACTCCCCTGGGGTGGCGCCTCAGCAATCATAGTAATCGGTTGGAGGATAGATTGCTGGACTGGTGTGACACCCTGTAAGCCCCTTTGCACACTATAATCCACAGCCATAATGGCAGCAGTCTGAGCTTGCATGGCAGTAAGCTGACCTCACATGACAGCAGTCTGAGCTTCCACTGCAGCACTCGGACATTGGGTGGATGCTGCTTGTGCTGCAATGGAAGCTGCGACATCAGCCATCAGACGCCGAGTCATGGTTGGGTTCACAAGTGTGCAAATGGAGTTTGCTGCCACTTCCATGCTCGAAAAGATGGGCTCCAAGCTCTGCGCAAAGCCCTGTGCCAAGTTGGTGCTGGACTCCTCCACACTCCTTGACATTGACCACAGGCTTTCTGGCAAGATTTCCAATGCACCAAGCATTTCATTGTGCACACCCATCAACGTTCTTCTGCAGGCTGCCCCATCGAAATCCTCATCCGAGTCCTCTGTAGCGGATTCCATGTGCATCCTCGCCCTCCGGTGAACTGGCACCTGCGCTACCCTTGCCCCCTGACCTGGCTGCAGACCACTCGTGCACGGTGTCTCATCACGTGCAGATCCTGCCTCTAATCTATCCTCGAAGTGTCATTATCTGAGCTGGTGGCTGCGAGTGTGAAATCAAGTGATGGTGCTGTGTCTTCATCGTCACTCTCTTCTTGGTGTTCCTTCACTGCCTGGCCAGGTTGCACTTCTTTGGTAGCTGAAAAGAAAAAGGCACAAGGGTAATGTTGTGGTGTGTGGAGGGGCAGGGGGGGGGGGGGGGAATGAAAGAGGTGCATGCTTAAACCATTTGCAGCTTGTAAATCAGAAGAGTGTGAGAGATGAGAAAGAAGAAAGAAAGAAAGACTTGCACTTATATAGCGCCTTTCACAACGACCGGACGTCTCAAAGCACTTTACAGCCAATGAAGTACTTTTGAAGTGGAGTAACTGTTGTAATGTGGGAAACGTGGCAGCCAACTTGCGCACAGCAAGCTCCCACAAACAGCAATGTGCTAATGACCAGATAATCTGTTTTTGCTATGTTGATTGAGGGGAAAGTGGGATGTGAGAAGGAAGATTAGGTACGAGGATACCGTCATCTTCGATGGTTTCAGCTCCGCCACTGGCCACAGCCTCAGCAATGGCCGTTCCAATAATGGCCAGCACCTTCTCCTCCAGTGGGGTTAGGACATGCAGGTGTGCCGGTCTCCCTCCAGTTCGCTCCTGCTATCTGCTCCTTTTGACCGTGTGTCTGGAGGGCCTCCTACCCCCACCCCTCTCACGGACACAGGACATCTCTCCTCCTTTCCACCTCCACCACCAAGACCTCCAGTGCAGTGTTGGAAAATCTTGGAGCCCGCTCTCTCCCGTTACGCCATTTCTCACTCTTTCCCAGGTCAGAATCTCTTCAATCACGACTCCCAGCACCTGCTGCAGCCACAATGCACCACCCCTTAAAGAGGTGCATGCTAGCTTTAATTGGCACTCGCCAGTGTTCCCCCGCGCATCGATCGGGTAGTCCCGCGCAGGCCGCTCGCCAGCTGTTGCCGCTGGAAAAGATACCGCGCATGTGCGGTTGTACCGCGCAGAAAATTTAAAGGGACTGCGCACAAAAAAAAATTAGAGGGAACATTGGTGCTCGCCCTTCACGAAATTGGCCCCGTTGATGCATCCAACCCATGAACAGCACGGTTAGTGCTGGCTGGATGCAGACATCATTTAAATGAGCAGGCATCATGAAGTTGGTGTGCTGCCTGCATTGCAATCAACGGGCACAGGTTAATCTCGCATCGCGATCCCCCCGCCCGTTTTCGGGGGCTAGTCAATTTAGCCCCCTGGGACTCTGGAAAGGAGTTAAGAGTCACAACCTCAGCTCATAGCTATAGGTAATTGAAATACTAATAATGCAGCATTAATGACACAAACTGCAAAATTAGACCAGGGTACTATTCGTGAATAATACTTACTGATCATCTAACTTTCTTGGACATCATGATTCAGCAAGCAAAGGATGAGTTAAAATGTAGGAGCCACAGCAAAATCCTTTGTAGTTGCCAAGCCATTTGTGACAATATGTCTGGCATCAAACACAGCCTGCACATTTACTGCATTTTCTATTATTAAAAGAAAGAAACAAAATTCTTCATTTAAAAATGAGGAATTGATTCAGGGATAGCTGTTTAGATTTAGATTAAACCTTTGGCATGAAAAATATTTTAATCTAAACGTTTTTATCTGCTATTGGTGGCATGGTTGGAGGCGTGTTAATAATGAAAGAAACTAACAGCCACCAGTGCAACCCTAATGCAGGCCGTAACCTCCACTGGCTGCTAAAATTATTCACCCTGCCACTTCTACTAGTGGCACAAAAAAATGATTAGGTGGGCTGTTTAGCACCGGTTAGGTGTCTTACCAGCCCTAAGAATTCACGTGAAAGTGTCTGTGGCTTTTAAGCCTGTGAAGAGTGGTGGTTTGGGAACTATTATGGAAGCTCAATGCAGAATAAATGCTAGATTTATGGACTGGTCTGTTGCTGTAGTGATGGATGCAGTACTTGTTCACCAATTTCATACTTGAGGCATTGACCCACAGCATCATTGCAGTGTCCCTAACCAGAAGGGCAATGAAAGGTGGTCCAGAAAAAATGTAGAGAGATCAAGAAAATCACAAAGGTGATTCAAATGCAAAAAGCACTCTGCACTGTACATGATAATGTAGAGAACCTATTTCAGTCAGCCAGTAGAATTAAAAGTGCTCTTGTTGTTAACGGTACAATTGACAAATGATGAGGCAGTTGATGCATTTCCTGGATGCTTTTTAAAAATTAAATACTGTATTTTATTTGGATTTGAACGGAGGAGGAGGAGGCTGACCATAAATACAGCGGGAGCAGAGGCAGCGCGGACCTGCGAGGAGTCGACACCGGAGGAGGCTGACTGTAAATACAGCGGGAGCAGAGGCAGCGCGGACCTGCGAGGAGTCGACACCGGAGGAGGCTGACCATAAATACAGCGGGAGCAGAGGCAGCGCGGACCTACGAGGAGTCGACACCGGAGGAAACGGTATATCTCCGCCGAATTCTAAAACACCACCACAAAACCAAGGAGTGACGTCACAGGACATCAGGCAGGTGATTTGTTGGTGAGTATTAAAGTTTTTTCTCTCTAAGCTAGGACAGTGGTTTAAACTAAGAGTGGGAAACTATAACGTACTTTATTAAATGTACTTGCTACCTGTGAGGATAAGGATAAAGACTGTTGAAAGAACAGCCAGAATGCAGACCATGGCACTTTGGAGCAGGAGGCTGTCCCAAGGGCAGGGGGGGGGGGTGGGGGTGGGGGGAGGAGGAAGCGTAATGTGGTAGTTGTAGGGGATTCTATAATTAGGGGGATGGATAGCATCCTTTGTAAGCAAGATCGAGAGTCCCACATGGTATGTTGCCTACCTGGTGCCAGGGTAAGGAACATCTCGAACCGGCTTGAAAGGATATTGGAGAGAAAGGATCCAGTTGTTGTGGTCCATGTTGGGACCAACAACATAGGGAAGAGTAGGCAAGAGGTCCTGTTTGGGGAGTACCAGGAACTAGGAGCTAAATTAAAGAACAGGACCTCAAGGGTTATAATCTCTGGATTATTACCTGAGCCACGTGCAAATTGGCATAGGGATAAGCTGATTAGGGAAGCGAACATGTGGCTAAAGGAGTGGTGTGGGAAAGAGGCGTTTCATTTCATGGGACACTGGCACCAGTATTGGGACAGGAAGGAACTGTACCATTGGGACGGGCTCCACCTGAGACCAGGGTCCTAGCGGAAAGGATAAATAGGGCGGTCACAAGGACTTTAAACTAGTAAATGGGGGGGGGGGGCGCCTCAGGTGGAAATTGTAGTAAAAATAAGAGTTCAAAAACAAACGAAAGGGAAGAGAGTAGAGTAACAGTCAGAAATTGTGCTTTAGGCACGACATGTAGAGGGAAAACTAAAAGGTGTAAAGTGATTAAACCAGGTGAGAGAAGTAAGAAACAAGAAAGTAAAACATTAGAGCTGAAGGACAGGCTACGTTATGTGGGCCAAATAAGCATTCTTTATACAAACGCACAGAGTAGAAGGAATAAATTGAATGAACTGCAGGTGCAAATTCAAATTGGAGGGTATGACATGGAAGCCATTACTGAGACATGGCTGCAAGACGTTCAGGACTGGGAACTAAATATACCATGTTATAAGGTCTACAGGAAAAATAGGGAAAATGGCAGAGGGGGAGGAGTAGTCTTAGTGATTAAGGATGAAATCACTTCAATGATGAGAGGATATAACGAGAGGTAAGCAGGCAGTGGAGACTTTATGAGTAGAATTAAGAAATTGGAAAGGATTTAAGACTGTAGTGTGAGTTGTGTTTAGACCCCCTGGCAGCAGCTCTGAAGTGCTAGATTGTATAAATGCAGAAATTAGACAAGCGTGTAGTAAAGGCAGAGTGGTTTTAATGGGGAATTTTAACTTTCATATAGATTGGGATAAGCAGACTAGCACCTGTCAGAAAGGTAGTGAATTTCTGGGTGTGTCCGGGATAGTTTTCTGGGATAGAGGCAACAAGGGGGCATGCCATATTAGATTTAGTAATGAGTAATGAGCCAGATTTAGTTAACAGCCTAACTGTGCGTGATCATTTATCCAATAGCAATCATAACATGATCGAGTTCAATGTAACGTTTGAAAGGAGAAACATGAAACAGCTACTAAGATTCTAGATTTGGGTAAGGTCGACTTCAAAGGGATGAGACAGAGACTGTCCACAGTAAACTGAGCAAATCTGTTAATGGGTAAAACGATAGAGGATCAGTGGGAGATGTTCAAAAAAGAATTTAAGGTGATACAGAACCAGCTTATACCCAAGGGGCAAGAGCTCTACTTGCCAAAAAAAACCCAACCATGGATGACTAAAGAGGTAAGGGACAGCATAAAACTAAAAGAAAAAGCATGCAAAAATGCAAAAAATAGCACAGATCCTGGTGAATGGGAAAGATACAACCAACAGCAAAGGGTCACAAAACAGAAAGTAAGAGCTACAAAAAGGGAGTATGAAAGGAAACTTGCAAAGAATATTAAAATCAACAAATTTTTTTTATAATTATATTAGGAAAAAAGAGGGTTGCCGGAGCAATGTTGGCCCCTTAAAAACTGAAAGCGATGATATTATCAATGATAATAAGGAAATGGCGGACATGTTGAATAATTACTTTGCATCAGTATTTACACTAGAGGAAGAGGATAGCATGCCAGAAATCCCAAGGAAACTAAATCAGGGACTCAATAAAATTAATGTAAGTAAAATAACAGTAATGAAGAAAATAATGGCACTAGAGTGACAAATCCCCAGGGTCAGATGGTTTTCCTCCCAGGATTTTAAAGGAAGTAGGTGAGCACATTGCAGATGTCCTAACTATAATCTTCTAAAGTTCTCTCAATTCAGGAACTGTTCCTTTAGATTGGAAAATTGCGCATGTCACTCTGCTATTTAAAAATGGAGAGATGGGGGAAACCAAGGAATTATAGACCAGTTAGCCTAACATCTGTTGTCGGGAAATTGCTAGCGTCTATAATTAAGGATAGGGTGACTGAACACCTCGAAACTTTTCAGTTGATCAGAGAGAGCCAGCATGGATTTGTGAAAGGTAGGTCATGCCTGACAAACCTGACTGAATTTTTTTGAAGAGGTAACTAAAGCAGTGGACAGGGGTATGTCTATGGATGTTATTTATATGGACTTCCAGAAGGCATTTGATAAAGTCCCACATAAGAGACTGTTAACTAAGGTAGAAGCCCATGGAATTGAGGGCAAATTATTCACCTGGTTAGGAAATTGGCTGAGTGGCAGGAGACAGGCAGTAGGGATAATGGGTAGGTAATCAAATTGGCAGGAGGTGACTAAGTGGTGTCCCGCAGGAATCTGTGTTGGGGCCTCAACTATTCACAGTATTTATTAACGACTTAGATGATGGTATAGAAAGTCATATATCCAAATTTGCCGATGATACCAAGATAGAAGGAATTGTAGGCAGTGCAGATGGAAGCATAAAATTACAAAGGGATAGACAGATTAAGTGAATGCACAAAACTGTGGCAAATGGATTTCAATGTAGGCAAATGTGAGGTCATCCACTTTGGACCTAAAAAAGGATAAAACAGGGTACTTTCTAAATGGTGAAAAGCTAAAAACAGTGGTGGTCCAAAGAGACTTGGGGGTCCAGGTACATAGATCATTAAAATGTCATCAACAGGAACAGAAAATAATCAAAAAGGCTAATGGAATGCTGGCCTTTATATCTAGAGGACTAGAATACAAGGGGGTAGATGTTATGTTGCAGCTATACAAAACCTTGGTTAGACCACACCTGGAGTACTGTGAGCAGTTCTGGGCACCACACCTTAGAAATGATATACTGGCCTTGGAGGGAGTGCAGCGTAGGTTTACCAGAATGATACCCATACTTTAAGGGTTAAGTTACAAGGAGAGATTACTCAAATTAGGGTTGTATTCCCTCAAATTTAGAAGGTGGTTAAGGGGTGATCTGACTGAAATTTTCAAAATATTAAGGGGAACAGATAGGGTAGATCGAGAGAAACTATTTCCACTGGTTGGGGATTCTAGGATTAGGGGGCATAGTCTAAAATTAGTGCCAGACCTTTCAGGAGTGAAATTAGAAAACACTTCTACACACAAAGGGTGGTAGAAGTTTGCAACTCTCTGCCGCAAACAACAATTGATGCTAGATCAATTGTTAATTTTAAATTGGAGATTGATAGCTTTGTTAACCAAAGGTATTAAGGGATATGGGCCAAAGGAGGGTACGTGGAGTTAGGTCACAGATCAGCCATGATCTCATTGAATGGCGGAACAGGCTCGAGGGGCTGAATGGCCGACTCCTGTTCCTATGTTCCTATGAACCATTGTTCAAGACAATCAGGAGCAAACAATCACACCTATATTTTGCACTTTTTTAAAATGGCTCAAGTGTTACTAATACCCCATTTACTAGTTTACTGACAACGACACCACTGAAGTCAGTTGCAAATAGTATAAAACCAGCAGTGTAATGGAAGCCAAAGGCAGCTGCCTTCACTTGACCTGGTGGTTTCCAGCTACCTCCAGAAGCAGTTGATCTCCTCCCTAAAACTAACAGCAGACACTGACAGAGGTGCCATTTAGCAACTTGCATAGGCCAGTCTCATTTTATTTGGGGTAATGCAATGCTCACACATGCCTTCTATTGCTAAATAGCAGGGAAAACTAACCAGCAACAAAGAGTGTGGCACCAATCTGTTGGTTTCTGCTCTGTCCCACAACCAGTTGAGTGTATATAAATATAGGCTATAAATGTAAGACTTTCTCAAATTTTAAACCACAATTTCCATCAGTCTTAAACCTGCTTGTATAAAGAATCTGAAAATGGTGCCTTGGAGAAATTCAGCCTTGCTGAAGGAATTTCACACATGCTTGACAAGACAGCTTGGCTGATGGGAAACCTCAGTTATTTAAATTAATCCCGTCACCAAGAAAAAAAAGCTTGAAATGTTAAATGAACACAAACCTAAAGAAAACTGAACTGGAAGCAATAAAAAAAAATCTTACCTGGTGGCTTTGAGTCAGTTTTCACCCTCAATATGCTAGAATGCATTAAAAGATGACAACTGGTGAGGAAGTAGCAAATGAAATAATGAGAGGCAGGAAATCCTAGGACTAGTCGGATAAAAGTGTCTGAATTGGGAGTATGCTGCCCCTGGGTGTATCATTCTTGCAGTAGCAACAGAAAGAGCTCCATATCTCCTCCTATATTGTTAAAAAAAAATTGCACTCAGCCAAAAATTGAAGAGTTAACAAAATAACACATGGGAAATAAGCCAAATTACATGGGAGAGTTGCAACTGCTTATTTGCCTCATACCACAGAACCAACCATTCCTCGTGACAATCCAATTTTAAATTGGATGATAGAATCAGAAGAAAATTACAGCACCGAATCAGCCCACGGAGTCTGCAACAGTGCTAGCGCCTTAACTGAATATCTACTCTAATCTGCACCCTTTTACTATGTCTTTTTATATTATTCCTTTTTAAATTCATATCCAATTCTCTTTTAAACAATGAAAGAATCACTTGTATTTATATAGCGCCTTTCACGACCGCAGGACATCCCAAAATGCTTTACAGCCAATGAGGTGCTTTTGAAGTGTAGTCACTGTTGTAATGTAGGTAGTCTCTGCCTCAGTAGATATTTGTGGTAAAGCATTCCATGTTCTAATAACTTTTTGTGGGAAAACATTTCTTCCACAGGAACCCTTTGCTTCTTCAGTGATAATCCTGAGCTTATGGCCCCTTGTTGTTAATCAAGAAACAATATTTCTCACTATTTACCCTCAACATTTTTGGGCTAATTTTAACTTTGATAGTGTAAAATGGCCAATATTGATTCAGCCGCCCGTTATACATCTCTCCTGATTTGCCAATTAAAATCAGGAGAGATGTATAATGGGTAACTGAATCAATATTGACCATTGTACACCGTCAAAGTCAGAATTACACCCTTTCAGTTTTGAAAATCACCATTCCAATGAAAAAAAATACAATTTTGTGAGCCATCGAAGAGACTTGCTAACATAGTTGTGGATCAGTGCAGCTCGTAACAATATATACAAATGTTGATCATCAATGTGCAATAATTCTGGGCAGGTTACAACACGAATACAATACTTCAACATATAGGAAACATCAGTAGGGTTTAGCAGATGATGATCACTGACTAAAATATCTTAAGGGTTGTGATTGCATACATCCTCAGAACTAATTCTTCAATATACCTAGACAGCATTTGCAATCACAATGGCCCGGATTTTGCATCGAGAGTAATTGTGAGGCTATTCGCGCTCACCATTATTATAGAGAAAATCGACAGCAACTTCCAGAGTATGCACATGTGCATTTAAACATGGAAATCTGGAAGTTGCTGTCCGAATTACCCTGCTCCTCCACAGGCTGCGTTATACTTGTGCCTCGTCAATAGACTCGGCACTAAAATACATGCAAGGCTGTGAAGTTGCTGTACTTACCCACGAGTTACCCACTAAACACAGAAAAAGTTAGGGCTGGTGCATTCAGGTGTAAGTGAATTTTTAATGGCATGATAATTCATAATTACTACCAAACAACCTCTCTGGCCCTGAAAATTTAATTTTACAAGTATGGAGTCTCATTCCTTCAGAATTGAATTAGTGTTGGAGATTTGAAAAAAATTTAAATATAATTTTTTTTAACTTTTTCTTCCTTTCTCTTTTCTCTCTCTCTTAATTGCATCTTTCTTACCCTCTCTTTATTTCGCTTTCTGTACATGATTTGATAATGAATCAAATCTAATTTATACTTCCTGGTTTAGACTCTGCGTGTCTCAATGAGGATTCTTCAATCTGATTGGTTGAAGAGCCACGCTGTTGCTTAGCCTGCTCACACATGTCACAGATCCCCTGTAGAGGGCACCGTGATGGAAATACTCTCTAAATACCACAGTCTGCCGCTCAAAAACCTGGGAAAAGTCTGTGGGCAGCTGTCAGCATGATGAACTGCGAGGGTTGTTCCTTCACCGCTAACCGCAAAATCCAGGCAGCATCCCCATGTAAACACCACAATTGTAATTATCCCAAAGTTAATAGCTGGGTGTGAAATCTGGCATACAAGCAACGGCCCAAATGTAATAAATTTTTGGTTAAATTATCCATGCATTTTGTAGCCATGATGCACTTTGCTTTTCATAGTGTGTTCCTGTCTTCAGCCTACTTTAGCCCCTCCTTTATTTTCTTCAATCCTCCATTTTTCAATGAATATCTGGGTTTAAGAGTAATCGAAGCTCCCAGGATACCTGGCATATTAACAAGGGTACAGATCTTGGAGGATGAGCGAGTAGGTCAGCAAGTCCAGGACAAAAGGAACTGCTCTGTAAATCCAAGAGGTTAAGAAAATAGATGACTCAAATTCACATCAAAGGAAAGGATTAACCAATGTATAAGAGGAGTTGTACTTATGGAGAACTAAAAACAGATGGGATTTATTCAAAATATGTTCCACTACCCTCCAGCAGTAACCAGAGTTTATACTTAATGGTAGCAAATAAAAACAAGAGATGTTTGAGTTTCTCTTTGTTTTGAGCACAATTGCTTTTATCATTCATGAAAAATGCACAAACATTTCCTTTTAACTTAAATTATGATGCTACTTATCGCACCCACTCACAATAAATGTTCATACTTAAAACTGCATTGTTCTATAAATTGCCTTTTTCTTGGAGAAGAAAGCAAGCACCTTACCTGGATGGGAGAAATTACAATCCACCTCATTTCAAGATATTTGGAGCTTAAGCCTGCTTCCAAGGAGATTATAGGAACAAACCAAACAACCTCCACAACATAATAGGTTGAGGGTGTCGACAGCTTTTTAAAAAAAATCTGGTACATTGTGCCTGTTTTAGCGACAGCCACTAAATCAAAAGTCAGAACTGCTTCATAGTTGTCACAACCACCTTTGTCAGACTCCTTAAGGATTTCCTTTAGTTATGTATGGCTTTTCCAATGACTTGTACGTTTATTTTTGTGCGTGTATTGGCTGCCACTCCATAGCTATGTTCACGTATTTCTCCATCTCCTAGCCCTTTCATCTCTTCCCTCTCCCCAGCCCCACTGTAAAATGTCTGCCTCGACCTCCTCCCCACTTGACGTTGCTTCCCAGCCAATCTCCTCTGACGACACCATCATAGGGTTGAGATCCTTCTGGATAGGGTCACGATCCTTCTGGATAGGGTCACAGCTTCTTTCTGTTTCGACCTAGGCATCCTATGGTGCAGTTACTGTGAAACCTGCTTTTGGCTGTCCTAAAGTAGCAACACAAGCTGATTTATCCTTGGTACACACCTCACCCACTCTGTTCCCCAGAGGTAGACATCTCTAATCTTTTCCCCATTCCTCTCTCCATCCCTGGACTCTTTCCCCACTGACACCCCCCTCCCCTTCAATTAACCAATATCACATTATCAAACCTTCAGCAAATTGTCAATACAAAATGTCCACTCCCTTGCAAATAAAACCTTCCCTATCCACGGCCTTATTTTGGATGAATCCATTGACATCCTTAACGTGACTGAAATCTGACTTGCCAACAGCGACTCCTCTCATTCTCCCCTGCCCCTCAATTGAGGCTGTCCTGCCCAGCTATAAATCCCCAACACCAATGGCAGCAGCATGATCGTCACCTGCTGTTCCACCTCTGCCTGACCAGTTACTTCTACCGCTCCTTCTCATTTGAGCACCTCACTCTCTAAAGAGAGGTAGGAACTTCTTCACAAAATTTCCTTCCTATTTTCATGACTCAGTCTTTGTATAAAGTGACATCTCAGCCAAGATGACTAACGTATAACTAAAATCCGCCTAGCCCCGATCCTCTAAGTTCCCCTCTCCTCCAAACTCTCCACCCTCCTGTCCCCACTCTGCACATCCCAGGTGCATTCCCTAAACCAATCACCAACAGCGATTTGAAAATAGCAACATGAAGGACGCAGAGTTGCATGTGGAAGTCATTCTCTGCAGACTGCAACACAGAACATGTGCAGTATACAAGTGCCTGCAGGATGTACCAAATAACGGTCAGATACTTCCCTACAACATGCAAAGTGGGGAGGGGAACAAAACACAGGGACACACTTTTACAGCTCTTATCAACCAGTTATGGGGTCACCTCTTGATTGGGAATGGTTCCCAAAATACCAATTTTTTTTTTTTATAAACTGAAATATCAAGTATCCAAATCAGGCCCTGGCTTAGTACTAACTGGCATACAACATAAATGTTCAGCAAGACCTGTCTGATCTCAGAATTCTTATGTACATCAATTATTCACATGCAATTCATCTGAACCTCCATTAGATTACTGCCTCGTAACTCACTTATATTATTGCTTTCGATAAGCACTCCTAAAATTCTGTTTTGGAATAAGAGTTCACTTAATACCTCCTGTAACTCACTGCCGTAACTACACCATAAATTACTCAGTTTTTAAACAGATGAACTGTAATCGCAATACTATTTAAGTTATAAATTGTCAAAATGACAGTCCTGTATTTAGAAATGTAATCCTGTATTTTAATCTTGGTTAAAAAGGACAACTGTAACCTACAAAAGCTTCACTCTTGTGGGTCAGGGAATTATCTGAACCCTTTAATAACTACCTTGTTACTCAATCTAAAGTAGCCATTATTTAACATACAATATACTCGAGTTTTTTTGAATATATAGGTATATGTAAAGGTTAAACACGCCCTTGGCAACAATACTATAGTTTATTGGCACATGATGCAAATCTAAATAAAGTCAACAGTAGATGACAGTATTGAGGGAAAAATTCACAAGAACAAATGAATTTGCATTTATATAGCACTTTATCACATCTTCAGAATTTCCTAAAGAGTTTCATAACCAATAAATTACTTTTGAAGCGCAGTCAATATTTTGTAGGCAGTCGATCACTCAATTCGTCTACAGCAAGGTCACATAGACCACCAATGAGTTAAACCTCTTTATGGTGGTACACTTTGAGGAAGGAATGTTGGTCAGCACTCCAGGAGAACTTCCTGCTCTTCTTTGAAAAATGCCATCTGTGGAGAGAGAAACAGTTAACGTTTCAGGTCGATGACCCTTCATCATCGACCTGAAACGTTAACTCTGTTTCTCTCTCCACAGATGCCACCTGACCTGCTGAGTATTTCCAGCATTTTCTGTTTTTATTTCAGATTTCCAGGATCCGCAGTATTTTGCTTTTGTATTAGTCAAACACGATTTGCCTTTAATAAATCTGTCCTGACTTTCATTTATTAACCCATACTTTTCCAAATGCCAATTGTCCCAGATTATTGTCTCTAAAAGATTCCCCACAGCTGATGTTAAGTTGACTGGTTTGTAGTTGCCAGGCTTATCCCTCTCCCTCTTTTTAAACAAGGGCGTAACATTCAAAATCCTCCAGTCTTCTGGCACCACCCCCATATCCAAGGAGGATTGGAAGATTGTGGCCGGAGCCACCGCAATTTCCACCCTTACTTCCCTCAGAAACCTAGGATGCATCCCATGCAGACTAGGTGACTTTTCTACTTTGAGTACTGCCAACCTTTTAAAGTAGCTCTCTATCTTATTTTTATCCCATCGCATATCACTACTGCCTTCTCCTTTACTGCTACATTGGCAGCAACTTCTTCTCTAGTGAAGACAGATGCAAAGTACTTATTTAGTAGTAAAATTAGAAATATCCCAAAAATTGCAGGGACCAGATTGAGGAAAATGGGAAAAGTGATGAAGGAGGCTTTAAATTGTATGTACGTTAATGTCTGTAGTGTAACTAATAAGGTTGGGGAGCTACAGGCACAAATTACCACATGGGATTATGATGTGGTTGCATTAACAGAGACATGGCTCAAACAAGGCCAGGAATGGGTTCTTAATATTCCTGGTATTCAAGTATTCAGGAATGATAGAGAAGGGAAAAATGGAGGGGGCGTGGCAGTATTGATTGAGGATGATGGTAGAGTTCTAAATAGAAAGGATATATTAGATAGTTCTAGGAGTGAACCCATTTGGCTTGTTACATTGCTGGGAGTTTTTTTTTTTAAATATAGTGCTCCAAACAGTGCGAAGGAGATAGATGAGCAAATTTGTTCGCAAATTTCCATGGCATGTAACAAAAATAGAATAGTAAAACATAGTGCTAAAGGTAGGGAAGGAGAGGAATTTCTGCTATGTGTACAGAAGAACTTTCCTGATCAATATGTCTCCAGTCCAACAAGGAAAGAAGCAGTGCTGGATCTGATTCTGGGAAATGATGTATGGCAAGTGGAGTGTGTGACAGTAGGAGATCATCTAGCTAACAGTAACCAAAACTCGGTTTAGAGTAATTATGGAAAGAGACCAGAAAATATCGAAGGTAAAAATGCTCAACTGGGGAAGAGCTAATTTCAGTGATTTAAGAAGGGACCTAGCACAGGTAGATTGGAAAAGGCAATTGGCAGGGTAAACCAATAACAGAGCAATTGGAGAACATTCAGGGAAGAGATAGTTCAGGTACAAACTAGGCATTTTCCCTTGAAAGGAAAATGTAGAGCATCCAAAGCTAATGTGCCTTGGATGACAAAGGAAATAAAAGTTGAAATAAAACAGAAAACGGAGCCTTAATGACACATTTCAGGAGCAAGATTCAGTTAATAACCAGTAAGATTACGTAAAGTACAGGAGGGAATTGAAAAAGTTAATATATGAGGCAAAGAGACGTTACGAAAAAAGATTAGCAGGCAACATTAAATTCAACCCTAAAACATTTTATTAACATGAAGTGTAAGAGGTTAGCTAGGGAAAATGTTGGGCCTATTAAGGACCCAAAGAGAAATCTTCATGTAGAGGTAGAGGATATGGCAGAAGTATTAAATTAGTACTTTGCATCTGTCTTCACAAAGGAAGCGGATGATGTGAAGGTTACACTAAAAAGAGAGGGAAGTTATGGACAGGATAGTAACAGATAGAGAAGACGCACTAAAAAGATTAGCATTACTGAAAGTTGGTAAATCACCTGGTCCGGATGGAATGCATCCTAGGTTGCTGAAAGAAGCAAAGGTAGAAATAGCAGAAGGCATCTTTCAATCTTCAATGGATACAGATGTAGTGCCGGATGACTGGAGGGTTGCTAATGTTATACCACTATTCAAGGGGAGAGGGATAAATCGAGAAACTACAGGCCAGTCAGCCTAACATCGGTGATGGGGAAGTTATTGGAAACCATCATCAGGGACAAAATAAACTTTCATTTGAAAAGGCATATGTTAATCAAGGAGAGCCAGCATGGATTTGTTAACGGCAAATCGTGTCTGACGAACTTGATTGAATTCTTTGATGAGGTAACAGAGAAGGTTGATCAAGAAGCTTTTTAAGAGGATGGAAGCCCATGGAATTGAGGGGAAAGTGGCGGTATGAACATGGAATTGGCTCGGTGACAGGAAGCAGAGGGTGGTGGTGGATGGATGGATGTTTGTCAGACTGGGAAGTGGTTTGCAGTGGCGTTCCCCAAGCGTCAGTTTTGGGTCCATTACTCTTTGCACTTTTTATAAACCACCTAGACTCGGGTGTAGGGAGCAACATTATAAAGTTTGGATGCAAAACTTGGCAACGTAGTAGTGAGGAGGATATTTGTAGACTTCAGGATGACAGACAGGATGGTGAAATGGGCAGAAGCATGGCAGATAGAATTCAATGCGAAGAAGTGTAAAGTGATGTACTTTGGGAGGACTAATATGGAAAGACAGTATACTATAAATGGCATGATTTTGAAAAGTGTACATGAGCAGAGAGACCTTGGTGTCCATATACACAAATCCTCAAAGGTGGCAGGGCAAGTTGATAAAGTGGTTAAAAAAGCATGCGTTACTTGGGTTTATAAATAGAGGCATAGAATATAAAGGCAAAGAGATCATGCTAGAACTTTATAAATCACTGGTTAGGCCTCAGCTGGAGTATTGTGGACAATTCTGGGCGCCACACTTCAGGAAAGATGTAAAGGCCGTAGAAAGGGTGCAGAGGATGTTTACCAGGGATGAGGGACTTCAGTTATGAGAGGTTAGGACTGTTGTCCTTGGAACAGAGAAGGTTAAGAGGTGACCTAAGAGGTTTTCAAGATGATGAGAGGTTTTCATAGAGTAGAGAAAAACTATTCCCTCTGGCGAGTGGGTCAATAACCAGAGGTCATAGATTTAAAATCATTGGCAAAAGATCTAGCAGGGAGATAAGGAGAATTTTTTCCACTCAGTAAGCTGTCAGGATCTGGAACTCTCTACCTGAAATGGTGGTGGAAGCTGATTTCAAATAATTTTAAAATTGAGTTGTGCAGTTCCTTGAGGATGAGGAACTTACAGGGCTCCGGACCAAAAGCAGAGACGTGGGACGAAGCACGACTGCTCTTTCAAAGAGCCAGCACAGGCACGGCGGGCTGAATAGCCTCCTTCTGTGCTGTAAGCTTCCAGGATTCTAGTACCTCAGCCATGCCTTCTGCATCAACAAGAATATCTCCTTTTTGGCCCCTAATCAGCCCATCCTTGCTTTGACTACCCTTTTACTATTTGTGTGTTTATAAAGACTTTTAGGTTCCCTAAATAGATGCTATATCTTTCCCCCTCTTATTTCCTTTTTTTGATCTTCTCTGTACTTTCTATATTCAGCTTATTTCTCTACTGTATTATGAAGCTTACATCTGTCTCATTTTAACCTCTATGGGGGAGAAATTCAGTATCGCCCCATTTGGGGCGCAATTATCGGCCGGGCGCAAAAATTAGCGCCCGCCGCTAATTATCGCCACCGACTGCAAACTTGACTTTTATCGCCCCTGGAGGTGATTGCAGCGCTAAATCAGGCGCTTCACACCTGTCTTAAGGCGCAAAGGCCGAGGAGCGAGGCGCTACCTCAGAGCGCTGGCGAAGCTCATGTAATGTCAGTCAGCAATGGAACACACACACAATGGCACGGGCCAGTTCTTAAAGGGGATGGTTAATCTTGCTTTCCATCCACATCCTGCTCATTGCAGCCTTGAATCTCGGCCTGGAGAGACCTGCACATCAAATGTGCTGGAAAGAACAATGGAGAGTACCAGGCAAAGAGCTCAGAGTGCAGCCCCCACAATCTCTGCTAAATCGATACCAGGAATGGCAAATCAAAATGAACCTGCAAAGTGCTGCTCAGTACCCAAAACTCCTTCACACAACGTTGAATCTCTCCAGAAGTCTCTCCCTCTCTCTCTCAGAATGCGTAGTTCAAAAATGGCACCAACAATAAAAGGCAGGAAGCGGTCACCTTTAAATAGCGCTCCCCCTTTCCCTTCATGACTGCAGAACACTCCCCTCAACCTGTCGTTGCTAGCGTCAGGCGGTAAGGCAGGGGGCGCCACTCAATATCCGCTCCGGGGCGATACCGGGGCGTTGCGCACTCGAGTGACGTCATGATCTGCCGGCGCAGGAGATTGTGGCGGTAGTGTTTAGCGGCGCCGCAAAATGTCTAGTTAATTTCGCGAGCGGCGCAAACTTCGCCGCGCCTGGGTGCTGGATGCTTTGCGCCCCATTAGTGCCCTCTTAAGGCGCTAACAGGAGGCGCAACCAACTGAATTTCTCCCCCTATATCTTTAGTCATCCAGGACGTTCCAGCTCTGGATGCCCTTCTTTTCCCCCCTCACGTGAACGTGTCTACTCTGTACCCAAACCATCTCCTCTTTGAAGGCTTCCCGTGTTCAATTACTGTTTGGCCTACCAATTTTTGATTCCAATCCACCTGGGCCTGATCCCTTTTCAACTCACTAAAGTTAGCCCTCCTCCAGAACTAGATCCAGCACTGCTTCCTTCCTCGTTGGGCTGGAAACACAATGAAGAAAGTTCTCTTGTACACATTTCAAGAATTCCCCGCCCCCACTCCCAACACTGTTACTATCCCAGTCTACATTAGGATAACTGAAGACCCCCATTATCACTACTCTGTAGTTTTTGCATCTTTCTGTTATTTACCTGAAAATTTGCTCCTCTATTTCCTTCCCACTAATTGGTGGCCGATAGTATACACCCAGTAGCGTAATAGCTCCTCTATTGTTCCTTGATCCTAACCAAATAGACTGTCTTTGACCCCTCAACTACATCATGCCTCTCCAGTGCTATAATAGTTTCTTTGATCAAAACTGCCAAACCTCCTCCTTTTTTTCATTCCCCATTTTTCCTGAATACCCTGTAGTCAGGAATATTAAGTTTGCAATCCTCCTAATAGTTAGTGGAAATATAAAATTCCATGGCAAACTTCAAATAGGAAAGCTCACAAAAAAATTATATATAAAAGGAAACATCTGGGTGGTTGTATTCAACAGCTGCAAACTATCCATAGTGTTTTTTGAACAGCTGCATTATATAGAGATTATGCTATTCCATTTAACATTGAGCAACATAAAATTCCTTTCATATTTTAAATTACAATTCAATTTCATCTCCATTCCAATAACGTTCTGATCACAGAACTTGCTGAACGGTCACCGTCTACAATGAGATTCACCGCTCGCAATATTTTTTTTTTAAATTGTGAAACAGAGCAAGACCATTCCACATGATACCAAGTAAACCAATCTGGAATGCATTTCAAGAACAGATTAGTGGTAAGGAAAAAATTCAGTTGATGGAAATATCACAGAAACTTGGATGATTGTGTGTTCAACATGTGTGCATCTCATAGTTGAGAAAATACCGATAAATCACTGTAACTTGGCTTCTATTGTTTATTTCATTGCCTCAACTTCAGGTGGGGGGGGGGGGGGGAAGGTGGGAGTGGGGTTCAAATTCCTACTGTTGACAAATTGAACAAAAAAATAAAATTGACAAAAGCACAGGAAATAGGAGATTCCACTTTGTACTGATTTTTTCAGTAAAAGTTAATCAATAGAAGACATTTCACCCACTTGATGTCCTTTTGTCTTCTTGCTTTCTGCTAGCCTACTTATTCACTGTACAGTGTTTTGTAGACATCGGTTGTTTTCTATTTCTTGGGAAATAGATTTAACCCAGAGCATACCATGGATGAGTTTAACCATGCGAGCATACTCAATCACTGACAATGCCTTCTTGCTTCTTTTTCCCCCTTTCAGAAGGCTCCAACATTTGCTGAGAGAAAGTGCCATGGGCTCCAGCAGCCCTTCAGTAACTTTCCCAAGGAGTTATTCTTTATGCCTAAATTGTAAGTGTCAGCAGGATATTCAAGTTAGAGCAGTGTTGTCCAATATTAATCACCCACTAACCACAGATGTGGCTATGGCAATACCCTTTTAGCCACACGCACTAAAGTTAGTAGAAAACGCCTTACATACACTCTCACAATACAGGTAAAGGTACTGCATGTGTATATTTACTTAACAGTCATCTACCAGCATTCAGTAACTATCTAAAAACACTTTCACTCTTTTTGTCTTACTATTTTACCAACAAATGTACAAAATGGTTCAAGTACACATGCATGCACCATGCAAATGAGTATTGAGATCAACTACCCAATGACTTTTTTTATTTACTCAACAGAAAGTGACATCTGGGTTCCCAATTAGCCACATGTGGATAGCGGCAATTGTATTGGACAACACTGACATAACACCACAGCCAAGCTTGTCCCAGTCATCACCCAAATTTATATACACCATGCATCACTGGAGAGGAATCCTTGTTGATTTTTCCTCAGGGGTGATTCGGCAAATTGCAGCATCCAAACTATTGCCTCAGCTGAGATCAGTTAACACGGCACAGGACTGGAATTGAACTTGAGACCTTCTGGTCTGCAAGTGGTACACAGTGATGCCTTTATCCACTAGACCATCCCTTTCTGGTTTGAATCAAAGATTGATCTGGTCACTTCTCACCAATCGTTTGATCTTTGCTTTCAATTGGTTGGAAAAAACAGGCTTTGCAACCTCTTAAGCAAAATCAAGTGGCCTGTTTTAAAAGAAAAAGTTATTCCCAGGTCCAAAATGAAGAGAGTGACACTGAATAAATACAGTAAATAAACGATTTAAATGAAAAACGATTTAAATGAAAAACTAGCAAAAAAAAAATCAAAATCAATTCAATAATTTTACTCCAATATAAATGTCAAAACAAAAGTAGGGCAGAAAGAGAGGGACAGAATGGCATAGCAAATATATGGCAAGTATAATTTATCTTCATTTTTATTTAAAATTATGCTTTAGTTTTCAAGTTATATAGGGCTAAGAGTAGAATAATGAGAATAGCCTTATTACTAAAATGTTTTTTTTCTGCATTGTGGAGGCATCCCAACAAGACAAGAATTTCCTTGGCAGTCTGAGGGTTAAATGTATATCATTTGACTGATGGAGCAAGTTAAAATTAGTTTGTTAGTGATTGGACCATTAAAGCCTGTTAACTTTTTCACACTATAATTGGGTAACGTCCATCACCAAATAACCATCAAGTGCATGACTGTTCTCATAATGCATGAAAGAGTGGAAAGTAGTAGTACAACAAAATATCTGCACACCTGAATGGACCTAAAATGCATTTTAAAAATACTATTGACTTATTTATGTTTCGTAAGTTATTTTACAGGGAGCACTACAGTTGGAATATTCTTTTCTCTATTATGTACTCCATATGGTTTGGGAGTATTACAAAGTTGGATGACTGCATTGTTGGCAGTGTCATATTTCCTTCAAGGTGCTGTGATCTTTGGATGTTAGAATTTGTTAGGGCAAGATAATAAAGGAAAAAAATTAGAAACTACTTAATGGGTAGGGAAAGGTAAGCAAGGAAAAAAGATTAAGATCACAACGCAAAATAATTCTGTAAAACACAAGAAAATAAAGCAATGCATTGGAACTATTCAAAAGCAAGGCAAATAAAAGAATGATCTGGGTGTCACTTTCATTTCATCCAGTCACCACTCTCCTTCCCCCTCTCTCCAAAATCCCTGGAAGTGTCAATCTTGTCTCTAACTCCCTTGATTGGTTCTAGCCTTGTTCTGGTTCAGATAATTAGCTAATTCCATTATGTCCACCCTAGTCATCACCATCAATCCCATCCTATTTGCTGCCCTGGTCAAAACCATCAATCTCATACAGTTCATTTCATCTGTCCATGAACCCCAATCGACCCTACAGCATATCTACCCCACTCCTGATCCTATCAGATGCCTCCATCCACCTGTAACTGGTCTGATCTTGCTCTCCCCTGCCTGCCTTCATAAATGCATAAAGATGCACATAAGTAAAAGGGCTCTTAATGAACAAAGACTTTTAAGAACAGCAAAGATCACAATTAGACCCAACACGTTTCTTTTCTTGATTGAAAACAAATGAGCAGAGAGTAACAAAAATAGGGCGCAAGAAAATGCAGAAACAGACAGTGATAGCAAATGAACCTCTATGTAAAAAATGGCACTATCACACACAGACTGGAGCAACAACATAGAAAACAAGCGAGAGCGAAAGGGGACAACAAAATGTATGGGGTAAGAGGGAACAAAGACAACAAAAGTAAATATGAAGAGTACTAAAGGGTAGCCAAGAGAAACAAGTCAAAAACAGTTAACTTAAAAAATAATTTTCAAACCTGCAAAAATTGGAGGGACAATATATGAAGGCACAGGGGAGAAAAGGACATGCAAAAGAGAATGAGAGAATGTTGAGATAGATAGGGGAGAGGGAATGGTGACAGAAAGAGAGATGAACTGATTGTGCACCAAAAAGACATGCATGATGCAGAAACAAAGACCAGAGACACTAGAATGATGAGAAAAAGAGATGGAAACAAAATGTTACAAGGGAGCGGCAATGCAACACAAAATGGGCATGTGAGATACATAGAAAGAGGGCTGAAGAGAAAAGCAGCTGAGAGAGAGGGAAGCCATAAAAAAAGTAGACGAGAAACATAGGCACGGACTTGATGGGCTGAATGGCCTCCTTCTGTGCCGTTATGGCTCTATGACTGAGTGAAAAAAGGATGTGGATGGGAGAAGTGAAAGTAAAGCATGAAAAACAGATACCATCCACAAAGCACAATGAGGGACTCACACAGAAAGTGGAAGAAATGCAGAATTGCTGAGGGAGACACACACAGGACAAAAAACATAGCTGATGTGTTTGAGAAACAGTGATAGAAGTACATACCAAAGGGGCAAGAAAAAAGTCAGAAAACATGAGAGCAAATGTGAAGAGAGAGAGATTGCAAAAGCACAAGGTAAAGAATCAGATCACAAGCATGACAGCCGAAACCTGTAAAAATTGGAAAGTACAATGTAGCTGCTCCAAATTATATTATGTGAAGGTTAACTATTTGCCGAGTATACCATCTATACCCTGCATAACAGCAGCGGTGGCGTTTTAAATAGAATATAAGTGCCTTGGACTTTTTAATGCAGAATAAAGCAAGAATTGTCCACTGTATAATTCTTAAGCATCATGAGGGCTAGTTAGTTAACAGATCAGGACACAAATTATTTTTATGTAAACCGGTCCCTGCTATTTATTCCAATTATAGTACTCATAGGATTTAAAAACCTTCAGTTTACATTCATTTTGATTAGCTTTACATTGGTTTCACGTAGGCTTCAAAGCACAGAGTAACACACATGGTGACATCATGTGAACTGGGCTAAAGTGATTTTAAAGATTCATTTAGACTCAAAATTGTTTCTAGAGACATAATATAAAACGAGACATGTTGGGGCAAGAGGCTTATAAACAAAATAAACAACTGCTGTCCCAAATGGTTAGAATAAATGAAAAACTTCTAGCAGTGGCTCAGTGGAGGCATAAACCTTATACATAAAACATGTGTGGTATAAATTCAGCTAAGCATTATTTTCATGGAATCCTATTTTCACTTTTAATCTTTGGCTAAAAACAATTGCTTTAATAAGCCTGATACTGGAATTCAACTACTAACTCAAACATCTGTCAGTATGTTGAAAAGTGCCAAGAGCTGCAGGTGGGAGAGATGAAGAGAGATGCTGGATGAACATCATTACCATTACAAAATACATATACAATTCTTGTTTGTATAAAAAGTTCAAATTTAAATTCAGCTTTTATGACTTTAATACCAAATCATTACAAAAAGGTGTTGACTTTTGTTTTAAAAAATTAAACACATGACCAGTCTTTTTCCAGGAAACCTACAAATATCGTTGTCATTTAACAGTCAAAAGTGAGTACAAGGATTCAGAGTAATTTACATATATAGGTGCCATTTAAACTATATTCATACTTTTATGCTGTAAAGTACTATACCCTGCACACCTTATTCTGTATTACAAGGTCAGCGAATGGCTCACACTTATTTTATTTAAACAACTCCATTTATTTAAACTTCCAACCAAAAGCTGGCTACTGACAAAGGCCACGAACAGTACATCTGGGACAGCATACAGTGTAAAACTGACAAAACCTGGGGAAAACACCTAGCAAACGAGCCTAAAAGCTGCAATTCCTTGCTGGTGATAAGAACAGCTAATAGAAATTCGTTGTTTGTTTGTACTTGCTGCCACTATCGCTTCTTGTATTCTTTAACCTTCATTCATACAGGAGAGCAAGTTAATGCTCAGTTTTTAAAAAAAAACATTAGAATATCCACCATAATTGTGTTTCAAAATATTGAGGCTCAAGGAGAAAAAATGAAAAGAAAACCTGGTCTTTATGTACAACAATTCTGTTTTATACCTTAATTCTACCACAGAGAGTTAGCTCCCTCCAAAACTCAGAATTGCACATGGTAAGGCTATTAATAGTACAATAAAAATCTGCAAAAAAAACAAATCAAATGAGTCAATATACTGTACACTTTCTACAATATTTATGTTGATAATGAATACAGAAGTGCCATCAAAATTTACAGTAAGTTCATTCAAATGTGGAATAATTGATTGGAAAGTACTGTACATTATGGTTAGTATAGAACCAAAACTTATGCATTAAGCCTTAAAGACTGATCTTCTCTTCTCCTTGATGAGATATCTATATCTATGGAGTCTTTACCAACTATCAGTCTTAGTCTTTTTGCCTGAGGAAGTGGAATAAAGTCATCTTCAAATTCGTCATCATAATCATCCTCCTCAGACGACGAGGAAGATGAGGATGACGAGGAGGACGACGATGAAGAAGATGAAGAATCATCATCCTCATCATCATCCTCTTCTTCATCTTCATCTCTGTGTTGTCTGTGCTCATCCACTTCTCCATTAGACCTCAACAAAACAGCATCATCGCAACACACACCACTGTCACAGAGGTCTTCCATGATGGCGTGTGATCGCTTAATTCCTTTATTCTGTTCCTCACGTTTCAGCTGTATCTTGAGTTTTGTAGAATTACTTCCTGAGCCTGTGGTAAACCCATTACTGAGCTTTGCTACATAATTGTTACTTCTTTCATTTTCATGGTCTTTGCTCAGTTTGATACTAATCTTGGATTTCTTTGCATCCGTTTCTTGGTCATTAGTCTTACTACTACTGCTGTCACGCCTTCTGCGCAAAGTCAACTTGGGAATCCCAGTACTGTTTTCAAGTATCAATTGTGCATCATACCTTGTGATTCGTCGTTTCTTTCTGTTTCTTTCACCTGTTGCTCTGGAATAGTCATCTTTCATTTTATGAGATTCTGAACTTTTTGATTTGTGAGAAACCACAAAGGAATCTGAAGTGCCACCATTTGATGAACCAACACAGTCTCGGTATACAGCAGATACATCTACCAAATCAACTTTTTCACTCCCATTAAGATTGTGAATTGGAGGAGGACTTATCAATTCTGGTATAGTTTCCTCCTTCACATCCTCTTTCACAGAACAAGATAATGTGTGCTCACATTCATCCAATTGTGCAGCAAATTTTTCTAGTTTTCCTTGTTGTGACCTCCTTCTGCTCAAACATATGCCATTAATTTGGCAATTTGTCCCTACATCAGATAAAGACTCTTGGATCAATGTATTTACACGGGTGCCATCACAGACATGTTGAATTGAGTCCACATGTTCACTCTCTTCTGTGCAATGAAGACTTTCATTGTCCACTGTATTTGGTTCAAGCTCCAATGAAGAAGCAGTATCACAGGACTCTTTTAGGGCAAGTCTTGTTCTTTTTGCCCGCCGGGTCATGTAGGTACAAGGAACTGTTCCATTACGCAAGCGGGAAATTTTTTTATGCAATTCTTTTACAGAATTCATGTTATTTTCTCGAACAGCATGTCTGGTCAGGCACCTACCCGAACCTTCAACTTTTGCTGGTCCCTCTAAATCTTTGTCCTTTTCAAGTGGCAAATTCTTATAAAGAACTACTTTAGGCTCCTTAAGAACTAAATTATCCATTTCAAGACTTCTAAAAGTGGTCTTTTGCTCTGACCTTCTAGATTCACTTCTTAACCTCGATTTTGAGGGCAAAGACCTAACCGGCCTTGAGGTTTTCAGTTTCTTTGGTACCTTAGAATTACCTACAGAACATATTTTTGAAGAGGATGAGGTAGAGCTAGAGGCAGCTGATGTTCTGGGTAAAGTTTGCCTTGTTCTGCTTTTGCTATCCTTTTTCATATTGATTGATTTTCTAGTTGCAGCTGAAATATAGATATAAATAAATTATTATACTGTAATTTGCAATGTATATTTTCTAAAAAAAATACAAGGAAAAGATTTTACACTAGATCATCACAAATATTATACTCAAGCTCAATGCCAACAGTGGTAACACTGATTGCTGCAGGAATTCCTTCAACCTCTTCACCGGTCTAGCATTTCATCTCTCAAGTACCCTACAGGCTGTAGCTGCAGGAAATGTAGGTAAATTAGCAACAGTTTGATTGTGCTTGAAATCATTTCTATTTCTGGTGCTTGACTTCTTAATCAGAGTCGAATAATCTGTAGTTTCCCCAGTCACAGCTTTTTGATTAAACATTCTATATCAGAGTTATTGGTGAGGCTGATAAAAAAAAATGGGCATCAATATGGGTGTAACAGAAGGTTCAAAATAGATGTCAGCTCTCCATTAGGATGCCAACCACTTCTTGGGACATATACACATACATACACACAGTCACCACTTAATAGGAGGAAAAGGGGTAAGGGAAACATTAAGGTAAAAGCAGAGGTCCAGAATGAGTCAAGAGGAAAAGAGGATCAGAAAGTTTGGCAGTCATGTTTAAGAGAATGGGAGGAGAGGCGGAGCATGGCCTTGAGCAGAACCCTTGCTAGTCTTAAAGAGCTGGTGGGAGGAAGAAAGACATCATCTAAATGTAAACCTGCAAAACATGAAGATTTAAAATTAAAAGTATGATTTAATTACCGGAGCAATGTAAAAAAAAATCCACATGATGTCAGAGGTGAAGGGAAAGCTCAGAAATCTTTGTTCCACAGCAGTCTCTGGTGACCACAGCATGGAACTGCAGATTGACTCAAGCTAAGCTTCTTAAATAGGGAACTGCAGAATCACAAGCTGTTGTGACTGAAAAACATGAAAAAGAGCTGAGTGCTTTAAGTGGGGAAACCTTACTACTGCACCACCTAAAGGCGTCAAAACACAATTACAAACGTAGCAAGGTTGTGGACACAATTAACATAGAAATCTCCATAAGAAATATTTACAGATGATAGGATTTACTGACTAATACATAGGGAAGTGCTGGCTACTACACCTGTTTAATTAAAAAACACTCCAAACACATCTCTCTGTCACTATACAGGAAACTCTTTATTAACCGGCAGCCAAATATCCGGAAATCTCTCTTAACCGGCAAAATTCTTGAGTAGGTAACCGGGGTTTTCCTTCATCTCTCGTTTAAAATTAACTTAAAAAAAAACCCCAAGGCGTTTGCCTTGTATCGGAGCGTGTAGATTGGGAGGGGAATGTGCAGCCCGGGTAGGCAGCGGACACGACAGATGGTCAGCTGCCGGTCCCCGGGGAGACGGAGCTCCGAATGCAGGCGCATGTCAATGTGTATGGGGCTCTCGTACGTTGGGAGATATAACTCTCTATTATCCGGACTTTTTGATTAACCGGCACCACGCCGGTCCCGTCGGTGCCGGTTAATAAAGAGTTTCCTGTAATTTGGATATCATAGGTTAGTTACACAAGACAACCTAACAGATGATCGAACTTAAAAAAAGGAAATGCTGGAAATACTCAGCAGGCCAGGCAGCATCTGTGGAGAAACAGTTAACAATTCAGGTTGATGACTTTTCGTCAGAACTGAAAAAGGTTAGAGATGTACCAGTTTTTAAGCAAGTACAGAGGCAGGGAAAGAGGGGAGTGGAGGAAAACAAAAGGTAAGGTCTGTGATCGGGTGGAAGGCAGGAGTGATTAAATGACAAAAGGGATGATGGTGCAAGGCAAAAGGGGATGGTAATAGGACAAGTCAAGAAACAAAAGATGGGTCTAGAGGAGCAGAACCATTACCAACACACGCTGTCTGAAAAAATGGGAGCGGTGGTTATGATCTGAAATTGTTGAACTCAATGTGGAGTCCAGAAGGTTGGAAAGTGTTCTAACTTGGCACATGCTGCAACAAATGTTAGTTAGCCTTAGATCACGTTTATCAGGTTTGTATTTTAAAAAAGATGGGGGAAAAAAAGGACTGCGGCAGAGATTAGCATATTTAAGTCTGGAAGCTTAATAAAAAAATAATTTGGCCTCTGGTTGAAATATTCTATATATTTAATACATTACATACAGAAATTTATTTTAAACAATAGTGGATTCTTCATCTTCTGTTCCAAGGGCAGATAGGCCATTACTACTGATTAAACAGCACCAAAAAAAACTTGAAACAGTGGAATGTCTACAAAAACAAAAGAGAGGAGGTAAAAAAACTGATCTCAACTGCATTGTGGAAATAATAGAGAAGCAGAAAATTCTGGAAAAAATTGAATGGAAAAGAACCAAACTAAATCCACATGGCCAATACACTAGACTTATAAAACAGACATTGACAAATGCTTCTGTTGTGTGTAATGCTAATTGAGTGGTTCAGAGAATAAGTCTCATTGTATTTGATAATCTTGAGTTGAGCAATTGACCGAGCATCTGGCTTATGGAGTGTCTCATTTTGGTAACCACAAGTTAACTATTGCTCACTGAACCTGTCACACAACATGTCTAAAGTAGCTGCACCATCAGTTGGCCAAGGTTGCAGGTAACATATCAGAGTTCATCTTTTTACAGATGAGGACATCTATGATGCATTGTTGCCAACTGACGCAGAGTAGGAAAGTTAGATATTGCATGTCAAAAGGCTGATAGTTGTATTTGTTTTTCTTAACTTTTAAAGGGAAAACAATTTATACTGAATAACTGACATGGACAAATGCTTCTGTTGTGTGTAATGCTAATTGAGTGGCTCAGAGAATAAGTCTCATTGTATTTGATAATCTTCAGTTGACCAATCATCTGGCTTATGGAGTGTCTAATTTTGGTAACCACAAGTTAACACTTGCTCACTGAACCTATCACACAACATGTCTAAAGCAGCTGCACCATCAGTTGGTGTTAGCTGCGTAATGTGGGAGCTCCTGGATGCTTTGGGTATCCAGAATGACCACACATGTAGGAAGCGACCCAGATTGCTTGCAGTTAAGCTCAAGGTTTCTAAACTTGAGAAACAGTTAAGGACCCTGTGCCACATACAGGAGTCTGAAGAGTTCCTAGAATGCACATCCTAGGTGGTGGTCACTGCTCAGGCATAGTGAAGTAGTTAGGAAGGATGTGCAAGAACAACAGAACCATAATATTGAGTAAATTTGACTATCCACCAAGATAGACAGGGATAAAGATAAAGTATGTGGTCAAAATGGGGAACGTTTCTTAGAATACATCCAGTGCATATTCATCATGATGATTCCATGAATGAGAAAATAAAGTTATGAGGAGAGTTTTAAGATACTGGGACTATTTTCCCTGGAGCAGAGAAGGCTAAAACAGGAGGTTGAGAGTTTTAATCTCACCATGGCAAGTTGTGAAATTGAACTCAGCAATTTCTGGTCTACAACAACAACAATTTGTATTTATATAGTGCCTTTAACATAGTAAAACATCCCAAGGCGCTTCACAGGAGTGTTATCAAACAAATTGACATTCAATGGCATTAGCATCGCTGAATCCCCCACCATCAACATCCTGGGGGTCACCATTGACCAGAAACTTAACCGGACCAGCCACATAAATACTGTGGCAACAAGAGCAGGTCAGCGGCTGGGTATTCTGCAGCGAGTGTCTCATCTGACTCCCCAAAGCCTTTCCACCATCTACAAGGCACAAGTAAGGAGTGTGATGGAATACTCTCCACTTGCCCGTATGAGTGCAGCTCCAACAACACTCAAGAAGCTCAACACCATCCAGGACAAAGCAGCCCACTTGATTGGCACCCCATCCACCACCTTAAACATTCACTCCCTCCACCACCGGCGTACCGTGGCTGCAGTGTGTACCATCTACAAGATGCACTGCAGCAACTCGCCAAGACTTCTTTGGCAGCACCTCCTAAACCCGCAACCTCTACCACATAGAAGGACAAGTGCAGCAGGCGCACAGGAATACCATCACCTCCAAATTCCCCTCCAAGTCACACACCATCCTGACTTGGAAGTATATCGCCGTTCCTTCATCGTCACTGGGTCAAAATCCTGGAATTCCCTCCCTAACAACACTGTGGGAGTACCTTCACCAAACGGACTGCAGCGGTTCAAGGCAGCGGCTCACCACCACCTTCTCAAGAGCAACTAGGGATGGGCAATAAATGCCGGCCTTGCCAGCGACGCCCACATCCTATGAACGAATAAAAAATGACACCGAGCCAGATAAAAAGTGATATTAGGGCAGAGCTTGGTCAAAGAGGTAGGTTTTAAAGGAGCGTCTTAAAGGAGGAGAGAGGTTGAGAGGCGGAGAGATTTAGGGAGGGAATTCCAGAGCTTAGGGCCTTGGCAGCTGAAGGCACGGCCACCAATGGTGGAACGATTTTAAAAATCGAGGATGCTCAAGAGGCCAGAATTAGAGGAGCGCAGTTATTTTGGAGGGTTGTGGGGCTGGAGGATATTATAGAGATAGGGAGGGGCGAGGCCATGGAGGGATTTGAAAACAAGGATGAAAATTTTAAAATCGAGGTGTTGCTTAACCGGGAGCCAACGTACGTTGGCGAGCACTGGGGTGATGGGGGAACGTAACATGGTACAAGTTAGGACATGGGCGAGCACCAGAAAATGTCCAGGAAAGCTGCTGGTTTGTCCACCCATCTGGCATACATGTGGCTCCAGTCCTACACTAAGTGGTTGACTCTTAATGCCCTCATGATAAGTAAGGATAAGCAATAAATACTGCAGATGATACAAAACTTGGCAACGTAGTAGATAGTGATGAGGATAGTTGTAGATTTCAAAATGATAGACAGGATGGTGAAGTGGGCAGAAGCATGGCAGATGGAGTTCAATGTGGAGAAGTGTGAAGTGATGCACTTTGGGAGGACTACTATGGAAAGACAGTACACTATAAATGGCACGATTTTGAAAAGTGTAGATGAGCAGAGAGACCTATACACAAGTCCTTAAAGGTGGCACCGCAAGTTTATAAGGTGGTTAAAAAAGTATATGGATTACTTGGGTTTATAAATCAAGGCATAGAATATAAAAGCAAAGAGATCATGCTAGAACTTTATAAAACACTAGTTAGGCTTCAGCTGGAGTATTGTGGACAATTCTGGGCACCACACTTCAGGAAAGATGTAAAGGCTTTATAAAGGGTACAGAGGAGCTTTACCAGAATGTTACCAGAGATGTGGGACTTCAGTTAGGAGGAGAGGTTGGAAAAGTTAGGACTGTTCTCCTGGGAAAAGAGAAGGTTAAGAGGTGACCTAATAGAGGTTTCCAAGATGATGAGAGGTTTTGATAGAGTAGATAGAGAAATCTATTCCCTCTGGTGAGTGGGCCAATAACCAGAGGTCATAGATTAAAAATCATTGGCAAAAGATCTAGACAGGAGATGAGGAGTAATTTTTTCCATTCAGAGTTGTCGGGATCTGAAATGCTCTACATGAAAAGGTGGTGGAAGCTGATTCCATAAATAATTTTAAAAGGGAGTTGGACAAGTACCCAAGAATGAGGAACTTACAGGGTTATGGACAAAAAGCAGAGGTGTGGGATTAAGCACGACTGCTCTCTCAAAGAGCCAGTGCAGGTGGATGAATTAGCTGCGCAAATAGATGTAAACGGATATGATATAATTGGGATTACGGAGACATGGCTCCAGGATGACCAAGTCTGGGAATTCAACATCCAGGGGTATTCAATATTCAGGAAGGACAGGAAAAAAGGAAAAGGAGGTGGGGTAGCATTGCTGGTTAAAGAGGAGATTAACACAATAGTAAGGAAAGATATTAGCTCTGATGATGTGGAATCTGTATGGGTAGGGCTGAGAAATACCAAGGGGCAGAAAATATTAGTGGGAGTTGTATACAGACCCCCAAACAGTAATGCTGAGGTTGGGAATGGCATTAAACGGGAAATTAGAGACACGTGCAATAAGGGCACAGCAGTTATCATGGGTGACTTTAATCTACATATAGATTGGGCTAACCAAATTAGTGACAATACTGTGGAGGAGGAATTCCTAGAGTGTATACGGGATGGTTTCCTGGACCAATATGTCGAGGAACCAACTAGAGATCAGGCCATCTTAGACTGGGTATTATGTAATGAGAAAGGATTAATTAGCAATCCTGTTGTGCGAGGCCCCTTGGGGAGGAGCGATCATAATATGATAGAATTCTTCATTAAGATGGAGAGTGAAGTAATTGACTCAGAGACTGCGGTCCTGAATTTAAATAAAGGAAACTACGATGGTATGAGGCACGAGTTGGCTAGGATGGATTGGGGAATGTTACTTAAAGGGTTGACGGTGGATAGGCAATGGCAAACATTTAAAGATCGCATGAACTACAGAATTTGTTCATCCCGGTTTGGCATAAAAATAAAACAAAAAAGGTGACCCAACCGTGGCTAACAAGGGAAATTAGGGATAGCATCAGATCCAAGGAGAGGACATATAATTTGGCCAGAAAAAGCAGCAAACCTGAGGATTGGGAGCAGTTTAGGATTCAACAAAGGAGGACAAAGGGATTAATTAAGAGGGGGGAAATAGAGTACGAGAGTAAGCTTGCAGGGAACATAAAAACTGACTGTAATAGCTTCTATAGATATGTGAAGAGAAAAAGATTGGTGAAGTCAAGTGTAGGTCCCTTGCAGTCAGAATCAGGGGAATTTATAATGGGGAACAAAGAAATGGCAGACCAATTAAATACATACTTTGGTTCTGTCTTCACAAAGGAGGACACAAATAACCTCCCAGAGATGTCGGGGAACAGAAGGTCTAATGAGAGGGAGGAATTGAATGAAATCAGTATTTGTAGGGAAATGGTGTTAGGGAAATTGACGGGATTGAAGGCTGATAAATCCCCAGGGCATGATAATCTATATCCTAGGGTACTTAAGGAAGTGGCCCTCGAAATAGTAGATGCATTGCTGGTCATCTTCCAAAATTCTATAGACTCTGGAACAGTTTCCATGGATTGGAGGATAGCTAATGTAACCCCACTATTTAAAAAAGGTGGTAGAGAGAAAACGGGGAATTATAGACCAGTAAGTCTTACATCGGTAGTGGGAAAAATGCTAGAGTCCATTATAAAAGATGTAATAGCAGAGCACTTGGAAAACAGTGACAGGATCGGACAAAGTCAACATGGATTTACAAAAGGTAAATCATGCCTGACTAATCTACTGGAATTTTTTTGAGGATGTAACTGGTAGAATAGATAAGGGAGAACCAGTGGATATGGTGTATTTGGACTTTCAGAAGGTTTTCGATAAGGTCCCACATAAGAGATTAGCGTGCAAAGTTAAAGCACATGGGATTGGGGGTAAGGTATTGTCTTGGATAGAGAACTGGTTGGCAGACAGGAAGCAAAGAGTTGGAATAAACGGGTCTTTTTCCGACAGGCAGGCAGTGACTAGTGGGGTACCGCAGGGATCGGTGCTAGGACCCCAGCTATTCACAATATATATGTATGATCTAGACGAGGGAACTAGATGTAATATCTCCAAGTTTGCAGAGGACACAAAGCTGGGTGGGCGTGTGTGCTGTGAGGAGGATGCAGAGAAACTCCAGTATGATTTGGACAGGTTGGGTGATTGTACTGCATTTGCCATGCATCTGCCCAATGTGGATAAATGCGAGGTTATCCACTTCGGTGGCAAAAATAGGAAGACAGATTATCTGAACGGCAATAGATTGGGAAAAGGGGAAGTGCAACGAGACCTGGGTGTCCTTGTGCACCAGTCGCTGAAGGTAAGCATGCAGGTGCAGCAGGCGGTTAAGAAGGCAAATGGTATGTTGGCCTTCATAGCGAGAGGATTCGAGTACAGGAGCAAGGATGTCTTGCTGCAGTTGTACAGGGCCTTGGTGAGACCACACCTTGAGTATTGTGTGCATTTTTGGTCACTTTATCTGAGGAAGGATGTGCTTGCCATGGAGAGTGCAGCGAAGATTCACCAGACTGATACCTGGGATGGCAGGAATGACGTATGAGGAGAGATTGGGTCGATTAGGCTTATATTCGCTGGAGTTTAGAAGAATGAGAGGGGATCTCATTGAAACTTATAAAATTCTAACAGGACTAGACAGACTAGATGCAGGAAGGATGTTCCCGATGGCGGGGGAGTTCAGAACCAGGGGTCACAGTCTAAGGATAAGGCGTAAGCCATTTAGGACTGAGATGAGGAGATATTTCTTTACCCAGTGGTGAACCTGTGGAATTCTCTACCACACAAGGCAGTTGAGGCCAATTCATTAAATAGATTCAAGAAGGAGATAGATATATTTCTTAAGGCTAAAGGGATCAAGGGATATGGGGAGAAAGCAGGGACAGGGTACTGAATTTGGATGATCAGCCATGATCTCATTAAATGGCGGAACAGGCTCGAGGGGCCGAATGGCCTACTCCTGCACCTATCTTCTATGTTTCTATGGCACTACGGGCCGAATGGCCTCCTTTTGTGCTGCAAGCTTCTATGATTCTATGCCTTGCCAGTGTTGCCCACATCCCAAGAACTAATATGGTCAAAAGGGAGACTATTTTTCTCTTGTCGAGGTGTTAGTGATGAGGAGTAATAAATTTTAAATTGTCAGAGAGAAGGAGGAAAGAAGTTTGGAAACATTTATTTATGCGGAGTCGTTAAGAGCATAGAATGCTCTGCCACAAAGAGTGGTTGATCATTTAAGGAAAGAATAAACATACATTTGAAGCAGAGGAAGATACAGGTCTATGGGGAGAGAGCAGGGCAGTGGGATTGGCCTTTGATTACTCTAGAAACAAAAGCCAACAGACACAATGGGCCAAATGGCCCCCCTCTGTGCTGTAAACCCCTCGGGTTCTAGGACCCAGGTTCAATCTCTGAGGTGAAACGATCTTGGTTGAGGCAACAGTTGAGATGTTACAATTGGCCTCAGTTCCTCTAGGTTAGGGAAGGGGAGGAACAAAGTTATTTTAAAACTATAGATTCCTCAGGGTTCATGGTTCTGACTGCTATTCAGTGGAATTGTGTGTGGGGAGGGGAGGATAAAGCTTGGCAATGATGCCTCTGGCACCGAACACTGCTTACACTCAAGGCCTATGCTTGCACTTGAAAAATGGCCAGTTAGAGAGGTTCCATAACGCAGGTAGATAGGACCAGGAGTAGGCCAAGGCAGCTAATACTAACAGAAATGTACCCCTACAGAAGAGTCAATGCCTTCAGGAAAGGCGGCTTGGGAGAAACTGGCAGAAAAAGATGGAAGCAAAAGAAAATACACTACCTTTTTCCTGAGTAGTCTCTGCATCAGTGTTTGAGCTCACGGACTGGCTGTCAGAGTTTTTTCCATTATCCCCCAACTTTTTTAATCTGTTCAAACGTTTGTCTGTTTCTCTGAGTCCATACTTGCTATTTATGACCGGTACAGGGTCAGGAAGTCCGGGTTTTGATCGGAATGCACCTTGCCCACGCCTGGAGGAAGAAAGCAAGCCACTTTAAGTTCTCTTGTAGCACAACCATGGGCATTTTTCTGTATATTAAGTTGTAATATCACAAAAGCACATACTGCCTTAAATACTGATTAGTTTTATTCAAATAAAAAAGTGGAATAAAGAATGCAACTCATAAGCTAATCTAAAATATAAACTTAGATAAAAACTCTTAAGAGGAACTCCACCCTATTTTAAAAACTGTAAATCTGAATATATCTATCAAATTTTGGGTCATAAAAGTAATAAAGTGCCCATTTTGTATGTGAAGAAAAAAATGGTTGTTTAGCTGGACTGTAAGCTCTAATGGTGTCCTACCCAGAATGCCCTGTAGGCAGGCAGAAGCAATGTCATCCCCCTGGTGGTGAAAAAAGTGCAATGTTACAAAGCTGAATTTATTTACAGCACAGCACAACAGTAGGTCAGAACACAACAGGGGATTTTTGTGAATGAAGGTCTGAAATTTGCTGTTTTACATATAGGGTAGAGTTCCCATTCAACTACAAAGAAGTACTGCTCCATATTAGATAACCAAATTACAAAATAGCATTTCTTACCTTTCACAAGTATAGCATTCACAGAATTCATTATTTTCCCCAAAGAAGCCATCCCCATAGTAACAGGAGATTTCTTCTCCCGGTTCAATATCTCTTAATGCTTTCACACAAGCTGTATCCCGACCAGTTGATACAAACTAAGGTTAAAAAGAAATAAAATATATATTCTTGTTTGGCACAAATCTGATTTTGTGTTTCACAAAAGAAAAACAAGTTGAGGATAGCAAAATCATAGTTTACCTTGCAGTTCGGCCTGCAGTCTTAAAAGAACATCAAATTGGGAAAAAGAACAGAATAAAGCCATTAATATTTCATAAATGCATTTTAAAACAAATACGTTAAAAAATAATTGATCTATTCAGAGTACAATTTGTAGGCATGTTTAGTCAGCTTTGCTGTGCCCAACCTATGAGTATTTGACAGCGTTATTAGGTTCCCACTAGTGTCCCAAAATGTCTCACAAACTGTACCAATATAAATTTTCCACTTTCCAATTACATTTCTGATTAGTCTAGTGTATCCAATGTTTCAATGAGTACTCCTTGGTGTGGAATTGAGCTATACAGACCAAGGAGCAGGAAACAAAAGTCAGCCAGGGTCCCTACTGCAAATTGCTATCCAGTGAGCCCTGCTGGAAAATGCATGTAGAAAGACAGGATCAAGCTCACCTGTGATGCCTGCCAATACTCATCAGCTAGAGTCACAAATGCATTTTGGAGTGTGTCCCAGTGTATGATTAGCACCCTGATGGCAAGATGGTTCATATACTCCACCGAAGTGGCTAAAGAAACTCTCATTTCTTCCCCCCCACCTGTCCCTGATAAATGGTCTGCTTAGGTAGCTGTTGTCAATCATGGTAGTCATGACAGCATTCTCACAAGAGTCAAAAGGTTGTGGGCTTCAGCACATAATCTAGGCTGACACTCCAGTGCAGTACTGAGAGTGTGTTGTTAGGGGTGTTGTCTTTCACATGAGACATTAAACTGAGGCCCCAACTGCCTACTCGGGTGGATGTAATTATTGCCTGCATAACAATAATGACTACACTTCAAAAGTGATTAATTGACCATGTAGCGCTTTGGAATATCCCAAGGACGTGAAAGGCACGATATAGATGGAAGTTTCTTTCTTTAAAGGTGAGGGGATATGGATAAAAGAGGGAAAAAAAGTAGCCAGGGTTCCCATTCCTGATAATTATCCAGTGAACCTTGTTTAAAGCAGGTGTGTGGGGAAGGGATTAAGTTTAGCTATGATGGATCCCCATAGTTAACAGTCTGCCAACACTTACTGTGCAGACTTATGGAAAATGGTCATTTGGGCCACATACCACAGGGCAACTATACTGCAGCATAAAAGTTAATTTTCAGAACAGAACATTGGATGTGAAAATAAAAAGTAAACAGGCAGACTAAATACAATCCTCTACCTTTAATTAAAAATGTAATTCAAATTATGTTAAAAAAATTGCACAAAAAGCTCAACTGAAATGTATTGCTTAATTCTAACCTCTTAATTTGAATTAATGGTTAATTCAAATTCCCATCCCAAATGGCTCTGACCAGTAAAATCTGTTGTTTAATTCAAATTCAACCTGGTTCAAGGAGCTAAACATTGAGTAAGCCAACTGTGCCTCGTTGGAAAAGGCAAATTAATTCACTAAAGAACTTGGAATAGATGCCGTTTTTGCATCATGAATCAGCCACCAAACAATCAAGTCCAGGACTACAGATGGGAGACAAGCAAAGTTCCCACAGAAAGTGTTGACAACTGGGTGAGTGATAACATTTCTGAAATTTTATTGCATATACATCCAAACATATCTTTATGGTGATGAAACTGGCCTTTTTCCACAAGCTGCACACAAGCAGAATGCTACATTTCATCAATGAAAAATGCTTAGTTGGGGAAAAAAAACATAGCAGGGAAATACTGTCATGATTTGCATTAGCATTACTGGGGAAAAAAGAAAGCTGCTGCTGATTGAGAAGAACAAAAACCATTGATGTTTTCATGGTGTTCTGACTGCCCATAACATACAGAAACAACAAAAAGACATGGATGACTGGTACTTTTTCTTGAGAAATGTCTGCGCCACTTTGGTATCGTAAGGCAGGAAAGTTGCTTCAATAGTTCACAACTGTGGGGCTCCTGAAGTGCCAGCATCTAAAAGCAGAATCCCTTGCTGGATGCTTTCGGCATAGTAAATTCATCCCACCAGTAGAGGAAACTGTTGCATCTGGCAATCAAGAATCTTACATAGGCACTGATTGCCAAATCTGAAGTAGCTAACCTCTGAACGCATGAGTTCTCTGTTGTGACTGCCAGCAGACATGAGGTTTGAATCCATTGTCAGCGTTGAATTGGAAGTCCTGACCTTCATAAATTGGTGATGCTGTGCAGGAGGATGTTGCTGCTTGCGAGAGCGGGAAAAGGCCCAAAGCAAGCGGATCCAGCAAGCAGATGGAATTAGAGGATCCAGCCCTAACCACAACCATGGTATCCAATCCTGTACGATTGCTGATGAAATGGCTGACAACCACGCCAGATATTCCGATAGAACTTCTCTCTGTGCTAAATACTTTATGGACAAATGTGACACCTCCATAACATCACCCGTCTCCGCCCCGCCTCAGCTCACCTGCTGTTGAAACCCTCATCCATGCCTTGGTTACCTCTAAATTCGACTATTCCAATGCTCTCCTGGCTGGCCTCCCACCTTGCACCCTCCGTAAACTTGAGCTCATTCAAAACTCTGATGTTCCAACTGGCACCTGTGCTCCCTGACCTACACTGGCTGCCGGTTCAGCAATACCTAGATTTTAAAATTCTCATCCTTGTTTTCAAATCCTCCCAAGGCCTCACCCCTCCCCATCTCTGTAACCTCATCTAGGCGTACAACCTTGCGCGCCTCCAATTCTGGCCGCTTGCACTTGCCCGATTTTCTTCGCTCCACCATTGGCGGCTGTTCCTTCAGCTGCACTAAGCCCTAAAGCTCTGCAATTCCCTCCCTAAACCTCTGTTTCTCTACCTCTCGCTCCTCTTTTAAGACGCTCCTTAAAACCTACCAACCTTATGATCACCTGTCCCAATATGTCTTTATATAGCTGTGTCACATTTGGTTTGATAATTGCTCCTGTGAAGTGCCATGAGACGTTTTATGACGTTACAGGCACTATATAAATGCAAGTTGTTGTTGTGATGTCAGCAGGAAGCAAACCGCTATGAGTATTTTGCAAAATGACTGAAGTTCGTGTTGCACAGCTTGTAGAATTCCCAAGTTTCGATTATGTGCATTTCAATAGTTGCTTTGATGCTTTATGGGAATTTTACTGTTCCTACAGTGTTTTGCTGTGCTGTTTCATAAAAATCCTTAATCTGAAGTACTGGATAATATGAATTTCTTTCAAGCAAACAAAATGACTTTGAATTAGCGGGAGTAGATTGCATATCAATTACAGCAATGCATTAACTATCCCACCCACTGTATTTATTCATTGTAAGTAACTCTTACGGAGGGTTCCATACCATGGTTAATAAATGCAGCAGGTCCAAGCCAAAGCTGAGCACAGTTCTTCCTTGTGGAAAACATAACACTAAAATCATTTTCTCCATGCCGAAGAAGCAGGTTTTCTTCCATCTCTGACAGCTCTGCAATGCAGCCAACCAACAACTCAATCTTGTCATTCTTCTTCCTATGTACAAGTCAAATATTGTACAAAATTAAGATCTTTAATCTGCAAAGTACATAATGTCATCAGAATCATCCACTGGAGTAACTCTTTCTGGGGGAGTGAAAGGGGAAAATATTTATTAACAGGTTGCATTTACTATTTGTTGCAAAAGGCTAACCTGTTTAGTTTCATTTTCCTTAGTTAGCAGCCGAAGCCAAGCAAGAGCAAAAATAATTAAGGTTTTACCTCTATATCTGAGCAGGAAATTGTGAGTGGCATTATGTATAATGAAAAAGGCACTTAATAGTATATTTACAGTGCAGGTGTAGCATCAGAATAAAGAGGAACACCGCTCCCTAGAGAAGGGAGTCTCACTCCTTCTTGCTCTGGAGTCAAGGTGCCTTTAACTTTGGAGTTACACTTCACAAATTTAGCAAACTGGAAACAACTTTGCACCGAATCTAAACCCTGTAACTATACCCAAAAGAAAATCTCCAGTAAATAAAGGATACATGGTGCTATATAAAAATTATACAGGACATAAGGACCTAGCTTGACAGCACATTGTATGTGTTATGATGATAAGTAGCACCAAGACTGAAAAAGATTTTGTAAGTATCTGCTGCTCAACTACTAGGAACAATTAAAAAAAGTCAAAGTTATTTCAAACTTCGAGTCAACAAATGGATTGCTAATACACAGATCTCCTGTCAGCTGTGGCTCAGTTAGTAGCACTCTCGGCTGAGTCAGAAGGTTGAGAGTTCAAGTCCCAATCCAGAGACTTGAGCACAAAAATCTAGACTGACACTCCAGTACAGTACTGAGGGAGTGCTGCACTGTCAGAGGCGCCATCTTTTGGATGAGGCGTTAAACCGAGGCCCCGTCTGTTCTCTTGGGTGGACGTAAAAGATCCCAGGGCACTATTTTGAAGAACAGCAGGGGAGATATACCCGGTGTCCTGGCCAATATTTATCCCTCAATCAAAATCACTAAAATAGATTATCTGGTCAATCATCACATTGCTGTATGTGGGAGCTCGCGGTGTGCAAATTGGCTGTCACATTCCCTACATTACAACAGTGACTACACTTCAAAAGTACTTCATTGGCTGCAAAGCGCTTTGGGACGCCTGGTCATGAAAGGCGCTATATAAATGCAAATCTTTCTTTCTTGAGTTAATTTCTCCATAGACTCCTTAAACACCTCTCACCTGCCCCAACTGCGAGAAGCTGATTTGATTCATCTCTCATATTGAGCCCATCCATTCAGCTCCCTCTGCTGCATCCCCCCCTTCACGTTGCCCACCAAGCCAAACCTCCCCCAGGCTTCCCCCATTCAAGCCCTGAACCCCTAATCTTTCTCTATCGTCCCTCATACCCTCTCTAAGATCACCTTTTCCATGAGACTCACCTCCTGCTCCCTTGACCCCATTCCCACTAAATTACAGACTCCACTTCCCTTCCTGGTCACCACTGTAAATGGTTCCCTCTACTCCAGTACTGTCCCCTTCCCTTTCAAATCCAGTTATCACCCCACCTCGAAAAAACCCCACAACCTACCACCCATCTTCAACCGCTTTTTCCTCTCAAGTTCTTGAAGGTCCGTTGCCACCCAAATCCCTAAGCCCCTCCACCATCCCCTCCTCCTTTAAGACACTCCATAAAACCCATCTCTACCCCTCTTAACATCTTATTCTTTGGCTACACCCAAGTGTCCTGGGACTTTGTCCTACTTTAAAAGCATTATATAAAAGCTAGTTGCTGTTGTTGTGCATTTTAGTTCATTAAGTTTCAATTTCTAGTATTTCAGGTGTACTAATTTTCTATATTTATTATATAATCACACCTAATCACCAATTGTGATACCAATGGCGGAAATCAACTTATAAACTGGAGATTTTCAAGGTCTACCTGCCTTTCTTCAACAACATTCCTGGGCCACGAGAGCCTTCTCCTCTTTTGCAGATTTTCCGAGCTTCCTTCCTCCTCTGCTGTAACCATTAAAAGTTCCTCTAGACCCATCTTTTGTTTCTTACTTGTCTCATTATCACTTCCTTTTGCTATGCGCCATACTCATTTTTGTCATTTAAGCTCTCCTGCCCTATCACAGACCTCTCTCTTCTGCTCTTTCCCTGCCCTCCTTTTCCCTGGCTCTGCACTTGCTTAAAAGCTGTTCACCTGTAACATCTTACAGTTCTGATGAAAGGTCATCGACCTACAATGTTAACTGCCTGACATGTTGAATATTTCCAGCATTTTCTGTTTTTATTTGTAATAAGTAGTTATCAGTCTGTTTACAATGGAATCAGCTTGATTGTTGCATTAAAGCACAACTCGCATGTGCACACAGACTCAACTTGCAGGTGTAAAAGTAGCAAATAGTTGCTTCCATTCTGTATGGAATACAATGCTTTAATTGCCTAGAATCAAAACAAGTTTTCAAAAAAGTCGTAGGTTAGAGACTACAGCTGCTTTTAGGTTTAATTCTTCCATTAAAGAGTTCGACTATGCCATTTATGAATATCAAAAATAAAATCACCACACAGCAAAAGTAAATCTATGATCTACAATTCGTCCAATTCTTACCATTCCCTGGTTGCAACTATCTTGGCTCCATTTTTCTCCGAAGAATACCGATTACATGGCAAGAGTTCAAATCCACTTTCGGCTGCAAACATTCTCAGATAAATAAAAACCTGCCCAAAATATATTAAACACTTTGTAGGTATAACTTTTCAGATATATGTTCATCTTATACAGTTGAACTTGAGGAACTAAGTTGTGCTAAATCACAATTTCCTATAAACTACAAATTCAAATATTCGATTGACAGATCTTTGAACCATAGTCCAGCACGGTAATGCATTTGGCGACTTATGAGTTGGGCCAAGAATTTATTTTTTTCAGTGAATTAGCCACATCATTATATTCTCCAAGTACATTAAAAATCTGGTCTCACCATCCTTAAGGTCTGGCAATTAGTGCAGCACAACACTGAACATGTGAAACACAGGTAACCACTCCCACCCAGTGACTTTCTGATTTGAACCACACTTTAGGATGCTGAGCAGTGTTTAGATGCCCGGGGTAAATAACCGATCAAGAACCTTTACCATGTCCTGCTCACTCTGTGATCATTGTCAAATAATGTGATAGATAGTCCATGGACTTAAGAAAATGAGGGGAAATACAAGAGGCAGTAGTCTCTCACACTCCCCCACCAGAATTAATGGCTGCCATACAAGGGTGCACAAAACAATAGTGGGAAACATAACAATTCCTTCTGCACTGTCATGGGGAAAGATAAGATTCCTCTCAACCAGGTGTGTGGGGCCCTAAATAGGATTATGAACTCCTCTATTTTGTAAGAAAAATATAAATCCACAATATGAATTTCTGCAGTCTAGGCTGCATACTTCTTAAACGGGTACATTGAGCACCATCAGTGGAGCTTGAATATGTAATAAAATGAAGTCGTCTACATAATAATTAGATCATTTGCATCACCAAGTGTGTTGCTGCCAACAATGAATTACACATATGCAATCCGCTCCACAAAAAGTACCATCATAAGAGTTTGTGCTGCCACAGACATCACACCCACCACAACATAAATGTTCCTGGCAGCCAATAAGGCCGCTCCAAAACAAAGCTTTGAGTCAGCTCAGCTTGCCCAGAAGATTCTTTCCTCTTCAATGGAGGAAATTCTACTCTAAAATATGGAAGTTTCCTTCTACCCGAAGGAGCTAGAATAAATTGGGCCATATGGAAAATGCAGAACAGCAGGCTATACGATCACAGAGCATTTTATTATTCAATAACAAAACAAGAAAGCACACTAAAATATTTTACACAGAAGTCGTTAGATTTCCAAAACTGTCCTTGTGAAATTTAGCAGGAGGCTGATTATACTCAAGCTGCGAAGCAGAAAAACTTGAGATTTGGAAGGCTTTTATGCTTCAGCAGACTTTTCTATCAAACTGTATCAAAACAACATTTTGGAGAGCTGGAGCACTTTGCTTGGATCATTTATGCCTTTAAGCATATACCGTGCTTCTGAAAAATTCTTCAGGGAAAAAAAGACTTGTTTTTAATAAAGAAAACTCCACATACATGCTCCTTAAATAACTTTTCTTGACTTTTGTTTTTGTTGAGGAAATAGTGTCGTGCCCATTCTCCTGTCGTCAGTGCTTTGAAAGCTTTTTCTAAATTCTCTTTCTTTTTGAAATCCTCTATTACTTCTTTGAGGTCTTCCTGTCTTCCTTTTATGGGTCGAAATCTTAAGAGAAAGAGAAATTAACAGTAAGTTTTATGCATTGTTCATGGTATAAAAGTTGTATCCAATACGTGCAATAATATAGTAATGAATTTAAAAAGCAGTTGGAAGACACCTCCATTTTGAGATCAAACCATACAAGTATGCTGTAACCCCCTTTGATCAATATCTACAACTTAAACTGTTTTCAGTCTTAAAAGTCTATATTGAACTAAAATTTGAAACAAAAATTGTCAACAGATTAAGTTAAAATGCTTGAATAAAAATATTGAGGCACATTAAGATTTTAAAGGAACAAAAATTGTCAAGTCACTGTATCCTGTTCTGGACTTTGTAACAGTGAATGTAAAACTTCCTAATTGAAGAACTAGAGAGAGTCAGGTATAGTTAAGCCACATTTAAAAAAAAAATTTGCCCCTCATTTTCAGTGACCTCAATTAGACCACCCATTAATCTTCTATATTCAAGCAAATACAAGCCTAGTCTATACAACCCATCATCATAATTTCACCCTTGTGGCCCCAGTATCATTCTCGTGAATCTGCGCTGCACCCCCTCCAAAGTCAATGGCCCCAATTTTGCAGTTGTAATGATGGCAAAATGGTCAGCGTTCGCCATCATTACCCTGTGAAACTGACAGCAACTTCTGGCATCCACACAGTTAAATGCTCCTCCACAGGGCGTACTATTGAAGACCCCACAGATGACAATCTTTGAGAAATCACTGAACTGACAAGAACATCCCCTTTTACGCTGTAATATCGCTCTTAAAATCCCCTGAAAAAGTTAAGCCTTGTTCAATGAGGCATAACAAGTCATAATTACTGCTGATAAACCTCTCTGATGCTGAAAAACGAACTTTATATTTGTGGACTGTCAAATGTTTCCATTACGATAAAAATTTCATATTTAATATATTAATTTTTTTTTAAAAAGTTTGATATTTCAGCTTCTACCTTAATCCCACGTGCATGTCCCAATCTTTATTTCGCTCTCTGTAAAATTTATAAAAAGTGAAGGATAAATCAGTGCATTTTACTTCCTGGTTTGCTGTCTGAGAATTCTTCAATTCTTCAGACTGACTGCTTAGCCTGCTTGATGACATCATTGTTGCTGAACGCTGGAGATCCCCATGATTTCGCGCCAGAATCAAATTAACGTCGGGAAAGGTGAAATCGACGCCAGAGATCGCTACATCTATGTGGGCAGCTTTCTTCGAGGTTAACAGCGAGTGCCGTCACTTCGCTGTTGACCGCAAAATCAGGGCCAATATATCCTTCCTGAGGTGCGGTGCCCAGAACTGAATCCAGTACGCTAAATGGGGTCTAACCAGAGCTTTATATAACTGTAACATAACTTCTACCCCTTTGTATTTCTGCCCCCTTGAGATAAAGGCCAACATTCCATTAACCTTACAAATTATTTTTTGTACCTGTCCACAGCTTGTTGTCATTTCTGCACTTGGAACCCTAAATCTCTCAGCTCCTCCACAGTTCCCAGCTTCTCACCATTTAGGTCCCAAGTGACCTCACACTTCCCCACATTGAACTCCTATCTGCCATATTTTTGCCCACTCACTTAATCTATCAATATCTCCTTGCAACTTTCTGTTCCCATCTACACCATTTACTCTGCCATCTAACTTGCTGTCATCAGCAAACTTGGATATATGACTCTTTATTCCTTCATCCAAGTCATTTATAAATAAGTGAAAAGCTGAGGCCCCAGTACAGATCCCACTCATCACATCCTGCCAGTTGGAATACATATCCATTATCCCTACTCTCTGCCTCCTACCTTCTAACCAATTCCCTACCCATGTCAATAGGTTGCCTCCAATTCCATGTGCTCTCATTTTTGTTAGCAGTCTTTTATGTGGAACCTTATTGAATGCTTTCTGGAAGTCCATATAAATAACATCCATAGAAACTCCCTTATTTACCATGTTGGTTACTTCCTCAAAAAATTCAACTAGGTTCGTTAGACAGGACTTACCCGTTAAAAATCCATGCTGGCTCTCTGATCAGTGGATACTGGCATTCTTCTCCCTTTCCCTCAATTCAACCTTGCACTCCCCCTCTAACCCAGTCAAGTTAGTACTCTTCTACCACTCCCACTCCCAAGTCCATTTCCTCTCAGTTATATCTAATACTATCCTTCCTATCCCCAAGCACCACTCCTAGCTTCTGCCGAGTTCCCTCTACTATCATCCATTTAGCTCTCCATCATCATCCATTTCCTCTTCCCTCCCCATACCGTCCATTCTCTCCCACCTCTCTTGCCATCTATTTCCTCCTCACCTCCCATTCATTGTCTCTTTCCCCTCATTGGCATCAATTCCACCTCCCCTGCGCACCCCCCCCCCCCCCAACCCTTACCATCCATTCCCCACCCACTCCTAATGGCCAACACATTGGACAAGTCCTGTTCTCCTCTCAGATGTACTTCAATGGAAAAGTGAGATTCCAGCCAAGTGATGAAAATATTTAATTTATTACCACTATTGAAAACTTGTACACAATTTTATTCTAAAAATGTGTTGATCATACATACATATACGCATCATCACATAACACCAATACTCTGCCATGAAGTGGTGTGAATAAGCATGCACCTCCAATTATCTACCAAAATTACCAGTCTTCCCATGTCCTAGCAGAGTGTCAGCAGAAATGTGGTAAAGGTATTGGGTTAAAAGTTTTGGTGCTAATGATAACAGATAACCTTTAACAAAAAAAGAGATATCTCAATGATTCCTACATGCATAAGAAAAGCACATGCAGATTTGCAGAAGAACCTTTACTACTGGTCTTGTTAGTATACTCTCTGTAGATGTGAGTTTTTCAAATTGCACGCAGTGCTCTGCATATGGTCCAAGATGTTTATTGCCCAATAATTTAAAAAAACATGAAAAGCTAGTCCTGAAGACTTGTGTGTTTAACAATAAACACAATTGCATTTTCAATGAGTGTTTGGCATTTAATAGTTTATAAAGGAAGATGTTTAAAGTTATACAAGGAAGATGTTTGAAGTTATACAAGAACAGTTTTAGTAAAAAGACTAACCAGATATCCACCACCCACCTCCCTCCAGATATTCAATCCTCAAGGATTGTACCATCCCACGCTATCTGGAATTTTTGCTTGGCCTGACGTTATTTCAGATGAAGGTGCAAACTTGTGTCTTGCAAGGGTTGGCATTCAGGGACCATGTGTGATACACTCCAAGTGCACTCAGGGAATCAGTTAGGATGGGCAGAATGTCCTCAAATCTTTTCAATTGGGTGGTAATGGAGAGATCATCTGCATAGGCGAATCTTCACGTCAGAGAATTCTGGTTGGTAATTTGTATAGGCATTAAACACAAAATGGGAAGCTGATTTCAAAACACTGAGTAACTAGTCTTGCCCTGTTTTACTCAATTACAGAATACTGTGCCCATATGGTCATGCTCGAGCCATGCACACAAAATTGATGCTGAACTTATCAATCCTGTAGGATCAACAAAGGGACTTCGAAACCAACTCCCACACTGTCGCCATACTGCCTCATGGGGGTTGCACCACTATCAGTGTGGCGGGATGCCTTCAGTAAAAAGGAGACAAAAACGAGAGTATGCTCCTAGACACCCACTGCATGGACACATTTCACCATCCAAGAGACTGTAATCCCTAAAGAGCTTTGCCTCTAAAAATCCTTTACCATAAAATACCACTGTGGAAGGCTACAGTGCAACATAATGGCAGGAAATGCAAATGATCTTGAAGGCCTGGTTCCTTCAGAACAACTCCGTCTAGGCATTAACCTCAAACAAAAATCAAGCGAGAGCTAGGGCAGTGAAGACTGGTTACAATATGATCAAGTGGAAGCTGAGAAACGACTCAAGATGTTAAATGTGGAGAGCCGGCAAACGCCTGATGCAGTGCCCCCGTCAACATCCTGCACTTCTGAGGAACTATTCAAGATAAATTACTACATAAGATCCTATATAAAAGAGACAAGCTATGATGATCACAATTTAGCTCAAGTTACTTAATTAAGCAGGAAGCTAAACTAGTACCTGGACTATTTACTGTTAGATCATTTTTTGCCAAGTTTATTTTCCCCTGCCCCTTTCCTAAATACACTAACTCGTGGTGGGACATGGTACCGCCAGCGGTGGGTGCTTTCAGTAACGTGGTCAAGTAGCCATTCTTGACATGAAAGCCTAGACAGCAAGTATTCACAGGCTATAGCTGAACCTGATTTTGTGCTCATCAGGAGCAAGAACCCTGGCTAATTTTCTCTTCCCTAAGTGGGGGCACCAAGGTCAATCATCAACCCCCACAACAGTTGAATAATCTAATCAGCATAGACCAGCAATTGAAACTGGGGCCTTTTGGTCACACTTCCCCGATCAACTAACAGATCAAGAGAGCTATATTATATAAAAATTATTTCCCTCGCCATTCTAATTTAAATTGTAGAATCATTGAAAATAAACCTTGGACAAAACACTTCGTAAGGTCTACTATACCAGGCAACATTAGTAAGTCCTAGGGAGCTACACATAGACGGACAAGTTATTTTACACTTGTAATCAAGTGCTGAGTTTAGACAACTATTACCCCTCCTTTCAAAACACTGTATAGAATAGTAATCTAGTAAAGCAAATAACAAGTGCCCAATTACAGAGTGCAACTTTTCTATCCAAAATAGTTATCTAACAAAAGTTGGTATCTACTCACACCAAAGAAACAATTATTCATTAGCAACATGAGTATGCCAACTTCATACATGCGTGCATTAATCTCATTTGAAACACTTTCTATTTTCTGGAAGAACCAATAAAAATAAAACTACCTTTGATGCACAATTATACAACAGGAATTTTTAAAAAAGTTTTTAAATAAACAGACCGCTCCGCTGAACACGGAAAATGAAGCAAACAAACTGGCTGGTATTGCGTGGAGAGAAGAATATCCAGCCATGCATCCAAGTGAACTGGCTGCAATTTCAGATACCATCAGCTTTCCTACATCCATCTCAATAGATGAGTTAATGGAGAGCTAGTTACAATGAGGTACACACGAGTAGTTAACAAGGACTCACCCTCAGTTGTTTGTCTTGTCACACTTAGCACATGCAAGATTAAGAACTCACCATATAGGAAAACGCCACAGCACATCTTACTATCAAGATGGTGTACATTGCAATAACAGCTTTGACTTACCATTTCTGTGTTACTTATCATCTGATGACCTCAGGAATTCTTTTCGTAAATTATCACCAGCGAACCTTCAACGTTGTGGGACACTTCATTCTAATTTGTCCCATTTCTAGCATCAAACGGTCACGCACATAAATAAGGATTTGATTTGAATATTTTCTTCACCAGTTTTTTAAAAATCCATTTGTGCATTTCCAAAAATATCAAGCACTTATTTCATCTTGCACGGTTATTCCTTTGCACACTCAGGCCTTTTTTCCCCCATAGTAATGAACTTGTACATTTTCAATTGTTTCATTTTTGGCTGACATGTTTGGTGTACAATGTTTGATGGAAAAGAGAGACCTCAATAACATTTTATTTAAACATTTCTTTTTTAAAAACACTGGTAAGAAAATAGTCAAATCTGCCTGTCTGTGACAGGTAAAGTTCTATTACAGGTGGAGTAATTTTTTTCTGCTACCCATCATTTAGGACAAGTGAAACGTAGATACAGAAAACTGTTTTACTAGAACAAAAAAATAAAAATGTGGGACAGGTACTTTTGATACCATAGGTATCTTTAAACCGCCATTTTCCAAACTGTTTAATTTTAATAAAAGCCAAGCTTTTAAAATAACAAAAAGGAGGGGGAAAAAAATGACTTGGATTTTGGAAGTAGTGAGGACTGAACCTTATTTCAGCAATACTACATACTGAACATTTTAAGTTACACAGCCCCATACAGCGCTCGCCTCCCAACCAGGAGGTCGCGGGTTCGAGTCCCAGGACTGCCTGCTACTTGAATCCCCCTACCTCAATCGGGTCAGTTTGGTCAGTTCTTGGCTAGGCTGCAAGAGCGTCGCGCAGAAGCGAGGCGTTCCATCTCGGGGGAGGTAGGAGGAACTGACATCGTCAGGCTCACCCCATTTCAGTCACACCTGCCTGCCAAACACGAGCGTTACTGATGGCGGTCATCGAGAGGTCCGCGGCCCAGACCATCCCACCCTCCTGGTTGGAGGAGGATGTGGGGTGGTGAGCAACCTACAACAGGAGAAAAATGGGAGAGAAAAATAATTTTTGTATCGCATCCACAGTTAGATTATAATTTACCGCTAATGCATCAGCAATCTATTTAGATTTGAAAATTGGAGTGGTTGATACTTGCCTGACATACCTGGTGTTCATTTTGTGTGTCTGGAACCCCAGATAGGGATCAAGGACTAAGCTTGTTGCTAGATCATCATTTTCACACAGCTCTTTGGCTGTCATTCCAGTGGAGGGTACATATCGAGAGCCGTGACCCTCAAAACCCATCATGCCTAAAAACAAAAACCACATAGTATTGGTTGTGCCTTAATTGGCATTTAGAGAAAGAACTTGCATTTACTTTTCATGACCTCAGTTAAAATAATTCCAAGGATGCTAGGTCTGAATTATTCTTTCCAATTTGTCATTAAAGAATGCTGCAACAAAAATCCTTAACCAGCAAGTACTGCTGCACATATATTTCTTTGTCGCATTTATATTCCTCATCAAGACTGTAAAATTTAAATCTCATTTCCATCATCAATTCCTTGAATCAGCTTTCCAGTGCATGACACCTTTACAATTTGGAGTAAAAGTTCCTGATGATGTGATATCCCATTAAACAAAGTCAATGGAAAGCCAAGAATCAATCACATGCACTCAAGGTCAATAATTACCACTTAGCCCAATCTCAAGTTCTTTCAATACTTACTCACCAGAATCCCACTTACTTTCAGCAATCTTTTACATATCAGATTGCTGACATGGATTTATCAAACAACAACATAAGGTTATCAAAAGAACAAGTAGCATCTGAAAGAGTGCAAATTTTACACCCAAACAGATCAACTATTATGTAGACTGGACAGAAAAATAATTTTTATTAAAGAAGTGAATTAATTATGATTCAAAGCTCAAAATAGCATTATGCAAACAGTAAGTACCAGATTAAAAGCAAAGATTGCAACTGTGTTGCAAGTCATGCCTGCAAAAATCCACTTTGTATATTAGGAGGGAAACTTAAATTTATACAATCAAGTGCCTTAATCATATCTCTCAAGAACTTCAAAGTGTTTCACCTTGAATTCTTACTTTTGAAATGCAGTGAACAAATTATAAATGCTCTTTATGGTGGCTGACTGATTTAGGAATTTAACAAAAGCAAAGCAATCACATAAAAAAATTAAGTCACTTACGGGTGCTACGTTTTCCAAGTGCGACTCTTGTGTTGGCCCTTGAATTTCCCCTTCCAGAGTGCTGTAGCTTGGATTGACTCTGATGATGTTCACTGGACAACCTTCCCCCATTTTTCCTGCTGCCATTTACAAACATATTCTTTGCTTCTCCCAACCACTTCATACCCACAAACAACCTGAAGCAGTTGCATTTAGTCTATGTTAAGACAAGGCAGCCTTTCTTTACAATAAAGTCTGATCTTCTCCCTGTTGAAGCAAATAAATTTTATTACTACAGCAACCAGACTAGCTTGATGATCTGTAAAATTGGCATAGCGATTTGTTAAAGAACTATTAGAAATATCACAAAAACTATTTGAACGGCTAAGAATTTTCTCCTCTCAAATGTTCAATGTTATGAATTATTGCTAAAAGCAGCAAGGTCCAGTTTTAATGCCCACTTTTTTTTCCTCCTCAAAAGCAGTACATCGAATTGCCTCAACACAATGGCGTACAATTGTAACTTTGGAGCTAGAACTTATAACTCTTTAGTTTACCAAGGGCTGAACATTAGATTTAATTTGAGTTAATCTCATACTGGAAAGTGACAGAGGTAGCAAGTATGAAATAGGCATTCACTAACAGCAAAGCAAAGCAAAAATTGGGAACTGGCTGTATGGAAAACTGTGAATATTGCAGACTGCACTTGTATACAATATGGGCAGATCTAAAGGAAAAAGAAAGGCTAAGCAGTGGTAAGAAGGATCTCTGAGATTTAGTTCACAAACCTTAAACTTTTACAACTAATTACACCAGCAAGCATCTGCACTTATCAAAAACCTACTTTTGAAGATGCCAGTACCAATCTAGAATTCAGAGTTCAAGGTGAATCATGTTTTTTGCTATTCTCAAATGTGCTACAATTAAGTATAGATCTCGTTATATTGCCCATACACCCAGATGCTTTGGATTCCTCTGAAATTGGGGTCAGCACTTGTACAAAGTGTTTATTACATTTAACATTTAGTATCATATTACACACATGCATGCAAAGGAGAGCTGGCAGGCTGGCAGTACTCCTAATTTTCATAAGTTAGTTCCCAGCAAGTATACTGCCAATATAACTGTGCCATGTAGAGCGAAAATTTACCATTGACTTTAATCCAAGGAATCATAGTCATAGCCACAATCGGCACAAGCAACAAGTGATGCCTTTCATCCCAAGTGATAAAACCTCCATAACGGTAAATACTGCAATGTTACGCATATCTGAACATTCTTTAAAATGTGCTTTGCATACCTGATGACACAGGCAATGGAGTAATGTAATATTCCTGGAAAGTAAATACCACTCCCAGCTAACTAACAACTTTTTGACTTGAGCACAAAATCCAGGCTGACACTCCAGTGCAGTACTGAGGGAGTATGGCACTGCTGGAGGTGCTGCTTTTTGGATGAAACTTCATCAATGCTTCATCAATGACCTTCCCTCCATCATAAGGTCAGAACTGGGGATGTTCGCTGATGATTGCACAGTGTTCAGTTCCATTCGCAACTCCTCAGATAATGAAGCAGTCTATGCTTGCATGCAGCAAGACTTGGACGAAGGCTTGGGCTGATAAGTGGCAAGTAACATTCGCGCCATACAAGTGCCAGGCAATGACTATCTCCAATAAGCAAGAGTCTAACCACCACCCCTCGACATTCAATGGCATTAGCATCGCCAAATCCCCCACCATCAACATCCTGGAGGGTCACCATTGACCAGAAACTTAACTGGACCAGCTACATAAATACTGTGGCTACAAGAGCAGGTCAGAGGCTGGGTATTCTGTGGCGAGTGTCTCACCTCCCGACTCCCCAAAGACTTTCCACCATCTACAAGGCATAAGTCAGGAGTGTGATGGAATACTCTCCACTTGACTGGATGCGTGCAGCTCCAACAACACTCCAGAAGCTTGACAACATTCAGGACAAAGCAGCCTACTTGATTGGCACCACCTTAAACATTCACTCCCTCCACCGCCGCCGCACTATGGCTGCAGTGTGTACCATCTACAAGATGCACTGCAGCAACGTGCCATTGCTTCTTTGACAGCACCTCCCAAACCCACGACCCCTACCACCTAGAAGGACAAAGGTAGCAGGAGCATGGGAACACCATCACCTCCAATTCACACATCAACCTGACTTGGAAATATATCACTGTTCTTTCATCGTCGCTGGATCAAATTCCTGGAACTCCCTCCCCAACAGCACTATGGGAGTACCTCGGATTGCAGTGGTTCAAGGCGGCGACTCACCACCACCTTCTCAAAGGCAACTAGGGATGGGCAATAAATGCTGGCCTTGCCAGCGACGCCCACATCCCAGGAACGATTAAAAAAAACGTTAAAACGAGGCCTCGTCTATCCTCAGGTGGACGGATAAGATCCCCATGCACTATTTTGAATTAGTATACGGGAGTTCTCCCCGGTGTCATGGACAATATTTATTAATCAACCAACATCACTCAAAACAGATTATCTGATCATTATCACATTGCTGTTTGTGGGACCTTGCTGTGCGCAAATTGACTGCCGTGTTTCCTACATTACAAAAGTGACTACACTTCAAAAAGTACTTCATTGGCTTTGGGACGTTCCTGAGGTCGTGAAAGTCGATACATAAATGCTATCTTTTATTTATACGGTACCTTTAATGTTAAAAAGTCCTAAAAGCATTTCACAAATGGAAACTGTAGTGGTTAGAATCCCTATCATGGAGGGAAGAGATTAGGATGAGTAACCAAAAGCTTTGCTAAAGTTGGGTTTTGAGGTGAGAAAGGTGGAGAGGCAAAGGGGTTGAAGGAGCAATTTCCATAGAAAAGGGGCTGAAGAGGTTGAAGGTTCTTCTACTAATGGTGGGGTGAATCATAGAAAATTACAGCACAGGAGGTCATTCGTCCTGCCGTGCCTGTGACAGCGTTTTGAAAGAACTGTCCAATTTAGTCCCACACCCCAGCTTTTTTGCCAAAACCCTGAAAATTAGTCTTCTTCAAATACATATTCAATTGCCTTCAGAAAGTTCCTAGGGAATCTGATCCCACCACCCTTTCAGGTAGCACATTCCAGATATTAACAACCACCTGTGTGAAAATGTTTTCCCTTCTAGTTCTTTTGCCAATTATTTTAAATCTATGACCGATCCACTTTCCAAAGGAAACAGTTTCACCCTACTTGCTCTATCATAATTTTGAATACCTCCATTAGGTTTCCCCTCAGCCTTCTCTGTTCAGAGGAGAACAATGCCAGCTTCTCCAATCTCTCCCATAACTGAAGTCCCTCATCCCTGGTATCATCCTGGTAAACTACCTCTGTACCCTCTCCAAGCCCTTGACATCCTTCCTAAAGAGTGGTGCCCAGAATTGTACACAATACCGAAGAGGGAGGGCATAAAAGGCCGAACGAAGTTGCGGGGTTAGAGCAAGGCCCTGTAGAGATGTGCAAACTTTAAATTTAATACACTGCCGGGGTGGGGTGGCTGGGGCAGGAAGCCAGTATTGGTCAGTGTGAAGAGGAACATAGGAATTGACAAGAAAAAATACCTAGATTCAACTCCTTTGCCTTCTAGCCTTCCTGGTAGTCGCATGTAACGACGATAATGGAGTGGTTGACTGATCACAGACATTACACGAGGAAAACTCCAGTGGAGGAGAGTTTTGGAAACCATAGGTTCAAAGTCACCTGTTCCTCCCAAGCATGCTGCACTTACCACGTCATGTCTTAAATTACTCATATACTGTATCCCAAAATGTTATTTTTTGAAAGCAATCTATCTAATTTGCATTTGAATTCATCAATACTAACTGCTTCCAGCACCTCCTTAGGGAGCCTGTTCCATAGATTGACCACTTGGTCCCTGAATTAGTTTCCGCAGATTAGTTTTGATTTACTCTTTGGTTCTACTGTTCTGGACAAGGTGAAATAGCTTGTCATGGTCTACATTATCTAGTCCATTTAGAATCTTAAAAACAGCAATAATATCATTGCTTAACCTTCTCTTTTTTAGTGAGGACATGGCCAAGAAGCAGTCTTCATGAAAGATAAAGGGGCTGGAATTTGTGGTCAGCAGCGAAGCAATGGCGATCGCCGCTGACCTTCAAGAAAGCTGCTCACAAGGATCTAGCGGTCTCTGTAGCATGGATTTCCCCTTTCCCAACCTTAGTTTGAATCTGGTGCCAAAATATAGCAAATCAGCAGCGATCAGCAACAGTAATGTCATCAAACAGGCTAAGCAGAATTTTCACAGAAGTAAAATGCACAGATTATAATTTACTTTTTATAAATTTTACAGAGAGCGAAATAAAGATTGGGACATACACATTTTTTTTAATTGTAATTATCATTTTAATGGAACAATTTGACATTAGTTTTTCAGAGCCAAAATGGTTGTTCAGCAGTTAAGTACACCGTTAATAACCCAATTACAACTCTTTCAACAAGGCTTAACATTTTTGGAGGTTTTTAACAGCAATATTCCATCGTAATAAGGGAAGTTTTGTCAGTTCAACTGATCTGAATTGATGACCTTCTCCAGGGCGCTCCACAGCGCAGCCTGTGGAGAAGTGAAGAATCACTGACAGCAACTTCTGGATTTCAATATTTATATGCACATGTGCTAACTCCAGAAGCTGCTGGCAGCTTCAGAGGAGTAATGACGATGAACGCTGACAGTTCACAGTCATTACCACTGCAAAATCCAGGCTAAAATGTGAAATTTGATGCTCAGCTCTAGATCAAACAGGCTGCCAAGGTTTGAGAGTCTGGTTCAGCCTGAACGAGTGGCCAGGGAGACGATGGAGCTAGTGGCAAGGAAGCAGAGCTTAATGACCAGAACTGAAAACAATGGCAGCACAAATAATAATGCCTGTAAATCAATTTATTAATCCCTGCTACCTTAAAAGCTCATTGTTATTACATCTGTTTATCAATCAAAAAATAGGTGTCACTTAGTTACATAGAACTGGGTCAAATGTCAAAGCTTTTCTTTTCGTATGGGGGTCATCGACCTCTGGACAAGCTGTCAGCTCATCCAGAGTACGAATTTGCTGCAAATGTTCAAAAGAGCTGGATGAATTTCTAGTTATGGCAGATATCGCAGCTTACAAAAAATGTAGGCATTGGGGATCATGATGCTCAGTTACACCATGACAATATGGGGCAGGCTTGATGGACGAGATGGTCTTTACCGGTCTTTCAAACTCTCCCTGGGCTTCACTGCATTTAGTCATTGATTTTAAATTGCACTGCTCCTCGCTTTTCTGCTGGTATACTGAATCTGCTGGAGCACACTGCTAACACCCAAGGCCATTACGCAACTCCACTGGACCAAACTCTGCTGGCTGATGGTCAACTCTCCACTTATCCTCGGCCTGATGATTCCACTGAACAATCTTCTGCAGCACACACCACGATATTCTGCCCCTCCAAAGGCTCCTGAATCCACTCCAGCTCCACAACTGTCTCCGAACCACTATGCAATGAAATCCCACCCAACACAGACTCGAACTCTCCAAGGAATTGGAATGAATGGTCAAAAGAGAAAAGTAACTTTAGGTTTCGGGTGTAAAGTGCTGTACACTTCAAACATTTCCAGCATGCACAGTTCTTTTATGTTCCCCACCCTGATGTAAAAGAAGCAAATCGTTGTTCAGGATAGATCATCAAGGCCATGATTTTGTGATCCCCTTGCAGCCAATCCCCCACTAGCTCAGCCATCACAACTCTTGCCACGAGTACCAAGGTGGTTTGTGCCTCTAAGGAAGAAACTTGCCCTATACTACAAAGCACCTTTGAGACACACAACAATTATAGTAAGCGTGTCCTCAACTTAAAAGCTACAGAAGTACCAAGCAGCCTGGACCTCCTCTCAATATCTATGCAAGACCCTAATCATAAACATTACAGTACAGCTAGAGGAAGGGGCAGTCTAACAGGAGAGGAAAGTACACGACTGCCTCAGGTGCCATATCCCTCTCCACTATTGACCACCTCACTCACCCTAACCCCAACACCCCCATCACTTTTCTCCCCCATTTCTCCTGCCCTCTCATATGAAAGAACTTGCATGTATATAGCACCTTTGATGACCTCAGGACATCCCAAAGCACATTACAGCCAATGAAGTACTTTACTGAAGTGATGTCACTGTTGTAATGAGTCCCACCTCTAGCCCCTTGAACCTCTCCCCATCAACATCAAGCCACTCAACTACCTTAATTGTTTGCTCTGTTCAGCCACTGTTCCTTTTCCTTTCAAATCCAATACTGCTGCCTCTCTCCTCAAAAAGCTCATTTTGACCTGTACACCTACCCACCCCAACTGCTGCCCTAGCTCTACCTCCCGACCTCTCCCACAACTACCCATTCGAATTCCTTCAGTCCAGTTTGCATCCTGTCCACAGCCCCGCGATTGTCCTGATCAAAATCATCAAAGATATCCTCTGTGACTGCTACCATGGAGCTTTCTCATTTCTTGACCTCTCTGCAGCATTCAACACCATCAATCACATCATCCTCCTCTACATTGAATGTCTTCACAGGAGAAGACACAAAAAATATTCCGGAAATAGTGGGGAACCAGGGGTCTAGAGGGAATGAGGAACTTAAAGAAATTAGTAAAGAAATAGTATTGGAGAAAATAATGGGACTAAAAGTCCACAAATCCCCTGGACCGGATAGCTCATGTCCTTGGGTGTTTTGTGGGTACAGAGATAGTGGATGCATTGTTTTTGATTTCCCAGAATTCCTTAGATTCTAGCAAGGTCCCCGTGGATCGGAAGGTAGCATTAACACCGCTATTCAAGAAAGGAGGGAAGAGAGAAAACAGGGAAGTATAGGCCAGTTAGCCTGACATCAGTAGTAGGGAAAATGCTAGAATCTATTATTAGATTCATGCTAACAGGGCAGTTAGAAAATCATAATGGTCTGGAATTTGCAGTCACCGGCGAAGTGACAGCGATCACCGCTGACCTCGAAGAAAGCTGCCCACAAAAATCTCTCGATCTCTGTGGCGAAAACTTTAGCTTTCTCGACCTAAATTGGTTGTAGCCCTGTCAAAAGGGGGGGATCTCCAGCGTACAGCAGCAGTGATGTCATCAAGCTGTCTAAGTAGCCAATCACACTGAAGAATTCTCAGACAGCAAATCAGGAAATAAAAAGCAGATTTATCATTCGCTTTTTAATTTTTTTTATATACAGAGAACAAAATAAAGATTGGGACATACACATGGGGTTATGGTAGAAGCTGAAATATTAACAAAAAAACTTGAAAAAACATTTTCAATCTAATAATTTTTATAACAATGGAGAAATTTGACATTCCACATATGTAAGATTCGTTTTTCAGGGCCACAATGGTTGTTCAGCAGTCAATATGTTGTTCAAACCTCAGTTAAACCTCTTTCAACAAGGCGTAACATTTTATGGGGTGTTTAACAGCAATATTAGAGCGGAAAAGGGGAACTTTGTCAGTTCAAGTGACTTCACGGATTGCCGGCTATGGGGAGTTCCACAGCGCAGCCTGTGGCGAAGCAGGGAATGACTGACTGCAACTTCAGGAATTCCGAGTTTATCTGCACATGCGCTAAATCCTGAAGTTACAGTTTCAACAACAACTTGCATTTATATAACGCCATCAACATAGTAAAACATCCCAAGACGCTTCACAGGAGCGTTATCAAATAAGATTTGACACCGAACCATAAGGAGATGACCAAATACTTGCTCAAAGAGGTAGGTTTTAAGGAGCATCTTGAAGGAGGAAAAAGAGAGGTAGTGAGGCGGAGGGGTTTAGGAAGCTAATTCCAGAGCTTAGGACCTAGGCACGGCTGCCAATGGTAGACCGATTAAAATCGGGGAGGTTTAAGAGGCCAAAATTGGCGGAGCGCAGAGATCTCGGGGATTGTAAGGCTGGAGGAGATTACAGAGATAGGGAGGGGCGAGGGCATGGAGGGATTTGAAAACAAGGAGGAGAATTTTGAAAATGAGGCATTGCTTAACTGGGAGCCAATGTTGGTCAGCAAGCACAGGGGAGATGGGTGAGCAGGACTTGGTGCGAGTTAGTATACAGGCAGCAGAGTTTTGGATGACCTCAAGTTTATGGAGGGTTAAACTAGAGAGGCTGGCCAGGAAAGAGTTGGAATAGTCAAGTCTAGAGGTAACAAAGGCATGGATGAGGGTTTCAACAGCAGATAAGCTGAGGCAAGGGCGAAGACAGGCGATGTTACCGAGGTGGAAATGGACAGTCTTACGATGGCACGGATGAGGTAGGAAGCTCCTCTTGTGATCAAATAGAATGCCAAGGTTGTGAACAGACTGGGTCAGCCTCAGACAGTTGCCAGGGAGAGGGATAGAATCGGTGGTAAGGGAATGAAGTTTGTGGCGTGGACCGAAGACAATGGCTTTGGTCTTGCCGATATTTAATTGGAGGAAATTTCTGCTCATCCAGTGCTGGATGTTGGATAAGCAGCCTGACAGTATAGAGACAGTGGAGGGGTCAGGAGAGGTAGAGCTGGGTATCGTCAGCATACATGTGAAAATTCACGCTGTGTTGTTGGATGATGTCACCGAGGGGCAGCAGGTAGAGGAGAAATAGGAGGGGGCCAAGGATAGATCCTTGGGGGACACGAGAGGTAACGGTGCGGGAGCGAGAAGAGATGCCATTGCAGGTGATTCTGTGGCTACAGGTGGAAAGATCAGAATGGAACCAGGCAAGTGCAATCCCATCCAGCTGAACAACAGTGGACAGGCGATGGAGCACAATTGTGTGGTCAACAGTGTCAAAGGCTGCAGACAGGTCGAGAACGTCACAGTCAATTAGGATATCGTGTGTGACCTTGGTAAGAGCCGTTTCGGTACTGCAGTGGGGGCGGAAATCGGATTGGAGGGATTCAAACAAGGAGTTCCGGGAAATAAGGGCACAGATATGGGAGGCAACAACACGTTCATGGACTGGAGAGGAAAGGGAGGTTGGAGATGGTGAGATAGTTTGCAAAGACGGAAGGGTTAAGGGTAGGTTTTTTGAGAGGGATGATGGCAGATTTGAAGGAGAGGGGTACAGTACCTGAGGAGAGAGAACTGTTAACAATATCAGCTAACATAGGAGCTAGGAAGGGAAGTTGATCAGTAGTTTAGTAGGAATAGGGTCGAGAGAGCAGGAGGTTGGTCTCATCGACAAGATGAGCTTTGAGAGGGTATGAGGGGAGATAGGAGAGGAACTGGGGAAATATTAAAATTTAGGATTAGGGGAGGGGGAAACGGAGAGGAAGTTATGTCCGGTGGGCTAGGGGAAGGGAAGGAAGTAGCAGAAGCAGCTGAATGGATGTTCTTGATCTTTACAACAAAGACATCCATGAGCTCTTCACATTTATTGTTGGAGGCGAGGGAGGAGGTAGCAGGGCAGGGTGGTTTGAGAAGGCGGTTTGTGCTGGAGAACAGAAGCCGGGTGTTATCTTCGCCTTCCTGGATAACCTTAGAATAGTGGGCAGCTTTAGCGATGGAGAGCAGGACACGATAATGTTTTGTGATCCAGTCATATCTGGTGATGGATGGTTAAACCAGTTGCCCGCCAAAGACATTAAAGTCTGTGTCCCTTGGACTTAAGGGAGCAGAGATGAGGGGTATACCAGGGAGAATGACTAGGGTGAGAGTGTGTAATGGTTTTAGTGGGGACAAGGGCAGCAAAGGTGGTGGTGAGGGTGTGATTTAGAAAATCAGTAGCTGTAGAAATGACATGAAGAGTTGTAGGCCAAAGGCTAGATAGTTGGGAATTTGAAAGTGCAGTGGTAAGGGACGAGGAGAGTTTTTTTTCCGGGGCGGACGCAGAAAAAAGTGGGGTTGAGAGGGGGACGGGGAATATGGATAGAGAGCGTTAAGGAAATGATCAGAGATTGCCTTAGCAGTGATAATTACTGTGGGAGTAGCGAGGCCAGGTGAGATGACCAGATCGAGGCGGTGGTCGTGTATTTGGGTGCAAGAGTTTCTATGGAGAGAGAGAAGAGTTGAGGTGGAGGTAGAAATCGCCGAGGATTAGAAGTCGGTCAGTGTAGTTGCAGAGGGAGGAAAGCAGAGAAGATATTTCAGTGAGAAACGTGGTGTGATACTTGGGTGGTCGATACAGAATAAGGATTTTAAAAGAGACACGTCAGGGGTGGAACAAGGAGATGCGCGGAGGAAAGGTTACCAGAGGAGAAGGGAGACAGACTAATGTGTGATTTAGAGATAAGGGCTACACCACCACCACAGCGGTTTCAGCAGGGCAAATAGGGGAAAGTATAGCCAGGCAGGGAATCTTCATTAAGGGGAAACCTTCAACCATGTCTCCGTCAAGGCATTGATGTCAATGTGATCATCCACAATAAGCTCATGGATGGCAAGGCCCTTATTCACAAGTGAACGTACATTTTGAAGAGAAATGCGGAGAGGGGCGATGATAGCCGATTTATTGGCAGAGTCCAAAGGGTCAGAGCTCGGATGGACTGGAAGGAGGTTGGCAAGATTAGCCCACAGCAGGCGTGCAGGATGGGAAGAAAGTAGGATGGGGCAATTGGGGTTGCTACTCGTTAGGAGGCAGCGACAAGTGCCTCAGTGGGCATTTCGGAGGATGTAAAGGGAGGCACAGAAGGGAACTGTAGAATTATTTAAGAGGGAATCAAGTCTGGGATGGTGGTAGGAGAATAGGAAAGGCGATGAATCATGGAAGATAGGAGCAGGAGTAGGCCATTCAGCCCCTCGAGCCTGCTCCGCCATTCAATGCGATCATGGCTGATCATCCAAATTCAGTACCCTGTCCCTGCTTTCTCCCCATATCCCTTGATCCCTTTAGCCATAAGAAATATATCCAACTCCTTCTTGAATCTATTTAATGAATTGGCCTCTACTGCCTTCTGTGGCAGAGAATTCCACAGGTTCACCACTCTCTGGGTGAAGAAATTCCTCCTCATTTCTGTCCTAAATGGCTTACCCCTTATCCTTAGACTGTGACTCCTGGTTCTGGACTCCCCGACCATCAGGAACATCCTTCCTGCATCTAGTTTGTCCTCTCCTGTCAGAATTTTATAAGTTTCAATGAGATCCCCTCTCATTCTTCTAAACTCCAGCGAGTAGAAGCCCAATCGACCCAATCTCTCTTCATACGTCATTCCTGCCATCCCAGGTATCAGCCTTGTGAATCTTCGCTGAACTCCTTCCATGGCAAGAACATCCTTCCTCAGATAAGGCGACCAAAACTGCACACAGTACTCAAGGTGTGGTCTCACCAAGGCCCTGTACAACTGCAGCAAGACATCCTTGTTCCTGTACTCAAACCCTCTCGCTATGAAGGCCAACATACTATTTGCCTTCTTAACCGCCTGCTGCACCTGCATGCTTACCTTCAGCGACTGGTGCACAAGGACACCCAGGTCTCGTTGCACTTCCCCTTCTCCCAATCTATTGCCATTCAGATAATAATCTGCCTTTCTGTTTTTGACACCAAAGTGGATAACCTCGCTATATTGCATCTGCCACGCTTCTGCCCAATCACCCAACCTGTCCAAATCATCCTGGAGTTTCTCGGCATCCTCCTCGCAGCACACACGCCCACCCAGTTTTGTGTCGTCTGCAAACTTGGAGATATTAGATCTAGTTCCCTTGTCTAGATCATTAATATATATTGTGAATAGCTGGGGTCCAAGGACCGATCCCTGCGGTACCCCACTAGTCACTGCCTGCCACTCGGAAAAAGACCCATTTATTGCAACTCTTTGCTTTCTGTCTGCCAACCAGTTCTCTATCCAAGTCAATACCTTGCCCCCAATCCCATGTGCCTTAACTTTACACGCTAATCTCTTATGCGGGACCTTATCAAAAGCCTTTTGGAAGTCCAAATACACCACATCCACTGGTTCTCCCTTATCTATTCTACCAGTTACATCCTCAAAAAATTCCAGTAGATTAGTCAAGCATGATTTACCTTTTGTAAATCCATGTTGACTTTGTCCGTGCTCTGCTATTACATCTTTTATAATGGACTCTAGCATTTTCCCCACTACCGATGTCAGGCTTACCGGTCTGTAATTCCCCGTTTTCTCTCTACCACCCTTTTTGAATGAGTACGGAAGAATTAGGGTTTGAGAGAGTAGAGTACCCAAGAGTAAAGAAAAGAAAGGAGGCATGATGTCGGGAGGGGTAAAGGGAAAGAAAAAAAAAGGGGGGAAAAAAGGGAGCAGAGGAAATAGAAATGATGGGCTCGGGTCCGAAGCAGCAGCTAAAATGTGCACGCGAATGGACACTGGGAAACAAAGTTACATAGATGTAGTTAAATACTGATTCGAAAGCTCAGGGAGCAGAGAGGAGACAACACATTAGAAATACCAAATTTAAAGTTAGAGGTCTGATAAAGTTGATGGTTGGGTGAATCAGCAACGAATTGATGTCCAGATGCTGAGATGGGTGAGTGAGACCAGAGGGGTAATGACAGCTAACACTGACAGTTTCAGTCATTCCCACCGCAAAAAGCAGGCCAATATGATTGGACGGAGTCACCACGGTTTTATGAAAGGGAAATTGTGTTTGACAAATCTGTTCAGAGTTTTTTTTTGAGGTTATAACTAGCAGGGTAAATAAAGGGGAAACTAGTGGATGTAGTGTATTTGGATTTTCAAAAAGCATTCGATAAGGTGCCGCACAAGAGGTTATTACACAAAATTAGGGCTCATGGGATTAGGGGTAATATATTAGAATGGATTGAGGATTGTTTAACGGACAGAAAACAGAGAGTAGGAATAAAGGGGTCATTTTTGGGTTGGCAGGCTGTAACTAGTGGGGTACTGCAAAGACTAATGCTTGGGCCTCAGCCGAGTTATGTTACTGGACTAGTAATCCGGAGACACAAGTTCAAATCCCACCACGACAGCGGGGGAATTTAAATTCAGTTAATAAAATAAATCTGGAACAAAAAGCTAATATCAGTAATGGTGACCATGAAAGTATCGGATTGTCGTAAAAACCCATCTGGTTCACTAATGTCCTTTTGGGAAGGAAACCTGCCGTCCTTATCTGGTCTGGCTTACATGTGACTCCAGACCCACAGCAATGTGGTTGACCTGAGCTCTGAAATGGCCTAGCAAACCACTCAGTTGTAACAAACCGCTACAAAAAACAGTAAGAATAAAACCGGACGGACTACCCGGCATCGACCTCGGCACCGGCTTCGGACATGACAGCGGTACACCCAGCCCAGTCGACCCTGCAAAGTCCTCCTCACTAACATCTGGGGACTTGTACCAAAATTGGGAGAGCTGTCCCACAGACTAGTCAAGCAACAGCCCAACAGTCATACTAACAGAATCATACCTCACAGCCAGTGTCGCAGACTCCTCCATCACCATCCCTGGGTATGTCCTGTCCCACTGGCAAGACAGACCCACCAGATGTGGCGGCACAGTGGTATACAATCGGGAGGGAGCAGCCCTGGGAGTCAACATTGATTTCAGACCCCATGAAGTCTCATGGAATCAGGTCAAACATGGGTAAGGAAACCTGCTGATTACCACCTAACGCCCTCCCTCAGTTGATGAATCAGTACTCCTCCATGTTGAACACCACTTGGAAGAAGCACTGAGGGTAGCAAGGGCACAGAATGTACCCTGCGTGGGGGATTTCAATGTCCATCACCAAGAGTGGGTCGGTAGCACCACGACTGACCGAGCCCTGAGGATACAGCTGCCAGACTGGGCCTTCAGCAGGTGGTGAGACACCAACACGAGGGAGAAACTTACTTGACCTTGTCCTCATCAATCTACCTGTCGCAGATGCATCTGTCCATGACAGTATTGGTAGCAGTGACCACCCCACAGTCCTTGTGGAGACGAAGTCCCATCTTCACACTGAGGACACCCTCTATTGTGTTGTGTGGCACTGCCAATGTGCTAAATGGGATAGATTCAGAACAGATCTAGCAGTTCAAAACTGGGCATCCATAAGATGCTGAGGGCCATCAGCAGCAGCAGAATTGTATTCCACCACAATCTGTAACCTCATGGCCCGGCATATCCCTCACTCTACCATTATCAAGCCAGGCGACCAACCCTGGTTCAATGAGGAGTGCAGAAGAGCATGCCAGGAGCAGCATCAGGCGTACCTAAAAATGAGGTGTCAACCTAGGGAAGCTGCAACACATGACTACATGCATGCTATAGACAGAGCTAAGCGATCCCACAACCAACGGATCAGATTATGGGCCCAGACAATATCCCAGCTGTCGTGCTGAAGACTTGTGCTCCAGAACTAGCCTCGCCTATAACCAAGCTGTTCAATACAGCTACAACACTAGCATCTACCCGGCAATGTGGAAAACTGCCCAGGTATGTCCTGTCCAAAAAAAATTACCGCCCCATCAGTCTACTCTAAATCATCAGCAAAGTGATGGAAAGTGTTGTCGCCAGTGCCATCAAGCAGCACTTACACGCCGATAACCTGTTCACTGATGCTCAGCCTTGGTCCAAACATGTATAAAAGAGCTGAATTCCAGAGGGGAGGCGAGATTGACTGCCCTTGACATCAAGGAGCCCTAGTAAAATTGAAGTCAATGATAATCAGGGGAAAGACTCTCCACTGCCTGGAGTCGTATGTAGCACAAAGGAAGATGGTGGTGGTTGTTCGAGGCCAATCAGCTCATCCCAGGACATCGCTACAGGAGTTCCTCAGGGCAGTGTCCTAGGCCCAACCATCTTCAGCTGCTTCATCAATGACCTTCCCTCCAACATAAGGTCAGAAGTGGGGATGTTCGCTGATGATTGCACAGCGTTCAGTTCCATTCGCAACTCCTCAGATAATGAAGCAGTTTATGCCCGCATGCAGCAAGACCTGGACAACATTCAGGCTTGGGTTGACAAGTGGCAAGTAACATTTGCGCCACACAACTGCCAGGCAATGACCATCTCCAACAAGAGAGCGTCTAACCACCACCCCTTGGCATTCAATGGCATTAACATCGCCGAATCCCCCAACATCAACATCCTGGGGGGTCACCATTGACCAGAAACTTAACTGGACCAGCCACATAAATACTGTGGCTACAAGAGCAGGTTAGACGCTGTGGCGAGTGTCTCACCTCTCGACGCCCCAAAGCCTTTCCATCATCTGCAAGGCTCAAGTCAGGAGTGTGATGGAAAGCTCTCCACTTGCCTGGATGAGTGCAACAACACTCAAGAAGCTCGACACCATCCAGGACAAAGCAGCCTGCTTGATTGGCACCCCATCCATCACCTTAAACATCCATTCTCTCCACCACCGTTGCACCGTGGCTTTAGTGCGTACCATCTACAAGATGCATTGCAGCAACTCGCCAAGGCTTCTTCGACAGCACCTCCCAAACCCACGACCTCTGCCACCCAGAAGGACAAGGGCAGCAGGTGCATGGGAACACCATCACCTCCAAGTTCACCTCCAAGTTCCCCACCATCCTGACATGGAAATATATTGCTGTTCCTTCATCGTCGCTGGGTCAAAATCCTCGAACTCCCTCCCCAACAGCACTGTGGGAGTACCTTCACCACGTAGAGTGCAGCGGTTCAAGGCGGCAGCTCACCAGCACCTTCTCAAGGGCAATGAGGGATGAGCAATAAATGCTGGCTTTGCCAGCGACGCCCACATCCCAGGAACGATTAAAAAAAAGCTATTTACCATCTATATCAATGACTTAGATCAGGGGAGCGAGTGTAATGTATCCAAGTTTGCAGACGATACAAAGTTAGGTGGGAAAGTAAGCTGTGAGGAGGACGCAAAGAGACTACAAAGGGAGATCGACAGCCCAGTTCTGACGAAAGGCCATCTACCTAAAACGCGAACTCGTTCCCTCTCCACAGATGCTGCCTGTCCTGCTGAGCATTTCCAGCATTTTCTGTTTTTATTTCAGATTTCCAGCATCCGCAGTATTTTGCTTTTATGAAGTTATTCACTTTGGTAGGTAAAGAGAGAAGCAGGTTATTTTTTAAATGGCGAGAGACTGGGAAATGTTGGTATTCAGATGGACCTGGGTGTCCTTGTACACAAATCACAGAAAGTTAACATGCAGGTACAACAAGCAGTTAGGAAAGCAAATGGTATGTTAGCCTTTATTACAAAGGGATTGGTGTAGAAGAATAAAGAAGTTTTACTACAATTATATAGGGCCTTGGTGAGACCACATCTGGAGCACTGTGTACAGTTTTGGTCTCCTTACCTAAGGAAGAATATACTTGCCTTAGAGGCAGTGCAACAAAGGTTCACTGGACTGATTCCTGGGATAAGGGGATTGTCCTATGAGGAGAGATTGAGTAGACTAGGCCTATATTCCCTGGAGTTTAGAAGAATGAGAGGTGAACTCATTGAAACATACAAAGATCTTACAGGGCTTGAACGGGTAGATGCTGGATGTTTCCCCTGGCTGGGTAGTCTAGAACTAGGGGTCACAGTCTCAGAATAAGGGGTCGCCATTTAGGACGGAGATGAGGAGAAATTTCTTCACCCAAAGAGTTGTGAATCTATGGAAAGCTGCGGGTGCTCAGTCGTGGAGTATATTCAAGACAGAGATTGATAGATTTTTGGATAATAAGGGAATCAAGGGATAGGCGGATAGTGTGGGAAGGTAGAGTTGAGGTAGAAGATCAGCCATGATCTTATTGAATGGTGGAGCAGGCTCGAAGGGCCGAATGGCCTACTCCTACTTATGACCTTATGTTCCTCAAAGCTTTAAAAGACTTCAGTATACACCTCTTCAACCAAGCTTTTGGTCACTTCTTCTAACCCTCCCACAAAAGCTCAATGCCCATTTCTTTTCTCCTCCATGAAGCACCTTGGGACAGTTTCTACAGTTGTCTATATTAAACTGTGCTACATAAATGCAAGTTGTTGCTGTTCCCCAGGTATCACAAGAGCAATCCAACGCAACTGTAAAACATATGCCATGGATAAAGCAGAATCCAATGGTGAGTAACACAATCTCATCAACCAGATTATTCTACAACAAAGATGTTTTATTGAATACACAACTGAAACTCCAGTAGCAAGACATCTACATACATTTTATATTTCAGAAATTATCTCTGTATTTCCTTTTCTGTTGTCAGAACACAGACCATATTCCTGTCAACTGTACCCCCAATGTCAGCCATCTTTTGTGCTTTACTGCACCTATCTCATGGCATTGTTGTTTATAACCATACGTCCTCGTCATGACAGGACAGTTGCACATTCATAAACAGAAACAAGGTGAAAGGGGAATTTTTTTGAAGTCATGAATTATATATTTCTCGAAGTAATAGATGATTGAAAATGGATGAAACTTATAAGGGGAGGTTCTCTAAATTGTTTGTAGGGATTTGTGCAGACACAGCGAACCATGTCATTCATTCACTGTTTGTGGGACCTGGCTGTGCACAACTTCAGTGCCATTTTTTCTTGCATGACATCCATTACACTTGAGTCAAGATTTGGAGTTAGAGGACACACACAGATCCAGCTGGTGAATTTTTTTAAACTGGAAAATGTTACTGCTGTCCTCAACATTAATAGTTGTCCTCATCATTAGGTATTTTGTTTACCATAACCATACACTGCAATTCAATGTTTATTATTTCATGTCATTAACTTTGAGAACAAGAGATTCATTGCATGTTCATTGTATTACTGTACAGTCTAAGAAACCATTTCAAAAAACTAATAATTATAAACAGAATCTTACATCATTGCAAGGGCACAAACTCCTTCATAAGTCAAAGACTTATATCTTGTTAACAATTTGATTAAACAGGTCTTTCAATTCTCAGCTGCTGGTAAAATATTTTTATTCAAGCACGATCATGAAAAAGCTATTAGCCTCCGATGGATAATGGTACAACCTATCAACTTTCAAATGTACTTTTTAAGCACACACCTGTTTAAGTTACTGTAGTTAAACAGTGAGAACAAAAGTAAAATTAAATGACATGTTTTTATGGACATTGCTCTAAATAAACATGTATTCATTACTGCAAATCCAATCACAGCTCATTTAACTGGTTAAAAAGAGAAAAACAGGAGTAGGCCATTCAGCCCCTCAAGCCTGGTCCACCATTCAATGAGATCATGGCTGATCTGTATCTTAGCTCCATATCCTTTTATACCCTTGGCTCACAAAACTCTATCGATCTCAGATTTCAAATTATTAATTGAGTGAGCATCTATTGCTTTTTGTAGTATATAGATGTAGTGTAGGCAAACATGGCATTGAATTTGCAAACAGCAAGGTCCAACAAATAGCAAGTGAATGAAAAACCATGCTGCATTTCTGGTGGTGTTGGTTGAAGGAGAAAAGTTTGCCAGGATACTGGGAGAATTCACTCTCTTCTTTGAATAATATCATGGAATCTTTTGTATCCACCTAAATAGGCAGACTGAGCCTTGGTTTAACATCTTATCTGCAATTCAGCACCACTAATAATACACAGGCCCTCAGTCCTGCAATCTAAGTCTCAGCCTATATTATGTGATCAAGTCCATAGTGGGGCTTGAACCCACAAGCTTTTAACTCAGAGACGGATGCTGCCAATTGAGCTAAACTGACATTCTACTTTGAAACTCTAAGGCTTGAGCAGCTTACATTTTGAATACTAGTTGAACAGGTAGCCCAATTTGCATCCTTGCCCAACTACTGAATGAAGCAAGTGTTTTATCAGTTCATAATCACTAACTGATTCAACATAGGCAAACAACATTTGGGTGTCACCCAAAATGACAACTACTAGCCAATTACTGCACATCAAATTTTCCAGAATGATACCTATATAATAAAAAAAAACTCAAACACCCTCTGGAGGTAGCTCATAAAAGTGACATCACCTTTAAGAAAAAGACTTGCATTTATATAGCACCTTTCATGACCTCAGGACATCCTTTACAGCCAATTAAATATTTTTGAAGTGTGCTCACTGTTGCAATGTAGGAAATGTGGTAGCCAATTTGTGCTCAGCAAGCTCCCACAAAAAGCAATTTGATAATGACCAGATAATCTGTTTTAGTGATGTTGCTTGAGGAATAAATGTTGGCCAGGACACCAGGAGAACTCCTGCTCGTCTTGAAATAGTGCCATAGATCGTTTACTTCCACCGGAGAGGGCAGATTCTCAACGTCTCATCCAAAAGATGGGACCACCAACAGTGCAGCACTCCTTTAGTACTGCACTAGAGCGTCAGCCTGGATTATGGGTTCAAGTCTCTGGAGTGGGTCTTAAACCTACAACCTTCTGACTCAGGAGAAATTGCTACCACTGAGCCAAGGCCAACACTTTTTCCCAGTTCTCATAAGACAGATGAAGTAGGCTATTTGGTCCATCACCACTCATCAACCGAGAAGGATCCGAATACCACCCTCTCATCACAACATTCAACTGATCCTTAAATGGTTCCACTACTCTACCCTAAAGTCCATTCCATGTGATCACTCTCTGTGGAAAAATTCCTGACATCAGTCCTAAATTTGCTTTTTACTACTCTGAGCCCGTGCCTCTTATTCTACAGTTATCCTATGGTTTAGGTTGTAGCCGTGATCCAGATTTACCTTTCGTACAGTTTGCTCTCTTATGTACAAAGTCACCCCCTTTCAAGGGTGAAAAGCTCAAGTTTCTCAAGTCTTTCCTCATAACTAGGTCCTCTAACACTGAAACAGTCTTGTAGCTTTCCTTTGCACTGCCTTCAGGGCTCAAGTGTCTCCCTCGTTTTTCAGTGACAGGACACAACACCCAAATTGTGGTCTGACCAAGCACTATTAAGTTTAAGCATGACTTTCTCACGCTTGAACTGTACTACTTTTAGCTATATCATTTCTGATGTAACATATTAACTCAAACTGGTGTAAAATGCATTAAAACACAATGTACCATACTCTGCATACATGTTTATTTCATTTTTGCAAAAATTACACTTGATAACCACCAACTGAAGCCATTAACCGTTCAAAAAAAATTTCACCTGTTATGTACTTATTTATCATATACACGTTCAAATTAATTTATAGGTTGGTTACACACACTAAGTGGAAGTTCCCCTTCAAGAGTTAGTCAAATCTTCCAGATATCCCAGTTATACAGTTAGGGATAGAAGACTACATCCTGCATCCCACATAAATTCCAATCATAGCAATAGTTCCAAGAAAATAACTAAGGTTACGGGGAAATTTTCTCCAACACTACTGCAGAATACAAAAACTCCTTGTAAACATTGCCCTATTGCATAAATATACTAACAGATCAGACTCCGTACAGAATTACTGACTACACCGTACCATGCCGGTTCTGTTACTATAGTAGATTTCTTACCCTTGACCTCAACACGAAACACAGACGTAACAAGATTGAGAGAGTTTGCATCTCTCCCTCTCCCTGCGATATCTCACTGCCCCCTTCCGACTGAAAGGGAAAGGAAACCTCAGCAACAAACCTAAAGCTAGTTTCTGGACACTTTGCAGCAAGTCGAAAGAAACGGGGGGGAGGGGGGGATATAAAACCCTCACAACCACCGCTTACAGGCAAACGCCACGTTACACTAAAAAAAAGATTTTTTTTTTAAAAAAAGGCTCGAACTTAGACTGAGTTACCAGCATTTAATCCTATTTCCCCCAAATGATACATTTCCTTTCTCCTCCACCTGGCGGCGCGTGTGATTCTTTAGAATTGGTTAGTCTCTTTAAATCATCAAGATATATATATATATATAATAAAAACACAAGAGATTGTAGAAATTTAAACTTACACCTGTCAATAAAACACAAAAAAAAACACACAGCAAGAAAAAAAATTATGTCTACAAAAAAGTTACTGTAAAAACAAATTGCAGTTAAAGCAGACGATAGAAAGTGAAGTTAAAACCGGTTCCATTTTGTGTGACTAGAGAGAGAAAAATAAAAGAAAAAAAAATTTCAGGCCGAAAGCAAAGCCTCGCCTAAAACTCATCGCCAGCACACTGGCTGCCGATTCTCCCTTCTCCTTCCCGCCCCACCACTCTGTAACGTTGAAAACCATTTCCAATGTTCACAAGAAGCGAAAACAAAAAGTAGTAAGAATTATCTTTTTTTTAATTAAAAAAAACACACACACACAAAACCCGGCCACCATTTCTCACACCTTACCCAACTTGTCTGCTTTCTACGACCAGAGGGGGCGAACACAAAATACAATAAAACGCCGGGTCGTCCTTTCGCTTTTTAAAAAAAATATAAACTCCTTCTATTTTTCTGAGGACGAGCCGGGAATCTCCGTCCAAATCCGTGGGACAATTTCTAGAAAATTAACATTATAATTCAACATGGCGGCGGCCGGCAGGCTGACAGCGGCTCCCGCACCAAACGGCAAAGTAATCCCACAAATAGTCCGCTCCCTCCAGCCTTCCGACCGCCCGCCGGACAACAGCAACAACAACAAAAAAAACACCGCCCTCTCGCAACAAGAACTTTCTTCCAGTACAGAAAAGCGGACGGAAAGGTTTTACCGGTTGATGTTTTGAACCAGGGTGCGGTTGCTTTTTTTTTATTAATTTAAATCCCCTCTCATCCAACCCGCGGACGTATACAAAAAAAAGTCCCCCCCCTCGCTCGCTCGCTCGCTCTCTCTCTCTCTCCAAACAATTCATTTCCCTTTAACATCGCACCATGATGACAAGATACCAGATCTTCACCCTCCAGCTCCTCTCTACTTTCATATAATGCATTTTTTGTTGTTGAAAAAGACCAAGCCAGGGCATTTTTTTTAAAGCATTACAGAATCCTCCCATAGTTGCATTACATAATTGGGAACTTAATAAGACATAGTATATATTTTCTTTTCTTTTTAGTGTGATTTGTAGGATTATTTCTCCCTCTTTCCCCACCCACCCCCTCAAAAAAAAAGCTACTGGTTTGTACTGTTGCAAAGTAAATTAAACCCCTAAAGCAGTAGTTCCATCGGAAACCAGGATTTAGAGGGAGGGAGAAATCAACCATCACTGCAACAGAAGAGCCCTTAAGTCTACTAGAAACCAGGGGCTTTGTCCTTCCATTATTAATAGAATGAAAATTGCAAATAAATTATTTCACGGTCACACACAATTACTATGACTAAAGAAGCTTGCACACTTAGTCGTCGGTGTCACTGTTGCATCTTAGGAATGGGCACTGTTGCGGGCTTCAAACTGGCATTGCTGTGTTTCCTCATATAACAGGGTTTGGTCTAATTTTGATAATGCGATATTACTTGATGTTATTAAAAAAATTAATTAGTTCTTTATGGTTTCACTATAAAGTTGCTGTCACTTTTCAAAAATTAATTTCATTCATATCTTCCACTTGCTGAACTAAAAAGTGTCCTGAAGTTAATGGAACTAATTTTAGAACAAAAGGAAGAACTTCTTTCTTCCCCTCCTGCACTGGGACTCCTAGTAACATTAGGGGAAATCGATCAGCATTGATAAAGAAATAAAAACAGAAAATGTTGGAAATACTCAGCAGGTCAGGCAGCATCTGTGGAAAGAGAAAGAGTTAACGTTTCAGGTCGATGACCTTTCGTCAGAACGGTCTGATGGAAGGTCATCAACCTGAAAAGTTAACTCTGTTTCTCTCTCCACAAATGCTGCCTGGCCTGCTGAGTATTTCCAGCATTTTCTGTTTTTATTTGAGATTTCCAGCATCCGCAGTATTTTGCTTTAACATTGATAGAGAGGTTGATCCAAAGAAACAACTGTATACATTTTAAAAAAAAGTTGTGCCCAATATTTATCTGTACTAGGCAGACAAGGGATCATGTAGGAGAGGCTTGTTCATTGCACGCAGATGGGAAAAACTTGGCTTCAAAATTCCTAACCATAGGGTTCGAATCTGACCTCGGGTGACTGTCTGTGTGGAGTTTGCACATTCTCCCCGTGTCTGCGTGGGTTTCCGCCGGGTGCTCCGGTTTCCTCCCACAGTCCAAAAATGTGTGGGTTAGGTTGATTTGGCTATGATAAATTGACCCTTAGTGTTAGGGGGGATTAAATATGTGGGGTTATGGGGATAGGATGGGATATGTTAGGGGGAATTAAATACGTGGGGTTACGGGGGTAGGGTGGGATATGTGTACTGTGGGGATTAAAGCAGGGACAGGGTACTGGATTTGGATGATCAGCCATGATCGTATTGAATGGCGGAGCAGGCTCGACGGGCCGAATGGCCTACTCCTGCTCCTAGATTCTATGTTTCTATGTTTCTATAGGGGACTGCATTAACAATTTCAAAAAAAGAGATCCAATATTGAATACACTGTACTTCTAGGAGCTGACTAGCAGAGGTCCCTGGCTTCGCACTCCCTCAAAGACAGTGGACAGTGCTCAACCCAATCCGCACAGGGCATGGATGATGCAGCCACTTGCTCCACAAGTGGAAGATGAGGAACAACTCGAAGTGCGCCTGTGGCCATCAGTCCCAGACCATGGAACACATCACATCATCCTGCCCACTAAGATCTGTTGCAGGAGGCACCTCATTTCTCCACTCGGCATCTCAGGAGGCCATCGAATGGATAGCCAAACTAGATAACCCATTATAAGCTTTTCCCGTCATATGAAACAACAACAAAGGGGCTGACTTCAGCATCAGGAAACATTGTGATTGTTAGTGGGTTACCATTACTTAAGGATCTCAAATCATTTCTTTAATATTTATTCTTGTTTTCTTTTCTCACTTAGGTCTTCATATTGCACAACATTCCCCAGTTGAGTGGAGCAGTTAGATGGTGTGCTCCCAAGTCTGTTTATTCGCCACTTGTGAGCTAAGAATATGCAAAAGCAAGCGAAGATTGCTCAGTACACTCTTAGCTCCTAAAAGGATTTGGAAAAGATCTGGGAGCATGACATTTAATCTCCCCTCTTTACTGGGAAATGTTGCACAATGTGAGACCTAAATGAAGAGATAAAACGTTGACTTTACCTCCTGCTGGTTGGCACCCCCCTGTATCGAAAGGTTAGTACAAGTAGAATTGAGTAACACCAATTATCTGATTAACTGAACAATCATCTCGCTGCTGTTTGTGGGACCTTTCTGTCCACAAATTAGCTGCCATGCTTGCTCAGGTAAAATCAAAGGTGACAGCACTTCAAAAACAATCATTAGCTGGAAAAGGGTTTGGGACATCCTGAAGATGTGAAAGGTGCGATATAAATGGAAGTCTTTCTTTTTTTAAAGCTCAATATACTTTAACCCATCTTTTGGACGAGACATTAAATTGAGGCATCACCTGCCCGCTCAGATGGAAATAAGCGATCCCAATAATATTTGAAAAAGAGCAGGAAGTTTTCCTGCATCTTGGCCAATATTTTCTTCCTCAAACAATACCACCAAAATCAGATTAACTGTTTATTCATCCCATTTATTGTTTGTAGGATATTGCTGTGCATAGGTTCAATGCCATATTTGCCTACATAACGTTTCAGGTACTGTCCCTCTCTCCCTTAAATCTGCAGTCATCATCCTCGCCTCAAAAAAACAACCCTTGATCCCTCCGTCCTTGCAAACTACTGCCTCATCTCCAACCTCCCTTTTCTCTCCAAAGTCTTTGAATGTGTTGTCGCCTCCCAAATCCATGCCCATCTTTCCCGCAACTCCATGTTTGAATCCTTCCAATCAGGTTTCCGCCCCTGCCACAGTACCGAAACGGCTTTCAAAGTCACAAATGACATCTTTTGTGACTGTGACAAAGGTAAACTATCCCTCCTGGTTCTTCTCGACTTGTCTGCAGCCTTTGACACAATTGACCACTCCATCCATCTCCTCCAACGCCTCTCCACCATCGTCCAGCTGGGTGGGACTGCACTCGTCTGGTTCCATTCTTATCTCTCTAATCGTAGCCAGAGAATCACCTGCAATGATTTCTCTTCCCGCTCTCGCATCGTTACCTCTGGTGTCTCCCAAGGATCTATCCTTGGCCCCCTCCTTTTTCTCATCTACATGCCGCCCCTTGGCGACATCATACACAGCGTCAGTTTCCACATGCATGCTGATGACACCCAGTTCTACCTCACCACCACTTCTTTCGACCCCTCCACGGTCTCTAAATTGTCAGACTTTCTTTCTTGTCCAACATCTCGTACTGGATGAGCAGGAATTTTCTCCAATTAAATATTGGGAAGACCAAAGCCGTTGTTTTCGGTCCCCGCCACAAACTCTGTTCCCTAGCCACTGACTCCATCCCTCTCCCTAACTGAGGATGAGCTACACTGTTCGCAACCTTGGTGTCATATTTAACCCTGAAATGAGCTTCCGACCACATATCCGCGGCATAACTATGACCGCCTATTTTCACCTCCGTAACATCGCCCGTCTCCGCCCCTGAAACCCTCATCCATGCCTTTGTTACCTCTAGGCTTGACTATTCCAATGCACTCCTGGCTGGCCTTCCACATTCTACCCTACATAAACTTGAGGTTATCCAAAACTTGGCTGCCCGCGTCTTAACTCACACCAAGTCCCGTTCACCCATCACACCTGTGCTCGCTGACCTACATTGGCTCCCAGTTAAACAACCCTTCGATTTCAAAATTCTCATCCTTGTTTTCAAAGCCCTCCATGGCCTCGCTCCTCCCTATCTCTGTAATCTCCTTCAGCCCCACAACCACCAACCCCCGCTCCGCCCCGCCCCCATGAGATATCTGCGCTCCTCTAATTCTGCCCTCTTGAGCATTCCGGATTATAAATCGCTCAACCATTGGTGGCCGTGCCTTCTGTTGCCTAGGCCCTAAGCTCAGGAATTCACTCCCTAAACCTCTCCGCCTCGCTACCTCTCTTTCCTCCTTTAAGACGCTCCTTAAAACCTACCTCTTTGACCAAGCTTTTGGTCATCTGCCCTAATTTCTCCATATGTGGCTTGGTATCAAATTTTTGTCTTTTAATACTCCTTTGAAGCGCTTTGGGAGGTTTTACTATGTTAAAGACGCTATATAAATACAAGTTGTTGTTGTTTATTGTCTGTAGGATATTGCTGTGCATAGGTTCAATGTCATATTTGCTTACATAGCAGTAATTGCATTTCAAAGTAATTAATTCATTGTAAAGGGCTTTGGGACGTCCTATGTACATGATATGGTGCTGTATAAATGTAGTTTATTTCTTGCTTGCATTACTTCCTTGCTTTAATTGTGTGCTGAGGAGCACCTCTTCCATCAGAGTAACATTTCCATTTGTCACAAGAGCCTTCCCAAGTGAGTGCCAATTTAGTGCTCATTTATACTCAATTATTGGCAGTTTTGTTTGTGGACTCACATTCACTCGGAATTAAGTTAATAATGTGTAAATTAATTTCACTTGGGATCTTTACAGTCACACGCAAAGATAACTTTAATCACCAGGTAATTACAAATGAGGAAGACCATTTGGCCCCTCTTAATTCATAGATCCAGAGATATCCTTGCATTTACCCTCTTGCAGCATCCAATTGTTTCTTAAATGATTCCAGGATTTTTCCCTGCACTACTCTTCCTGGAAGTCTATTCCATATGTTGGTTACCCTTTGTGTGAAGAAGTATTTCCTAATATCAGTTCCCAGATTATCTTTTACTAGTTTAAACCTGCATCTCCGAGTTCTACTCCCGCAGGTTTAATTTAAAGTAATAGGCCGGCACTTGCTGGAGCAGGGCATCTCATGGCATACGCTATTATTTTGGACCTTTTCCTGCACCTTTCAGTTCAAACATTTTTTGTGCTCTAATTTGCTGGAAATGCCAGCTGATAACAGCATGGGGAGGGCAACAGGGCATCTGGGATCTTAGTGAACATTGGGACCAGCAGTGTATCTCCTTAACCAATGAGATTTAAGAATTGAGAAATAAACAGAGCAACCACTGAGAAGGAGGGTGAATTAGAGTCAAATCAGGTACAGAAAGAGAAATAAAGAGAGGGAAAGAAAGATTGGATTACGAGAGAGAAAAAGAGAGAAAGGAAAAGAAAAAATGTAAAAATTAAAAATTTGACATTTTTAACATTTTGAACAACAATTCACTACCTGAATGAATGAGACTCCAGACTTTTAATTGTTCCCTTTCTGGGCCAAAGAGGTTGACTGGCAGTCATTAACAATTATCACATTGTTAAAAGGGTACTTATGCTATTAATTACTAGACTTAACTTTCTGTAATGAGTTTAATAAGCAATTAATGTGCAAATGCAGCAGCTTCATGAAACTTACAGGGAGGTTAATGGTGAGATGCCGTTTTTGGTGAAGCTAACAGTGGAACAGCGCAAATCTGTGGCGATTCGCAATTCATGGGGTACCGCTTCCTCGCCACAAGTTGCTGGCCGATTTGCACATTAACAAAGGCGTGCGTCATTCACAGAAGTTCTAGCCCAATATTCAAGGTTAACTTTTTCTATTTCCTTAACAATCTTATATACCTCGATACAGATGCCTCCTTTCCAGGCTGAAAAATATAAATCCATCCAGTCTTTTCTCATAACTCAGATCCTGATACTGTGTATCAGTCTTGTGGTTCCTCTCTCCACTGCCTGAATGTGTCTCTTGTTTTTTGGTGACGAGAACTGGATGCAGTATTCAAAGTGTGGTCTGACAAGAGTGCTATAAAGGTTGATCATTACTTTATCTGACTTATATTCTTCTGTTTTGGCTAAGTGGTTCAACATACTATTAGCTTTGTTGATTCCTCTTCTGCATTGGTTGGACATGTTTAGTGTCGGGTCAACAAAGACTCTCTGGTCTCTTTCAGCTTCAAACTCAAGTCAAAAAAGAGCAAAGCATCACCTAGTCTTTACAACAAAATAGTCAGTCTTAAATTAATTGATGATAAACTCTGATTCAGAGGCAGCATTTCAGTGGTCAAGTGTTTGGAAATATTGTGGAATGCTCCTTAAGAAGATAGGAACAGAAGGCAGCCATTCAGCCCCTCAAGTCTTTTCCACCATTCAATTAGATCATAGTTGATCAGTACATCAACTCCATTTACCCACCCTTGTTCCATACTCCTTGAAAGCCTAACCTAAACAAAAATCTATCAATCTCAGTCTTGAAAATTTCAATTGACCCAGCATCCACAGCCTTTTGGGGCAGCAAGTTTCACATTTCCACTACCCTTGTGTGAAACAGTGCTTCCTGATTTCATTCCAAAATAGCCTAGCTCTAATTTTAAGCTTATGTGCTTGCTAATTTTCAATTGGAAAGTCAATAGTTGGATTATAAATCTTTGAAGAAGGAACAAATTCTTTGAAGAAGTAACAGAAAGCATAGATAAGGGTAATGAAGTAGACGTAATATATTTGAACTTCCAAAATGTCTTCGATAAGGTACCACATAGTAGACTCATGACTAAGGTCAGAACATGGAGTCAGAGGACAAGTAGCAGAATGGATAGCAAGCTAGCTACAAAACAGAAAACAGAGAGTAGGGGTTAAAGTAATTACTCAGATAGGCAAATGGTGGGAAGTGGTGTTCCACAAGGATCGGTGCTGGGTCTTCAGTTGTTCACCATTTATATAAACAATTTGGACTCTGGAATCAGAAGTACAATTTCAAAATTTGCGGATGACACCAAATTGGGGGGGATGTAATTAATACAGAGGAGGACTGCAACAGTATACAGGAAGACATTAATAAACTTAATGGGCATGTAATTGGCAAATGAACTTCAATATAAACAAGTGTGAGGTAATAAATTTTGGTAGGAAGAATAAGGAGGCCACATATTCCGTGGAAAATAAGTGTCTAAATGGGATTGTGGAACAGAGGGATATGGGGTACAGATACACAGATCACTAAAAATAGTGACGCAGGTTAGTAAGGCCATAAAAGAACAAACAAAGCACTGGGGTTCATTTCTAAAGGGATAGAATTGAAAAGCAGAGAAGTTATGTTAAACTTGTACAGAACCATGTTTAGACCACACTTAGAGTACTGTGGACAGTTCTGGTCTCCATATTATAAAAAGGATATAGATGCACTGGAGAAGGTGCAAAAAAGATTTACTAGAATGATTCCAGAACTGAGAGGTTATACCTATCAGGAAAGATTGAACAGACTGAGGCTCTTTTCTCTAGAAAAGTGAAGACTGAGGGATGACCTGATATAGGTCTTTAAAACTATGAAAGGGTTTGATAGGGTAAACGTATAGAAGATGTTTCCACTTGCAGGCGAGACCAGAACTAGGGGCCAGAAATATAAGATAGTCACCAATAAATCGAATAAGGAATTCAGGAGAAACATCTTTACCCAGAGAGTGGTTAGAATGTGGAACTCGCTATCACAAGAGGTAGTTGAGGCGAATAGCATAGATGCATTTAAGGGAAGCTAGGTAAACACATGAAGGAGAAAGGAATAGAAGGATATGTTGATGGGATTACATAAAGAGGGGTGGGAGGAGGCTCGTGTGGAGCATAAACACCGGCATGGATCTGTTAGACCGAATGGCCGGTTTCTGTGCTGTAAATACTTTGTTAACATGAGGGAAGGCTGATAACCAAATGTTTGAAGATCCATTGTACAGATGTTCCACTGAGGAAGGTTGATGGTGAAGAATTATGGTAACAGTTTAGTATAAATTTACCAATTGCAGGGCCACGATTTAAGATGTCACCAGTATTGGTATGCCCAAATAATGAAATTACTGCTTGAGAGTGTATAAAGGTCACTATAACCCTGGTGGAAGCATGGGCTATTGTACCTCTCCTCAGGTGTTGTCTTGGATCATTCAGTAATGTCATGAGCTATGGTTGCAGGGCACATCCTGGGTCTCCCAAAAGCAATCCCTGCAGTCGTCTTGGCCCTTCAAATAATGATGGCACCGTTGACGATTGCAGGATGGAGGAATCATGGGAGTTGCCAAGGTAAAGAGCATTGACATGCACAATTCTGTTCTTATAGTCACAGACCACCTGCAAGTTGTGGAGTGGTAGCCCTTTCTACTCACGACTGAAGTCGCATTGGGATTAGTGGCATGTATCGCCACATAACTGCAGTTATGCCCTGCACTTTTTGGAATCTTATTGCATGGTAGAAGTGGAGGGCTCATTCTGTTGCTGGCTGTTTTCCAGAGGAAAATTACCAAAATCACTGGCCCTGACAAACAATGCCCCAGTGACCCACTTGATGACAATGTGTTCTGACTGTTGGGAGACGTGACAGAAATTTTCCGCACTTGCCTAGAAGGAGCCTGCTGCACAAAAGTTGAATGCAGCTGTAACCTCGACACGATTCACAGAGCTGTCTCTGTGCCGGAACGGCTTTGCAGCTCTGGCTGTAAAAAAATACATAGTTCTGTTATGGCATTCTTTAGGCAGGTGTCCTGGGACAGGTTCGGATACAAGACGCTAGCACTGTACACACAAGTGTTGGCAGAAAGACATAATGGATTATCTAATGTGCAAACACACCCATGTGCCATACCTCCCCTAATCTTCATCCCCTCCTCCACCAAAACCTGCAATTAGAGAGGAATGTCTGTGGGATTGCCATAGCTGCACACAAATAAGCTGAGTAATAGCTTCTGTTCTCCAGTCATAAGAACATAAGAAATAGGAGCAGGAGTAGCTCATTCAGCCTTTCGAGCCTGCTCAGCCATTCAATAAGATCATGGCTGATCTGCTACCTCAATTCCACCTTACCACACTATCCCCATATCCCTTGATTCCCTTAATATCCAAACATCTATCAATCTCTGTTTTCAATATAATCTACGACTGAACATCCACAACCCTCTGGGGTAGAGAATTCTAAAGATTCACAACCCTCTAAGTGAAGAAATTTTTCCTCATCTCAGTCCTAAATGGCCGACCCCTTATTCTGAGTCTGTGACCCCTAGTTCTGGACTCACCAGCCAGGGGAAACATCCTCCCAGCATCTACCCTGTTAAGCCCTGTAAGAATTTTATGTGTTTCAATGGGATCACCTCTCATTCTACTAAATTTTAGGGAATATAGGCCTGGTCGCCTCAATCTCCCCTCATTGGACAATCCCCCCATCCCAGGAATCAGTCTGGTAAACCTTCGTTGCACTCCCTCCAAGGCAAGTACTGTATATCCTTCCTTAGGTAAGGAGACCAAAACTGTTCACAGTACCCCAGGTGTGGTCTCACAAAGGCTCTATATAATTGTAGTAAGACTTCTTTACTCTTATAATCCAATCCTTTTTTAATAAAGGCTAACATACCATTTGCTTTCCTAATTGCTGCCTGCATGTCAACTTTCAGTGATTCGTGTACAAGGACATCCAGGTCCCTCTGAATACCAACATTTCCCAGTCTCTCACCATTTAAAAAATATTCTGCTTTTCTATTTTTCCCTACCAAAGTGGATAACTTCACATTTCTCCACATTATATTCCATCTGCCATGTTCTTGCCCACCCACTAAACCTGTCTCTATCCTTTTGCAGCCTCTTTGCATCCTCCCCACAACTTACTTTCCCACCTAACTTTGTATAGTGAGCAAACTTGATACTTTACACTCGATCCCCTCATCCAAGTCATTGATGTAGATTGTAAATAGCTGAGGCCCAGCACTGATCCTTGCGGTACCCCACTAGTTACAGCCTGCTAACCTGAAAATTACCCGTTTATTCCTAATCTCTGTTTTCTGTCCATTAACCAATCCTCAATCCATGCTAATATATTACCCCCAATTCCATGAGCCCTAATTTTGTGCAATAACCCCTTCAGAAATGGGACCCATCAAATTTGGAAAAATTGCGTTTCCTTACAGCAGCAATCAAGTGCCATAAGGAAAGTGGCCTTCTACGAAATGGTGGCATTAGCCAGCTACTAACAGGTGTGTCGCAGGTCTGGCCAAAGATTTCCTGTACTACAAAGAATTGACCCATTTCGTAGAAGGCCACTTTCCTTGTGGCACTTGATTGCTGCTGCAAGGAAACCCAATTTTTCCAAATTTGATGGGTCCCATTTCTGCCACCCGTCAGTACTGTATGCTTGCTGCCAGTACCACCTCTTTCTCTTGTGGAGCCGGACACAAGACCACCCCAGGAAACACAGGCACATCCAAATTAGGTCGGTGACCCAGCGTAAACATGTCTCACCTCAATATCCACCTCTGCCAGTGCTAATAATTCCCCCATTGTGCCAAAAATCCAAGCAGACCTTTAACAGTAAGTCATCTTTTATACAGTTGCTTAACTTATCAAGATCTGCTCAGGCCTATGGATAACATTACAGCAAGGATTGCTCACTAAAAAAAAGTCCCTTTAATTAGCCTTGTGCAGGTACTGTTATCAATATTGGTATAGATTTGTATCCACATAGTTAAATACAGGAAGTTCGCTGACTATTTCCCTTTGACCTAGAAATCTTTGTATGATTTGCAGTGCACTAAGATGGCTGATGAACACAGACCACGGACTAGATTTCCTGGTGTAGCGTGAAAGTGATAGAAGTGCAGGGAAGGTGTAATTTTGTCTGCCCATTCAGCCCACTGCTAATCTTGGCAAATTTCCCAGTGTAAATTATTTAAATAACTATTGGCAGGCTTCTGTTGAAGACCTGCCAGTGATTGTGTGCATTGCCCGTGGAGGCAGAAACTGAGGTGCTTCTACAGGATTTAAAGTCTTGTTAAGCAACAGCCTAGTAGAGGAGGTTAAAAGTTATGGCTGCCAAAGACCTACAGGAATGAGAAGCATCAAACTTCAGTGATGCCGAGATGGAAGCAATGAGGGCAAGGCATGTAGGATTCTGGCACATTTTGTGGGGGGTGGAAAGAGATCATTTTGTGTCACAGTGAGAACACAGTGGAAGGAGGTGGCTGAAGCAGTTAGTGCCACATCTACAATCCCAAAATCAGCAACTGAATGGCAGAGAAAAAATTCATGACTTCACCAGAATGGGCAAGGTAAGTGCATCACACACCCCATTAAAGGACTTCCCTGCACCACCTTGTTTATTGCTAGTGTCTCGGTGTTGCACGTGCTGCTCATGCAAACATTGCAAAGCACCACTGCTGTCACACACAGTTGTCATTCACGCTGGATAGTGCATGATCATCAGCACACGGCATGCCTGCCACTGAAAGCATCACTGCCAGCCCTCTGCACGTAACCATTTACCAGATTACCAAGTGACCAGAATGAGACTGTCATGTATCCTAGCCTGCATTTGTGTTGCAGGAAAAGTTGGCACATAATGCAAAGGAGAGAAATTTCACAGACAAAGAAGTGCCAAATAGGTGCAAGTTGAGCCTCCATGAGGAAGAAGCACTCAGTATTATAGGACGTCCGGTAATAGATGGACATTGGAGAGATTTGTGGGCAGGTGGCACAAGTTTGTGCATAGATGAACCATTTCTGGCTTATAGAATCATAGACTCAGAAATTTACGGCACAGGAAGAGGCCATTCGACCCATCGTGTCTGTGCAGGCTGAAAGAGCTATCCAGCCTAATCCCACTTTCCAGCTCTTGGTCCGTAGCCTTGTAGGTTACGGCACTTCAAGTGCATATCCAAGTACTTTTAGATGTGATGAGCGTTTCTGCCTCTACCACCCTTTCAGGCAGTGAATTCCAGATCCCCACCACCCTCTGGGTGAAAAAAGTTCTCCTCAAATCCCCTCTAATCCTTCTACCAATTACCCTGGTTATTGACCTCTCTACTAGGGGAAAATAGGTCCTTCCTATTCACTCTATCTAGGCCCCTCATAATTTAATACACCTCAATCAAGTCTCCCCTCAGCCTCCTCTGTTCCAAAGAAATCAACCCCAGCCTATCCAACTTTTCCTCGTAACTAAAATTCTCCAGTCCTGGCAACATCCTCGTAAATCTCCTCTGTACCCTCTCTAGTGCAATCACATTTTTCCTGTGATTTGGTGACTAGAACTGTAGGCTTCTGAGACTTCATCAGACAATATGTACCCTCAGCTAGCCTATTGCAATTATATTACCTGTATAAGATTAATTGTAGCTCACTATTGAATGACCTCATATTAATCCTGTTACTGTATCCTCTATCAAGAGGAAACACATGCCTGATGACATAGAGGAAGAGGAGCCCTCTCACTACGGCTTCTGCCCTGCCCACACACCATCACTCATTTCATTACTTCCAAGCACTAGCCAAAGACAAGCACCCAACAGCTACAACACTGGCATCTATCCGACAATGTGGAAAACTGCCCAGGTATGTCCTGTCCACAAAAAGCAGAACAAATCCAATCCGGCCAATTACCGCCCCATCAGTCTACTCTCAATCATCAGCAAAGTGATGGAAGGTGTCATCGACAGTGCTATCAAGCGGCACTTACTCACCAATAACCTGCTCACCGATGGCCAGTTTGGGATCCGCCAAAACCACTCGGCTCCTGACCTCACTTCAGCCTTGGTCCAAACATGGACAAAGGAGCTGAATTCCAGAGGTGAGGTGAGAGTGACTGCCCTTGACATCAAGGCAGCATTTGACCGAGTGTGGCATCAAGGAGCCCTAGTAAAACTGAAGTCAATGGGAACCGGGGGGAAAACGCTCCACCGGCTGGAGTCATACCCAGCACAAAGGAAGATGGCTGTGGTGGTTGAAGGTCAATCATCACAGCCCCAGGACATCGCTGCAGGTGTTCCTCAGGGCAGTGTCCTAGGCCCAACCATCTTCAGCGGCTTCATCAATGACCTTCCCTCCAACATAAGGTCAGAAATGGGGATGTTCGCTGATGACTGCACAGTGGTCAGCGCCATTCACAACTCCTCAGATAATGAAGCAGTCCATGTCCGCATGCAACAAGACCTGGGCGACGTTCAGGCTTGGGCTGATAAGTGGCAGGTAACATTCGCGCCACAGAAGTGCCAGGCAATGACTATCTCCAACAAGCGAGAGTCTAACTACCTCCCCTTGACATTCAACGGTATTACCATCGCCGAATTCCCCACTATCAACATCCTGGGGGTCACCATTGACCAGAAACTTAACTGGACGAGACACATAAATACTGTGGCAACAAGAGCAGGTCAGAGACTGGGTATTCTGCGGCGAGTGTCTCACCTCCTGACTCCCCAAAACCGTTCCACCATCTACAAGGCACAAGTCAGGAGTGTAATGGAATACTCTCCACTTGCCTGGATGAGTGCAGCTCCAACAACACTCAAGAAGCTCGACTCTATCCAGGACAAAGCAGCCCACTTGATTGGCACCCCATCCACCACCTTAAACATTCACTCCCTCCACCACCGGCGTACCGTGGCTGCAGTGTGTACCATCTACAAGATGCACTGCAGCAACTCGCCAAGGCTTCTTCGGCAGCACCTCCCAAACCCGTGACCTCTTCCACCAAGAAGGACAAGGGCAGCAGGCGCATGGGAACACCACCACCACCAAGTTCCCCTCCAAGTCACACACCATCCTGACTTCGATGTATATCGCTGATCCTTCATCGTCGCTGGGTCAAAATCCTGGAACTCCCTCCCTAACAGCACTGTGGGAGTACCTTCACCACACGGACTGCAGCGGTTCAAGAAGGCAGCTCACCACCACCTTCTCAAGGGCAATTAGGGATGGGCAATAAATACTGGCCTTGTCAGCAATGCCCACATCCCATATATGAATTAAAAAACAATTAGTGATAGGGAAGGGAAGGGAAGACACTGGGCAATGCATAATACAGAAGTGACAAGGAAGAAGGAGGGATAGAGAAAGAGGATGATAACATCTCTGTTCAGAGGGTCAAAAGGTAGAAGACCTTGGCTGAGCAGCTTCAGCACACGGATTTCATGCTTTCAAAAAAAAATGTTGCTTCTGGAGCATTAAACCCATGCGCAGGCCCTGTAAGGGTGAAGACTGGACACTGCGCAATCCAGGGTCCCTTTCTGACCATGCTTGCCTTACCTGCAGTGGTTTTGGGAAGCTGGTGGCAGAATATCCAGGCCTACATGTTAAGTTCGGGAATATTTTCTAGTTTGTTACTAACTGAATTTAACAACAAACAATGCATAGTAACTAATTTGAATCTACCAGAATATTTTAAAAGGAGAAACAAAAGAAAGAAATAACCTGGACAGAACTTCTTATAGATCTATGTGCTTTCAGCTAATTATCTGAATACACTCTAAACCAATACAATTTAACATCTATACTATTTGTGCTTGATTGTATCCTGGTGTGTGTAACTGTACCAGCTGAAAAGTTATTTTAAAACAGGAAATTAAAAATGTTATGAATTGGGAATACTGCACAGTTCTGCAAGCCAGTTATTCAAAATGCACCATTCCCTGTAAAACTAGACACGGCAGGCAACCCTGTCAGCAATTGGAAAAGCTTTAAAACAATGTGAGAAAATCATGAGATTGCAACAAGCCTCGTTAAATGATGTCAGAACTGCTGCACAAATGAACTGTATGGACGGATCCTACAATGCAAGAACTGAAGACGAGAAGGTATTTAGGAGGAACTCGAGACGCTTGTGGAAAATAGAATCTTTAGTGGAGAGACACAAGGGCCAATTTTAACTGGCGGAAACAGGGCAATAATGGCCCGAAAATAGCTGTGTTTCACTTACTGTCCCGGTATTGGAGAGGGTGAGGGAAAAGTTGAGAGGGCAGCTAGTCATGGAGAAGAGGAACCTTGAATTGTCCTGCGCCTCCAGGATGATGCTGATCTATGTCTCAATCTAGATATCTTGTTATACTTGTGATGTAAACAGAACCACCAATGGACAATGGTGTGGCGGATCGCCACCTAAACGGGCATTATCCACTTTTCCGTCCGTGGACAATATATCGAGCACCTTACCTTTAAGGCACCTTGCCTTTAAGGCAGGAGTAAAGGAGTGGGCGGGGCCTCAGGATTTTTCCAGTGAATTCTGGGAGCAGTCTGTTCAGCCATTTTGGACCATGCAGTTGTATTAAAAAGCCTTTGTTTTCCACACATGGATTCAGTCTTAATTCGTGTTTCGCGGCAGCCTCAACAATGGCATGTTTGTTGTATTTATGAAGACCTTTGTAACTGACTTAGAACATTCATTAGTTATACTTCGCACCAATTTAATAATTGAACTCATGTTTATAGTAAGAAAGGCAACACAGGAAGGGAGGGTGATGAGCAGATCCTGCGGGACTTCGAGTCAAACACATCTACAGATACTGTCTCCAACTGAAATCACTTGAGCTCAAGATCTCCGAACTTAAGGCAGTGTTGAAGATAATCTGACACAACAGAGGAGAGAGCTGTTGCAGCAAGAGTTCAGAGGGTAGTCAGCCCACAGAGATTAGGAAACTGGCAGTGGTAGAGGAAGGAGTGGCGACAATCCACAAGTCAAGGAAAGCAAGGTGTAACATGCTAAAACAGGAATGCCCAGAGCAAATTATCCACTCCAACAAGTTTGAAGCACTGGCTTCCTGTAATAAGGGAGAAGAGAGATTCCAGGCAGGACCATCAAATGGATTACAATGGCCCCACAAATAACACAAGATGGCTCAGGGGTAGGCATGGGAGAGTAAATTCAGTTAGGAATGCAGTAGTAAGAAGAGCCTCAGGGGGAAAAATTCAGTTGGTTGCGCCTCCCGTTAGCGCCTTAAGAGGGCGCTAATTGGGCGCAAAGCCGCTAGCACCCGGACGCAGCGATGTTTGCGCCGCTCGGGAACTTAACTAGACATTGTGCGGCGGCGCTAAACTTTACCGCTGCGACCACCTGCGCGCGCAGATTGTGACGTCATTCCATGGTGCAACGCCCTTGTGGCGCCCCGGAGCGGAAATTGAGTGGCGCCCCCTGCCTTACCGCCTGGCGCATCCAACGACCGGAAGACTGGAACGCCATCAATCGCTGTGGGGCTGGGGGGGGGGCGCTATTTAAAGGGGGCCTCTTCCTGTCTTTTTCTGTGGTTGACATTTTTGCACCACTCGTTCTGAGAGAGAGAGAGAGATTCGGAGAGAGAGAAAGAGAGACTTCTGCATTGAGTCAACGCTTTGTGAGGTAGTTTTGCCTACTGATCCTAACTTCGCTGGTACTTTGGTTGCTGTCCTTCATAACTTTGCTTGCAAAGAGACTATGGGGGCTGCACTGAATGGGGGCGTCGTCCTGCTCCAGCTGAATCGGAGGACACAGAGACGCAGAGAGAGAGTGGCAATGATGGCCAGACGGAGGAGGGCCAACAGGCGTCTGTACAGGAGAGCTTACCCTCCCAGGGTATATCGTGAACAGCTCTCCTACATTCATTTGTCTGAGGAGCTGTGTTTGCGAAGGCTGCGATTCAGCAAGGAGGTGGTCACTGAGCTCTGCCACCTGCTGCAGCCAGATCTGCAGCCTCAACTGAGGTCCAGGACGTCTCTGTCGGTGGCAGTGAAGGTCACAGTGGCTCTCAACTTCTATGCTACTGGCTCATTTCAAGCTGCTGCTGGGGACCTCGCCAATATCTCCCAGTTCGCGGTGCATTGCTGCATCCGGCAGGTCACAAATGCCCTCTTTAAAAGGAGACGAGAGTTCATCTCTTTCCCCATGACCCCAGACAAGCAGCGTGACCGCGCTCTGGGCTTTGCGAGGATAGCGGGCTTCCCCATGGCGCAGGGCGCCATTGACTGCACGCATGTGGCTTTGCGTGCTCCACATGAGAATGCCGAGGATTTCCGGAACAGGAAGGGGTTCCATTCCTTGAATGTTCAGTTGGTCTGTGACCACAGACAGCTGATACTCGCTGTCAATGCCCACTATCCTGGCAGCTGCCACGATGCTTTCATCCTGCGCCAGACTACTGTGGCAGAACTTTTCGAGGCACCGCATCAGCCAGTTGGTTGGCTTCTCGGGGACAAGGGGTATCCATTGAGCACCTGGCTGATGACACCGCTCCATACGCCCATCACCCCTGCTGAGCTGCGGTACAACGAGAGCCATCAAGCTACCAGGAACATCATTGAGCGCACAATCGGCGTGCTGAAGCAACGGTTCTGCTGTCTCGACCATTCTGGAGGAGCCCTGCAGTACTCGCCTGAGCGAGTATCCAACTTCGTAGTTGTGTGCTGCATGTTGCATAACATGGCAATCGTCAGGACCCAGCCAATGCCACCAGGCCTTGGAGCACCACCAGAGGAGGAGGAGGAAGAGGAGGAAGAGGACGAGGAGGATGATCATCAGCAGCACCAAGGCGGGAGGGCGGCCCACAATGGTGAAACTGCAAGGGCCGTCCGTCAACGGCTGATAGCAAGCCGCTTCTAGGGCCCCTGCTGTGGAAATGGCTTCTGCCATTGCTAACAACATCAATGAACCCAGCACGCAACCCCTAAGCCGGCCAAGGCACCAATGATTCCAAACACCAAACATGTATATTTTGAATACAAAAACTTATTTATTTTACAAACTCTGTGTGTGTCATTTCCTCATGACAAACTCATAGAAATAAACACAAAAAAACAGTCATTAACATAACTGGTTCTCACAACCTGGAGATAATGTCCAAAACACTAGACAAAAGTTGGACCACGAACCTCGGCCTTTAATAAAAAAATGACCAGCATTTTGTCACACCTCCTACTTTTTGCCCTTCGAGGGTGATCTCCTTCCCTTGCGCACTTCCCCCCTTCTAACCCTACTGCTCCTCCGTAATGGGACCTCAGTGGCTGCAGCAAGGCTGGTGGAAGGCTGCTGATTGTCAGACCCTGACACTGCAGATGCCCCTGAAGGACAGCCTCGACCAGTTCTGGGCCTGGAGGGCCCGGCTGCAGACTGCACCAACTCTGCATGGGCGGCAGCAGTCTGTCCTACAGGCGGTGGCAAGTGCAGTGGAGAAGTGACAGTGTTGGCAGCAGGAATGCTGTCATCGTGAGAGAGGACAGCAACTCCCTGCTCGACCGACACACTGGCACTCCCAAGGGGCAGCACTTCAGCATCCGGAGCAATCTGCTGGAGCACAGATTGCTGGCCTGCTGCGGCGCGGTGAGAGCCCCGGGGACATGTGAACGAACCATCGAGGTTGGCAGCAGTCAGTGCTCGCGTGGCCTCAATCTGAGTCTGCATGAGAGCAGTCAGAGATGGGATCACGGCAGTCAGTGACTGAATTGCAGCACTAAGCTTTAGTGTGGCATCCGCCTGTGCTACAGCGAAGTGCTCCACACTCCTTGCCAGTGACTCAATGCATTCGGGCACCCTTCCCACTGCACCCATGAGCTCAGTGTGCATGCCCACCGCCTGGGTGTTCATTTCTGCGATCAGCCGCTCCTCCTCTGCGTCCATTGCAGTAGGAGTCGCTGGCATACTCTCCCTCTGGGGAGAAGCCCCCGTTCTTCCCTACCCCCATGGCGTTGCTGCAGCCCGCTGGGTCCTGGAGCTTCACCCTCATCAGACCCTTCCCCCCTGCTCCCTCCAGGGAAGGCGTGTTCCCAGTGTGGGCATGGGCTTCCTCGGGAGAGGGTGACACTGATGCTCCGGCTTCCTCTTCCTCCTCGGCTGCAGCTTCACTCCCACTGGCAGCTTCAGGGCCCGTCTCCTCAGCTGGTGAATCACCATCTGAAAGCAGGGAGGTACAAGAGTGGCTTTAGCGTGAGGACAGGGTGGCAGTAAGGGAGGAATAAGTGCAGCGAGTTAGCAAGTTGGATTGAAAGTGTCAAAGGCTGGTGTTGTGAGGGACAAGTGGAAGGACAGAGGACAAAAAGGTGATGACCTTACCATTGCTGTCCAGAACGGGGTCGGCGTCTCCAGTGGCGACGGGACCGATCACCCGGCTTGCCACAATCCTGTGGACGCGCTCCTCAAGATCGCTGAGGGGTTGCAGCTGAGGCCGCCCTCCACCTGTCCGTTGCTGCTGTCTCCTATTATGCGCCAGCTTGGCCTGCAAGAAAAAGGACAGCATCTGAGTAAATATACAGCCATGGTCTTGCCTGATGTGCCTCCCATAGGTGAATAGCCCTTACTGTATGCAGCCATGGTCTTGCCTGATGTGCCTCCCATAGGTGAATAGCCCTTACTGTATGCAAAGTGTGGAATGTGTGTGTGTGTTTCATGAAAGGGCCATAGGTGTTGGATGAGTGTTGTGCATTGGGGTTTTAAGACCCTCTGGCCATAGAGTGAGGTTGAGATGGAGGGATGGAGAGGTATTGAGAAAAAGCCACTCACCCTGACGACCCGAGTGAGGTCGTTGAACTTTTTGCGGCATTGAACATGGGTCCTGGGCACCATGCTCCTGGAGGAGACGCTCTGAGCCACCTCCCTCCACACTCTTCTGTACTCGCGTGGCAAAGGCCTCCTGCCACTCTCAGGGAAGAGTATAGATCTTCTGTGCTCCACCGCGCCAACCAGAGCATCCAAGGCCCGCTCGGTGAAGCGCTGAGCTCGTTCTCTCACCCTCTCCATCCTTGGCAGCAAAATGGATTCACAGGTCTCTCCAGGCCGAGATTCAAGGCTGCAATGAGCAGGGTGTGGCTGGGGAGCAAGTTGGCCCCCCCCGCTTTAAGAACTGGCCGGCGCCAGTGTGTCTGTGTTCCCTCGCTAACTGGCAGCACCTGCGCTGCGCTCGCGCGCTGAGTTAGCGCCTCACTGCTCGGCCTTTGCGCCTTAAGACAGGTGTGCAGCGCCTGATATAGCGCTCCACTCACCTCCCGGGGCGGTAAAAGTGAAGTTTCCAGTCAGTGGCGATAATTAGCGCCAGGCGCTAATTTTTGCGTCCAGACGATATTTGCGCCCCAAACGGGGCGCGACCTAATTTTTCCCCCTCAATGTTTAGAAGGGTGGACACTATCTTTTGTAGTCCAGACCAAGCATCCCTCCCAGGTGCTTGGGTAAAGGACACTTTAGAAAGACGCAAAAGATTATGAAATGGAAGGGACAGCTGAGAGTCATTGTGGTCCAACCTGGCTGCAAAGCGGGCAGGAGTGGAAAATGCACAAATCAGGTTATGATATTTTCATGAGGGAAATAATAGGTAAGAAATGAAGAGCAGTGGCAATATTGATGAAAGAGGGAATACACGCTGTAGGGAGGGTGTATACAATATAGGATAGGAAATGCTTGCATTTCTGCAAAAGGAATTTAGGAAGCAGGTTACGGAGCAGGATTTCAAGGGTGTTAATCTCTGGATTACCCCCCCACCCACGTGCTACAATGGGGAAGGATAGGAAGATTGGTTAAAGGTGGCATCAAGAAGAGGATTTCCATTTTATAGGCATTCTGGGGAAGATGAGAGCTATTCTGCAATGATGGGCTACTTCTGAACAGGAAGAGCGGAATTGAAGAGGCATTTAAGCAGAAAGGAAGGAAGGAAGGAGAGGCGGGGAAAATAAAATTTCAGAAAGAGTAAAGAGAAGGTAGAAAAAGATGAGGTTTTCAAACAAATAAAAATAATTTCGCAAAAGGGATAGTGTGCAGAAGGAATAAAGGGAGCAGAGGAGGCAAATCAGCAGGGAGAAGACTGAGATAAAGGAATGAGGTGTCAGAATCATAGAATCATAGAAATTTACAGCACAGAAGGAGGCCATTCGACCCATCGTGTCTGTGCCAGGCCAAAAAAAAATCAAAAGGAAAAGGAGTAGCATTAAATACGAACAGAAAAGATAATGCGCATGCACTGCATTGCTCAAAATGTGGGAAATAAAGTGGGGGAATTAGAAACCATTATGTCACAGCAAGACACACATTTAAGATCACAAAAACCTGGCTGCAAACTGGGCAGGAGTGGAAAATGCATAAATCAGGTTATGACATTTTCATGAGGGAAAGAATAGGTAAGACAGGGAGAGCAGTGGCAATATTGATGAAAGAGGGAATACACGCTGCAGGGAGAATTTACACAAAAAGAGAGTCAATATGGTGAGAGATCAAAGCTAAAAACTGGATTGTTACATTCAGTGGGGCTGCACTGCAGACCCCCAATTGTGGTATGGAAATAGAAGAGGAACTCTGTATACACAGTAGGAATAACAAAATAATTTTCCGAGGAGATTTTAATTATCCACTCATTGATTGGGATGTACAGGAAGTAAACAGGGAATGGAATTCCTAGAATGTGTGCAGGACTCAAGCAATATGTTCATATGGCTACAAGGGGAGAGGCGTTGCTAGGTTTAGTTATGAGTAGCAAAGTAGATCAACAGACTCTAGAAGGATGAGGAGTCAGCTAGCTGAGGTGAGGTGGAAAGAGAAATTGCCACACAGGATTGTAGATCAAAACTGAGATTTAAAAAAAAGGAGATTGCAAAGATGCAGTATAAATACATACCATGCAAAAGGTGAATACTTTAAGTATCAGGATACTGTGGATAAATAAAAAGGTTAGAAACAAACTATAATTGAAGAAATATGGAGCCTATAGGTATGGTAAAAATGATAAAAACAGAATACAAGAAAGTAAGAGAGGAATAAGGAAATCAAGGGTATGAGGAGAAAATCTCAAAAAAATTAACAGTAAAGTATTCTACAAATATACAAGTAAACAGAGAATTGTTAAAAAATGAGGCGAGACCTCAAGGAGAAGATAGTGAGGCAATTTCTACCCTACCTGGCTGGCGGGATGTCATCGAGACCCGACTACAACTTTTACACAGGGGCTTGAGTGGAAAGAGGCAGTTAGTTTCTCGCCAGGCCAACCTAAGGAGGAAGTGGATAGAGATCAGAAGAAGGCAAGTTTGATATTTAAAAAAAATATATAACTTTCTTTCCGGATCGCGGGGACCCCTGCTGGATGGCCTGGCAGCCAATCCTGCCATTTCCAGGCCAAGCAATTTTGCACAGTTTCCCACCAAATTCCTGGCTGGCACTTCCTCAGTGCTGCACTGGAGTGTCAGCCTAGATGATGTCTCTGGAGTGGGACTTGAATCCATAACCTTCTGACTCAGGAGGTGAGAGTGCTACCACTGAGCCACGGCTGACACCTATGGAAGGGTCTATGAGAAAAGGCCTCAATTATGCCGTCAGTGACATAACAGTACTAATACAAATGTTATTCCTTTAATTTTATTTTAAAAAAAAAGTGAAAATGGCATTGAGCAAGTTTGTGGAAATGGTTCATCATTTATAAGGATTGCTTCGTGTGTACTGAACCCCATAGGGCAAATATGTATGCAACAGGTTTACCTCCCAGTCAGTGCTGAGTCCTCCAAGGGAGCAATTGGGTACTACAATTGTCCTCAATACTTCTGGGTTAAAGAGAGAAAACATATCAGGAAGGGTCCCTATTCTTGATCACTATTCAGTGACTCCAGTCGAAATGTGTATGCGCCTGGATATTGGGTAAGCACAGAATAAGGCGGAGTTTGATGCTCCCCATCCTGCAGTCAACAAGCCTGCCACCCCTCTAGCCCTGATTTTTAACTCCCAGCGGAAGTCATGTGAGTGGGGGATGGTGAAGGACCTATTTTAATCCAGCTGTCTCCCACCCAAACCCAGCAAGAAGCACTAGCTGGCTGGCGGGCAGCTGGGAGGTTTCGGGTTCCGAAATCGCGGTCGGTGGAGGGAAGCCCAAGGCAGTGGAGGCCCAAAGTTTCCTTGTGGGATCCAGAGGTGCACTGGTACTTCTCCTGGCCCATAAGGTAACAAAGAAAAATAAAATTAACTTACACGGCCTCTTCTGGCCCCTGCTCCTCTTCCCACCATGATGGATTCCTGGTGCAGGCCTCAGGTTAAAATTTCAACCGATGAGAAGGTGGCGGGATCGGTGGGAATAAGTTACTGCGGCCATTTTAACCGCTCCCCCACCTGATTCCTGCTGGTTAACATTGGCCCTTCACTGTCTGGGTTCATCTATATATAAAGGAATGGATCTTGGGGTGAGGCATACGGCTAGCAGTTAGTAAAGCTTGTGGAAATACTACCAGTCAAAATGGCTGTGCAGGAAACTGAATGCTTGTTGAAATATCAATTTACTGGGTAGAATAAAATATGCTGTATTTTGTATGTCATTTAATACTTTCTGTAATGATCAAGGATTTCTTTTGGAAGGTAGGCAGATGTTAAAAGTCCCAATTACATATTGATATCCTCTTTACGGAATCACCAGTCTCCATGACGACTTTTGCTCCATCTTGTATTATTCAAACCCAACCAGCAAACAGTGAATTTAATTCACTTCTTTAAATCGCTGACACACCTTTCAGCAGTCCATAATGATCCTCTGAATTCATCCAAAATAAGCAGAACCACCTAAACCAACAGTGAATACCTGTTTCTTACTCCCAGGCTACAAGGCTGTAAGCTCTATAGTGATAGGAAAGGGAATAGATAAATAGTCACCCACTACATATCATCTGCACTTTAAACAGATCATGTTTCCTTTAATTAACAGGAAGTTTTTTTTGTATTTTGCACGGGAATCATGGGAGAGATGCATGTTACACATTTATAGTATTAACGCTTTTACTGGTTAGAACATGCTAATAAAGCAGAGCACATGCCTTCTTTTAAATGTTTATTCAAGGTATTCATAGCTTCCATTTGGTGATGTATTCATGATTTACTGCAATAAATAATGAAAAATAGTGTTTGATTCCAATGGAAAGTGCAAGGCTGCAAAAGTCGGTTTGCATTCTGTATATGTGTAGCAGGAAATACACACTTGTCACAGAATCATAGAATGGTTACAGCACAGAAGGAGGCCATTCGGCCAGTTGAGCCCATGCCAGCTCTCTGCAAGAGCACTTCAGCTAGTCCCCCTCCCCCTCCCCCGCAGCTCGGCAATTTTTTTTCCTTCAGCTACTTATCTAATTCCCTTTTGAAAGCCATGATTGAATCTGCCTCCACCACCCTTTCAGGCAGTGCATTCTAGGTCCTAACCACTCGCTGTGTAAAACAGTTTTTCCTCATGTCGTCTTTGGTTCTTCTGCCAATCACCTTAAATCTGTGTCCTCTGGTTCGCGACCCTTCCACCAATGGAAACAGTTTCTCTATCTACTCTGTCTAGACCCCTCATGATTTTGAAAACCTCTATCAAATCTCCTCTCAACCTTCTCTGCTCTAAGGAGAACAACCCCAGCTTCTCTAGTCTATCCACGTTACTGAAGTCCCTCATCCCTGGAATCATTCTCGTAAATCTTTTCTGCACCCTCTCTAAGGCCTTCACATCCTTCCTAAAGTGTGGTGTCCAGAATTGGACACAATACTCCAGTTGAGGCCGAACCAGTGTTTTATAAAGGTTCATCATAACTTCCTTGCTTTTATACTCTAAGCCTCTGTTTATGAAGCCCAGAATCCCGTATGCTTTTTTAGCCGCTTTCTCAACCTGCCCTGCTACCTTCAACAATTTGCATACAGATACCCCCAGGTCTCTCTGTTCATGCACCCCCTTTAGGATTGTACCCTTTAGTTTATATTGCCGCACCTTGCTCTTCCTACTAAAATGCATCATTTCTCACTTTTCTGCGTTAAATTTCATCTGCCACGTGTCCGCCCATTTCACCAGCCTATCTATGTCTTCTTGAAGTCTATCACTATCCTCCTCACTGTTCACTATACTTCAAAGTTTTGTGTCATCTGCAAATTTTGAAATTGTGCCCTGTACTCCCAAGTCCAAGTCATTAATATATATCAAGAAAAGCAGTGGTCCTAGTACCGACCCCTGGGGAACACCACTGTATACTTTCCTCCAGTCCGATAACAACCATTCACCACTACTCCACTACTCTCTGTTTCCTGTCATTTAGCCAATTTTGTATCCATGCTGCCACTGTCCCTCTTATCCCATGGGCTTCAACTTTGCTGGTAAGCCTGTGGCACTTTATCAAACGCCTTTTGGAAGTCCACGTACACCATGTCAACCGCATTGCCCTCATCAACCCTCTCTGTTACCTCATCAAAAAACTCGATCAAGTTAATTAAACATGATTTGCCTTTAACAAATTTGTGCTGGCTTTCCTTAATTAATCCACACTAGTCCAAGTGACTGTCAACTTTGTCCCTGATTATCGTTTGTAAAAGCTTCCCCACTACCGAGGTTAAACTGACTGGCCTGTAGTTGTTGGGTTTATCCGTACACCCTTTTTTGAACAAGGGTGTAACATTTGCAATTCTCCAGTCCTCTGGCACCACCCCTGTATCTAAGGAGGATTGGAAGATTATGCCCAGTACCTCTGCGATTTCCTCCTTAACTTACCTCAGCATCCTAGGATGCATCCCATCCAGTCCTGGTGACTTATCAACTTTAAGTACAGACAGCCTTTCTAGTACCTCCTCTTTATCAATTTTTATCTCATCCAGTATCTCCACTACCTCCTCTTTCACTATGACTTTGGTAGCATCTTCTTCCTTGGTGAAGACAGATGCAAAGCACTCAGTTAGTAACTCAGCTATGCCCTCTGCCTCCATGCGTAGGTCTCCTTTTTGGTCCCGAATCGGCCCTACCCCTCCTCTTACTACCTGTTTATTATTTATATGCCTATAGAAGACTTTTGAATTCCCTTTTATGTTAGCTGCCAATCTATTCTCATACTCTCTCTTTGCCCCTCTTATTTTCTTTTTCACTTCCCCTCTGAACTTTCTCTATTCAGCCTGATTCTCACTTGTATTCTCAACCTGACATCTGTCCTACACACTGTTTTTTTGCTTCATCTTACTCTCTCTCTCTCTTTCGTCATCCAGGGAGCTCTGGCTTTAGTTGCCCTACCTTTCCCCCCTCATGTACCTCGACTGTACCCGAACCATCTCCTCTTTAAAGGCAGCCCATTGTTTGATTACAGTTTTGCCTGCCAATCTTTGATTCCAATTTACTCAGGCCAGATCCGTTCTCAACCCACTGAAATTGGCCTTCCTCCAATTAAGTATTTTTAGTCCAGATTGCTCCCTGTCCTTTTCCATAGCTAATCTAAACCTTAATATACTATGATACTGGTTGGCAGACAGGAAACAAAGAGTTGGAATAAACGGGTCTTTTTCCGAGTGGCAGGCAGTGACTAGTGGGGTACCGCAGGGATCGGTGCTAGGACCCCAGCTATTCACAATATATATTAATGATCTAGACGAGGGAACTAGATGTAATATCTCCAAGTTTGCAGACGACACAAAGCTGGGTGGGCGTGTGTGCTGTGAGGAGGATGCAGAGAAACTCCAGTATGATTTGGACAGGTTGGGTGATTGGGCAGATGCATGGCAGATGCAGTATAATGTGGATAAATGCGAGGTTATCCACTTTGGTGGCAAAAACAGGAAGACAGATTATTATCTGAACGACAATAGATTGGGAAAAGGGGAAGTGCAACGAGATCTGGGAGTCCTTGTGCACCAGTCGCTGAAGGTAAGCATGCAGGTGCAGCAGGCGGTTAAGAAGGCAAATGGTATGTTGGCCTTCATAGCGAGAGGATTCGAGTACAGGAGCAAGGATGTCTTGCTGCAGTTGTACAAGGCCTTGGTGAGACCACACCCTGAGTATTGTGTGCAGTTTTGGTCACCTTATCTGAGGAAGGATGTTCTTGCCATGGAGGGAGTGCAGCGAAGATTTACCAGACTGAAACCTGGGATGGCAGGAATGACGTATGAAGAGCGATTGGGTCGGTTAGGCTTATATTCGCTAGAGTTTCGAAGAATGAGAGGGGATCTCATTGAAACTTATAAAATTCTAACAGGACTAGACAGACTAGATGCAGGAAGGATGTTCCTGATGGCAGGGGAGTCCAGAACCAGAGGTCACAGTCTAAGGATAAGGGGTAAGCCATTTAGGACTGAGATGAGGAGGAATTTCTTCACCCAGAGAGTGGTGAACCTGTGGAATTCTCTACCACAGAAGGCAGTTGAGGCCAATTCATTAAATATATTCAAGAAGGAGATAGATATATTTCTTAAGGCTAAAGGGATCAAGGGATATGGGGAGAAAACAGGGACAGGGTACTGAATTTGGATGATCAGCCATGATCTCATTAAATGGCGGAGCAGGCTCGAGGGGCCGAATGGCCTACTCCTGCTCCTATCTTCTATGCTTCTATGCTATGCTATGCTTCTATGATCACTGTTCCCTAAATGTTCCCCTATTGACACTTGCTCCACTTGAACCACCTCATTCCCCAGAACCAGAACCACTATCTCTCACTTCCCTTGTTGAGCTCCTACCCTTTAGCAGTATGTACAGGTCTTGTATTCTCGCAAATACTTTTTTTTTAACAACTCCCACTGTTCATCCATAGTTTTATCCATTAATAACTCTGCCAAGTCTATTGTGGCCAAATCATAACTCAGCCCTCCAAAGTCAACCTTACCCAAATTTGAAACCTTCGTTTGTGACTCAGCCTTCTCAAACTTAATATCAAATTCTCTCATATTATGGTCACTGTTAGCTAGTCAGTATTGAACTATTGAAGTACATTCAGACACCCCACCTCCCCCCCACCCCGTGACTGAGGTCTCACCTGACCACACTGCCGCCCCCCCCAGTGATTGAGGTCACACCTGACGCCCCCCCCCCCGCCCCCCCACAGTGTCTAGGATTAGCCCGCCCCCCCTTCCCCCGGTGACTGTGACCGGGCCCTCCCCTGCGGCCTCTCTCTTACCCGCTCCGGTTGCCAGCACGTGCTCCCAGGCACTTCCGGCGATGACAACCCAGCAGCACGAGTCCGGCCGGAAACTCAGAAACAACAACCAGCACTTGCGCAGAAAGACCGCCCAGTCTCGCATATGCAGTGAGTCACTCTGGCCATTGTACAAGTTGTTGCTTAATTTAGCCTTAGAGCCGCAAACTGACAGCTCAGAGGGGGTGGGGGTGCACTCATTGCCCAGGGGTACACTTTGGGGCTGAGTTTTGTGAACCGGCGTCTCTTCCGGGGACATTGTTTGCCCGAGGACACGGCACCTCATCTGGGTACTGTCCCCGGAAAACGGGGACATATGGTCACCCTATGATACTCCCCACACGATTTAATTAAACTAAATAGCTATTCGTTAATATTGAATATAGGCAATCTCCAAAAAAGGATTAAGATCCTTATCACTGAATCTGGTAACAGCAGCCAGTTGACACTTTGAGCTGCTATTGTTCTCAGTTGATCAATTTGCACTAATGAAGAACATTGCACCCAGCTTGTCTGTAACTGATCTTTGAGAAATACATAGATACATAGATACATAGAAGATAGGAGCAGGAGTAGGCCATCCGGCCCTTCGAGCCTGCTCCGCCATTTAATGAGATCATGGCTGATCCTCCAATTCAGTATCCCGTCCCCGCCTTCTCTCCGTAACCCTTAACCCCTTTTGCCTGTAGAAATATATCTAATTCCCTCTTAAATATATTTAATGAGCTGGCGTACACTGCCCTCTGTGGCAATGAGTTCCACAGGTTCACCACCCTCTGAGTGAAGAAATTCCCCCTCATTTCTGTCCTAAATGGTTTAGCCCTTATCCTTAAATTATGTCCTCTAGTTCTGTTCTCACCCGCCAAGGGAAACATTCCTTCTGCATCTAGTCTGTCTAGACCTGTCAGAATTTTATACACTTCTATGAGGTCCCCTCTCAATCTTCTAAACTCCAGTGTGTACATCCCTAAACTACATAGTCTCTCCTCATAGGTCAATCCCGCCATTCCTGGTATCAGCCTGGTGAATCGCCGCTGCACCCTCTCCATGGCAAGAACATCTTTCCTCAGATGAGGCGACCAAAACTGTACACAGTACTCGAGGTGTGGTCTCACCAGTGCCCTGTACAGCTGCAGCAAGGTATCCCTGTTCCTGTATTCCAACCCTTTTGCTATGAAGGCCAGCATACCGTTTGCCTTCTTGACCGCCTGTTGCACCTGCATGCTCGCCTTCAGTGACTGGTGTACAAGAACACCCAGGTCTCTCTGTACTTCCCCCTCTCCCAATTTATTGCCATTTAAATAATAATTTGCCCTCCCGTTCCTGCACCCAAGGTGGATAACTTCGCACTTGTCCACATTATAGTGCATCTGCCATTTATCCGCCCAATCACCCAGTCTGTCCAAATCGCTCTAGAGCTTCCTGGTCTCCTCCTCTGAGCCCACCCCCACTCCTAGTTTAGTGTCGTCTGCAAATTTGGAAATGCTGCATCCGACTCCCTGATCCAGGTCATTAATGTAAATTGTGAACAGCTGGGGACCCAGGACAGATCCCTGTGGTACCCCACTTGTTACTGCCTGCCATTCAGAAAATGAGCCATTTATTCCAACTCTCTGTTTTCTATCTGACAGCCAGTTCTCTATCCACGTCAATACTTTCCCCTTTATCCCATGAGCTTCAATTTTCCATGCTAATCTTTTATGTGGGACCTTGTCGAAGGCCTTTTGGAAGTCCAGGTACACCACATCTACTGGCTCTCCCCCATCTATTTTACCAGTTACTCCCTCAAAAAATTCCAATAGATTAGTCAAGCACGATTTACCCTTTGTAAATCCATGTTGACTCTGTCCTATCCTGTCCCCATTTGCTAAGTGCTCCGCTATTTCATCCTTAATGATGAACTCCAGCATTTTGCCCACAACTGATGTAAGGCTTACAGGTCTGTAATTACCTGCTTTTTCCCTACCCCCCTTTTTGAATAGTGGGGTAACGTTAGCTACCCTCCAATCCATGGGCACTGTTCCCGAGTCTAATGAATTCTGAAAAATCATACTTAGTGCATCCGCTATCTCTAGGGCCACCTCCTTCAGTACCCTAGGATGCATGTTATCAGGCCCTGGGGATTTGTCCGCCTTCAATCCCTTTAGCTTCCTTAACACCATATCCTTAGAGATATTGATTTGCGTCAGTTCCTCCTTTGCCAATGTCCCTATTTTTCCCGATATCCCAGGGAGGTTTTTTGTGTCTTCCTTCGTAAAGACTGACCCAAAGTATGCATTTAGTTGGTCTGCCATTTCCTTATTTCCCGTTATATATTCCCCCGTATCTGACTGCAATGGACCAACTTTGGTTTTAAGAACATAAGAAATAGGAGCAGGAGTAGGCCAATCGGCCCTTCGAGCCTGCTCCGCCATTCAATAAGATCATGGCTGATCTGATCCTCACCTCAAATCTAAAGAACACAAGAAGTAGGAGCAGGACCCGGCCACTCAGCCCCTGGGCCCGCTACGCCACCCACAGGGCCTCGACCGATCCGAACTCAGCCTCATGTCCAATTTCCTGCCCGCTCCCCGTAACCCCTAATTCCCTTTACTTCTAGGAAACTGTCTATTTCTGTTTTAAATTTATTTAATGATGTAGCTTCCACAGCTTCCTGGGGCAGCAAATTCCACAGACCTACTACCCTCTGAGTGAAGAAGTTTCTCCTCATCTCAGTTTTGAAAGAGCAGCCCCTTATTCTAAGATTATGCCCCCTAGTTCTAGTTTCACCCATCCTTGGGAACATCCTTACCGCATCCACCCGATCAAGCCCCTTCACAATCTTATATGTTTCAATAAGATCGCCTCTCATTCTTCTGAACTCCAATGAGTAGAGTCCCAATCTACTCAACCTCTCCTCGTATGTCCACCCCCTCATCCCGGGGATTAACCGAGTGAACCTTCTTTGTACTGCCTCGAGAGCAAGTATGTCTTTTCTTAAGTATGGACACCAAAACTGTATGCAGTATTCCAGATGCGGTCTCACCAATACCTTATATAACTGCAGCAATACCTCCCTGTTTTTATAATCTATCCCCCTAGCAATAAAAGCCAACATTCCGTTGGCCTTCTTGATCACCTGCTGCACCTGCATACTAACTTTTTGATTTTCTTGCACTAGGACCCCCAGATCCCTTTGTACTGCAGTACTTTCCAGTTTCTCGCCAGTCTTTTCCTCTTGATATACTTATAGAAGCTTTTGGAGTTAGTTTTTATATTTTCCGCCAGCTTGCTTTCGTAAGCTATTTTGCCCCTCTTGATTAAGCCCTTTGTCCTCCTTTGCTCTATCTTAAACTGTTCCCAATCTTCCGCTCTGGCGCTTTTTTTGGCTATTTTATACGCCCTATCTTTGGATTTTATGCTGTCTCTAATTTCCCCTGTTATCCACGGTTGAGTCACCTTTTTAGATTTCCTTTTATGCCAGATTGGTATAAACAATTTTTGCAATTTTGTCATTCTATCTTTAAATGCTTGCCATTGTTTATCTACCTCCAGTCCTCCCAGGAACGTTGTCCAATCAGACCTACTCAGTTCCCGTCTAATGGCATCATAATTCCCCTTGTTTAAATTCAGGACCTTAGTCTCTGAGTCAATTTCTTCGCTCTCCATTTCGAGTGAGAAATCGATCATGTTATGATCGCTCTGACCCAAGGGTCCCCGTACAACAAGATTACTAATTAGTCCCTTCTCATTGCACAGTACCCAGTCCAATATAGCCTGTTCCCGAGTTGGTTCCTCGACATATTGATCCAGATAACCATCCCTTAAACACTCAAGGAATTCCTCCTCCTCATTATTTTTACTGATTAGGCTAGTCCAATCTATATGTAAGTTAAAGTCACCTATGATGACAGCTGTGCTCTTATTGCACGCTTCTCTAATTTCCCTCGTGATGCCCTCCCCAACCTCTATTTTACTATTTGGAGGCCTATATACCACTCCTATTAATGTTTTTCGCCCCTCGCTATTTCTTAGCTCCACCCATATAGATTCTGTATTAACTGAGTTAATATCCTTCCTTTCAATTGCATTTATCCCCTCTTTTACCAGCAATGCTACCCCTCCTCCCTTTCTTTTTTGTCGATCCTTCCTAAATACTGAATACCCCTGTATGTTAAGCTCCCAGCCCTGCTCACCCTGCAACCATGTTTCCGTAATCCCAATTAGATCATAATTATTAACCTCTATTTCCACAGCTAATTCATCTACCTTGTTCCTGATGCTTCTCGCATTAAGGTATAAAACCCTCAGGCTTTTTTTATGCTCACATTTTTTATGAATTAGTTTGGCCCTTTGTTTTTTGTTCCTCACCCTTTTACCATTTATTTCTGTCTGCCTTTCACTTTCCTCTATTTCACTACATAGGTTTCTAGCCCCCTGCCATACTAGTTTAAATGCTCCCGAACTGCTTTATCAAAAATTACCCCGAGAACATCAGTTCCATCTTTGCACAGGTGTAGACCGTCCCTTTTGTCACACCTACCACAAAACTGGTTCCAATGCCTCAAAAATTTAAAACCCTCCCTCTTACACCACTGCTCAAGCCACGTATTTAGCCTAACTATCCTGTTCTCTGTACTCTTACTAGCACGTGGCACTGGTAGTAATCCAGAGATTACTACCTTCGAGGTCCTACTTTTTAGCTTGGCTCCTAACTCCCTAAATTCTACTTGTAGGACCTCTTCCCTTTTTTTAGCTACGTCGTTGGTACCAACATGTATCACGACAACTGGCTGTTCCCCCTCCCCCTCCAGAGTGTTCTGCACCCGCGCCGAGACATCCTTGACCCTTGCACCAGGGAGGCAACATACCATCCTGGAGTCTCGGTCGCGACCACAGAAACCCCTATCTATTCCCCTTACAATCGAATCCCCTATTACTATAGCCCTGCCACTCTTTTTCCCTCCCTTCTTTGCAACAGAGCCAGTCATGGTGCCATGAGCCTGGCTGCTGGTGCCTTCCCCCGATGAGTCATCCCCCCCGACAACAGCACCTAAGGCGGTGAACCTGTTGCTAAGGGAGACAACCCCAGGGGATTTCTGCACTACCTTCCTGCCCTTGCTCTGCCTTTTGGTCACCCATGTACTATCTACGCTGGCCTTAACCTGCGGTGTGACCAACTCACTAAATGTGCTATCCACAACCCTCTCAGAATCGTGGATGCTCCAAAGTGAGTCCATCCGCAGCTCAAGGGCCGTCATGCGGTCCCACATGAGCTGCAGCTGGACACACTTCCCGCACACATGGTTGTCAGGGACACAGGAAGCGTCCCTGATTTCCCACATGTTACAGGAGGAGCATGACACAGGTCCGAGCTCTACTGCCATGACTTAACCCTTATATTACTTTTTAATTTTCTAGTTTTAGTTTATTTATTGACTTTTGTTTTCCCGAAGCTTACTTAGACCAATGTATACTGTACTCCTCTTATTCCTTTTTAAACTAACCAAATCCCACTAGTTTTAGTTTTACTTTCTAGGAAGGTTTGAGGAAAGTACTTGCCAGTTAGTCTTACCTCCCTGGTCTTTCGCTGACTTCCCGGTCTTGTGTCCCCTTGGTCCTACTCCGACTTCCCGCTCCTCCCGGTAACGTTCCTGCCCTGCTGAAAAGAAACTGAGACCAAAAAATTTGTGACCTCTGTTTTTGGACTGCTAAAAGACTAGTAGGTTAGAGGAGGAGGGCGGGTGGGGGTTCCTACTCTGTAGGAACTCGGGTTTAAGCCACCACCCTCCTTAAATGCCGTTCACCTGGGTGCTTCCCACCTGGTCCGCTTCCGGTCTCATCGCTCCCGACAACAGCCTGTGAAGAAAAGCCCGCGAAAGTGAGTTCAAATACTCACAGCACCTCACAGCACCTCCGGTCTCGTCGCTCCCGACAACAGCCTGTGAAGAAAAGCCCGCGAAAGTGAGTTCAAATACTCACAGCACCTCACAGCACCTCCGGTCTCGTCGCTCCCGACAACAGCCTGTGAAGAAAAGCCCGCGAAAGTGAGTTCAAATACTCACAGCACCTCACAGCACCTCCGGTCTCGTCGCTCCCGACAACAGCCTGTGAAGAAAAGCCCGCGAAAGTGAGTTCAAATACTCACAGCACCTCACAGCACCTCCGGTCTCGTCACTCCCGACAACAGCCTGTGAAGAAAAGCCCGCGAAAGTGAGTTCAAATACTCACAGCACCTCACAGCACCTCCGGTCTCGTCGCTCCCGACAACAGCCTGTGAAGAAAAGCCCGCGAAAGTTAGTTCAAATACTCACAGCACCTCACAGCACCTCCGGTCTCGTCGCTCCCGACAACAGCCTGTGATGCTATTTTAACAACTTGCATGTGCATTCTAGCAATACAAAAATATAAGTAAAACATTTCAACACAGGCAAAAATCCCAATAAACACCTCTGCTTATTCCAGTGGAATAATTCTTTGGGACAACTTTTCTATGAATGTTGATCCAGTCTATCCTTAGTCCCCTCCTATTTCTCATCTACATGCTGCTCCTCGGTAACATCATCCAAAAACACAGGTTCCACATGTATGCCAACAACACCCAGCTCTAACTCACTACAACCTCTCTCAACCCCTCCACTATCTCTGATTTGTCACGCTGCTTCATAGAATCATAGAAACTTATAGCACAGAAGAAGGCCATTTTGCCCGTTGTTCCTGTGCTGGCTCTTTCAAAGAGCAGCCGTGCTTAGTCCCACATTCCCGCTTTTTGTCCGTAACCCTGTCAGTTCCTCATCCTCAAGTACCTGTCCATCTCCCTTTTAAAATTATTTATGGAATCAGCTTCCACCACCTTTTCAGGTAGAGAGTTCCAGACCCCAACAACTCTCTGAGTGAAAAAAATTATCCCCATCACCTCTAGATCGTATGGCAATAATTTTAAATCTATGACCTCTGATTATTGACCCATTGCCAGAAGGAATAGTTTTTCTCTCTCTGTCTGCTCTATCAAAACCTCTCATCATCTTGAAAACCTTTATTAGGTCACCTCTTAACCTTCTCTGTTCCAAGGAAAACAGTCCTAACGTTTTCAACCTTTCCTCATAACTGAAGTCCCGCATCCCTGGTAACATCCTGGTAACCCTCCTCTGTACCCTTTCTAAGGCCTTTACATCTTTCCTGAAGTGTGGTGCCCAGAATTGTCCAAAATACTCCAGCTGAGGCCTAACCAGTGATTTATAAAGTTCTAGCATGATCTCTTTGATTTTGTATTCTATGCTTCTATTTATAAACCCAAGTTACCCATATGCTTTTTTAACCACCTTATCAACTTGCTACATTTAAGGATTTGTGTATATGGACACAAAGGTCTCTCTGCTCATCTACTCTTTTCAAAATCATGTCATTTATAGTGTACTGTCTTTTCATAGTAGTCCTCCCAAAGTACATCACTTCACACTTCTCCGCATTGAACTCCATCTGCCATGTTTTTGCCCATTTCACCATCCTGTTTATGTCATCCTGAAGTCTACAACTATCCCCATCGCTATCTACTATTTTGTCAAGTTTTGTATCATCTGCAAACTTTATAATGCTGCTCCCTACAGGTCTAGGTCATTTATAAAAATTGAAAAGAGTAATGGACCCAAAACTGACGCTTGGGGAACACCACTGAAAACCACCTCACAGTCTGAAAAACATCCATCCATCCACCACCCTTTGCTTCCTGTCACTGAGCCAATTCCGTATCCATACCGCCACTTTCCCCTTACTTCCATGGGCTTCCATCTTCTTAATAAGCCTCTTGTGTGGCAATTTGTTGAATGCCTTCCAAAAGTCCATATATACAACATCTACTGCATGACCTTGATCAACCTTCTATGTTACCTCATCAAAGAATTTAATCAAGTTAGTCACACATGATTTGCCTTTAACAAATCCATGCTGGCTCTCCTTGATTAACCCATGCCGTTCCAAATGAAAGTTTATTTTGTCTCTGATAATTGTTTCCAATAACTTCCCCATCACCAATGTTAGGCTGACTGGCCTGTAGTTTCTCAGTTTATCCCTCTCCCTATTCTTGAATAGTGGCATAACATTAGCAACCCTCCAGTCCTCCGGCACTACTCCTGTATCCAATGAGGATTGAAAGATTGTGACTAATGCCTCTGCTATTTCTACTTTGGCTTCTTTCAGCAGCCTAGGATGCATTCCATCCAGAGCAGGTGACTTACAATCTTTCAGTAATGCTAATCTTTTTCGTACATTTTCTCTATCTATTACTATCCTGTCCATAGCTTCCCTCTCCTCTTTTAGTGTAACCTTCACATCATCTGCTTCCTTTGTGAAGACAGATGCAATGTACTCATTTAATACTTTAGCCATATCCTCTACCTCTACATGAAGAGAGGCAGAGGACATGCTTGTCTGACATCCAATACTGGATGAGCAGAAATTTCCTCCAACTAAATATTGAGAAGACCGAAGCACTTGGCCCGGATTTTGCAGTCAGCGGCGAAGGAACGGCGCTCACCGTTCACTAAACTGACAGCTGTCCACAAAGCTTTTGTAGGCTTTTGAGTGGAGACTTTCTCTAATCGGGTGTCTGATCCAGCACGGTGCCCTCTACAGGGGATCTGTGGTGCCTGTGAGCAGGACAAGAAACAGCGGGGCACTTCAACCAATCAGATTGAAGAATCAGAGTCTAAAGCAGGAAGTATAAAGCAGGAAGTATAAATTAGATTTAAATCATGTACAGAAAGCGACATAAAGATTGGGAAAGAAAGATGGGATTAAAAGAGAGAGCTAAAAGAGACAGACAGAAAAAGTAAAAAAGTTTTTTTTATATCTCCAACACTAATTAACATCTGAAGGAATGCGAATCCACACTTGTAAAATTAAATTTTCAGAAACCCTGGTCTATGCCTTTGTTACCTCTAGACTTGACTATTCCAATGCTCTCCTGGCTGGCCTCCCATCTTCCGGCCTCCATAAACTTGAGCTCATCCAAAACTCTGCTGCCCGTATCCTAACTTGCACCAAGTCCCGTTCATCCATCATCCCTGTGCTCGCTGACCTACATTGGCTCCCGGTCCGGCAACGCCTTCATTTTAAAATTATCATCCTTGTTTTCAAATCCCTCCATGGCCTCATCCCTCCCTTTCCCTGTAACCTCACTGAGTACTACAAAGCTCAGCAATCTCTGCGCTCCTGCAATTCTGGCCTCTTGCGCATCCCTGATTTTAATCTCTCCACCATTAGCAGCTGTGACTTCAGCTGCCAAGGCTCTAAGCTCTGGAATTCCCTCCCTAAATCTCTCTGCCTCTCTACTGCTCTCTCCTTTAAGATGCTGTTTAAAACCTGGCTCTTTGACCAAGCTTTTGGTGATCTGTCCTAATATCTCCTTATGTTGCTCGGTGTCAAATTTTGTTTAATAATGCTCCCATGAAGCACCTTGGGATGTTTTAATACATTAAAGGCGCTATATAAATGCAAGTTGTTGTTGTTGTTTGAATTGTGTACTCTATTTCTAGCTGTTTGCATTCTTTGATGTAAGGTGTACTCTGTATTTTTGCATTAATGCTTTTCCATATGCATGTAAATCAGGTATTTCAGTCACCTCTGTCTTTGGGTAAGCAGTTCTCCACTTCCTTTTTCCTTCAGACTCCTTGTATTATGTTCCAGACTCAGCCATGGGAACCCACAGGCAGTTTGCTCCCAGGCATTTGCCGACACAGTTCTGTGAGAGTGACAAAGGGCAACTTGGCAAATGCCCGGGATCCACTCTGTAATGCAGTAAATGAGGATAAAGTGTAAATAAATTGTTATTGTCAATTTAAAAATAGCTGATGATTTGGTGCAGTGATGCAGCCTACTGGAGCATCAATGCTTTTCAGTTGGCCACTGAATTCTTGATCCCAGGCTCTCTACTGTGGGGAGAGACACTGCGGGGAACGAAAAAAGCTGCAAGTAGCATTGTCCCCTGGCTGCCGCTATGTGAATTCTAAAGCACTTTTACTTTATGGGAGAACAGTTGACTGTAGGCACCTGGGAATACCACCATCAGCTGCACCCCATGAGAATGTCGGCCTGTGATGGTGCCATCAGAGTAAGGCTGCAGATTTCATTCATGTCAAGGCAGGGAGCCATTCCCACACATTTGCTCTCTGGGGTATCCCAGTGAACAGCGAAACCCAATTCTTGTCTCCGTGGGGGCTAAATTGGGCCGTGTCGCACCCATTTGTAGGTGCTACATGGCCACGTAAGGATATACGAACACACTTCCAACGGGAAGGGCGCAAGATACCATCTTGATAAACAACCGCCAGCAACATGCAGAGCAGCGAGATGATGACGCAATCAGTGTGCAACGCTGATTCGACGCCAGCGCTGCCATTTTTGAACACCACACTACAGCTAACGCACTGTCATAACCAAGCAGAGCTGAACACGACATTAAACAGAATGAAGGACCCCCACCAGAGCTATTTAAAGGGCTCATGAACTACTTACAGGTTAGTTGCTGGATTATTTCTTTTGGCTGCTGGTGAAATTGTACGTGTTTTTGGAACGTTCCTATACTTGGATAAAGTTTAAATACTCTACAGGGGGTGGTCTGGCTGGTCTTGAAGTAGTTTTTTGGTCATTTAAAATCTTGTGCTGAAACAAGTTGCTTCCAGGCATGGGTGGCCTGGTAGGGCTTCCTCTGGGAATTGAACATGACTGGGAGAATGAAGGGAGGCCACGCAAAGCAGGATAAGCTGCTAGAAGAGGGAGGAGGAGGAGACGGAAAAGGGTTCTCAGCCAGAGGCCATATCCACCAAGGGTCTTCAGGGAGCAATTCTCCTACCTCAACTTCAGCGAGGACCAATGCATGAGACATCTTTGGTTCACTAAAGAGGTCATGACTGAAATCTGCCAACTGCTGCAGCCACAACTGCAACCTCAAAGCACGGCAAGGACAGTTTTGCCTATGGCTGTCATGGTTAAATAGCTGCCAGTGTGTGCGTGAGCTGTGAGTTGTGGGTGCAAGACTTGCAACAGTGCTAAGTATGTGAGGGTGAGGTAAAGAATATGAACTGAAGGGTTGAGTACTGATTGATAGAGATTGTTGGTAGGTGGGTGATGGGGGCCGGGGGTAGAGAATTGAGCAGTGGATGATGCTGGTGGTGTAGTTAGTAGGATATGCCATTTGAAGTTTGAACTCACTCACCTTGACAACTCGTGTCAGATCATTAAACTTCTTCCTGCACGGTTTTCATGTTCTTGGAGCTACATCCCTGGCATTGACCTCCACCACTACTTCATCCTAATGCCACCTGAGCATGTGTCTAGCGGGCCTCCTGCCCCCTGCAGATATAGATGTCTCTCCTTCTCTCCATGTCTTGCACCAAGCCCTCCAGTGCATTGTCAGAAAACCTTGGTGCACTCTCTCTCGCATGTTCAGCCATTCCTCAAAGTATCACAGCACAAATTCAGCTTTCAAAGGACTCCCACCTCTTCTTGCAGCCACAATGCACCTCCCCTTTAAGAGGTGCAGGCTGCCTTTAAGCAGCGCTAGCCACTCACGATATCGGGCCCCCTGCTGATGCGTGCAGCCAATGAACTGCACAGATAGTGCTGGTTGCTCGCAGCAATCATTTAATACAGCAGCCAGCATGAAATTAACGTGCTGTCTGCAACACAATGAATAGGCACGGGTTAATTGTGTACCGCGATCCCCATGCACTTTTTCGGGGGTTATCCAATTTAACCCCCCATATGTAAAAGGAGGAAAGGGACACACGAAGGTCACTCTACTGAAACAGGAAGCTATGTTTAAGTGAAAAGCAAAAGCACCTCTAGAGTCTCACTGAAGAGTAGCAGCCACAAGGACCAAAGAGCAGCCTCTCCTGTTGCTAGACCAAAGCAAAACGGAGTGTTAAAAAAGATGTTAATATTCTCTTTTAGAAAAAAATCCATGATAGCTATTGATGGTATAATTATTCTAGAATTTATTAAACATTGAATCCCTTCAAGCTTCACATACAGCACATTAGCTTGACTGATAGGGTCTCGCATCTACAAGATTAACTATTAATAAGAAAATGCTGCATGACTTGTGCAGCTGGTGAAAGAGGATTTAGATCAGATCAACACCAGTTATTTTGTGCCAGTGCCCATGAAGGGGACTACTGGGTACTTGCCTGCTGTGTTGCCAGTATCAAGTTCCTACTGCAACCCCCAATTGCCCCAATATTTATGGGGAGGGTGTGGGGGAGCGCAATAGTGCGGGCGAAACCCAGTGAGGCCGAGGACGCGGAGGTCCTGCCGAATTTAACGGAAAGACGTCATCATAATTTTTTTCTTCCATTTCCCGCCCAGCAGTCGGCCAAATTGACAGGCTTGTCGGCTGCTGGCCAGGAAAACCAGCTGTAGGAGGCCGCAGACGGGGACACTTGGGGACGGTCCCCGGCAATCGGATCATGTGGCAGGCTGCAGATCGGGGGTTGGGGGAGAGGTCGCCGATCACGGCATTGGGGAGAGAGAGGCCCCAGAATTGCCGGGGGAAGGCCGAAGTCTTCCTTGAAGGGCCTGTGGGGTGCACTCCCGCTCCTCCTGGCCCACAAGGAGTGCTATAAAAAGCACTTACCTTCTGGAGCCGGCAGTTCCCACCTCCATTTTGCTGCCAGGTTTCCCGAGCTGTGGGAAACCCGACCGGCAGCAGTTAAATTTAAATCAGGCTCCCAATTGTACTGTGGGAGCCTGATTTAAATATGTTAATGAATTGTCCCACTTCTCCAAGACGGGACACTCACACGCCTTGCTGCCCACCGCTGTAAAAATGACGGCAGGCATGTATGCACCGGTTTGGGGACACGCTTCCTGTTTTTTAGCGTTTAACACCCCTGACCTTATCTCGCTCGTCATGCCGGGGGGGGGCCGGTGGTAATATCGAGAGGCATGATCATCAGTTAGTCAGCTGGCAATGTTCAGTGATTTGCAGTAAAATACTCCCATTAGACTTTCCTTCCCATTCAAGATCTCATTACATCAGCTTACTTGTGGTAATTGTAATAACAGAAAACCAAAAAGGCATGCTGTTTGATTGACTGTATCCATGCGTGCAGTTTCCAAGAATGCACTCATATATGATGTCAAGAACATCATCACAGATGTATGTGCAAATGTCCCATGCAATGCACATAACTCTTTTATTCTTGCCAGAGCAAGATCAGGGAGCAGGTTTTGCACAGGGAGAATCAAAAACAAGGAAAGATGGAAATAGCAAGAGGAAGATAATGAGCAACAAATACATAGGAACCAATTTAAAACATTTTATTTAACAAAAGACAGAGTGGGGGACAAATTCAACACACGACCGCCACGAAAAAATTAGCGCCCCCGTGGCCGAAATTCATCGGTAGCACCCCAAGAGGGAAGTGGGGCACTTCTAGAAGCGCCCCGCCTCCCTCTTGGGGCGCTGCGAAGGAATATCGCGGTGCTACGTGCCCACGTCACGCCGCGGTACTGCAGGCCTTCCTCCTCTTCTTAAAGGGGAGGGGCCTTGCGCAGCGCGACCCGAGGCCCAGCTGGGCCACCAGGGATCGGGGTGCTGGCAAAAGAGCCCGGCACTCAAGAGAAGTGCCGGGCTCATGGAGCGCAGCCGGCACTCCGTGGGGGGGCTGGTCAGGAGGCCGGGGACGGCAACGGGGGCAGGTGCTGGCATGCGGCCAGCAACAAAAATGGCCGCCCGGCACCTTGCCTTTAATTAGCGCCACCCCGGCCACAGGTAGGCCCCCCTTGACCCCGTCGGACATAGCGTCCGGCGGTAAGTCAGGGGGTGTTACCGAAGTTTGCGGCCGGGGCGCGAGCACGGCGCTGCGCATGGCGATGACGCCGGCGGCGCAGCGCAGCGAGGCGCTAATGGTTACCGCCACCGCTAACCTCCCGCTGAATTTCGCAGGAGGCGTTGGCGGCGCCGCGCCCGGGCGCTCGTTGCTTTGCGCCCCGTTAGCACCCTCTTAGGGTGCTAATGGGAGGGGCAAAGCAGCCGAATTTTCCCCCCCTTGACTTTTTTGGTTTAGGAGATGGGTCACTCCTCTTGTGCTGCCTCCATACTGTGACCAAATAAACCTAAGTAGCAACAAGGCTCACTAGGAGCCAGCAGGACTCAGGTAGGAGTGGGCTAACTTGGGAAGCCTTGATGGGACTCAGATAGGGGGTGGGGAAGACAGAGAGGGGACGATCCGGGAGAGGCACTGGGTGGAACACAGTTCCAGCATCGATTTGGGGAGATAGTGCAGTATGGATGGCAGGAGGGTTGAAGAGATACAGTGACAGCATAGATTAGGGCATGGAGAGACATAGCGCCAGCATGGACAGGGAAAACAAAGAAATAACAACAGAAAATGCTGGAAATACTCAGCAGGTCAGGCAGCATCTGTGGAGAGAGAAACAGAGTTAATGTTTCAGGTCGATGACCCTTCGTCAGAACTGGGGAAACAAAGTGTCAGTTTGGACTTGGAGTAGGGAGGAATACAGTGCCAACATGAATGGGGTGGGTGGGGCGAAACCGAATGCCAGCAGAGACTGGGGTGGAAACAAAAGGGGCTTACTTGTTCCGTCCTGGTGCCACTTTGAAATACCTCTTTCTGGCTTTGTGGGTTACATTCAACTGGTGAAGTATTTGTACAGATCTCTACTCCGTGACGATCCACAAATACACCAGTCTGTTTGTGCAGCTCTGGTAAACAGTAATAGTTGCAGCAGTTAATTTTTTTGCAATCTGCTTTTGAATTTCTTCCACAGCTCAGGGTCTTGACCTCCCTCCGAGCACACAGCTCTATCCTGGTGGCTAGCTACAGACCAGCTGCTGGCTGATGATGACTGTCTGTGGCTTGGTGGGATGGGTAGTTAGCTGGTGGTGGTGGCTGGTATGCTGTGACTTGGCTAACTATTGGTGATGGACACGTGGCTTCTCGTAGCTTGCTTCTGGTTATGGATGCGTGGCTTCTGGTGGCTGGCTGCTGTTGTTTGCTGGTTAGCTGCTGATTGCTGGTTTGCTGATGGTAGCTGGCTGTGTTTTGGTTGGCTGCTGGTGGCAACCGGCTGGCTGCGGGCTGGTAGACCGGCTGCGGGCTGGTAGACCGGCTGCGGGCTGGTAGACGGGCTGCGGGCTGGTAGACGGGCTGCGGGCTGGTAGACGGGCTGCGGGCTGGTGGGTTGGTGAGACACTTCTGCTCCTCCTCGCTCACCATGAAATCGTAAAAAAAAAAATCCAAAAAAATAAACTTACTTGGGCTTCTTCTGGAACTGGTCCTGTCCCCTGCCAGGTTTCACTGTGGGGTGCAGCACTGGGTGTCAATGACATAATCAGTCGTTAAAATTGTCGGGGTTAGAATCATGTCACTGAACCTAATATTTGAATATTGATGAGGGCTATTTTTCTGCAACCGGAATTGGCAGGATTAAAATGTCGGGAATGCAGCAGGAGGCGTCTGACCGTCAGGCTAACCAATTCCCGCCGGGAGGGCAGGGTTAACATTGGGCCTATTGTTTCACATATCTTGTGTGTGAAACATCTGTATCAGTATCTCTCTCTTATCCATAACCTTTTCTTTTTTTTAATGTATTTCACCCTCTTTACTCTTACTTTCTTTCCTTATGTTTCTTTATTTTATTTTTGCTCTTCTTGAGTCGTTATATGCACATTTAAAGGAGTCAGCTGCTTTAGACAAGCAGCTGAGTATTTTAACACATACTCAGAGATCTATAATGACAAGCAAGACACAAGAGCAAACAGTATTCCCAGATCTCTTTCTCTGTATCAATACATTTGTCACTACGGTACAGTAGGCAAGACATCAAAATAGTAGCCATTTTTCAATGTTGATGGCAACTTTAGTAGTGAAAACAGAATACCAAACCTAATAGTTTAGCTTCACATAACTGAATTTAACTCATTTGCCAGTTTTTGAATCTTCCGCATGACTGGCAAATGTGTTCTTCGGTATGTTGGCGTCGCTGGCAAGGCTGGCATTTATTGCCCATCTCTATTTATTACAAAGTATTACAAAGTATTTACAGCACAGAAACAGGCCATTCGGACCAACAGGTCCATGCCGGTGTTGATGCTCCTCACGAGCCTCCTCCCACCTTTCTTCATCTAACCCCATCAACATATTCTATTCCTTTCTCCATCATGTGCTTATCTAGCTTCCCCTTAAATGTATCTATGCTATTCGCCTCAACTAATCCTTGTGTCAGCAAGTTCCACATTCTAACCACTCTCTGGGTAAAGAAGTTTCTCCTGAATTCCCTATCGGATTTATTGGTGACTATCTTATATTTATGGCCCCTAGTTCTGGTTTCCTCCACAAGTGGAAACATCTTCTCTACGTCTACCCTATCAAACACTTTCATAGTCTTAAAGACCTCTATCAGGTCATCCCTCAGCCTTCTCTTTTCAAGAGAAAAGAGCACCAGCTGGTTCAATCTTTCCTGATAGATATAACCTCTCAGTTCTGGTATCATTCTAGTACATTTTTTTTGCACCTTCTCCAGTGCCGCTATGTCCATTTTATAATTTGTCCATTTATAATATTGAGACCCGAACTGTGCACAGTGCTCCAAGTCTGGTCTAACCAAGGTTCTATACAAGTTTAACATAACTTCTCTGCTTTTTAATTCTATCCCTCTAGAAATGAACCCCAGTGCTTTGTTTGCCTATTTTATGGCCTTATTAACCTGCGTCGCTACTTTCAGTGATTTGTGTATCTGTACCCCCAGATACCTCCGTTCCTCTACCCCATTTAAACACTTTGGCCGAGATTTTCCCGCTGCTGTGCGTGCGGGATTGGAGGCGGGTCGGGAGTGAAAGTTGAAATAACGCAGAGAGGGTCGGGAACCCGCCATCATCCCGCCTCCTCACGCCTTTTCCTCAGGCACATTTGCCAGCATGGCCGTGACCCGAACAGCAGAGACGAGCGACCTAATTTAGATAATTATGAGGTTGTTGTCAGACCCTTAAGCGTCCTTTTAACCCTACCTTTGGAATTTCACTGCATGACCACGGGAATCACGCAGCTCGGAAACTACATCTGTGAACCTGAGGCGGAAGTTCAGTGGCCATTGAGGGAACCCATTACTGCACAGCTTGGAAAGCACAATAAATACTCTTACCTGACACCTGATTACTTTCTTCAGGCAGATGCTGTTGCTGAGTGCATTGTCAGCAGAGATTTAGCTTTCTAGAGACTGCAAGTGTTTTCAGCAAATTTGGGTAACACTGTCACCTCATTGCTACAACCTCATTGTCACGCAATCGCATGAAGGAAGACTTTTTTTATAGCATATTAAAGGATATCCACAATTATAGATATTACACAATAATTGTGGTGCCTCCACCTTTACCGTAACCCATGAAATGTGACCTCCATTAAACTGAAGGAAAAAGATGTGAGTGTCTAATAGGCATCTCTGCAGAGTTTTCCGTAACACTTCATAAAGAGCACAGTAGCAGTGAAGAAACAGCACAGAAAATCTACTAATTAACTGAATAATTAGCTGAATGAATTCATGTAATTGTGAGATTGGTCTAACCTAGGTGGCAAATGGCAAATAAAAATAAAATTAAAATTAGTAAACTAAAACAATTTAAAATAAATAAGAAAAGGAATGGTGTCAAACAATGCAATACATCTGCATTTATACTTGTATATTCTCCAGAAAGGTAATTTAGCCTTTAAAAAAATCCAATAATGTATCAAGAAAATCTAAGACCGGACTTTTCTGGGGTCCAAGCGGCTGCGATCAGAGGCGGGTTGGGTGGGAAATTTGAAATAAGTTGAAGCGTGTTGGGAACCCGCTGTAATCCTGCCCCCACGTGACTTTCCCTCGGGCGCGTTTGCCAGTGCAACAGGGACCCGAACGACAGAGACGGGTGACCTAATTCAAATCATTATCAGCTTGTTGTCAGACCCTTAAGTGCCTTTTTTAGCCTACCTTTCAAATTTCCCTGGATGACCATGGGATTCACGCAGCTTGGGAACCACGTCTGTCAGCCTGAGGCGGGAGTTGACTTGCCATTGCTCCAGCTGATTAGTTGACAGCATGAAATGTACTATAAAAGCTCCCACCTCAGAGCTGATCACGTTCCTCAGGCAGAAACTGTTGCTGACTGCATTCCCAGCACAGATTTAGCTTTCTACAGGCTGCAAGTGTTTGCAGCAAAGTCACCATCCAGTCTCACCTCATTGATAGAACCTATCACACCATTGACAGATTGCTTCTGTCATCTCTACTTGACCTGCCATCTATTACATCAGCATGGGTGCCATTTATACTGTCTCACTTTGGTCCTCAGGATCGGACCACGATGAGTCCCAACACCAGCAGCACCAGGCACACCAGCAGCACCAACAACACCACCACCAACCTGCTCCTCAACCACCTGATGCTGCACAGGACAGAGGGCATCAGCGCAGGGCTGCACCGCGCCAGAGGCGATACCCCCAATACAGTGTATACATGATGTGGAGACAGTGTATACAGGCAGAGGATGAGCTTCCTCAACATGACGGAGCAGCAGTGCCAAAGGAGGCTCAGGCTATCGCGCCAGGTCATTGCAGGCATTTGCAGCTTGCTGGAGCAAGACCTGCAGCCCAGAGGACCAGGTGGACACCCCTTACCAGTGGCTGTCAAATTCAACGAACCCTAAACTTCTTCACCTCAGGTTCTATCCAGGGATTTGCAGCAGACATTTGCGACATCTCACAGTCAGCCGCCCACAGATGCATCACTCAGGTGACCGATGCCCTGTTTGACAAGTCAGCCAATTATATCAACTTTGCCACTGATGGCACCAGTGTTACTCAGTGGACACTCAGCTTTTCCGCTCTGGCTGGCTTCCCACGGGTGCAGGGTGTCATCGACTGCACACATGTGGCCATCAGGGCACCCCATCATCACCCAGGAGTCTTTGTGAACCGCAAGGGCTTCCACTCCCTCAATGTGCAGCTCGTCTGCAACCATAGGATGATTATCATGCATGTGTGTGCCAAATTCCCTGGCAGCTGCCATGACTCTTTCGTCCTGCGCTAGTTCACCACCCCCCCTCAGCTCTTCGCACCTCCAAACAGACTTTCCGGCTGGCTGCTTGGACACAAGGGCTATCCACTGAAGACGTGGCTCATGACACCCTTGAGGAGGCTACATACTGAGGCCGAGGAGCGATATAATGAAAGGCACATTGTAAGGGGTTTCAAACGGTACTGGTGTGAGGTTAGGCCTTCGTTGCCTATACTATTGCTTGCTCTGGTCTCCGGCCAGCCTTTTTGCAATAAGCACCTGTGAGTGGTTCGACCCACTCGTCCTTACGGTTCTGACATCTGGACTTAGATGCAAGGAGCAGTAATGCAGAGAAAAACTCAAATAGACCCGGTTGAATAGCACGAAATGAATATCTTTATTGCATGGCATCTAAAATCATGAAATACATGTCATAGGCACAAATCAAAGAGAGTACAAGTATACACACGTTCATAAAGCTTGGTCTATGGAAATGGAGAACACACGGCACATCGTAAAAAGGGGAACACATTATACCTTAACCTTATTAAAAACCACCCTCCCTTAACAATACCTAAACTACGTCTGGATTTGTAGGATCGGAAAACATGCTCACCACTCGGCTTACTTCGGAGATTTTAAAGTGAGGCACACAGCTCGTTTCGCTGCAGCGCCTGACTGTCACGTGTTTGGAAGGGTTTTCTGCACCCCACTTGTTTACTCTCGCTGCCGCGAAAGGCAAGCCAGACTCCCTGATGTCATGAAGCAGTCGATGGACTCAAACTGTCTTAGAATTCAAAGAAGAATCTTCCTGTGTTACGGTACATGTAGAAGTCAGTAGAATTCAAAGGAAAGTTCTGTCGGTATATTTTCGGGCGCGGTCGGGGTTTACTGACCGTGGCGGCACGTGGAATTTCTTCTCGTTTTTCTTCTCGTCTTTCTTCTCGTCACTCGGGCCTCCGGGTCCAGACACCGTTTACCGACACTCGGGATGGTGTACCCCGTTACTTGCCCTTGTCGAGGCGGCTCGTTCCGATTGAGCTCCACCCAACACTCGAATAACCGACCAGCACGGCTAAGAGTCAAGAGTCAAAAAGCGTCCAGAGCAAAATCAAGAGCCCAAAAGTCAAGCGAGTTCAGGAAGCGAGCGATGGACATTTGTCCCCTATAGTTATACTGTTATGTCCGCTTTATCTCCCGCTCAAATCTAAATGTTTATCCTTTGTGTGATTTCGGCGCTCAAAACTCCCAGCATGGGGCGATTATCTTCTTAACGGGTTTCGGTAGCACCTAAAAACTGGCCAACTATCCGTTAATACCTTCATTGTTGAGCCAGCCAGGATGTGTATGAATCGTCTCCTCGACTGGTTTTGGGGCCCCCCGAATACTGGCTTAATCACCCGCCAATGTCTCTCTCATTGTTGAGCCGGGGGGGTATTTGTGTATTGATGTGTCTAGATGGGTTCTCGATGGCCCAGTTCAATGATCCTTACTGTGCGTAGGAAACGATTCCAGCACTTATATCATTGCTATTGTTCAAAATGCAAACGGGTTGCATCCTGTCTTTATCAATGTGTACCGAGTATGATCCGATCTCATACTGAATGTATATTCGACGCCATCTTGTCTGCCCACTGTGTCTCTGGAAGCTTCTGCCACGATGCGCGGCGGCCATTTTACAGGCTTCTGTGTCCTTTATTATCAGGACAGCATTTCGTTTAATAAAACTGATCAATTGAATCTGCTTCTCTCATGTTATTTTGAATCGCGATAATTGCGAAACTCTACAGTCCCTCCTGTTGATGCGAATAACTCCGCTTATCGTATCAATTAAATGCTGGTGAGCAAATTATCCCGATTCTCCACATCCAAACACTCCCGGTAATTAAACTATCTATGGCCTCCATGACACATGCAGTCCTCATTTCCCAGAGAAAACACACTGTCTATCTTGGACAAAACGTAGGCAGCATTGCCTTTAAACTTACACTGCGTATATGCCTTCCAGGTGCAAAAGGCCGATGCCTCTCGCACTACCTGTATATGCATGTTTTATTACAAAAGGAAAAATAATTAAACCAACTGTTTTAAAAAAAACAAAAGTTCCAAAACTTAGCCACAAATACTCATAACTACAACAATGACAAAAAACACGCGCGGTAAAATGGAGGGGCGTCATCCTGGCCGTTTACACGGTACTTTCCTCGTTCACGCGCACGTAACGTTCTCTCCACTCCCCTGTGTTCTCCTGCCTCGTGAGGCGTTTGCCCCTTTTGCAGTGCACGAACAACAGGTACACTACAATTACAACTTGACATACTACCAAAATGTGGGAGGCTATCCTGATCCATGACGGGACCTCAATATTAGTGAACAGATCCCACCACGGTGGGGTTACTATGTCCAATATCTCTGCCCCTATCTCTACAGTTTTCTGTTCCAGGGTGTAAAAATGTTTCTGTGATACCATGACGGCTTTTAAAATCTTGGTGAGGTGTTCAGGGAGAGGGGGAATGATGTACCCGAAATGCGCGACGAATCGCTGCAAGTCTGTGAAATTCTCTTTTACAGTGAGGTGAACAGTGGATGGTTCAGGGATCGGAACAATTCGCTCTTGTGCCACTTGAACTTCAGCCCTGGGTTTAAAACAGAAACTTCTGTCACTCACCGGACACCGGCTGTGCTGTCCATGCTGGTAGTGTTGCGCTGCAGTGGTAACGCAATACGTTCCACCCCCTATGTATGCCACCTGTGGGGGCACATGATCTTGTGTCATTGCTTCCATGGTGCAATTCATGGGCTTCGCGCCAGCCGTTCTGAACCCGCACTGTGGTGTTAAAAAGGCATTCAAGTGCTGGGGACACAGTATGATGTGTGCTCCCCGACCACGACAACCCGAGAGGTCGGTACCTGTCATCGTTTGCTCCCAGCGGATGACGTAAGGTGGGACCGCTGCATAGCGAATGTGGGCTCCCCCCTGAATGACTCCAATGTTCTCCACCCGGTACACCGGGGCGGGCTTTGCTGTGTCGCCCAACACCGGCATCCGTACTACTATCCCCATGATAGTGTGATTTGACCGTCCGCAGTCCACTGGGACTGGGTATGCCTCTGAGGCTAGCCTGAGCTGGCACGGGCTTAATGCGTTCTGAAAAGGGTGGAGCGCCTGCAGGTGTTTGTTGCTTATCCAGGACGGGACCAAACCTTGTTTTAAATCCTCCAAATTACTGCGGCCCTCGCCCAGTAACCACGCCCCGTATAGTACGCACACCTCGTTCTGCGCAGCTTGATCGGATGCATTTCGATCTTCCCTGATCAGGGCATTTACCGTTCTCGCATGCTTCTCCAGCTCTGCTATAATCTCTTTTAAGTGTAGTGTCATGGCCTGGTCCTCATGTAACTCAGACCCTACTACCTTGTTCTCGTTTGTGAGGATGCTTTTTAACTGTGTTTTTAAACCGTTGATCTGTGTCTGCAGCTCCACATTATCTAGAGCGTTGACCACAGATGTTCCCGTATTAAAAGCAGTGAACACATCGTTTACAGCACCCCTTCTTTGTCTCCCCACCTGACCCAAAACTTCGTGTGGTGTGGTGTATAAGCTTGTTTTGTCAACCTCTGCAAAATCAAACTCATAAAATTGCCTGATCATGTTTGTTAACAGGACCTGGTACAATTTTTCCGTTTCTTTGGGGCACCACTCCGGTAAATGCACCTCGGTGAGATTTAGAATCACCGAGGCCACCGCGTAATGTACCCCTTGATATAGTATCTGATCTGTTGGCACCAGTACCAGACCATTCCCAGGCCCCTTAGTGGTTTTAGGGCAGCCTTCCTCCTGAGCCAAAGCCACCGGAATCGTGGGCGGAGACTTGCGTGGGTGCGTGATGAGTTCAGTGGCGTTTACCGGGATCGAGGAGAATGGAGCTCCGCACCCCCGAGTGCTGACGTCCCACCTCATCCCTTCCCTGGCATCCTGCCACTGTTGCAGGAAAAATATGGATATACCCTTGGGGCAAACGTACTTCGATCCCCACATACAAACATATATTCCCTCATCCGGTTCCCACCATTTGTCCCAACAGACTTTCAATTGTCCGTTAGTTCCCGTAATTGTCCGATGGGTATTGTTACCCAATCGCTCCCACTCGACCGAGGAATTTCTCATAGTCTTGCTTAACTTCCGTAACCACCACCATCGGCTCAATGGGACCTTCCCATTGCACGCCAAACAAATCCTTTTGCCGACGGTGACGCTGATTCTGGGTGCAACGATCCTCACCCTGGGACACAGTAAAGAAGTCTCTTTGTACGCAAACCCGGATGCGCTGGAGTATTCCGTCGAATTCGTTCCCAGCCATCCCAGCCGCCTTCCCTTGTGGAAATAAGTGGCGGTTTCCTCAGCCTCTCGCTCCCCGGTCCCATCCGTCGCGATGGGGGTCGTGTCCCCGGAGCAACCGAACACAACGTCATCTTGGTGAGGCCCCGATAGGCCGATCCATATCCGATCGTTGCGAGCACTATCAGAATCCTTTCCATCTTTCCTGGTTCCTGTGATCAGATAAAATGATGTAGCCAGCCTCCCAAGAGTCTCTGGCTTTTGTGAAGGGTGAGCGGGTCCCTTGACCTCGTCTCACGTACAAGACATTTATGCTGGATAGACCTTAACTGTTCCTATCACTAACTCCCATCATTTTACCATTTATTTATAAAATTAACCTACAATCTTAACCTGATATTAAAACACTAAACTTAAACTTATCCTCCTAAAATAACTGTACAGCGCCGCCCGTTCCCAGGGCGGCCTAGCTAAATCCTGAACAAACTGCCACAAGCTCTTCCCCGTTGCGGGGGGGCACTGACCCTTGTCTTTGATCCGCCGCAGCCTGTCGCTGCTGAGCTGGGACTGGGACCTTCCTGGGCTGCCTTGAACTTACGCCTGGGGGTGTACGAGGGATCTGACCACAACTTCCTGGGCTGGGGTGTCCGACTCGACCTGCGGAGGGCCACCTTGGGCAAGACCCCCAGGACCGACGGACCGGGGACCGGGACTTCTGCCGTCACGGCCTGTGGTCCCACCACAGCCGCCGGCTCTGTCTCCCCTGGCTCCGCCCCCCTGGGCTCAGGATCTGCGGTTTCCGACTCCACCCTACTTGTTTCTCCAGTAAGTGGAACTCCACTCGCAATCCCTACCTCCCCTATGCTTGGGTCGAGGGCGGAACCTCCGTCCTCCGACCCCACCACCTCTCCGACCGGGTCACTAACTTGGTTGAGCCCTCCGAGCTCTTCCTCATCTGAATCCCAAGAAAAAGAAAAGATCCTACACTTTTCCAGAATGTCCTCTCCCCTCACGCAGGCTGCTTTACCGGCCTGTGTGCCCTGCGGTTCTACCCGGGGCTGAGAGTCCCCACTCGCAGGTTTGGCCCCTGTGATTGGCCCCTGTGCACCCGGTTTATACAGCTTGCACTGGTTAATGTGGAACCATTTTGTGCGCCGTGGTACCTTTACGGCATACACCATGGGACTCGCCTTATCTACAATACTGTAGGGTCCCATATATAGCTGCTCCAAACTCCCTACTCTGGCATAGTTCCTAACCATGACCTGATCTCCGACTTCCCACTCCTGCTTCTTATGGGGTTCCAGCAACAGGCGATTGCCCTGGTGCTGTCTTCCCATGTTCCCAGCCGCCTGCTTGTAAACCTGCTTCAGGCGTTCCAAGAGGGTCTGGACAAACTTGTCCCGTTTCACCTCTTGGAGCTGACCCTCAGTGAGCACCGGGGCTAGTACATGGGTGGGGGTTCGCATGATCCTCCCAGTCATCACCTCGTACGGGGAATACCCCGTACTCTTCGACTGGCTGGCCCGGATTCCCATGAGGACTAGAGGCAGGACCTCCGCCCTTTTTTGGGGCGAGTTCATAGTCTCTTTCCTCAGTTTTTCCTTGAGGGTCCGGTTCATGCGCTCAACAATCCCTGATGACTGGGGATTGTGCGCTACGTGCCTCTTCCCTTCAATGCCCAAAAGCATGAGGGTGTTCTGCATCACCTGGCCGGTGAAATGACTCCCTTGGTCTGACTCCACGAAACGGGGGAGTCCCCACCGCGAGAACACTTCCCGGACCAAGATCTTTGCAGTCCCCAGCGCCGTAGCTGTTCTACAGGGAAAGGCTTCTACCCACTTGGAAAACACATCCACCAGGACGAGGCAGTATTTATAGCCTCCCTGGGTGGTGGGCAGGGGCCCTATGTAATCGACTTGTATCGACTGCCATGGTCCCTCCACCCTTCTGATGTGCCCCATGTGCACTTTCCTTTTCTGGGGGTCTGGGTTGTTTGCAGCGCACACAAGACAGCTTGCACAGAACTCGCGGACCTGATCCCTGAGTCCCGGCCACCATCCCGCCTGCTCTACCCGTTGCCAGGTAACCTCAGGCCCGGGGTGTCCTGCCCCTGGCCCCTCATGAGCCAACTGGAGGAATTCCCTCCTGTGCTGCTGCGGCACAACCCACTGTTCCTCGCGGAACAGCATGCCTTCTTTAACGGAGAGGGTTGCCGTACTGTACGGGCCCTCTACCTGCTTGCCCTCAGTAATCGTTCTGAGAACTGCTTTTAGGGCAGGATCCTGACTCTGGACGGTCTTAAGGTCTAGTGGCAGTGCTACCCTGGTGTTCCCGGGATTCCCTTCCCTGCCTTGGATCGCTGCCACGGGTCCGGGTCCATAGGGGTCCCAGAAAATGCCGTTACGGGCACCCTCCCTGGCTAGCGCATCCGCCTGCTGGTTGCCCTCCCCGCGGGGTTCTGTGGAGGAGTGAGCCTTCACCTTGTGGATGAAAATCTCCCCTTCCTCCCCCACTGCTGCTAGGATCTTTTCCAGCAAGGGCTTCACCGTTAAAGGTCGCCCGTCCGTGGAGGTGTAGCCACGGCGGGACCAAATGGCCAGGTATTCCGTACACGAATTGCACATAAACATACTGTCCGAACAAATCGTGTATGGGGTTGGGAAGATCTCTGGGTGGGTAACTACGTACGCCACCGCAGACAGCTCAGCCTGCTGTGCGCTCATCGTGCTGGGGAGTTTAATTGCCAAGGCAAGGTCTGCCGCAGGGTCATAAACTCCACACCCTGTGAGTCGTTCGCCAGCGGACACTGTGCTGGAACCATCGACATAAATCTCGCGGCCCGTGGGATGTATCCCGGCCCGCAAACCTATGTTGACCTCCCACACCCCTTCAACCGAACACTGGTGGGCTGTTCCGGGGTATACCAGGTTGGCCGCGAGCTTGGGCTCGCAAAGACCTTTAACTCTGAGATCCATCTGGGAAAGGAGAAGGGTCCAGCGCGCAATGCGAGCGCTGCTTACGGTCCCATCCTTAATCCTCCCATCCAGAAGCATCTTGGTTGGCGTGTGATGGGTGAGGAGAGTGATGGGAGAGAGCCCTGTGAAGATCGCTGATCTTTTCACAGCCCAATGCGTGGCTAAAAGATGCCTTTCGCAGTTGGAAAAACTCCTTTCCACATCCGTTAACACCCTGGATGAATAAACAACCGGCCTCAGCCTGCCGTGACGCTCTTGGAGCAGCACGGCGCTCAAGCTGTCTCCGCTGGCGGCTACCTCCAGGAAAAACTCCCTCCCCCCATCTATGGCCCCTAAAGCTGGCGCGGTCTGCAGATCCCTTTTTAACTTCTCGAATGCTGCCTGACAACCCTCGTCCCAAGACCACTCCACTCCCTTATGGAGGAGTCGGAGCAGCGGAGCTGCTGTGGCTGCATAGTCCTCGATGAAGTCTCTACAGTACCCGGTCAGTCCCAGAAAGGACCTCACACCCGTTATGGTGTTGGGAATCGGTAACTCCTGCACCGACTCCCTCCTAGCCTTATCTATGGCTCTTTCCCCAGCGCGAATGGTCAGACCCAGGAATTTTACTTCCTGCTGACCGATACGTGCTTTCTTAGGGTTCACTTTAAAACCCTTTCTCGCTAGCAGCTCCAATAACTCGGCTAACAGTGGTTCATGCTCCTCCCTTGAGTCTGTGAACAGGAGCAAATCATCCACGTACTGCACTATCTGATTGGGCTGACTAAACTCCTTTAAACTTCCTGCCATACACTGATGAAAAATACTGGGGCTGTTGTGGAAACCCTGTGGCAAACAGTTCCATGTGTACTGTTGTCCTTTGAAAGTAAAGGCAAACTTGTACTGGTCCTCTCGCCGCAGCGGGATGGACCAAAAACCGTTCGAGATATCCAGCACCGTGAACGTGGTCGCGGACGCTGGGATTCTCCCTATTAGGTCAGCAACTGCTGCTACTGTGGGCGCGCAGGCGGGGATGTTACTGTTAAGGACTCTGTAGTCCACCGTGGCCCTCCACGAATTATCCGGCTTCCTCCCCGGCCATAATGGGGAGTTCACGTGTGTGGCTATCGGTCTCAACACGCCCTGCTGCACCAATGAGGACATTGCTGTCTCCATGTCGGGTTCTGCTTCTTTGGGGAAGTTATACTGCTTTTGGGGTCGGGTCATGGGGTCCCCGTCCACGCTGACCTCAAACCCGGTAACCCTTCCACAATCGTGCTTGTGGGTTGCAAACGCGTGCATATTATCTGACATGTCCGTTGGGACATCCGCGACCATAAGCCCGGGGTCGTAACCTCCGGATGGCTTCATGGTACACAGGGCCCCTTTACCTTCTTTCCCTGGGATTACAACTACCTTGCCTTTCCCACCCTTGGCTCCCCAGAGACAGTGATTCCTAAGGTCCACGAGGATCTCGTGTTACGCTAGGAGATCCGATCCGAGGATACCTTTGCCACACCCCTCTTGCCATTTCATCAGGATGCACTTCCATGTGGTGTGGAGTGCTCCTAAATGAATGGAGAGCGGAATGGAGAATGCGCCAGCCTGCTCTTTTCCTGTGAACCCTGCTAATGTGAATGGGACCTTGGTAGACGGTGGCATAGTGGTTAGCACTGGTGCCTCACAGCGCCAGGACCCGGGTTTGAATCTGGCCTCGGGTGACTGTCTGTGTGGAGTTTGCACATTCTCCCCGTGTCTGCGTGGGTTTCCTCCCACAGTCCAAAAATGTGCGGGTTAGGTTGATTTGGCTATGATAAATTGAACCTTAGTGTTAGGGGGGGATTAAATATGTGGGGTTACTGGGATATGTTAGGGGGAATTAAATACGTGGGGTTATGGGAATAGGGTGGGATATGTGTCGGTGCAGGCTCGATGGGGATTCTGTGTGAGAAAGCAGGGACAGGGTACTGGATTTGGATGATCAGCCATGATCGTATTGACTGGTGGAGCAGGCTCGAATGGCCTACTCCTGCTCCTAGTTTCTATGATTCTATGATCTCTTCCCCTTTCCGTTCCCTGCTATGATCCGTGCACAAATCAGGAAACACACAGTAAGTTTGATCATTTTCATTCCACGTTTATTTCCAGATGTTAAACTTTTCACATTTCAGTCATTGAAACAATGTGGTTTGTAATGTACAAAACATCACGGACAGGAAATGACTCTCTGGTCCATCCAGCCTGTCCCACACAACTGTGATGCCTTGTCCATCACAATATATAGACTCCCCACCCCACCCAAGACCATGTGATCTCCTGGGAGAGGCGAAAACCCAGACATAAAAACCCAGGCCAATTTGGGAAAAATAAAATCTGGGAAATTCCTCTCCGACCCCCTTAGGCGATCGAAACTATTCCAGGAGATCACTCTGGCCCTGATAAGTCTATGCATTCTAAGGCAATTGCTTTTCCACTTCGACTCTTCTGACATCAACTGAACACAGGACTCAGAGCCTGGCCTCCAACGATCTCCAGTCCAGCTCTGTACCAGCAGCCACAACCCCAACATTCAGCGATGACTTGAAACCGGTCGGCGAGTTGTCTCGAGGTCCCACTTCTGTGTCATTCCAGCTTGAACGAAAACTCTCACCAAACGTTATTTAAAGTGTTAACTGTGACACCCTTTAATTTGCTGGGAGCTGATGTCATTCCTTTAGGCTGTGGCGTGCTCAGTAGATTGGAATTGAGTTACTGAGCCAGCAATGATTGGATGAAACATCAGCTCCTAAACATTGACGGGCTGAATGCGGGGGAATGTGGATCTAATTACCAGGATGCATCGGCACAATATTTGCCTGAGGAAAATCTCTTGAGGCATAACCTCCCTTTTAAGACATCTTGTTAGACGTCCTAACTTTGGAGAGCAAACCCACAGGATTTTCCCCTCCCTCCCCGGCTCCCGTGCAGTGTTAACTTTTACACACCCCAGAACTCAGTTTGTTGACACCCAAACACAACCCACATCGAAGAAAAGAAACCAAACACTCCCCACAAGACCCAAGAGACAACCAGGTGGGTGGAAAATGCCGAGACACTTGAAGAATGAAGAGGAACTTCCAAGGGAGCAGCTGACAAGGGAGCTGATCTTCACTCAGGCATTCTGCACACACTGCTGGTGACTAACCAGGTAGTCCTGAGGACAAGGAGGGTGGAGGTATTTGTATGGCAACAGAGGCTTAAGTGACCAGGACAGACACAATAAAGTGAGCATTACCCATGAGTGCCGCACTGCTGGTATACCCTAATCTGATGGGCATTCCATTTCAACAGCCAGGCCATCAATCAGAATCTGGCAGGATCCAAATCCAGATCCTGACGGTTCAGCTTACTGTTTGGATCTGGCGTTGGTGCCCGTGAATAACACTCACTTTGACCTATTTGTCCTGCGAGCTGGAGTCTGTTCCCTTGCAGGATCCGCCCTTCTCAGCATGAGTACCAGTTGGACAGTGTCCAGCAGTGTGTGGAAGATGACAGAATGAAAATAAAGATTCCCTAAAAAAAAAGGTAGGTTCGTCTTTACTCTTCAAATGACTTGGCATTCTCCCGTGGGCTCCTGAGGTCAAACTGTCAGTATTCAACTCCCGGGTGTCCGAGAAGCACGGTTTGTGAGGCAACTAAAGGGTTAACCAGAACCACCTTCTGCTGCAATTTTCTGTAGCATCCTGGAGACCAGGCAACCCTGAGCAACAGGATCTAGAAACAAAACATAATAAGAACATAAGAAATAGGAGCAGGAGTTGGTCATTTGGCCCCTTGAGCCTGCTCCGCCATTCAATAAGATCATGGCTGATCTGATCTTGGCCTCAACTCCACTTCCCTGCCCGCTCCCCATAACCCTTGACTCCCTTACCATTGAAAAATCTGTCTATCTCCACCTTAAATATATTCAATGACCCAGCCTCCACAGCTCTCTGGGGAAGAGAATTCCACAGATTCACGACCCTCTGAGAGAAGAAATTCCTCCTCGTCTCTGTTTGAAATGGGTGCCCCCTTATTCTGAAATTATGCCCCTAGTTCTAGATTCCCCCACGAGGGGAAACATCTTCTCTGCATCTACCCTGTCAAGCCCCCTCAGAATCTTATGGGCCGGATTTTCTGATCCCCGCGGGTGTGTATGAGGTGTGTACGCGCCCATAGGGGCCTCGCAAGTGCCGGTTTCAGGCCTGTGAAGCGCATGCGTTGAAAACCGGCACTTCACGATCTGTGAAGAATCCTCTTGCAGATCCTCCTCCTGCCCGGGGGAAGGGCCTCTGCGGGTGGAGAGTTCCGCTTTCTGCACAACCTCCGCCCGCTGAAAACCATTAAAAATCTTACGCCTGGTAAAAGCCCACGTAAGGCCTGCTTTTACCAGCAGAAGAGGTTAAAAAATTATATATTTTTTCACTCATTTATAATTTAAAAATACTTTAAAAAAAGGTAAGTTTATTTTTAGCCCTGTAAAAAACTTCAATTATTTTTTTCAAAAAATGTAATTTTTGTTTAAAATATTTAATTTAATGTAATTTTATCTAATTTTAAATGCATGATTTAAAAAAAAATATTTAATGTTTAACTGTGTTTTTAAATGTGATCCCCATTCATACTTTTGACAGATTTGTGCGCAGAGGCCTGTCTAAAGTGTGCAGGGGGATTTCCTTCTTTGATTGGTTCCCCCTGGCCCACGTGATCCCAGAGACGCTTGCAACCTTATCTCTGTAATGGCTATCAGATCAGACCCATTTATTTATATTTTTGCTGTCAACTCATCTATATTGTTACGAATGCTGCGTGCCTTCAGATATCGAGCTTTTAATTTTGTCTTTTTACCACTTTCCCCTACTCTGACTCCTCTTTCTGATGCACTCTTATGTGTATATGCTCTGTCCCTTCCTGTCACACTCTGGTTATCATTACCCCTATTGCTACCCTGCACTTTTGCCTTCTCATTTTTCTCCCACACCAATCTTTGAGCCATTCATTCATCTCTCTGATCTTATTGACCCTTTGCCAATTTGCACGTGGCTCAGGTAGTAATCCAGAGATTATTACCTTTGTGGTTCTGCTTTTTAATTTAGCCCCCAACTGTTCATACTCCCTCAGCAGAACCTCTTTCTTTGTCCTACCTATGCCGTTGGTACCAACATGAACCACGACAACTGGATCTTTCCCCTCCCACTCTAAGTTCCTCTCCAGCCCAGAGGAGATGTCCTTTACCCTGGCACCGGGCAGGCAACACAGCCTTTGGGCCTCACGCTCTTGGCTGCAGAGAACAGTGTCTATCCCCCCAACTATACTGTCACCTACCACTACCACATTTCTTTTTGCTCCCCCTACTTGAATGGCTCCCTGTACCACGGTGCTGTGGTCAGTTTGCTCATCCTCACTGCAGTCCCTGCTCTTGCTCACACAGAGAGTAAGAACCTCGTAACTGTTGGACAAGAGCAAGGGTTGAGGCTCCTCCACCACTACCTCCTGGGTCCCCATACCTGCCTCGCTCGTAGTCACACCCACCTGTCCCTGACCACGGACCAAATTTGAATTAATTAATCTAAGGGGTGTGACTGCCTCCTGGAACACAGCGTCCAGGTAACTCTCTCCCTCCCTGATGTGTTGCTGTGTTTGAAGCTCAGACTCCAGCTCATCAACACGGAGCCGAAGTTCCTCGAGCAACCAACACTTACTGCAAATGTGGTCGCCGTGGACCTCAATGGTGTCTACCAGCTCCCACATGTTGCAGCAGTAACACATCGCCTGCCCTGCCATCTCTAATTTATTTAATGAATGAAGTGTTTAAGTTTTGAACGTATAGTTTTTAATCCCAGCTCTTAATTTAAACCAATGCACAAGAAAAAGAGAGAGAAATACTGACCAACCAATCACTTCCCTGCTTTCCTGTGACATCACACTTTGAATCTTTCAAATTCTTACCCTCCCAGGTCAGTTGTCGCTGCTCCGGGCTCGCTCTGTAGCCCCGCTCGCCGGCTCAGTCGCGCCCTTTATCTCCGGCCCGATCTCCCGCTCTCGTGCTCGCTCTGTAGCCCCACTCGCCGGCTCAGTCGCGCCTTTTATCTCCGGCCCGATGTCCCGCTCTCTTGTATTCGAAAGACCGTAAGACTCTCCAGCCTACGCCCTGACTGCCTGAGGTTCTCGAGCAGGTTGGTGATTGTCCAGTGATGCGAGCAAGTCGATCGATCTGGTAACCCCGCAAGTCCTGTAGATGATCTGGATTACCTCAGTGTGGATCAGCTACTAGTGAGGGTGAACTACAGAGCGGCTGAGAGAAATACTGACCAACCAATCGCTTCCCTGCTTTCCTGTGACGTCACACTTTGAATCTTTCTAATTCTTACCCTCCCAGGTCAGTTGTCGCTGCTCCGTGCTCGCTCTATAGTCCCGCTCGCCGGCTCAGTCGCTCCCTTTATCTCAGGCCCGCTCTCCCGCTCTCGCGCTCTCTTGTAGTCGAAAGACCGCAAGACTGTCCAGCCTACGCCCTGACTGCCTGAGGTTCGCGTGCAGATTGTTGATTGTCCAGTGATGTGAGCAAGTCGATCGATCTGGTAGCCCCGCAAGTCCTGAAGATGATCTGGACTACCTCAGTGTGGATCAGCTACTAGTGAGGGTGAACTACAGAGCGGCTGAGTGTGTCGACTGTTGTGTTGCCCTCCTCGGCCAAGTGTGGCACCAAGAGTGTCACCCCATCGTTCAAGCACCATAGAATCATAGAGTGATAGAAAGTTACAGCACGGAAGGAGGCCATTTCGGCCCATCGTGTCCGCGCCAGCCAACAAAGAGCTATCCAGCCTAATTCCAATTCCCAGCTCTTGGTCCGTATCCCTGCAGGTTAGAGCATCCCAAGTGCACATCCAAATACTTTTTAAATGTGATTAGGGTTCCTGCCTCTACCACCCTTTCAAGCAGCGAGTTCCAGACCCCCACAACCCTCTGGGTGAAGAAATTTCCCCTCAAATCCCCTCTAAACCTTCCCCCAATTACTTTAAATCTGTGCCCCCTGGTTTTTGACCCCTCTGCTAAGGGAAATAGGTCCTTTCTATCCACTTTATCTATGCCCCTCATAATTTTATACACCTCAATAAGGTCTCCCCTCAGCCTCATCTGTTGCAAGGAAAACAGACCCAGCCTATCCAGTCTTTCCTCATAGCTAAGATTCTCTACTCCCGGCAACATCCTTATAAATCTCCTCTGTACCCTCTCTAGTGCAATCACATCTTTCCTGCAATGTGGTGACCGGAACTGCACGCAGTACTCTAGCTGAGGCCTAACTAGTGTTTTATACAGTTGAAGCATAACCCCTCTGCTCTTGTATTCTATGCCACGGCTAATAAAAGCAAGCATTCCGTATGCCTTCTTAACCACCTTATCTACTTGGCCTGCTACCTTCAGGGATCTGTGGACATGCACTCCAAGGTCCCTTTGTTCCTCTGCACTACTCAGTGTCCTACCATTTAATGTGTATTCCCTTTCCTTGTTAGCCCTCCCGAAATGCATGATCTCACACTTCTCCGGATTGAATTCCATTTGCCACTGTTCTGCCCACCTGACCAATTTATTGATATCTTCCTGCAGTCTACAGCTTCCTTCTTCAGTATCAACCACACAGCCGATTTTAGTATCATCTGCAAACGTCATAATCATACCCACTATATTTCAAGTCAAGATCGTTGATATATACCACAAAAAGCAAGGGACCTAGTACTGAGTCCTGCAGAACCCCACTGGAGACAGCCTTCCAGTCACAAAAACACACATCAACCATTACCCTCTGATTCCTGTCTCCGAGCCAGTGTTAAATCCAACTTGACACATTGCCCTGGATCCCATGGGCTTTTAACTTCATGACCAGTCTGCCATGTGGAACCTTATCAAAAGCCTTGCTAAAGTCCATATACACTACATCAATGGCACTACCCTCATCTACCCTCCTTGTTACCTCCTCAAAATATTCAATCAAGTTTGTCAGACACAACCGTCCCAAAACAAATCCGTGTTGACTATCCTTGATTAATCCGTGTCTTTCTAAATGAAGATTTATCCTGTCCTTCAGAAATCTTTCCAATAATTTTCCCACCACCGAGGTTAGGCTGACTGGCCTGTAATTCCTCGGTCTATCCTTTTCTCCCTTTTTAAACAAGGCTACCACATTAGCAGTCCTCCAGTCCTCCGGCACCACACCTGAAGCCAGAGAGGATTGAAAAATGATGGTCAAGGCCTCTGCTATTTCCTCTTTCGCTTTGCTTAACAGCCTGGGATACATTTCATCCGGGCCTGGGGATTTATCCACTTTTAAAGCTGCTAAACCCCTTAATACTTCCTCTCTCACTATGTTTATTTCATCTAATATTTCACACTCCTCCCCACCGATAGCAATGTCTGCTTCGCCCCTCTCCTTTGTGAAAACAGACGCAAAGCATTGATTAAGAACCCTACCGACATCTCCCGCCTCCACACAAAGATTACCCTCATGATCTTCAATAGGCCCTACCCTTTCTTTAGTTATCCTCTTACTCTTAATATATTTATAAAACATTGTTGGGTTTTCCTTGATTTTACTTGCCAAGAATTTTTCATGCTCTCTCTTTGCTTTCCTAATATAATTCTTAATTCCACCCCTGCACTTTCTGTACTCCTCTAAAGATTCTGGAGTATTTAGCCCTCAGTATCTGTCATACGCCTCCCTTTTTTTCTTTATTCTACCTTGCATGTCTCTAGACATCCAGGGGGCTCTAGATTTGTTAGTCCCACCTTTTTTCTTTAAGGGCACATGTTTGGTCTGAACCCTCCGGATCTCGTCCTTGAATGCCTCCCACTGCTCTGACACTGATTTACCTTCAATTAGCTGTTTCCAGTCCACTATGGCTAAATCCTCTCTGAGCTTAGCAAAATTTGCTTTTCCCCAATTTAGAATTTTTATTCCTGGTCTATCCTTGTCCTTTTCCATAACTACCTTAAATCTAACAGAATTATGGTCACTAGCACCAAAATGCTCTCCCACTGATACGCCTTCTACCTGCCCAGCTTCATTCCCTAAAACTAAGTCCAGAACCGCCCCCTCCCTTGTTGGGCTTGCTACATACTGGCTAAAAAAGTTCTCCTGGATGCATTATAGGAATTCCGCACCTTCTATACCCTTCACACTAATTTTATCCCAGTTAATATTGGGGAAGTTGAAATCCTCTACTATTACTGCCCTATAGTTTTTGCACTTCTCAGAAATTTGTCTACATATTTGTTCTATTTGTGGCTACTGTTTGGGGGCCTGTAGACCACTCCCACCAGTGACTTCTTACTCTTATTATTTCTTATCTCCACCCAAACTGATTCTACGCCTTGATCTTCCAAGCAATATCATTTCTCATTACTGCACTGATCTCATCCCTTATCAACAGAGCTACACCACCTCCTTTTCCTTTCAGCCTATCTTTACGAAATGGCAAATACCCCTGAATATTCAGTTCCCAGCCTTGGTCACCTTGCAACCACGTCTCTGTAATGGCTTTCAGATCATACCCATTTATTTCTATTTGTACTGTCAACTCATCAATCTTGTTACGAATGCTGTGTGCGTTCAGATATAGAGCTTTTAATTTTGGCTTTTTACCATTTTCCCCTACTCTGACCCCTCTTTCTGATGCACTCTTATGTGTATACGCTCTTTCCCTTCCTGTCACACTCTGGTTATCATTACCCCTATCACTACCCTACACTTTTGCCTTCTCATTTTTCTTTGACTTTTTAAATTTCTGCTCAGCGGATCCCTCTCCCCCACTATTTAGTTTAAAGCCCCATCTACAGCCCTAGTTATTTGATTCGACAAGACACTGGTCCCAGCCTGGTTCAAATGAAGCCCATCCCGACGGAACAGCTCCCTCTTACCCCAGTACTGGTGCCAGTGCCCCAAGAATCAAAACCCATTTCTCCCACACCAATCTTTGAGCCACTCATTCATCTCTCTGATCTTATTGACCCTTTGCCAATTTGCACGTGGCTCAGGTAGTAATCCAGAGATTATTACCTTTGTGGTTCTGCTTTTTAATTTAGCCCCCAAATGCTCATACTCCCTCAGCAGAACTTCTTTCTTTGTCCTACCTATGCCGTTGGTACCAACATGAACCACGACAACTGGATCTTTCCCCTCCCACTCTAAGTTCCTCTCCAGCCCAGAGGAGATGTCCTTTACCCTGGCACCGGGCAGGCAACACAGCCTTTGGGCCTCACGCTCTTGGCTGCAGAGAACAGTGTCTATCCCCCTAACTATACTGTCCCCTACCACTACCAGATTTCTTTTTGCTCCCCCTACTTGAATGGCTCCCTAAACCACGGTGCTGTGGTCAGTTTGCTCATCCTCACTGCAGTCCCTGCTCTCGCCCACACAGAGAGTAAGAACCTCGTAACTGCTGGACAAGACCAAGTGCTGAAGCTCCTCCACCACTACCTCCTGGGTGCCCATATCTGCCTCGCTCATAGTCACACCCACCTGTCCCTGACCACGGACCAAATTCGAATTAATTAATCTAAGGGGTGTGACTGCCTCCTGGAACACAGCGTCCAGGTAACTCTCTCCCTCCCTGATGTGTCGCAGTGTTTGAAGCTCGGACTCCAGCTCATCAACACGGAGCCGAAGTTCCTCGAGCAACCAACACTTACTGCAAATGTGGTCGCTGTGGACCTCAATGGTGTCCACCAGCTCCCACATGTTGCAGCAGTAACACATCGCCTGCCCTGCCATCTCTAATGTATTTCATGGATTAAGTGTTTAAGTTTTGAACGTATAGTTTTTAATCCCAGCTCTTAATTTAAACCAATGCCCAAGAAAAAGAGAGAAATACTGACCAACCAATCGCTTCCCTGCTTTCCTGTGACGTCACACTTTGAATCTTTCTAATTCTTACCCTCCCAGGTCGGTTGTCGCTGCTCCGGGCTCGCTCTGTAGTCCCGCTCGCCGGCTCAGTCGCTCCCTTTTATCTCCGGCCCGATCTCCCGCTCTCGTGCTCGCTCTGTAGCCCCGCTCGTCGCCTCAGTCGCGCCCTTTTATCTCCGGCCCGATCTCCCGCTCTCGTGCTCTCTTGTAGTCCCGCTGGTCGGCTCAATCGCTCCCTTTTATCTGCGGCCCGATCTCCCGCTCTCGCGCTCTCTTGTAGTCGAAAGACCGCAAGACTGTCCAGCCTACGCCCTGACTGCCTGAGGTTCTCGAGCAGATTGTTGATTGTCCAGTGATGCGAGCAAGTCGATCGATCGGGTAGCCCCGCAAGTCCTGAAGACGATCTGGACTACCTGAGTGTGGATCAGCTACTAGTGAGGGTGAACTACAGAGCGGCTGAATGTGCCGACTGTTGTGTTGCCCTCCTCGGACAAGTGTGGCACCAAGAGTGTCACCCCATCGTTCAAGCACCATAGAATCATAGAATGATAGAAAGTTACAGCACGGAAGGAGGCCATTTCGGCCCATCGTGTCCGCGCCAGCCAACAAAGAGCTATCCAGCCTAATTCCAATTCCCAGCTCTTGGTCCGTATCTCTGCAGGTTAGAGCATCCCAAGTGCACATCCAAATACTTTTTAAATGTGATTAGGGTTTCTGCCTCTACCACCCTTTCAGGCAGCGAGTTCCAGACCCCCACAACCCTCTGGGTGAAGAAATTTCCCCTCAAATCCCCTCTAAACCTTCTCCCAATTACTTTAAATCTGTGCCCCCTGGTTTTTGACCCCTCTGCTAAGGGAAATAGGTCCTTTCTATCCACTTTATCTATGCCCCTCATAATTTTACACACCTCAATAAGGTCTCCCCTCAGCCTCCTCTGTTCCAAGGAAAACAGACCCAGCCTATCCAGTCTTTCCTCATAGCTAAGATTCTCTACTCCCGGCAACATCCTTGTAAATCTCCTCTGTACCCTCTCTAGTGCAATCACATCTTTCCTGCAATGTGGTGACCAGAACTGCACGCAGTACTCTAGCTGAGGCCTAACTAGTGTTTTATACAGTTGAAGCATAACCCCCCTGCTCTTGTATTCTATGCCACGGCTAATAAAAGCAAGCATTCCGTATGCCTTCTTAACCACCTCATCTACTTGGCCTGCTACCTTCAGGGATCTGTGGACATGCACTCCAAGGTCCCTTTGTTCCTCTACACTACTCAGTGTCCTACCATTTAATGTGTATTCCCTTTCCTTGTTAGCCCTCCCCAAATGCATTACCTCACACTTCTCCGGATTGAATTCCATTTGCCACTGTTCTGCCCACCTGACCAATTTATTGATATCTTCCTGCAGTCTACAGCTTCCTTCTTCAGTATCAACCACACAGCCGATTATAGTATCATCTGCAAACGTCATAATCATACCCACTATATTTCAAGTCAAGATCGTTGATATATACCACAAAAAGCAAGGGACCTAGTACTGAGCCCTGCAGAACCCCACTGGAGACAGCCTTCCAGTCACAAAAACACCCATCAACCATTACCCTCTGATTCCTGTCTCCGAGCCAGTGTTGAATCCAACTTGCCACATTGCCCTGGATCCCATGGGCTTTTAACTTCATGACCAGTCTGCCATGTGGAACCTTATCAAAAGCCTTGCTAAAGTCCATATACACTACATCAAACGCACTACCCTCATCTACCCTCCTTGTTACCTCCTCAAAAAATTCAATCAAGTTTGTCAGACACAACCTTCCCTTAACAAATCTGTGCTGACTATCCTTGATTAATCCGTGTCTTTTGAAATGAAGATTTATCCTGTCCTTCAAAATTCTTTCCAATAATTTTCCCACCACCGAGGTTAGGCTGACTGGCCTGTAATTCCTCAGTCTATCCTTTTCTCCCTTTTTAAACAAGGCTACCACATTAGCAGTCCTCCAGTCCTCCGGCACCACACCTGAAGCCAGAGAGGATTGAAAAATGATGGTCAGGGCCTCTGCTATTTCCTCTTTCGCTTTGTTTAACAGCCTGGGATACATTTCATCCGGGCCTGGGGATTTATCATAGAAACATAGAATCATAGAAGATAGAAGAGAAATACTGACCAACGAATCACTTCCCTGCTTTCCTGTGACGTCACACTTTGAATGTTTCTAATTCTTACCCTCCCAGGTCGGTTGTCGCTGCTCCGGGCTCGCTCTGTAGCCCCACTCGCCGGCTCAGTCGTGCCCTTTTATCTCCGGCCCGATCTCCCGCTCTCGTGCTCGCTCTGTAGTCCCGCTCGTCGATCAGTCGCTCCCTTTTATCTCCGGCCCGATCTCCCGCTCTCGCGCTCTCTTGTAGTCCCGCTCGTCGGCTCAGTCGCGCCCTTTTATCTCCGGCCCAATCACCCGCTCTCGCGCTCTCTTGTAGTCGAAAGAACGAAAGATTGTCCAGCCTACGCCCTGACTGCCTGAGGTCCTCGAGCAGATTGGTGATTGTCCGGTGATGCGAGCAAGTCGCTCGATCTGGTAACCCTGCAAGTCCTGAAGATGTTCTGGACTACATCAGTGTGGATCAGCTACTAGTGAGGGTGAACTACAGAGCGGCTGAGTGTGCCGACTGTTGTGTTGTCAGCCTCGGCCAAGTGTAGCACCAAGTGTGTCTCCCCATCGTTCAAACACCAATGGGAAGCAACATGTCATCTTGACAGAGGGACCCAGGTAGGAGACATTACGGACAGGAAAAGACTCTCTGGTCCATCCAGCCTGTCCCACACAACTGTGATGCCTTGTCCATTGCAATATATAGACCTCCCACCCCACCCAAGACCATGTGATCTCCTGGGAGAGGCGAAAAACCAGACATAAAAACCCAGGCCAATTTGGGAAAAAAAAATCTGGAAAATTCCTCTCCGACCCCATGAGGCGATCGAAACTAGTCCAGGAGATCACTCTGGCCCTGATAAAACTATGCATTCTAAGACAATTGCTTTTCCACTTCGACTCTGCTAACATCAACTGAACACAGGACTCAGAGCCTGGCCTCCAACGATCTCCAGTCCAGCTCTGTACCAGCAGCCACATCCCCAACATTCAGCGATGACTTCAAACCGGTTTGTGGCTTGTCTAGAGGTCCCACTTTTGTGTCGTTGCAACTTGATTGAAAACTGTCCCCGATCTTTTCTTTAAAGTGCTAACTGTGACACCCTTTAATTTGCTGGGAGCTGATGCCATTCCTTTAGGCTGTGGTGTGCTCAGTGGATTGGAATTGAGTTACTGAGCCAGCAATGATTGGATGAAACATCAGCTCCGAAACATTGACGGGCCGAATGGGGGAATGTGGATCTAATTATCAGGATTCATCGGCACAATTTGCCTGGGGAAAATCTCTTAAGGCATGACCTCCTTTTTAAGACATTTTGCTGGATGTCCTAACTTTGGAGAGCACACCCACAGGATTTTCCCCTCCCTCCCCGGCTCCCGTGCAGTGTTAACTTTTACACACCCCAGAACTCAGTTTGTTGACACCCAAACACAACCCAGAACGAGGAAAAGAAACCAAACACTCCCCACAAGACCCAAGAGACAACCAGGTGGGTGGAAAATGCCGAGTCACTTGAAGAATGAAGAGGAGCTTCCAAGGGAGCAGCTGACAAGGGAGCTGATCTTCATTCGGGCATTCTGCACACACTGCTGGTGACTAACCAAGTAGTACTGAGGACAAGGAGGGTGGAGGTACTTGTATGGGAAAAGAGGCTTAAGTGACCAGGATAGACACAATAAAGTGAGCATTACCCATGAAAGCCTCACTGCTGGTATACCCTAATCTGATGGGCATTCCATCTCAACAACCAGGCCATCAATCAGAAGCTGGCAGGATCCAAATCCAGATCCTGACGGTTCAGCTTACTGTTTGGATCTGGCGCTGGTGCCCGTGAATAACACTCACTTTGATGTATTTGTCCTGGGAGCTGGAGTCTGCTCCCTTGCAGGATCCGCCCTTCTCAGCATGAGTACCAGTTGGACAGTGTCCAGCAGTGTGTGGAGGATGTCAGAATAAAAAATAAAGATTCCCGAAAAAAAGGTAGGTTCGTCTTTACTCTTCAAATGACTTGGCATTCTCCCGTGGGCTCCTGAAGTCGAACTGTCAGTATTCAACATGTGAGCACGTCGATCGACCTGGTAACCCCCCCCCCCCACAAGAACTGAAGATGTTCTGGACTACCTCAGTGTGGATCATCCACTAGTTAGGGTGGACTACAGAGCAGCCGAGTGTGCCGACTGTTGTGTTGTCCTCCCTGGGCCAAAGGTGGCACCAAGCGTGTCACCCCGTCGTTCAAGCACTAATGGGAAGCAACGCGTCATCTTGACAGAGGGACCCAGGAAGGAGGGTCCCACCCTGTTTATTGACCTACCAGACTACTGTCATATTGTCTGTGTGGAGACACCATGGGGGTGATTTTATCAATGGGGACCTGATGGAGGCGGGACTGCTGCTTGTCGGGTTTTAGTCCCGCCTCCATCGACGTCCATCCAACCCACACTATTTTCCCTTGATTGGCCTTGTTAAGCCCGCCCAGCGGGTTTAGCAGGCCAATTAAGGGAAAGCCGGTGACAGGGAACATCAGCGTATGACATTTCATCTGTCAAAAATTTTTGAGAGCTGAATTGTCATCGTTTGACAGCTTTGAGAAGCTGTCCGGCACTGACAATCTCTGTTCTTTGGTGAGTCCTTGTACTCAAGACTCACCAAACCTCTTTCCTGAGCAGAAAGCAGATGGCTGTTGCATCAGAGAATGCAGCAACCATTCTGTCATCTCTGCCGGTGAGATGAGGCAGCTCCGCAGCCTAAAGGGATGAAGCATTTATCCTAAAGGGAGACCTGTGGAAGCATTACTGGCGGAGTGATAGTCATCTAGAAGGCTCAACTGGAGAAATATCCCCAACAGTTGAGCCCTTGTGGATGACGATCAGTCGCTCTCAGTGTGGATGGTAGAAGACCATGATGTCACCTGCAAGTATGTCCGCAGTATGAGTAAATGGTTCCTCTGATGGTCAAACCGAACCACGTTGTGAAAAACATGGAGCCTCAAGATGCAAATATCGAGGACACGCACTACTACAACAATACAAAAGCAAAATACTGCGGATGCTGGAAATCTGAAATAAAACCAGAAAATGCTGGAAATACTCACCAGCTCAGGCAGCATCTGTGGAGAGAGAGAAACAGAGTTCATCGAATCATCGAATGGTTATAGCACAGAAGGAGGCCATTCGGCCCGTCGAGCCCGTGCCGGCTCTCTGCAAGAGCACTTCAGCTAGTCCCACTCCCCCGCCCTTTCCCAGAGTTAACATTTCAGGTCGATGACCTTTCCTCAGAACTGGAAAAAGTTGGAGATATAACAGTTTTTAAGCAAGTGCAGGGGCAGGGAAAGGTGGGAGGGGAGGAAAGAACAAAAGGGAAGGTCTGTGATAGGGTGGAAGGCAACGAGTGATTAAATGACAAAAGGTATGATAGTAGAAAGCAAAAGGAGATGGTAATGGGACAAGTAAAGCAACAAAAGATGAATCTAGAGGAGGTGTAAATGGGAATTTGCAGAATCATCAACAGCTGCCATGTGAAACAATAGGGGCAGAGGTTATGGTCTGAAATTGTTGAACTCGATGTTGAGTCCAGAAGGCTGTAAAGTGCCTTATCGAAAGATGAGATGCTGTTCCTCGAGCTTACGTTGAGCTGCGTTGGAAACAGTGTAAGAGGCCAAGGATGGAGAACTCAGAGTGGGAGTGGGAGTGGAGCGGAGAATTAAAGTGACAGGCGACCGGAAGCTCGGGGTCACGCTTACGGACTGAACGGAAGTGTTCCGCAAAGCGTTCACCCAATCTGCGTTTGGTCTCCCCAGTGTAGAGGAGACCACATCGTGAGCAGCGAATACAGTTTACCAAATTGCAAGAAGTACAAGTAAATCGGTGTTTCACCTGGAAGGGGTTTTTGGGGCCCTGGACAGTGGGTACAGAGGAGGTAAAAGGGCAGCTGTTGCATCTCCTGCGATTGCACGGGAAGGTGCTGTGGGAAGGGGAGGGGGTGTTGGGGGTGATCGAGGAGTGGACCAGGGTGTCGCGGAGGAAGCGGTCCCTTCGGAATGCTGAAAGGGGAGGGGAGGGGAAGATGTGTTTTCGCGGTGGGATCATTCTGGAGGTGGCAGAAATGGCGGAGGATGATTCATTGAAGGTGGAGTCTGGTGGGTTGAAAGGTGAGGACAAGGGGAATCCTACCATGGTTCTGGGAGGGAGAGGAAGGGGTGAGAGCAGAAGTGCGGGAAATGGAATGGACACGGTCGAGGGCCATGTCCACCATGGTAGAGGGGAATCCTCAGTTGAGGAAAAAGGAAGACATATCGGAAGCACAGGTATGGAAGGTGACATTGTCAGAGCAGATGTGATGGAGACGGAGAACTGGGAGAATGGAACGGAGTCCTTACAGAAAGTGGGGTGGGAGGAAATGTAGTCCAGGTAGCTGTGGGAGTCAGTGGGCTTCTGCGACTCTCTACTTCTGGTCTCCTGGACCCAAGCGTGCAGAGTGATCCACTTCCACAGGGAAGTACTGGAAATTGCCCACCCACCCAACTCTATGGTGGACTATCCAGGCATGATCACTGCTTGGAGAGGTAGAGAAGGACAGGGTCTCGAAGGTTACTTGTTGCAAACTCCATGCATTCCAGGTCCTAATCTGGAATGTTGGGCTGGCATGGTACAAAGGACATTGCGGTCCGGATAAAGCCTTGAAAATTCTGGTGGAGGTGAGTGGATTGGTGGTGGTTAGTGGATAGTTGGTGATTGGATTGGAATGGACTGGTGGTGGTGAATTGATTGGTGGTGATGATTGGATTGATGGTGATGAGTAGATTGGTGGTGGTGAATGGATTGGTGGTGATGAGTGGATTGGTGGTGGTGAGTGGATTGGTGGTGATGAGTGGATTGGTGGTATTTGGATTGGAATGGATTGGTGGTGCTGAGTGGAAGGGGCCTACAGATGGGGTGGGCTAAGCTACAAAGTGAGCAGTGTCCCCCACCCTTGTGGGCCAATTCAGGAGTAGCCGAAGGTTCTGCTGCAGCAGCTCCTCCACTTGCTCACCAAAGAAGCCTCAGCACCAAAGAGCATCTGCAGTACCTGAAGGATCCCCAAGGTGTGAGGCCAAGCCATTGGCGATGCAAGATCCACTGGACGATAGATCCTGCTCCTACATTGAGGGCACCCACACAGACTGCCGCTGCGGTAGATGCTCTCTGAAGGTGGTCCTCTGTGGCAGGGATTGCTCCCTCAACTCACCCGCAGGCTTTAGCCTACTGGTAAGAAAAGCCGGCCCCAGTGGATTTGGTGGCAGGGAATTCGGGATATTCACCAAACCCTGCAGGAAGTTCCGCCAGACCCACATGTCCCACCATTTGGATTCTGGGGGGTGGAACAGGACCAGTTTCCTGGGTGGTTCCCATCCTTCTGATGCTTCCACGACTGAAGTTCGCCAGCTGTACCAGCGAACCTTAAGTTGTGAGGCAGGGTAGCGGAGGCATTATGGACGCTGTCTACCTTGGCCATAACTGGAGGGCACATATCAAGTCTGCCCAAATTGCCCAGGAAATTGGTAGGAGGAATCCGACAAAGGTCGATGCCTGAGGCAAGACCCCAAGTAATGACTCAACTCCCCCAAGTGAAGGGACTTCCAGAACTCACAGATTCAGACTCAAAGTCATCCTTGTGTTGAGTACATGGAAAAGCCTCAACGAATGGAAGTCGTGGTCTGACTCAGGCTCCCAACTTGGCTTCTGAAGCTCATGCACCCTCCCTGGGAGTCCCCCTCGGGTGGAGTAGGGAGTGGTTGAAGTTGGCTCCACAGTGGTGGGGGCAGTCACAGATCTATAAAAGCGAATGGAGACCTGCAACTGCCCTCACCAAAGTGGACATCACCCGCAGCATAGGTGACCCTGAGTGGAGTCGAGTCCACCAAAGGAGATGCCCCCGAATGAGCTGGCGCCAACTGGAGACCAATGTCCCGGGGCTGGGTTGGTATCACCAGAGGGGACGATGGATGCCTCTGGTGAAGGGCTCCCCAACAGTAGCTGGCGGCTCTTGGAGGAACCAGCCTGATTCTGGCACCAGACGGCACGGACACCTCAGAGCCAGCTGGTGCCAGAGGAGGACTCTTCTTCTTTATCCTGGGAGGCCTCGGTACAAGTTGTTAGCGGGGCTTCACCCGATGGTGTGGACTGGGATGGCAGGGACTGGTTGGTGAGTGGCCTTAACTAGCCCATCCCACTCTACCCCATCGAGGCAACAACCAGAGCGTCCTCCCTTGAGACTTTCCTGTTCAGTCCCAAGGTGGACCATCGGCCGACATCGGTCGGAGATGACTGTCTGGACTGGGCCCTATCCAGTGCCAGTGCAGTTAACCCCAAGCGGTGCCGAACTGAGCCTGGAGTTGGAGCAGGGTTGGTGCTTGATGCAGATACGGGGACATGAGGGCTGGACGTGAAGGTCCATCCCAGGGGGAGAAGGAGGGAGGAGGGAGAGGGGGTTGGGGGAAATTAACAATACAAATAGATGTCAGAATAGGTCTAGGCAGAGCTGGTATGGATGACAAACCTGGTGGGACAGGAAAGAAATGCGTCAGAAGGGAGCGAGTTGGTTTAACACCATCTCCAGTCATTGGCTGCGCGTTTAGATGGATCTGTTATTGGCCAAGAAATAAAAACCCAAATTAAAAGATGTAGAGTTGGCACTGAGAAATGGATGGGACACAGAGGGAATGCGTGAAGAGTATTTCAGTATTGCTGGTCCCTCTTTTGTGGTATCTCTGCTGGCATTGATTTTATGTTGGTCAGGATGTGCTTTCCATTGTGTGAGGGCCGCTTGTGTTTGTGCTTTTGTTACTCACAACTTTAGTCTGTGGGTAGTTTGATAAAACCGCTCATTTCCTTTCGCTCATCCTGACACCAACCGTGTACCTGTGGCAGAAGAAGAAATAACACAAAAGGGTCACTGGATTGCAACAAGGACAACGACAGGCATTTTATCGCTCCCCTCGTACAGTAAACCATAAAACCTGTAGAGGTATTTATCCAATTCCCTTTTGAAAGTCAACACCTGGGCCAATGTCGAGCTGTGTGGGCAGGTACCAAGCTCGGTCAATGCAGCTCCAGTGGCATTACTGCCCAGGAGGAGCATCCAAGACCTAAGTGTCCACTTGGGGACCCCAGTAAATATCAGTAACCGCACTCCAGGCCTCGGCCTGTCTGTGGGTAAAGTTCAAGGAGATCTGGCACTGACAACAAGTGAAGCACTCGACCCTGCTGTGCCTCAGTGTTATTGGATCTGTTCAAATGTTCACACGGTAGAATCCGCTCGATCTGCCCGCTGGAACAAATGATGACTGCAGCCTAGCAAACATTCTAGCCCATTCTTGACTTTAAATGGTTGGGTTGAGCTGTCCCACGGACTATCCCGGGGGTCCAGGACAAGCTGATCAGGACAACCAGCATGGATTCAAATTAAGGCAGGAGGCTGCACAACCAGTTGAAGTGAAGGAAAGGGAGCTGCACTGACGTGACTAACTGGTTGATCTATTTAAGAGTGAATATGGTCAGCTAGAACATCTGAACAACTTTGCTTTGAGACGGGAGCGTGAACAATGGAAATATCGCTAACCAGCTGACACACAGAAGGGTTGTTGCTGTTGGAAGTTTGTTTAGGCCTGTAGTTCCAGCCACCACCCCTGCTCCAACTCCAGGCTCAGTTCGGCACCGCTCGAAGTTAACTGCACTGGCACTGGCCTGGTTTCAGTTTCCAGGATTTGAGCCTTGATATCTGCATGGTCACTACAGTGGATTTTGATGTTAAGAACATAAGAAATAGGAGCAAGAGTAGGCCATTTGGCCCTTCGAGCCTGCTCCACACCATTCAATAAGATCATGGCTGATCATCTACCTCATCTCCACTCTCCTGCACTATCCCCATATCCCTTGATTCCCTTAATATTCAAAAATCTATCAATCTCTGTCGTGAAGATATTCAACGACTGAGCCTCCACAGTCCTCTGGGGTAGAGAATTCCAAAGATTCACCACCCTCTGAGTGAAGAAATTTCTCCTAATCTCAGTCCTAAATGGCCGACACCTTATTCTGATACTGTGACCCCTGGTTCTAGACTCCCCAGCCAGGGGAAACATCCTCCCTGCATCTACCCTGTCAAGCCCTGTAAGAATTTTGTATGTTTCAATGAGATCACCTCTCATTCTTCTAAACTCTAGAGAATATATGCCTAATCTACTCAATCTGTCCTCATAGGACAATCCCCCCATCCCAGGAACCAGTCTGGTGAACCTTCGTTGAACAAGGCAAGTATATCCTTCCTTAGGTAAGGAGATCAAAACTGTACACAATACTCCAGGTGTGGTCTCACCAGGGCCCTATATAATTGCAGTAAGACGTCTTTACTCTTATACTCAAATCCTCTTGTAATAAAGGCCTTTCATAAATACGTGTTGACTCTGCCCAATCCTATTATTATTCTCTAAGTGCTCTGTTACCACGTCCTTAATAATAGATTCTAGCATTTTCCCTACTACTGATGTCAGACTAACTGATCTGTAGTTCCCCGTTTTCTCTCTCCCTCCTTTCTTAAATAGTGGGGTTACATTTGCTACCTTCCAATCCACAGGAACCGTTCTAGAATCTGTTGGATTTTGGAAAATGACAACCAATGCATGATTACTCACTCTGACTTTCACGGGGAATGATACAAGCTGGAACTAGAGGTCTGAATAAACCTTCTGCAGCAACAACCCTTCCGAGTGTCAGCTGGTTTGCGACCACATTCACTCCTCGATAGATCAGGCAGTTAGTCACATCAGTGCAGCTCCCTTTCCTTAGATGTGCGGGTTAGGTTGATTTGGCTATGATAAATTGACCCTTAGTGTTAGGGGGATTAAGTACGTGGGGTTACGATGATAGGGTGGGATATGAGTCGGTGCAGGCTCGATGGTCCGAAATGGCCTCTATCTGCACTGTGGGGATTCTGTGATCCTTCACTTAAACTGGCTGTGCCTTAATTTGACCCAGTTTACAAACCTGTTGTGATGTCAGATCTCATTGTGATGCGTAATGTGAAGTCAGGCTTGCACTGTGATGTCACGGTTTGACCCGTCAGGTTAAAATGGGCCTCACCTTGATGAAACCATATTTGGTAAAAAAGACTTTGGTCTCTTCTTATCTTACAATGACTTGATGCGCAAGAACGCAATAACAGTTTTCCCTGTGGTTACACCCCAGAGCACAGGGTGCGCGAGCGATGGGTAGTGATGGGATTATTTGCCTGCTACCAATGATGTTAAGTAGTTGTATACGTGTAAAACAACAGAGTAGACAATTCAGCCCCTCAAGCCTGCTTCAGCATTCAGTTAGACCATGACAGTTCTGTATGTTAACTCCATTTCCGCATCTTTGACCATATCCCTGACTATCCTTACCAAACAGAAATCTAACAATCTCATTTATTGAAATTTTCAATTGATCCCCAGCGTCAATAGATTTTAGCGGGAAAGAGTTCCAGATTTCCACTAGTCTTTGTGTGAAGAAGTGTTTCCTGACATTACCCCTTACCGGCCTAGCCTTATTTTAAGATTATGCCCCTTGCTCTGGATTCTCCCCGCCATCAGAAATAGTTTCTATCTATCTACCCTATCAACTCCTTTAATCATCTTAAACACCTCAATTATATCACTGCTTAATCATGAGGTTATACTGTCTACTGGATGGGGTGAGCTTGATGGGCCTGATAGTCTTTATCTACTGATATTGTTTTTGTACCTTTGTTTGTGCAGACTGGGGATTGACTCTGGGCCCTGCCTGATGTGTGGCTCAGAGAGTTCACCCAGTCAGTGACTGAGCCCAGGGACAATCCCCATTCTCCAATCCCCCATCAGAGAACTCATCTCTTTCCCCTTTCTCTTCCCTGCTATGATCCGTGCACAAATCAGGAAACACACAGTAAGTTTGTTCATTTTCATTCCACGTTTATTCCCAGATGTTAAGTTGCTCACATTTCAGTTGTTGAAACAACGTGACTTGTAATATACGAAACATCGCGGACAGGAAAAGACTCTCTGGTCCATCCAGCCTGTCCCACACAACTGTGATGCCTTGTCCATCGCAATATATAGACTCCCCACCCCACCCAAAACCATGTGATCTCCTGGGAGAGGCGAAAAACCAGACAGAAAAACCCAGGCCAATTTGGGAAAAGAAATCTGGGAAATTCCTCTCCGACTCCCTGAGGTGATCGAAACTAGTCCAGGAGATCACTCTGGCCCTGATAAGTCTATGCATTCTAAGGCAATTGCTTTTCCACTTCTATTCTGCTGACATCAACTGAACACAGGACTCAGAAATAACAACAGAAAACGCTGGAAAAACTCAGCAGGCCAGGCAACATCCGTGGAGAGAGAAACAGAGTTAACGTTTCAGGTCGAAACCCTTCGTCGGAACTGAAAGAGCAGGAAATTAAACAGATAAAAATGCAAGGGGGAGGCTGGGGGGAGGAATAAAAGAACAAAACGGGGGGGTCTATGGTAAGTAGAGACATTAAGAGATGCTCAAAGCAAGATGAGATGGTAATGGGACAGGTTAAGAAACAAAAGGTGAGGTGTGAAATACTGGCAGAATGAGAGACAGCTGCCGTGGGGGGAGAGAGAGAAAAAAAAAAGGAAAAAGGCACGGACCAAAAGAGTGGATAAAATGTATACATATGTGGTAGGGGCCGGGGTTATGATCTGAAATTGTTGAACTCGATATTGAGTCCGGAAGGCTGTAAAGTGCCTAAACGAAAGATGAGGTGCTGTTCCTCGAGCTGACGCTGCGCTTCCGTGGAACAATGCAAGAGGCCGAGGACGGTGAGGTCTGAGTGGGCGTGGAGGGGTGAATTAACAGGACTCAGAGCCTGGCCTCCAACGATCTCCAGTCCAGCTCTGTACCAGCAGCCACAACCCCACATTCAACAATGACATCAAACCGGTCGGTGGGTTGTCTGGAGGTCCCACTTCTGTGCCATTTCAGCTTGAACGAAAACTGTCCCCAAACTTTATTTAAAGTGCTAACTGTGACACCCTTTAATTTGCTGGGAGCTGATGCCATTCCTTTAGGCTGTGGTGTGCCCAGTGGATTGGAATTTATGTACTGAGCCAATAATGATTGAATGAAACATCAGCTACGAAACATTGACGGGCCGAATGTGGCAGAATGTGGATCTAATTACTGGGATGCATCGGCACAATTTGCCTGGGCAAAATCTCTTGAGGCATGACCTCCTTTTTAAGACATTTTGCTGGATGTCCTAACTTTGGAGAGCACACCCACAGGATTTTCCCCTCCCTCCCCGGCTCCCGTGCAGTGTTAACTTTTACACACCCCAGAACTCAAACACTCCCCACTTGAAGAATGAAGAGGAGCTTCCAAGGGAGCAGCTGACAAGGGAGCTGATCTTCATTCGGGCATTCTGCACACACTGCTGGTGACTAACCAAGTAGTACTGAGGACAAGGAGGGTGGAGGTACTTGTATGGGAAAAGAGGCTTAAGTGACCAGGACAGACACAATAAAGTGAGCAATTCCCATGAGTGCCGCACTGCTGGTACACCCTAATCTGATGGGCATTCCATCTCAACAACCAGGCCATCAATCAGAAGCTGGCAGGATCCAAATCCAGATCCTGACGGTTCAGCTTACTGTTTGGATCTGGCGCTGGTGCCCGTGAATAACACTCACTTTGATCTTTTTGTTCTGGGAGCAGGAGTCTGTTCCCTTGCAGGATCCGCCCTTCTCAGCATGAGTACCAGTTGGACAGTGTCCAGCAGTGTGTGGAAGATGACAGAATGAAAATAAAAATTTCCTAAAAAAAGATAGGTTCGTCTTTACTCTTCAAATGACTTGGCATTCTCCCGTGGGCTCCTGAAGTCAAACTGTCAGTATTCAACTCCCGGGTGTCCGAGAAGCACGGTTTGTGTGGCAACTAAAGGGTTAACCAGAACCACCCTCTGCTGCAATTTTCTGTAGCATCCTGGAGACCAGGCAACCCTGAGCAACAGGATCTAGAAACAAAAGAACGAAATACAGTCCAGCCTCCGCCCTGACTGCCTGAGGTCCTCGAGCAGATTGGTGATTGTCCGGTGATGCGAGCAAGTATTGAGATAGAGGATCAGCCATGATCATATTGAAATGGCGGAGCAGGCTCGAAGGGCCGAATGGCCGACTCCTGCTCCTATTTTTCTATGTTTCTACGGTGATGTAAGCTGTACGTTAACCCGACTGCGGTAGCAGCGGCACAAGCTCTGGGAACTCAGCAAATGAAGGGAAAGAACAGGGAGTTGGAGAACCAAAACCAGCTGCTGAGACGACAGTTCAAAAGGCGACAGGAAAGAAACTTATGAGTTGAAACCGGCACTGAAGCTGATGGCAGACGCTGCCAGCTGCTGTGCCGAGAGAAATGAAACACGAGCGGAAGAATTACTGAGTGAAAGGAAAGTTAAAGGCTGCTGGAATTTCAGTTGGTGTGGAAGGGTGTGTGCCGGTGTGGAAGTTTCCCGACTATGAATGTTTAAGAAGTTACAGCATTTCTTTTGTTGTGAAAGTCTAACTTTAAAAAGTGTCCGTGCGATTGTTTGTTTTTATTGTCACTCTCTGTTCTGTTCACAGAGCTAAAAGCCGTTTAACCCTCTGTAGTCCTCCTGTCTTTGATGTGGGAAGTATTTTAAGCACTTTAATCAATGTCTTTTCTGCAAGTGTATGCTGCTGTAAGTTTGCTAATTGTTTTCTCTATGTATGTATACACATGTGTATTACTTTTGAGATACCCGAAGTCATGTTTTTGATTTACACTGTGTGACCTGCCATCTGAGGAAAGATGTTCTTGCCATGGAGGGGGTGCAGCGGCGATTCACCAGGCTGATACCAGGAATGGCGGGATTGACCTATGAGGAGAGACTATGTAGTTTAGGGATGTACACACTGGAGTTTAGAAGATTGAGAGGGGACCTCATAGAAGTGTATAAAATTCTGATAGGTCTAGACAGACTAGATGCAGAAGGAATGTTTCCCTTGGCGGGTGAGAACAGAACTAGAGGACATAATTTAAGGATAAGGGCTAAACCATTTAGGACAGAAATGAGGGGGAATTTCTTCACTCAGAGGGTGGTGAACCTGTGGAACTCATTGCCACAGAGGGCAGTGTACGCCAGCTCATTAAATATATTTAAGAGGGAATTAGATATATTTCTACAGGCAAAAGGGATTAAGGGTTACGGAGAGAAGGCGGGGACGGGATACTGAATTGGAGGATCAGCCATGATCTCATTAAATGGCGGAGCAGGCTCGAAGGGCCGGATGGCCTACTCCTGCTCCTATCTTCTATGTATCTATGTATCTATGTATTGTGATTGACGCCTACCCCACACGCTAAGGTTTTGACAAGTAAGAAGTAATTTGGGAATAAAAGAGGGTGGACCTCTGCGGCCGGCAAGACGTTGCCTTCACCAGGGTTGACCCAGTGGATTCTGGCAGAGGTTGAGAGGAGGCGACAGCCCTCAGGTGTGGATAAAGCCCGAGCCCATTCTAAAATCGCCCCCAGGGCCAGTGAGAACGGCAAGGCCTATCAGCTAGCCCAGAAATTCGGGGGAAAAAGTGCAGGGCCAGATAAATAACGTTCAGAGTGAAGCAGTCCCTTCAGATCTTGCAGAGGTGCAGGGTGAGGACCCAGGCGGCCATCGAAGATGAGGGCTCATTGGCCCAAACATGCCTTTAATAGGAAGGATCATTTTTATAGCACAGGATAAATTGTTATTTTATCAGGGGTAAACGGGTGGTCCCGCAGTCACTTTGCAGTGAGCTGGTCCGTTGCGGCCACACACCCCCCTAGTGGGCACCAGAAGGGTGACAGCTGGGGCCAAAGGCCCGTGCAGCAGATGTGGTGGCCTTGTATGGATCAGACCGTGAATGTCACTATTAATGACTGCCTCACGTGTACCCAGCATGACCCCGGGCCCTCTAGCCATGTCCCAGCATCCATGGCCTGTGGAGAAATTTTCAGACTGATGACGTTGGCCCGTTTCACAGGGACCCGGAAGGGTAAACCAGTACGCTTTGGTTATAATTGACTGCAGCAAACGTCAGAAATTGTAATACAATAGCAAAATACTGCGGATGCTGGAAATCTGGGTCCCAGACCTGAAACGTTAATTCTGTTTCTCTCTCCATGGATGCTGCCTGGCCTGCTGAGTGCTTCCAGCATTTTCTGTTGTTATATCAGAAATTGTAAATTGGTTTGAGAGAAATAGCACTAGATTAATCTATAATGGAATAAAGAAGGAGAAAAGGGAAAGATTCTGTCCCTTTTCTATTGTCACAAGTTGCGGGAGTTTTTTTGTTGTTTTCAACCTATGTCTCTTTAAAAGGCCTCTATGAATGTTTTGGAGCCCACAAGCTGTGGGAAGCTCCACCTTTTCCCCCCCTTTTGTGTAAGAATGTTGAAGGTTTTGTTAAAATGTGAAAACTATTTTATTCTTCAGTTATGTTCAGTATTTTACAGTGGAAAGCCACCTGAAGAAAGGAAAAGACAGATGATGTAATTTACTGGGCTTTAGTAAGCATATGCTATTTTGTTTTGTTTTATCTGTTCTGTATTGCGTTTAGTTCATCCGTCTTTCGGATGAGACGTTAAACCGAGGGGCCCCGTCTGCTCTCTCGGGTGGACGTAAAAGATCCCACGGCACTATTTCGAAGAAGAGCAGGGGAGTTCTCCCCGGTATCCCTGGCCAATATTTATCCATGATGTGGAGATGCCGGTGTTGGACTGGGGTGGACAAATATGAGAAGTCGCACAACACCAGGTTATAATCCAACAGCTTTATTTGAAATCACAAGCTTTCGGAGCGCTGCTCCTTCGTCAGGTGAAGTGAAGAGATGCATATAGGCACAGCATATGTAGTCAGAGAACACTGCCAGATGCTGTGCCTATATGCATCTCTTCACTTCACCTGACGAAGGAGCAGCGCTCCGAAAGCTTGTGATTTCAAATAAAGCTGTTGGACTATAACCTGGTGTTGTGCGACTTCTCACAATATTTATCCCTCAACTAACATCACTAAAAAACCAGATTATCTGGTCATTATCACGTTGCTGTTTGCGGGAGCTTGCTGTGCGCAAATTGGCTGCCGCGTTTCCTGCATTACAACAGCGTCTACACTTCGAAAAAAAAATACTTCATTGGCTGTAAAGCGCTTTGGGACATCTGGTGGTCGTGAAAGGCACTATATAAATGCAAGAGTTTCTTTTTCTTTTAATAAAATATTGGACTGAATTAAATTGGAATTATTGAGGTAAACTAACCTATTGATTTGTGAGAACCCGACTCTTACTGTGGCCACAGTGAAATTCTGTTTAGTATTTTAAATTATCTGAACATCTCTAATTCCGGACATGAGACTAACACATCTAAAAATTGGCAGTTTTCAATTTCTAAATGTTTAATGACTTGAATTGGGATTTTGGGACATTTGAGGTGATTCTGTTTGTTTAATCATCTTGTTTGTGCCGGAAAATCTTGGTTGGAAAACTCTTTAAAAAAAAATGCTAAAAAGATTAAAAACAATTGGAGTTTAATCTAAAATGCTGCCTCCCTGAGGAGAATGTTTTGTTTTTCAGTTAATGATATTACCAATGATTTCTGCTGTTTTAACGGATTTTCAATCCCTGAGGATAAAAAGTTTCTGCGAGTTTTAAAAGGTAGCAAGACTTGGGCCGGAACCTTGGATCAAGATGAGCCCCACCACCAACAACACCAGCCACACCAGCAGCAACCACAACAGCAGCCTTCTCCTCAACGACGTGTTGCTCCACAGCAGAGAGGGCGGCACCACAGGGCTGCAACACGCCGGAGGCGATACCCCCCAACACAGGGTATACAGGCAGAGGATGAGCTTCCTCAACATGACTGAGCAGCAGTGCTACAGGAGGCTCAGGCTATCGCGCCAGGTCCTCGCAGACATTTTGTAGCTTGCTGGAACAAGACCTGCTGCCCAGAGGCCCTGGTGGACATGTCTTACCAGTGGCTGTCAGAGTCACCACCACCCTCAACTTCTTCGCCTCAGGCTCCTTCCAGGGATCTGCAGCAGACATTTGTGGGATCTCGCAGTCGGCCGCCCACAGATGCATCACCAAGGTGACCGGTGCCATCTTTCACAAGTCAGCCAATTATATCAACTTTGCCACAGATGAAGCCAGGGTTACTGAGCGGGCGATTGGCTTCGCTGCTCTGGCTGACTTCCCACAGGTGCAGAGCGTCATCGACTCACACATGTGGCCATGAAGGCACCCCATCATCACCCAGGAGTGTTTGTGAAGACTCAAGGTGCAGCTTGTCTGCAACAATAAAAAGATTACTATAATGCGCCTTGGCCTCAGTACTTGGCCTCCCCAAGGGTGTCATGAGCCACGTCTTCAGTGGATAGCCCTTGTCTCCAAGCAGCCAGCCGGCAAGTCCATCTGGAGGTGCGAAGAGCCGAGAGAGGGAGGGCGGTGGACTGGCGCAGCACGAAAGCTGCCAGGGAATCTGGCGCACACATGCATCAATGCATATCCTTACCTGACAAAAAATCTATCAATCTCATTTTTGAAGATTTCAATTGACCCCCCAGCCTCAACAGCCTTTTGGGGGAGAGAGTTTGATATTTCCACTACCCTTTGTGTGAAGAGGTGCTTCCGAACATCACCCCTGAATGGCCGAGCTCTAATTTTAAGGTTATGCCCCCTTGTTCTGGACTCTCCTTACCATCGGAAATAGTTTCTCTCTATCAACCCTATCAACTACTTTAATCATCTTAAACACTTCAATTATGTTACTGCTTAATCGCGAGGTTATAATATAACGTGGATAAATGCGAGGTTATCCACTTTGGTGTCAAAAACAGGAAGGCAGATTATTATCTGAATTGCAATAGATTGGGAGAAGGGGAAGTGCAACGAGACCTGGGTGTCCTTGTGCAGCAGTCGCTGAAGGTAAGTATGCAGGTGCAGCAGGCGGTTAAGAAGGCAAATGGTATGTTGGCCTTCGTAGCGAGAGGGTTTGAGTACAGGAACAAGGATGTCTTTCTGCAGTTGTACAGGGCCTTGGTGAGACCACATCTTGAGTATTGTGTGCAGTTTTGGTCACCTTATCTGAGGAAGGAGGTTCTTGCCATGGAAGGAGTTCAGCGAAGATTCACCAGGCTGATACCTGGGATGGCAGGAATGACGTATGAGGAGAGATTGGGTCGATTGGGCTTATACTTGCTGGAGTTTAGAAGAATGAGAGGGGATCTCATTGAAACTTATAAAATTCGGACAGGACAGGACAAACTAGATGCAGGAAGGATGTTCCCGATGGTCGGGGAGTCCAGAACCAGGGGTCACAGTCTAAGGATAAGGGGTAAGCCATTTAGGACAGAAATGAGGAGGAATTTCTTCACCCAGAGAGTGGTGAACCTGTGGAATTCTCTACCACAGAAGGCAGTAGAGGCCAATTCATTAAATATATTCAAGAAGGAGTTGGATATATTTCTTAAGGCTAAAGGGATCAAGGGATATGGGGAGAAAGCAGGGACAGGGTACTGAATTTGGATGATCAGCCATGATCACATTGAATGGCGGAGCAGGCTAGAGGGGCCGAATGGCCTACTCCTGCTCCTATCTTCTATGTTTCTATGTTTCTATACTGTCTACTGGATGGGGTGAGCTTGATGGGCCTGATAGTCTTTATCTACTGATAGTCTTTTTGTACCTTTGTTTCTGCAGACTGGGGATTGACTCTGGGCCCTGTCTGATGTGTGGCTCAGAGAGTTCACCCAGTCAGTAACTGAGCCCAGGGACAATCCCCATTCTCCAATCCCCCATCGGAGAACTCATCTCTTCCCCTTTCCGTTCCCTGCTATGATCCGTGCACAAATCAGGAAACACACAGTAAGTTTGTTCATTTTCATTCCACGTTTATTTCCAGATATTAAACTTTTCACATTTCAGTCATTGAAACATCGTGACTTGTAATGTACAAAACATCACGGACAGGAAATGACTCTCTGGTCCATCCAGCCTGTCCCACACAACTGTGATGCCTTGTCCATCGCAATATATAGACTCCCCACCCCACCCAAGACCATGTGATCTCCTGGGAGAGGCGAAAAACCAGACATAAAAACCCAGGCCAATTTGGGAAAAATAAAATCTGGGAAATTCCTCTCCGACCCCCTCAGGCGATCGAAACTAGTCCAGGAGATCACTCTGGCCCTGATAAGTCTATGCATTCTAAGACAATTGCTTTTCCACTTCGATTCTGCTGACATCAACTGAACACAGGACTCAGAGCCTGGCCTCCAACGATCTCCAGTCCAGCTCTGTACCAGCAGCCACAACCCCAACATTCAGCGATGACTTGAAACCGGTCGGCGAGTTGTCTAGAGGTCCCACTTCTGTGTCATTCCAGCTTGAACGAAAACTCTCACCAAACGTTATTTAAAGTGTTAACTGTGACACCCTTTAATTTGCTGGGAGCTGATGCCATTCCTTTAGGCTGTGGCGTGCTCAGTAGATTGGAATTGAGTTACTGAGCCAGCAATGATTGGATGAAACATCAGCTCCTAAACATTGACGGGCCGAATGCGGGGGAATGTGGATCTAATTACCAGGATGCATCGGCACAATATTTGCCTGAGGAAAATCTCTTGAGGCATAACCTCCCTTTTAAGACATCTTGTTAGACGTCCTAACTTTGGAGAGCACACCCACAGGATTTTCCCCTCCCTCCCCGGCTCCCGTGCAGTGTTAACTTTTACACACCCCAGAACTCAGTTTGTTGACACCCAAACACAACCCAGAACGAGGAAAAGAAACCAAACACTCCCCACAAGACCCAAGAGACAACCAGGTGGGTGGAAAATGCCGAGTCACTTGAAGAATGAAGAGGAGCTTCCAAGGGAGCAGCTGACAAGGGAGCTGATCTTCACTCGGGCATTCTGCACACACTGCTGGTGACTAACCAGGTAGTCCTGAGAACAAGGAGGGTGGAGGTATTTGTATGGCAACAGAGGCTTAAGTGACCAGGAAAGACACAATAAAGTGAGCATTTCCGATGACTGCCAAACTGCTGGTATACCCTAATCTGATGGGCATTCCATCTCAACAGCCAGGCCATCAATCAGAAGCTGGCAGGATCCAAATCCAGATCCTGACGGTTCAGCTTACTGTTTGGATCTGGCGCTGGTGCCCGTGAATAACACTCACTTTGATCTATTTGTCCTGCGAGCTGGAGTCTGTTCCCTTGCAGGATCCGCCCTTCTCAGCATGAGTACCAGTTGGACAGTGTCCAGCAGTGTGTGGAAGATGACAGAATGAAAATAAAGATTCCCTAAAAAAAAAGGTAGGTTCGTCTTTACTCTTCAAATGACTTGGCATTCTCCCTTGGGCTCCTGAGGTCAAACTGTCAGTATTCAACTCCCGGGTGTCCGAGAAGCACGGTTTGTGAGGCAACTAAAGGGTTAACCAGAACCACCTTCTGCTGCAATTTTCTGTAGCATCCTGGAGACTAGGCAACCCTGAGCAACAGGATCTAGAAACAAAACATAATAAGAACATAAGAAATAGGAGCAGGAGTTGGTCATTTGGCCCCTTGAGCCTGCTCCGCCATTCAATAAGATCATGGCTGATCTGATCTTGGCCTCAACTCCACTTCCCTGCCCACTCCCCATAACCCTTGATTCCCTAGCCATTGAAAAATCTGTCTATCTCCACCTTAAATATATTCAATGACCCAGCCTCCACAGCTCTCAGGGGAAGAGAATTCCATAGATTCACGACCCTCTGAGAGAAGAAATTCCTCCTCATCTCCGTTTTAACTGGGTGCCCCCTTATTCTGAAATTATGCCCCTAGTTCTAGATTCCCCCACGAGGGGACACATCTTCTCTGCATCTACCCTGTCAAGCCCCCTCAGAATCTTATGGGCCGGATTTTCTGATCCCCGCGGGTGTGTACGAGGTGTGTACGCGCCCATAGGGGCCTCGCAAGTGCCGGTTTCAGGCCTGTGAAGCGCATGCACTGAAAACCGGCACTTCCGATCTGTGAAGAATCCTCTTGCAGATCCTCCTCCTGCCCGGGGGAAGGGCCTCTGCGGGTGGAGAGTTCCGCTTTCTGCACAACCTCCGCCCGCTGAAAACCATTAAAAATCTTACGCCTGGTAAAAGGCCACGTAAGGCCTGCTTTTACCAGCATAAGAGTTTAAAAATATATATATTTTTTCACTCATTTATAATTTAAAAATACTTTAAAAAAAGGTAAGTTTATTTTTAGCCCTGTAAAAAACTTTAATTATTTTTTTCAAAAAATGTAATTTTTGTTTAAAATATTTAATTTAATGTAATTTTATCTAATTTTAAATACATGATTTAAAAAAAAATATTTAATGTTTAACTGTTTTTAAATGTGATCCCCATTCATACTTTTGACAGATTTGTGCATAGAGGCCTGTCTAAAGTGTGCAGGGGGATTTCCTTCTTTGATTGGTTCCCCCTGGCCCACGTGATCCCAGAGACGCTTGCAACCTTATCTCTGTAATGGCTATCAGATCATACCCATTTATTTCTATTTGTGCTGTCAACTCATCTATATTGTTACGAATGCTGCGTGCCTTCAGATATCGAACTTTTAATTTTGTCTTTTTACCATTTTCCCCTACTCTGACTCCTCTTTCTGATGCACTCTTATGTGTATATGCTCTGTCCCTTCCTGTCACACTCTGGTTATCATTACCCCTATTGCTACCCTGCACTTTTGCCTTCTCATTTTTCTCCCACACCAACCTTTGAGCCACTCATTCATCTCTCTGATCTTATTGACCCTTTGCCAATTTGCACGTGGCTCAGGTAGTAATCCAGAGATTATTACCTTTGTGGTTCTGCTTTTTAATTTAGCCCCCAACTGTTCATACTCCCTCAGCAGAACCTCTTTCTTTGTCCTACCTATGCCGTTGGTACCAACATGAACCACGACAACTGGATCTTTCCCCTCCCACTCTAAGTTCCTCTCCAGCCCAGAGGAGATGTCCTTTACCCTGGCACCGGGCAGGCAACACAGCCTTTGGGCCTCACGCTCTTGGCTGCAGAGAACAGTGTCTATCCCCCTAACTATACTGTCCCCTACCACTACCACATTTCTTTTTGCTCCCCCTACTTGAATGGCTCCCTGTACCACGGTGCTGTGGTCAGTTTGCTCATCCTCACTGCAGTCCCTGCTCTTGCTCACACAGAGAGTAAGAACCTCGTAACTGTTGGACAAGAGCAAGGGTTGAGGCTCCTCCACCACTACCTCCTGGGTCCCCATACCTGCCTCGCTCGTAGTCACACCCACCTGTCCCTGACCACGGACCAAATTTGAATTAATTAATCTAAGGGGTGTGACTGCCTCCTGGAACACAGCGTCCAGGTAACTCTCCCCCTCCCTGATGTGTCGCTGTGTTTGAAGCTCGGACTCCATCTCATCAACACGGAGCCGAAGTTCCTCGAGCAACCAACACTTACTGCAAATGTGGTCGCCGTGGACCTCAATGGTGTCTACCAGCTCCCACATGTTGCAGCAGTAACACATCGCCTGCCCTGCCATCTCTAATGTATTTAATGAATGAAGTGTTTAAGTTTTGAACGTATAGTATTTAATCCCAGCTCTTAATTTAAACCAATGCGCAAGAAAAAGAGAGAGAAATACTGACCAACCAATCACTTCCCTGCTTTCCTTTGACATCACACTTTGAATCTTTCAAATTCTTACCCTCCCAGGTCAGTTGTCGCTGCTCCGTGCTCGCTCTGTAGCCCCGCTCGCCGGTCAGTCACGCCCTTTATCTCCGGCCCGATCTCCCGCTCTCGCGCTCGCTCTGTAGCCCCACTCGCCGGCTCAGTCGCGCCTTTTATCTCCGGCCCGATCTCCCGCTCTCTTGTATTCGAAAGACCGTAAGACTCTCCAGCCTACGCCCTGACTGTCTGAGGTTCTCGAGCAGATTGGTGATTGTCCAGTGATGCGAGCAAGTCGATCGATCTGCTAACCCAGCAAGTCCTGTAGATGATCTGGACTACCTCAGTGTGGATCAGCTACTAGTGAGGGTGAACTACAGAGCGGCTGAGAGAAATACTGACCAACCAATCGCTTCCCTGCTTTCCTGTGACGTCACACTTTGAATCTTTCTAATTCTTACCCTCCCAGGTCAGTTGTCGCTGCTCCGTGCTCGCTCTGTAGTCCCGCTCGCCGGCTCAGTCGCTCCCTTTATCTCCGGTCCGATTTCCCGCTCTCGTGCTCGCTCTGTAGCCCCACTCGTCGGCTCAGTCGCTCCCTTTTATCTCCGGCCCGATCTCCCGCTCTCGCGCTCTCTTGTAGTCGAAAGACCGCAAGACTGTCCAGCCTACGCCCTGACTGCCTGAGGTTCTCGAGCAGATTGTTGATTGTCCAGTGATGCGAGCAAGTCGATCGATCTGGTAGCCCCGCAAGTCCTGAAGATGATCTGGACTACCTCAGTGTGGATCAGCTACTAGTGAGGGTGAACTACAGAGCGGCTGAGTGTGCCGACTGTTGTGTTGCCCTCCTCGGCCAAGTGTGGCACCAAGAGTGTCACCCCATCGTTCAAGCACCATAGAATCATAGAATGATAGAAAGTTACAGCACGGAAGGAGGCCATTTCGGCCCATCGTGTCCGCGCCAGCCAACAAAGAGCTATCCAGCCTAATTCCAATTCCCAGCTCTTGGTCCGTATCCCTGCAGGTTAGAGCATCCCAAGTGCACATCCAAATACTTTTTAAATGTGATTAGGGTTCCTGCCTCTACCACCCTTTCAGGCAGCGAGTTCCAGACCCCCACAACCCTCTGGGTGAAGAAATTTCCCCTCAAATCCCCTCTAAACCTTCCCCCAATTACTTTAAATCTGTGCCCCCTGGTTTTTGACCCCTCTGCTAAGGGAAATAGGTCCTTTCTATTCACTTTATCTATGCCCCTCATAATTTTATACACCTCAATAAGGTCTCCCCTCAGCCTCCTCTGTTCCAAGGAAAACAGACCCAGCCTATCCAGTCTTTCCTCATAGCTAAGATTCTCTACTCCCGGCAACATCCTTGTAAATCTCCTCTGTACCCTCTCTAGTGCAATCACATCTTTCCTGCAATGTGGTGACCGGAACTGCACGCAGTACTCTAGCTGAGGCCTAACTAGTGTTTTATACAGTTGAAGCATAACCCCCCTGCTCTTGTATTCTATGCCACGGCTAATAAAAGCAAGCATTCCGTATGCCTTCTTAACCACCTTATCTACTTGGCCTGCTACCTTCAGGGATCTGTGGACATGCACTCCAAGGTCTCTTTGTTCCTCTACACTACTCAGTGTCCTACCATTTAATGTGTATTCCCTTTCCTTGTTAGCCCTCCCTAAATGCATGATCTCACACTTCTCCGGATTGAATTCCATTTGCCACTGTTCTGCCCACCTGACCAATTTATTGATATCTTCCTGCAGTCTACAGCTTCCTTCTTCAGTATCAACCACACAGCCGATTTTAGTATCATCTGCAAACGTCATAATCATACCCACTATATTTCAAGTCAAGATCGTTGATATATACCACAAAAAGCAAGGGACCTAGTACTGAGCCCTGCAGAACCCCACTGGAGACAGCCTTCCAGTCACAAAAACACCCATCAACCATTACCCTCTGATTCCTGTCTCCGAGCCAGTGTTGAATCCAACTTGACACATTGCCCTGGATCCCATGGGCTTTTAACTTCATGACCAGTCTGCCATGTGGAACCTTATCAAAAGCCTTGCTAAAGTCCATATACACTACATCAAATGCACTACCCTCATCTACCCTCCTTGTTACCTCCTCAAAATATTCAATCAAGTTTGTCAGACACAACCTTCCCAAAACAAATCCGTGTTGACTATCCTTGATTAATCCGTGTCTTTCTAAATGAAGATTTATCCTGTCCTTCAGAATTCTTTCCAATAATTTTCCCACCACCGAGGTTAGGCTGACTGGCCTGTCATTCCTCGGTCTATCCTTTTCTCCCTTTTTAAACAAGGATACCACATTAGCAGTCCTCCAGTCCTCTGGCACCACACCTGAAGCCAGAGAGGATTGAAAAATGATGGTCAGGGCCTCTGCTATTTCCTCTTTCGCTTTGCTTAACAGCCTGGGATACATTTCATCCGGGCCTGGGGATTTATCCACTTTTAAAGCTGCTAAACCCCTTAATCATTCCTCTCTCACTATGTTTATTTCATCTAATATTTCACACTCCTCCCCACCAATAGCAATGTCTGCTTCGCCCCTCTCCTTTGTGAAAACAGTCGCAAAGTATTGATTAAGAACCCTACCGACGTCTCCCGCCTCCACACACAGATTACCCTCATGATCTTCAATAGGCCCTACCCTTTCTTTAGTTATCCTCTTACTCTTAATATATTTATAAAACATCGTTGGGTTTTCCTTGATTTTACTTGCCAAGTTTTTTTCATGCTCTCTCTTTGCTTTCCTAATATAATTTTTAATTCCACCCCTGCACTTTCTGTACTCCTCTAAAGATTCTGGAGTATTTAGCCCTCGGTATCTGTCATACGCCTCCCTTTTTTTCATTATTCTACCTTGCATGTCTCTAGACATCCAGGGGGCTCTAGATTTGTTAGTCCCACCTTTTTTCTTTAAGGGCACATGTTTGGTCTGAACCCTCCGGATCTCGTCCTTGAATGCCTCCCACTGCTCTGACACTGATTTACCTTCAATTAGCTGTTTCCAGTCCACTATGGCTAAATCCTCTCTGAGCTTAGCAAAATTTGCTTTTCCCCAATTTAGAATTTTTATTCCTGGTCTATCCTTGTCCTTTTCCATAACTACCTTAAATCTAACAGAATTATGGTCACTAGCACCAAAATGCTCTCCCACTGATACGCCTTCTACCTGCCCAGCTTCATTCCTTAAAACTAAGTCCAGAACCGCCCCCTCCCTTGTTGAGCTTGCTACATACTGGCTAAAAATGTTCTCCTGGATGCATTTTAGGAATTCCGCACCTTCTATACCCTTCACACTAATTTTATCCCAGTTAATATTGGGGTAGTTGAAATCCTCTACTATTACTGCCCTATAGTTTTTGCACTTCTCAGAAATTTGTCTACATATTTGTTCTATTTGTGGCTACTGTTTGGGGGCCTGTAGACCACTCCCACCAGTGACTTCTTACTCTTATTATTTCTTATCTCCACCCAAACTGATTCTAAGCATTGATCTTCCAAGCAATATCATTTCTCATTACTGCACTGATCTCATCCCTTATCAACAGAGCTACACCACCTCCTTTTCCTTTCACCCTATCTTTACGAAATGGCAAATACCCCTGAATATTCACCTTGCAACCACATCTCTGTAATGGCTATCAGATCAGACCCATTTATTTCTATTTGTACTGTCAACTCATCTATCTTGTTACGAATGCTGTGTGCGTTCAGATATAGAGCTTTTAATTTTGTCTTTTTACTATTTTCCCCTACTCTGACCCCTCTTTCTGATGCACTCTTATGTGTATACGCTCTGTCCCTTCCTGTCACACTCTGGTTATCATTACCCCTATCACTACCCTACACTTTTGCCTTCTCATTTTTCTTTGACTTTTTTAATTTCTGCTCAGCGGATCCCTCCCCCCCACTATTTAGTTTAAAGCCCCATCTACAGCCCTAGTTATTCGATTCGACAGGACACTGGTCCCAGCCTGGTTCAAATGAAGTACATCCCGACATAACAGCTCCCTCTTACCCCAGTACTGGTGCCAGTGCCCCAAGAATCAAAACCCATTTCTCCCACACCAACCTTTGAGCCACTCATTCATCTCTCTGATCTTATTGACCCTTTGCCAATTTGCACGTGGCTCAGGTAGTAATCCAGAGATTATTACCTTTGTGGTTCTGCTTTTTAATTTAGCCCCCAACTGCTCATACTCCCTCAGCAGAACCTCTTTCTTTGTCCTACCTATGCCGTTGGTACCAACATGAACCACGACAACTGGATCTTTCCCCTCCCACTCTAAGTTCCTCTCCAGCCCAGAGGAGATGTCCTTTACCCTGGCACCGGGCAGGCAACACAGCCTTTGGGCCTCACGCTCTTGGCTGCAGAGAACAGTGTCTATCCACCTAACTATACTGTCCCCTACCACTACCACATTTCTTTTTGCTCCCCCTACTTGAATGGCTCCCTGTACCACGGTGCTGTGGTCAGTTTGCTCATCCTCACTGCAGTCCCTGCTCTCGCTCACACAGAGAGTAAGAACCTCGTAACTGCTGGACAAGAGCAAGGGCTGAAGCTCCTCCACCACTACCTCCTGGGTCCCCATACCTGCCTCGCTCATAGTCACACCCACCTGTCCCTGACCAAGGACCAAATTCGAATTAATTAATAAAAGGGGTGTGACTGCCTCCTGGCACACAGCGTCCAGGTAACTCTCTCCCTCCCTGATGTGTCGCAGTGTTTGAAGCTCGGACTCCAGCTCATCAACACGGAGCCGAAGTTCCTCGAGCAACCAACACTTACTGCAAATGTGGTCGCTGTGGACCTCAATGGTGTCCACCAGCTCCCACATGTTGCAGCAGTAACACATCGCCTGCCCTGCCATCTCTAATGTATTTAATGAATTAAGTGTTTAAGTTTTGAACGTATAGTTTTTAATCCCAGCTCTTAATTTAAACCAATGCCCAAGAAAAAGAGTGAAATACTGACCAACCAATCGCTTCCCTGCTTTCCTGTGACGTCACACTTTGAATCTTTCTAATTCTTACCCTCCCAGGTCGGTTGTCGCTGCTCCGGGCTCGCTCTGTAGCCCCGCTCGATGGCTCAGTCGCGCCCTTTTATCTCCGGCCCGATCTCCCGCTCTCGTGCTCGCTCTGTAGTCCCGCTCGCCGGTCAGTCGCCCCCTTTTATCTCCGGCCCGATCTCCCGCTCTCGTGCTCGCTCTGTAGTCCCGCTCGTCGGCTCAGTCGCATATTTGTTCTTCTATCTCCCTCTCACTGATTGGGGGTCTGTAGTACACTCCCAGCAGTGTGATCACCCCTTTTTTGATTTTCAATTCGACCCATATGGCCTCGTTTGATGATCCCTCCAACATATCATCCCTCCTTACAGCTGTAATAGTTTCCTTAATCAATACCACGACCCCGCCTCCCTTTTTACCTCCTTCTCTATCCCGTCTGAAAATCCTGTAACCAGGAATTTTGAGCTGCCATACCTGCCCCTCTTTCAGCCACGTCTCTGTAATAGCTATAATATCATAGTCCCAAGTATCTATCTGTGCCCTCAGCTCATCTGCCTTGTTAGCTATACTCCTTGCATTGAAGTATACACCATTTAGTACAGGCAAACCTCCTTGTTGACTACTATCTAGCCCTTGATTCCTCTGTCCTTCCAATTTACATTCTACATTTTTGTTTTCCAATTCCAGTTTTTCTTCCCTCCCTATTGACTCTATACTTAGGCTCCCATCCCCCTGCCAAGCTAGTTTAAACCCTCCCCAACAGCAGTAGCAAACCCTCCCGCGAGGATATTGGTCCCGTTCCCGTTGAAGCAACGTGTTATCTTGACAGAGGGACCCAGGAAGGAGTCATGATGGTCAGGAAAAGACTCGCTGGTCCATCCAGCTTGTCCCACACAACTGTGATGCCTTGTCCATTGCAATATATAGACTCGCCACCCCACCCAAGACCATGTGATCTCCTGGGAGAGGTGAAAAACCAGACATAAAATTACAGGCCAATTTGGAAAAAAAAAATCTGAGAAATTCCTCTTCGACCCCCTTAGGCGATCGAAACTAGTCCAGGAGATCACTCTGGCCTTGACAAGTCTATGCATTCTAAGGCAATTGCTTTTCCACTTCGACTCTTCTGACATCAACTGAACACAGGACTCAGAGCCTGGCCTCCAACGATCTCCAGTCTAGCTCTGTACCAGCAGCCACATCCCCAACATTCAGCGATGACTTCAAACCGGTCGGCGAGTTGTCTAGAGGTCCCACTTCTGTGTCGTTCCAGCTTGAATGAAAACTGTCCCCAATCTTTTTTTTAAAGTGCTAACTATGACACCCTTTAATTTGCTGGGAGCTGATGTCATTCCTTTAGGCTGTGGCGTGCCCAGTGGATTGGAATTGAGTTACTGAGCCAGCAATGATTGGATAAAACATCAGCTCCTAAACATTGACGGGCCGAATGCGGGGAATGTGGATCTAATTACCAGGATGCATCAGCACAATTTGCCTGAGGAAAATCACTTAAGGCATAACCTCCCTTTTAAGACATCTTGTTAGATGTCCTAATTTGGAGAGCAAACCCACAGGATTTTCCCCTTCCTCCCCGGCTCCCGTGAAATGTTAACTTTTAACACACGCCAGAACTCAGTTTGTTGACACCCAAACACAACCCAGAACGAGGAAAAGAAACCAAACACTCCCCACAAGACCCAAGAGACAACCAGGTGGGTGGAAAATGCCGCGTCACTTGAAGAATGAAGAGGAGCTTCCAAGGGAGCAGCTGACAAGGGAGCTGACCTTCATTCGGGCATTCTGCACACACTGCTGGTGACTAACCAAGTAGTACTGAGAACAAGGAGGATGGAGGTACTTGTATGGCAACAGAGGCTTCAGTGACCAGGACAGACACAATGAAGTGAGCATTTCCCATGAGTGCCGCACTGCTGGTATACCCTAATCTGATGGGCATTCCATCTCAACAGCCAGGCCATCAATCAGAAGCTGGCAGGATCCAAATCCAGATCCTGACGGTTCAGCTTACTGTTTGGATCTGGCGCTGGTGCCCGTGAATAACACTCACTTTGATCTATTTGTCCTGCGAGCTGGAGTCTGTTCCCTTGCAGGATCCGCCCAGCTCAGCATGAGTACCAGTTGGACAGTGTCCAGCAGTGTGTGGAGGATGTCAGAATGAAAAATAAAGATTCCCTAAAAAACATAGGTTCGTCTTTACTCTTCAAATGACTTGGCATTCTCCCGTGGGCTCCTGAAGTCAAACTGTCAGTATTCAACTCCCGGGTGTCCGAGAAGCACGGTTTGTGAGGCAACTAAAGGGTTAACCAGAACCACCTTCTGCTGCAATTTTCTGTAGCATCCTGGAGACCAGGCAACCCTGAGCAACAGGATCTAGAAACAAAACATAATAAGAACATAAGAAATAGGAGCAGGAGTTGGTCATTTGCCCCCTCAAGCCTACTCCGCCATTCAATTAGATCATGGCTGATCTGATCTTGGCCTCAACTCCACTTCCCTGCCCACTCCTCATAACCCTTGACTCCCTTACCATTGAAAAATCTGTCTATCTCCACCTTAAATATATTCAATGACCCAGCCTCCACAGCTCTCTGGGGAAGAGAATTCCACAGATTCACGACCCTCTGAGAGAAGAAATTCCTCCTCATCTCTGTTTTAAATGGGTGCCCCCTTATTCTGAAATTATGCCCCTAGTTCTAGATTCCCCCACGAGGGGAAACATCCTCTCTGCATCTACCCTGTCAAGCCCCCTCAGAACCTTATGGGCCGGATTTTCTGATCCCCGCGGGTGTGTACGAGGTGTGTACGCGCCCATAGGGGCCTCGCAAGTGCCGGTTTCAGGCCTCCGAAGCGCATGCGCTGAAAACCGGCACTTCACGATCTGTGAAGAATCCTCTTGCAGATCCTCCTCCTGCCCGGGGGAAGGGCCTCTGCGGGTGGAGAGTTCCGCTTTCTGCACAACCTCCGCCCGCTGAAAACCATTAAAAATCTTACGCCTGGTAAAAGCCCACGTAAGGCCTGCTTTTACCAGCATAAGAGTTTAAAAATATATATATTTTTTCACTCATTTATAATTTAAAAATACTTTAAAAAAACGTAAGTTTATTTTTAGCCCCGTAAAAAACTTTCATTCTTTTTTTCAAAAAATGTAATTTTTGTTTAAAATATTTAATTTAATGTAATTTTATCTAATTTTAAATGCGTGATTTAAAAAAAAATTATTTAATGTTTAACTGTGTTTTTAAATGTGATCCCCATTCATACTTTTGACAGATTTGTGCGTAGAGGCCTGTCTAAAGTGTGCAGGGGAATTTCCTTCTTTGATTGGTTCCCCCTGGCCCACGTGATCCCAGAGACGCTTGCAACCTTATCTCTGTAATGGCTATCAGATCAGACCCATTTATTTATATTTTTGCTGTCAACTCATCTATCTTGTTACGAATGCTGCGTGCCTTCAGATATAGAGCTTTTAATTTTGTCTTTTTACCATTTTCCCCTACTCTGACTCCTCTTTCTGATGCACTCTTATGTGTATATGCTCTGTCCCTTCCTGTCACACTCTGGTTATCATTACCCCTATCGCTACCCTGCACTTTTGCCTTCTCGTTTTCTCCCACACCAATCTTTGAGCCACTCATTCATCTCTCTGATCTTATTGACCCTTTGCCAATTTGCACGTGGCTCAGGTAGTAATCCAGAGATTATTACCTTTGTGGTTCTGCTTTTTAATTTAGCCCCCAACTGCTTATACTCCCTCAGCAGAACCTCTTTCTTTGTCCTACCTATGCCGTTGGTACCAACATGAACCACGACAACTGGATCTTTCCCCTCCCACTCTAAGTTCCTCTCCAGCCCAGAGGAGATGTCCTTTACCCTGGCACCGGGCAGGCAACACAGCCTTTGGGCCTCACGCTCTTGGCTGCAGAGAACAGTGTCTATCCCCCTAACTATACTGTCACCTACCACTACCACATTTCTTTTTGCTCCCCCTACTTGAATGGCTCCCTGTACCACGGTGCTGTGGTCAGTTTGCTCATCCTCACTGCAGTCCCTGCTCTTGCTCACACAGAGAGTAAGAACCTCGTAACTGTTGGACAAGAGCAAGGGCTGAGGCTCCTCCACCACTACCTCCTGGGTCCCCATACCTGCCTCGCTCGTAGTCACACCCACCTGTCCCTGACCACGGACCAAATTTCACTTAATTAATCTCAGGGGTGTGACTGCCTCCTGGAACACAGCGTCCAGGTAACTCTCCCCCTCCCTGATGTGTCGCTGTGTTTGAAGCTCGGACTCCAGCTCATCAACACGGAGCCGAAGTTCCTCGAGCAACCAACACTTACTGCAAATGTGGTCGCTGTGGACCTCAATGGTGTCCACCAGCTCCCACATGTTGCAGCAGTAACACATCGCCTGCCCTGCCATCTCTAATGTATTTAATGAATGAAGTGTTTAAGTTTTGAACGTATAGTTTTTAATCCCAGCTCTTAATTTAAACCAATGCCCAACAAAAAGAGAGAAATACTGACCAACCAATCGCTTCCCTGCTTTCCTGTGACGTCATACTTTGACTTCTTTTAATTCTCACCCTCCCAGGTCGGTTGTCGCTGCTCCGGGCTCGCTCTGTAGCCCCGCTCCCCGGTCAGTCGCCCCCTTTTATCTCCGGCCCGATCTCCCGCTCTCGTGCTCGCTCTGTAGCCCCACTCGCCGGTCAGTCGCCCCCTTTTATCTCCGGCCCGATCTCCCGCTCTCGTGCTCGCTCTGTAGCCCCGCTCGTCGATCAGTCGCTCCCTTTTATCTCCTGCCCGATCTCCCGCTCTCGTGCTCTCTTGTAGTCCCGCTCGCCGGCTCAGTCGCTCCCTTTTATCTCCGGCCCGATCTCCCGCTCTCGTGCTCTCTTGTAGTCCTGCTCGCCGGCTCAGTCGCTCCCTTTTATCTCCGGCCCGATCTCCCGCTCTCGTGCTCTCTTGTAGTCCTGCTCGCTGGCTCAGTCGCTCCCTTTTATCTCTGGCCCGATCTCCCGCTCTCGCGCTCTCTTGTAGTCGAAAGACCGCAGGACTGTGCAGCCTACGCCCTGACTGCCTGAGGTCCTCGAGCAGATTGTTGATTGTCCAGTGATGCGAGCAAGTCGATCGATCTGGTAGCCCCGCAAGTCCTGAAGATGATCTGGACTACCTGAGTGTGGATCAGCTACTAGTGAGGGTGAACTACAGAGCGGCTGAATGTGCCGACTGTTGTGTTGCCCTCCTCGGCCAAGTGTGGCACCAAGAGTGTCACCCCATCGTTCAAGCACCATAGAATCATAGAGTGATAGAAAGTTATAGCACGGAAGGAGGCCATTTCGGCCCATCGTGTCCGCGCCAGCCAACAAAGAACTATCCAGCCTAATTCCAATTCCCAGCTCTTGGTCCGTAGACCTGCAGGTTAGAGCATCCCAAGTGCACATCCAAATACTTTTTAAATGTGATTAGGGTTCCTGCCTCTACCACCCTTTCAGGCAGCGAGTTCCAGACCCCCACAACCCTCTGGGTGAAGAAATTTCCCCTCAAATCCCCTCTAAACCTTCTCCCAATTACTTTAAATCTGTGCCCCCTGGTTTTTGACCCCTCTGCTAAGGGAAATAGGTCCTTTCTATCCACTTTATCTATGCCCCTCATAATTTTATACACCTCAATAAGGTCTCCCCTCAGCCTCCTCTGTTCCAAGGAAAACAGACCCAGCCTATCCAGTCTTTCCTCATAGCTAAGATTCTCTACTCCCGGCAACATCCTTGTAAATCTCCTCTGTACCCTCTCTAGTGCAATCACATCTTTCCTGCAATGTGGTGACCAGAACTGCACGCAGTACTCTAGCTGAGGCCTAACTAGTGTTTTATACAGTTGAAGCATAACCCCCCTGCTCTTGTATTCTATGCCACGGCTAATAAAAGCAAGCATTCCGTATGCCTTCTTAACCACCTTATCTACTTGGCCTGCTACCTTCAGGGATCTGTGGACATGCACTCCAAGGTCCCTTTGTTCCTCTACACTACTCAGTGTCCTACCATTTAATGTGTATTCCCTTTCCTTGTTAGCCCTCCCCAAATGCATTACCTCACACTTCTCCGGATTGAATTCCATTTGCCACTGTTCTGCCCACCTGACCAATTTATTGATATCTTCCTGCAGTCTACAGCTTCCTTCTTCAGTATCAACCACACAGCCGATTATAGTATCATCTGCAAACGTCATAATCATACCCACTATATTTCAAGTCAAGATCGTTGATATATACCACAAAAAGCAAGGGACCTAGTACTGAGCCCTGCAGAACCCCACTGGAGACAGCCTTCCAGTCACAAAAACACCCATCAACCATTACCCTCTGATTCCTGTCTCCGAGCCAGTGTTGAATCCAACTTGACACATTGCCCTGGATCCCATGGGCTTTTAACTTCATGACCAGTCTGCCATGTGGAACCTTATCAAAAGCCTTGCTAAAGTCCATATACACTACATCAAACGCACTACCCTCATCTACCCTCCTTGTTACCTCCTCAAAAAATTCAATCAAGTTTGTCAGACACAACCTTCCCTTAACAAATCTGTGCTGACTATCCTTGATTAATCCGTGTCTTTCGAAATGAAGATTTATCCTGTCCTTCAGAATTCTTTCCAATAATTTTCCCACCACCGAGGTTAGGCTGACTGGCCTGTAATTCCTCAGTCTATCCTTTTCTCCCTTTTTAAACAAGGCTACCACATTAGCAGTCCTCCAGTCCTCCGGCACCACACCTGAAGCCAGAGAGGATTGAAAAATGATGGTCAGGGCCTCTGCTATTTCCTCTTTCGCTTTGTTTAACAGCCTGGGATACATTTCATCCGGGCCTGGGGATTTATCATAGAAACATAGAATCATAGAAGATAGAAGAGAAATACTGACCAACGAATCACTTCCCTGCTTTCCTGTGACGTCACACTTTGAATCTTTCTAATTCTTACCCTCCCTGGTCGGTTGTCGCTGCTCCGGGCTCGCTCTGTAGCCCCACTCGCCGGCTCAGTCGCGCCCTTTTATCTCCGGCCCGATCTCCCGCTCTCGTGCTCGCTCTGTAGTCCCGCTCGTCGATCAGTCGCTCCCTTTTATCTCCGGCCCGATCTTCCGCTCTCGCGCTCTCTTGTAGTCCCGCTCGTCGGCTCAGTCGCGCCCTTTTATCTCCGGCCCAATCACCCGCTCTCGCGCTCTCTTGTAGTCGAAAGAACGAAAGATTGTCCAGCCTACGCCCTGACTGCCTGAGGTCCTCGAGCAGATTGGTGATTGTCCGGTGATGCGAGCAAGTCGCTCGATCTGGTAACCCTGCAAGTCCTGAAGATGTTCTGGACTACCTCAGTGTGGATCAGCTGCTAGTGAGGGTGAAGTACAAAGCGGCTGAGTGTGCCGACTGTTGTGTTCTCAGCCTCGGCCAAGTGTGTCTCCCCATCGTTCAAACACCAATGGGAAGCAACGTGTCATCTTGACAGAGGGACCCAGGTAGGAGACATGACGGACAGGAAAAGACTCTCTGGTCCATCCAGCCTGTCCCACACAACTGTGATGCCTTGTCCATTGCAATATATAGACCCCCCACCCCACCCAAGACCATGTGATCTCCTGGGAGAGGCGAAAAACCAGACATAAAAACCCAGGCCAATTTGGGAAAAAAAAATCTGGAAAATTCCTCTCCGACCCCATTAGGCGATCGAAACTAGTCCAGGAGATCACTCTGGCCCTGATAAAACTATGCATTCTAAGACAATTGCTTTTCCACTTCGACTCTGCTAACATCAACTGAACACAGGACTCAGAGCCTGGCCTCCAACGATCTCCAGTCCAGCTCTGTACCAGCAGCCACATCCCCAACATTCAGCGATGACTTCAAACCGGTTTGTGGGTTGTCTAGAGGTCCCACTTTTGTGTCGTTGCAACTTGATTGAAAACTGTCCCCGATCTTTTCTTTAAAGTGCTAACTGTGAAACCCTTTAATTTGCTGGGAGCTGATGCCATTCCTTTAGGCTGTGGTGTGCTCAGTGGATTGGAATTTAGTTACTGAGCCAGCAATGATTGGATGAAACATCAGCTCCGAAACATTGACGGGCCGAATGGGGGAATGTGGATCTAATTATCAGGATTCATCGGCAGAATTTGCCTGGGGAAAATCTCTTGAGGCATGACCTCCCTTTTAAGACATTTTGCTGGATGTCCTAACTTTGGAGAGCACACCCACAGGATTTTCCCCTCCTTCCCCGGCTCCCGTGCAGTGTTAACTTTTACACACCCCAGAACTCAGTTTGTTGACACCCAAACACAACCCAGAACGAGGAAAAGAAACCAAACACTCTCCACAAGACCCAAGAGACAACCAGGTGGGTGGAAAATGCCGAGTCACTTGAAGAATGAAGAGGAGCTTCCAAGGGAGCAGCTGACAAGGGAGCTGATCTTCATTCGGGCATTCTGCACACACTGCTGGTGACTAACCAAGTAGTACTGAGGACAAGGAGGGTGGAGGTACTTGTATGGCAACAGATGCTTAAGTGACCAGGACAGACACAATAAAGTGAGCATTACCCATGAAAGCCTCACTGCTGGTACACCCTAATCTGATGGGCATTCCATCTCAACAACCAGGCCATCAATCAGAAGCTGGCAGGATCCAAATCCAGATCCTGACGGTTCAGCTTACTGTTTGGATCTGGCGCTGGTGCCCGTGAATAACACTCACTTTGATCTATTTGTCCTGGGAGCTGGAGTCTGCTCCCTTGCAGGATCCGCCCATCTCACCATGAGTACCAGTTGGACAGTGTCCAGCAGTGTGTGGAGGATGTCAGAATAAAAAATAAAGATTCCCGAAAAAAGGTAGGTTCGTCTTTACTCTTCAAATGACTTGGCATTCTCCCGTGGGCTCCTGAAGTCAAACTGTCAGTATTCAACATGTGAGCACGTCGATCGAACTGGTCACCCCCCCCCCCACAAGAACTGAAGATGTTCTGGTCTACCTCAGTGTGGATCATCCACTAGTTAGGGTGGACTACAGAGCAGCCGAGTGTGCCGACTGTTGTGTTGTCCTCCCCGGGCCAAAGGTGGCACCAAGCGTGTTACCCCGTCGTTCAAGCACTAATGGGAAGCAACACATCATCTTGACAGAGGGACCCAGGAAGGAGGGTCCCACCCTGTTTATTGACCTACCAGACTACTGTCATATTGTCTGTGTGGAGACACCATGGGGGTGATTTTATCAATGGGGACCTGATGGAGGCGGGACTGCTGCTTGTCGGGTTTTAGTCCCGCCTCCATCGACGTCCATCCAACCCACACTATTTTCCCTTGATTGGCCTTGTTAAGCCCGCCCAGCGGGTTTAGCAGGCCAATTAAGGGAAAGCCGGTGACAGGGAACATCAGCGTATGACATTTCATCTGTCAAAAATTTTTGAGAGATGAATTGTCATCGTTTGACAGCTTTGAGAAGCTGTTAGGCACTGACAATCTCTGTTCTTTGGTGAGTCCTTGTACTCAAGACTCACCAAACCTCTTTCCTGAGCAGAAAGCAGATGGCTGTTGCATCGGAGAATGCAGCAGCCATTCTGTCATCTCTGCCGGTGAGATGAGGCAGCTGCGCAGCCTAAAGGGATGAAGCCTGGAGGAAGAAGCAAAGGTAAGTAATCTTATTAAAACACTTTAGACTCACCTCACACACTTACCTCTCCAACACTTGCACTCATCACTCACGTGCACACCGGACATTTCGGCCACTCCGACCCCCGCAGACCCACGGATAGCCTCGCTCCCAGATTCTGCCATTTTCCCGGCAGTCCCGCCTCCATACCTGCCTTCCCATGGCTGGGAAAATCGCCCCCATTGACTTACCCCGCACCGAGTCTGAAAGTGGAAAATGTCCGATTATACAGTTCACACCCTGAGCCTATTGAAATGCCAAGTGAACTCACTGGCCTAGAAGCCCATTCATCCTGAATGTGGCTCCCACCCATATGTCAAAGCATTAGCTGGAGAGCCTGATGGCTGTAGCACCAACCCCTGGAGAACACTGTGCTCCCAGGACCACCAGCTCTAGTTAAGATGCTGCGACAAAGTGAGACCTGTGGAAGCATTACTGGCGGAGTGATAGTCATCTAGAAGGCTCAACTGGAGAAATATCCCCAACAGTTGAGCCCTTGTGGATGACTATCAGTCGCTCTCAGTGTGGATGGTAGAAGACCATGATGTCACCTGCAAGTATGTCCGCAGTATGAGTAAATGGTTCCTCTGATGATCAAACCAAACCACGTTGTGAAGAACATGGAGGCTCAAGATGCACGGTGGCATAGTGGTTAGCACTGGTGCCTCACAGCGCCAGGGACCCGGGTTCGAATCTGACCTCGGGTGACTGTCTGTGTGGAGTTTGCACATTCTCCCCGTGGCTGCGTGGGTTTCCTCCGGGTGCTCCGGTTTCCTCCCACAGTCCAAAAATGTGCGGGTTAGGTTGATTTGGCTATGATAAATTGACCCTTAGTGTTAGGGGGGGATTAAATATGTGGGGTTACGGGGGTAGGGTGGGATATGAGTACTGTGGGGATTAAAGCAGGGACAGGGTACTGGATTTGCATGATCAGCCATGATCGTATTGAATGGTGGAGCAGGCTCGATGGGCCGAATGGCCTACTCCTGCTCCTAGATTCTATGTTTCTATGCAAATATCGAGGACACGCACTACTGCAACAATACAAAAGCAAAATACTGCGGATGCTGGAAATCTGAAATAAAAACAGAAAATGCTGGAAATACTCACCAGCTCAGGCAGCATCTGTGGAGAGAGAGAAACAGAGTTCATAGAATCATCGAATGGTTATAGCACAGAAGGAGGCCATTTGGCCCGTCGAGCCCGTGCCGGCTCTCTGCAAGAGCACTTCAGCTAGTCCCACTCCCCCGCCCTTTCCCAGAGTTAACATTTCAGGTCGATGACCTTTCCTCAGAACTGGAAAAAGTTAGAGATATAACAGTTTTTAAGCAAGTGCAGGTGCAGGGAAAGGTGGGAGGGGAGGAAAGAACAAAAGGGTGGAAGGCAACGAGTGATTAAATGATAAAAGGTATGATAGTAGAAAGCAAAAGGAGATGGTAATGGGACAAGTAAAGCAACAAAAGATGAATCTAGAGGTGGTGTAAATGGGAATTTGCAGAATCATCAACAGCTGCCATGTGAAACAATAGGGGCAGCGGTTATGGTCTGAAATTGTTGAACTCGATGTTGAGTCCAGAAGGCTGTAAAGTGCCTTATCGAAAGATGAGGTGCTGTTCCTCGAGCTTACGTTGAGCTGCGTTGGAACAGTGTAAGAGGCCAAGGATGGAGAACTCAGAGTGGGAGTGGGAGTGGAGCGGAGAATTAAAGTGACAGGCGACCGGAAGCTCGGGGTCACGCTTACGGACTGAACGGAGGTGTTCTGCAAAGCGTTCACCCAATCTGCGTTTGGTCTCCCCAGTGTAGAGGACACCACATCGTGAGCAGCGAATACAGTTTACTAAATTGCAAGAAGTACAAGTAAATCGGTGTTTCACCTGGAAGGGGTTTTTGGGGCCCTGGACAGTGGGAACAGAGGAGGTAAAAGGGCAGGTGTTGCATCTCCTGCGATTGCACGGGAAGGTGCTGTGGGAAGGGGAGGGGGTGTTGGGGGTGATCGAGGAGTGGACCAGGGTGTTGCGGAGGGAGCGGTCCCTTCGCAATGCTGAAAGGGGAGGGGAGGGGAAGATGTGTTTTGCGGTGGGGTCATTCTGGAGGTGGCAGAAATGGCGGAGGATGATTCATTGAAGGTGGAGTCTGGTGGGTTGAAAGGTGAGGACAAGGGGAATCCTACCATGGTTCTGGGAGGGAGAGGAAGGGGTGAGAGCAGAAGTGCGGGAAATGGAATGGACACGGTCGAGGGCCATGTCCACCATGGTAGAGGGGAATCCTCAGTTGAGGAAAAAGGAAGACATATCGGAAGCACAGGTATGGAAGGTGACATTGTCAGAGCAGATGTGATGGAGACGGAGAAACTGGGAGAATGGAACGGAGTCCTTACAGAAAGTGGGGTGGGAGGAAATGTAGTCCAGGTAGCTGTGGGAGTCAGTGGGCTTCTGCGACTCTCTACTTCTGGTCTCCTGGACCCAAGCGTGCAGAGTGATCCACTTCCACAGGGAAGTACTGGAAATTGCCCACCCACCCAACTCTATGGTGGACTATCCAGGCATGATCACTGCTTGGAGAGGTAGAGAAGGACAGGGTCTCGAAGGTTACTTGTTGCAAACTCCATGCATTCCAGGTCCTAATCTGGAATGTTGGGCTGGCATGGTACAAAGGACATTGCGGTCCGGATAAAGCCTTGAAAATTCTGGTGGAGGTGAGTGGATTGGTAGTGGTTAGTGGATAGTTGGTGATTGGATTGGAATGGACTTGTGGTGGTGAATGGATTGGTGGTGGTGAATGGATTGGTGGTGATGAGTGGATTAGTGGTGGTGAGTGGATTGGTGGTAAGTGGATTGGAATGGATTGGTGGTGATGAGTGGATTGATGGTGATGAGTAGATTGGTGGTGGTGAATGGATTGGTGGTAAGTGAATTGGAATGGTTTGGTGGTGATGAGTGGATTGTTGGTGATGAGTGGATTGGTGGTAAGTGGATTGGAATGGTTTGGTGGTGATGAGTGGATTGGTGGTGGTGAGTGGATTGGTGGTGGTGAGTGGATTGGTGGTGGTGAGTGGATTGGTGGTAAGTGGATTGGAATGGATTGGTGGTGATGAGTGGATTGGTGGTGGTGAGTGGATTGGTGGTGGTGAGTGGATTGGTGGTGATGAGTGGATTGGTGGTGGTGAGTGGATTGGTGGTGATGAGTGGATTGGAATGGATTGGTGGTGGTGAGTGGATTGGTGGTGGTGAGTGGATTGGTGGTGATGAGTGGATTGGTGGTGGTGAGTGGATTGGTGGTGATGAGTGGATTGGTGGTAAGTGGATTGGAATGGATTGGTGGTGCTGAGTGGAAGGGGCCTACAGATGGGGTGGGCTAAGCTACAAAGTGAGCAGTGTCCCCCACCCTTGTGGGCCAATTCAGGAGTAGCCGAAGGTTCTGCTGCAGCAGCTCCTCCACTTGCTCACCAAAGAAGCCTCAGCACCAAAGAGCATCTGCAGTACCTGAAGGATCCCCAAGGTGTGAGGCCAAGCCATTGGCGATGCAAGATCCACTGGACGATAGATCCTGCTCCTACATTGAGGGCACCCACACAGACTGCCGCTGCGGTAGATGCTCTCTGAAGGTGGTCCTCTGTGGCAGGGATTGCTCCCTCAACTCACCCGCAGGCTTTAGCCTACTGGTAAGAAAAGCCGGCCCCAGTGGATTTGGTGGCAGGGAATTCGGGATATTCACCAAACCCTGCAGGAAGTTCCGCCAGACCCACATGTCCCACCATTTGGATTCTGGGGGGTGGAACAGGACCAGTTTCCTGGGTGGTTCCCATCCTTCTGATGCTTCCACGACTGAAGTTCGCCAGCTGTACCAGCGAACCTTAAGTTGTGAGGCAGGGTAGCGGAGGCATTATGGACGCTGTCTACCTTGGCCATAACTGGAGGGCACATATCAAGTCTGCCCAAATTGCCCAGGAAATTGGTAGGAGGAATCCGACAAAGGTCGATGCCTGAGGCAAGACCCCAAGTAATGACTCAACTCCCCCAAGTGAAGGGACTTCCAGAACTCACAGATTCAGACTCAAAGTCATCCTTGTGTTGAGTACATGGAAAAGCCTCAACGAATGGAAGTCGTGGTCTGACTCAGGCTCCCAACTTGGCTTCTGAAGCTCCTGCACCCTCCCTGGGAGTCCCCCTCGGGTGGAGTAGGGAGTGGTTGAAGGCGGCTCCACAGTGGTGGGGGCAGTCACAGATCTATAAAAGCGAATGGAGACCTGCAACTGCCCTCACCAAAGTGGACATCACCCGCAGCATAGGTGACCCTGAGTGGGGTCGAGTCCACCAAAGGAGATGCCCCCGAATGAGCTGGCGCCAACTGGAGACCAATGTCCCGGGGCTGGGTTGGTATCACCAGAGGGGACGATGGATGCCTCTGGTGAAGGGCTCCCCAACAGTAGCTGGCGGCTCTTGGAGGAACCAGCCTGATTCTGGCACCAGTCGGCACGGACACCTCAGAGCCAGCTGGTGCCAGAGGAGGACTCTTCTTCTTTATCCTGGGAGGCCTCGGTACAAGTTGTTAGCGGGGCTTCACCCGATGGTGTGGACTGGGATGGCAGGGACTGGTTGGTGAGTGGCCTTAACTAGCCCATCCCACTCTACCCCATCGAGGCAACAACCAGAGCGTCCTCCCTTGAGACTTTCCTGTTCAGTCCCAAGGTGGACCACCGGCCGACATCGGTCGGAGATGACTGTCTGGACTGGGCCCTATCCAGTGCCAGTGCAGTTAACCCCAAGCGGTGCCGAACTGAGCCTGGAGTTGGAGCAGGGTTGGTGCTTGATGCAGATACGGGGACATGAGGGCTGGACGTGAAGGTCCATCCCAGGGGGAGAAGGAGGGAGGAGGGAGAGGGGGTTGGGGGAAATTAACAATACAAATAGATGTCAGAATAGGTCTAGGCAGAGCTGGTATGGATGACAAACCTGGTGGGACAGGAAAGAAATGCGTCAGAAGGGAGCGAGTTGGTTTAACACCATCTCCAGTCATTGGCTGCGCGTTTAGATGGATCTGTTATTGGCCAAGATATAAAAACCCAAATTAAAAGATGTAGAGTTGGCACTGAGAAATGGATGGGACACAGAGGGAATGCGTGAAGAGTATTTCAGTATTGCTGGTCCCTCTTTTGTGGTATCTCTGCTGGCATTGATTTTATGTTGGTCAGGATGTGCTTTCCATTGTTTGAGGGCCGCTTGTGTTTGTGCTTTTGTTACTCACAACTTTAGTCTGTGGGTAGTTTGATAAAACCGCTCATTTCCTTTCGCTCATCCTGACACCAACCGTGTACCTGTGGCAGAAGAAGAAATAACACAAAAGGGTCACTGGATTGCAACAAGGACAACGACAGGCATTTTATCGCTCCCCTCGTACAGTAAACCATAAAACCTGTAGAGGTATTTATCCAATTCCCTTTTGAAAGTCAACACCTGGGCCAATGTCGAGCTGTGTGGGCAGGTACCAAGCTCGGTCAATGCAGCTCCAGTGGCATTACTGCCCAGGTGGAGCATCCAAGACCTAAGTGTCCACTTGGGGACCCCAGTAAATATCAGTAACCGCACTCCAGGCCTCGGCCTGTCTGTGGGTAAAGTTCAAGGAGATCTGGCACTGACAACAAGTGAAGCACTCGACCCTGCTGTGCCTCAGTGTTATTGGATCTGTTCAAATGTTCACACGGTAGAATCCGCTCGATCTGCCCGCTGGAACAAATGATGACTGCAGCCTAGCAAACATTCTAGCCCATTCTTGACTTTAAATGGTTGGGTTGAGCTGTCCCACGGACTATCCCGGGGGTCCAGGACAAGCTGATCAGGACAACCAGCATGGATTCAAATTAAGGCAGGAGGCTGCACAACCAGTTGAAGTGAAGGAAAGGGAGCTGCACTGACGTGACTAACTGGTTGATCTATTTAAGAGTGAATATGGTCAGCTAGAACATCTGAACAACTTTGCTTTGAGACGGGAGCGTGAACAATGGAAATATCGCTAACCAGCTGACACACAGAAGGGTTGTTGCTGTTGGAAGTTTGTTTAGGCCTGTAGTTCCAGCCACCACCCCTGCTCCAACTCCAGGCTCAGTTCGGCACCGCTCGAGGTTAACTGCACTGGCACTGGCCTGGTTTCAGTTTCCAGGATTTGAGCCTTGATATCTGCATGGTCACTACAGTGGATTTTGATGTTAAGAACATAAGAAATAGGAGCAAGAGTAGGCCATTTGGCCCTTCGAGCCTGCTCCACACCATTCAATAAGATCATGGCTGATCTTCTACCTCATCTCCACTCTCCTGCACTATCCCCATATCCCTTGATTCCCTTAATATTCAAAAATCTATCAATCTCTGTCGTGAATATACTCAACGACTGAGCCTCCACAGTCCTCTGGGGTAGAGAATTCCAAAGATTCACCAACTTCTGAGTGAAGAAATGTCTCCTAATCTCAGTCCTAAATGGCCGACACCTTATTCTGATACTGTGACCCCTGGTTCTAGACTCCCCAGCCAGGGGAAACATCCTCCCTGCATCTACCCTGTCAAGCCCTGTAAGAATTTTGTATGTTTCAATGAGATCACCTCTCATTCTTCTAAACTCTAGAGAATATATGCCTAATCTACTCAATCTGTCCTCATAGGACAATCCCCCCATCCCAGGAACCAGTCTGGTGAACCTTCGTTGAACAAGGCAAGTATATCCTTCCTTAGGTAAGGAGATCAAAACTGTACACAATACTCCAGGTGTGGTCTCACCAGGGCCCTATATAATTGCAGTAAGACGTCTTTACTCTTATACTCAAATCCTCTTGTAATAAAGGCCAACATACCATTTGCTTTCCTAATAGCTTGCTGTACCTGCAGGTTAACTTTCAGTGATTCGTGTACAAGGAAACCCAGGTCCCTCTGAACACCAACATTTCCCAATCTCTCACCATTTAAAAAATAATCTGCTTTTCTATTTTTCCTACTAAAGTGGATAACTTCACATTTCTCCACATTATATTCCATTTGCCATGTTCTTGCCCACTCACTTAGCCTGTCTATATCCTTTTGAAGCCTCCTAGCATCATAGAAACATAGAACAGTACAGCACAGTACAGGCCCTTCGGCCCTCGATGTTGTGCCGAGCATTGTCCGAGACCAAGATCAAGCTATCACACTCCCTATCACTCTGGTGTGCTCCATGTGCTTATCCAATAACCGCTTGAAAGTTCCTAAAGTGTCCGACTCCACTATCACAGCAGGCAGTCCATTCCACACCCCAACCACTCTCTGAGTAAAGAATCTACCTCGGACATCCCTTCTATATCTCCCCCCATGCACCTTATAGTTATGCCCCCTTGTAACAGCTGCCTCTACCCGAGGAAATAGTCTCTGAACATCCACTCTATCTATCCCCCTCATCATCTTATAAACCTCTATTAAGTCGCCTCTCATCCTCCTCCGCTCTAAAGAGAAAAGCCCCAACTCCCTCAATCTTTCCTCATAAGACCTCCCCCCCAAACCAGGCAGCATCCTAATAAATCTCCTTTGCACTCTTTCCAATGCTTCCACGTCCTTCCTATAGTGAGGTGACCAGAACTGCACACAATATTCCAAATGTGGTCTCACCAAGGTCCTGTACAGTTGCAGCATAACCTCACGGTTCTTAAACTCAAACCCTCTGTTAATAAACGGCAACACACCATAGGCCTTCTTTACTGCTCTATCCACTTGAGTGGCAACCTTCAGAGATCTGTGGATATGAACCCCCAGATCCCTCTGCTCCTCCACGTTCCTCAGAACCCTGCCGTTGACCCTGTAATCCTTATTCAAATTTGCCCTACCAAAATGAATCACCTCGCACTTATCAGGGTTAAATTCCATCTGCCATTTTTCGGCCCAGCTCTGCATCCTATCAATGTCTCTTTGCAGCCGACAACAGCCCTCCACCTCATCCACTGCTCCACCAATCTTGGTGTCATCAGCAAATTTACTGATCCACCCTTCAGTCCCCTCCTCCAAGTCATTGATAAAAATCACAAACAGCAGAGGACCCAGCACCGACCCCTGTGGCACACCGCTGGTAACTGGTCTCCAGTCCGAAAATGTTCCATCCACCACCACCCTCTGCCTTCTATGAGATAGCCAGTTACTTATCCAATCGGCCAAATTTCCCTCTATCCCACAACTCCTTACTTTCTTCATGAGACGACCATGGGGAACCTTATCAAACGCCTTACTAAAATCCATGTATACGACATCAACTGCTCTACCTTCATCTACACACTTAGTTACCTCCTCAAAGAATTCAATCAAATTTGTTAGGCAAGACTTACCCTTCACGAATCCGTGTTGACTATCCCTGATTAAGTTGCCCCTTTCCAAATGGTCATAAATCCTATCCCTCAGGACCTTTTCCATTATCTTACCAACCACCGAAGTAAGACTAACCGGCCTATAATTACCAGGGTCATTCCTATTTCCTTTCTTGAAGAGAGGAACAACATTCGCCACTCTCCAGTCCTCTGGCACCATCCCCGTGGACAGTGAGGACCCAAAGATCAAAGCCAGAGGCTCTGCAATCTCCTCCCTTGCCTCCCAAAGAATCCTAGGATATATCCCATCTGGCCCAGGGGACTTATCGACCCTCAGGTTCTTCAAAATTGCTAAAACATCTTCCCTCAGAACATCTACCACCTCCAGCCTATCCACCTTTATCACACTCTCATCCTCAAGAACATGGCCCCTCTCCTCGGTGAACACTGACGAAAAGTATTCATTCATGACCTCTCCTATCTCTTCTGACTCCATGCACAAGTTCCCACTACTGTCCTTGACCGGCCCTACCCTCACCCTGGTCATTCTTTTATTTCTCACATAAGAGTAAAAAGCCTTGGGGTTTTTCTTGATCCGACCCGCCAATGACTTCTCATGCCCCCTCCTAGCTCTCCTAAGCTCTTTTTTTAGCTCATTCCTTGCTACCTTGTACCCCTCAATCGACCCAACTGAACCTTGTTTTCTCATCCTTACATACGCTTCCTTTTTCCTCTTGACTAGACATTCAACCTCTTTTGTGAACCATGGTTCTCTCACTCGGCCATTTCCTCCCTGCCTGACAGGGACATACCTATCAAGGACACGCAGTAATTGCTCCATGAAAAAGCTCCACTTTTCGTTTGTGCCTTTCCCTGATAGTTTCTGTTCCCATCTTATACTCCCTAATTCTTGCCTAATCGCATCATAATTACCCCTCCCCCAATTATAAACCCTGCCCTGCCGTATGGCCCTATCCCTCTCCATTGCAATAGTGAAAGTTACCGAATTGTGGTCACTATCTCCAAAGTGCTCTCCCACATACAAATCAAACACTTGGCCCGGTTCATTACCCAGTACCAAATCCTCCTCACAACTTACATTCCCATCCAGCTTTGTATCATCAGCAAACTTGGATATATTATATTTGGTCCCCTCATCCAAATCATTGATATAGATTGTGAATAGCTGAGGCCCAAGCACTGATCCTTGCGGTACCCCACTAGTTACAGCCTGCCAACCCGAAAATGACCCGTTTATTCCTACTCTCTGTTTTCTGCCCATTAACCAATCCTCAATCCATACTAGTATATTACCCCCAATCCCATGAGCCCTAATTTTGTTTAATAACCTCTTGTGTGGCACCTTATTGAATGTCTTCTGAAAATCCAAATACACCACATCCACTGGTTCCCCCTTATCTATTCTGCTAGTTACAACCTCAAAAAACTCTAACAGATTCGTCAAACACGATTTCCCTTTCATAAATACGTGTTGACTCTGCCCAATCCTATTATTATTCTCTAAGTGCTCTGTTACCACGTCCTTAATAATAGATTCTAGCATTTTCCCTACTACTGATGTCAGACTAACTGATCTGTAGTTCCCCGTTTTCTCTCTCCCTCCTTTCTTAAATAGTGGGGTTACATTTGCTACCTTCCAATCCACAGGAACCGTTCTAGAATCTGTTGGATTTTGGAAAATGACAACCAATGCATGATTACTCACTCTGACTTTCACGGGGAATGATACAAGCTGGAACTAGAGGTCTGAATAAACCTTCTGCAGCAACAACCCTTCCGAGTGTCAGCTGGTTTGCGACCACATTCACTCCTCGATAGATCAGGCAGTTAGTCACATCAGTGCAGCTCCCTTTCCTTAGATGTGCGGGTTAGGTTGATTTGGCTATGATAAATTGACCCTTAGTGTTAGGGGGATTAAGTACGTGGGGTTACGGGGATAGGGTGGGATATGTGTCGGTGCAGGCTCGATGGTCCGAAATGGCCTCTATCTGCACTGTGGGGATTCTGTGATCCTTCACTTAAACTGGCTGTGCCTTAATTTGACCCAGTTTACAAACCTGTTGTGATGTCAGATCTCATTGTGATGCGTAATGTGAGGTCAGGCTTGCACTGTGATGTCACGGTTTGACCCGTCAGGTTAAAATGGGCCTCACCTTGATGAAACCATATTTGGTAAAAAAGCCTTTGGTCTCTTCTTATCTTACAATGACTTGATGCGCTAGAACGCAATAACAGTTTTCCCTGTGGTTACACCCCAGAGCACAGGGTGCGCGAGCGATGGGTAGTGATGGGATTATTTGCCTGCTACCAATGATGTTAAGTAGTTGTATACGTGTAAAACAACAGAGTAGACAATTCAGCCCCTCAAGCCTGCTTCAGCATTCAGTTAGACCATGACAGTTCTGTATGTTAACTCCATTTCCGCATCTTTCACCATATCCCTGACTATCCTTACCAAACAGAAATCTAACAATCTCATTTATTGAAATTTTCAATTGATCCCCAGCGTCAATAGATTTTAGCGGGAAAGAGTTCCAGATTTCCACTAGTCTTTGTGTGAAGAAGTGTTTCCTGACATCACCCCTTACCGGCCTAGCCTTATTTTAAGATTATGCCCCTTGCTCTGGATTCTCCCCGCCATCAGAAATAGTTTCTATCTATCTACCCTATCAACTGCTTTAATCATCTTAAACACCTCAATTATATCACTGCTTAATCATGAGGTTATACTGTCTACTGGATGGGGTGAGCTTGATGGGCCTGATAGTCTTTATCTACTGATATTGTTTTTGTACCTTTGTTTGTGCAGACTGGGGATTGACTCTGGGCCCTGCCTGATGTGTGGCTCAGAGAGTTCACCCAGTCAGTGACTGAGCCCAGGGACAATCCCCATTCTCCAATCCCCCATCAGAGAACTCATCTCTTTCCCCTTTCTCTTCCCTGCTATGATCCGTGCACAAATCAGGAAACACACAGTAAGTTTGTTCATTTTCATTCCACGTTTATTCCCAGATGTTAAGTTGCTCACATTTCAGTTGTTGAAACAACGTGACTTGTAATATACGAAACATCGCGGACAGGAAAAGACTCTCTGGTCCATCCAGCCTGTCCCACACAACTGTGATGCCTTGTGCATCGCAATATATAGACTCCCCACCCCACCCAAAACCATGTGATCTCCTGGGAGAGGCGAAAAACCAGACAGAAAAACCCAGGCCAATTTGGGAAAAGAAATCTAGGAAATTCCTCTCCGACCCCCTGAGGTGATCGAAACTAGTCCAGGATATCAATCTGGCCCTGATAAGTCTATGCATTCTAAGGCAATTGCTTTTCCACTTCTATTCTGCTGACATCAACTGAACACAGGACTCAGAAATAACAACAGAAAACGTTGGAAAAACTCAGCAGGCCAGGCAACATCCGTGGAGAGAGAAACAGAGTTAACGTTTCAGGTCGAAACCCTTCGTCGGAACTGAAAGAGCAGGAAATTAAACAGATAAAAATGCAAGGGGGAGGCTGGGGGGAGGAATAAAAGAACAAAACGGGGGGGGTCAATGCAAGAGGCCGAGGACGGTGATGTCTGAGTGGGCGTGGAGGGGTGAATTAACAGGACTCAGAGCCTGGCCTCCAACGATCTCCAGTCCAGCTCTGTACCAGCAGCCACAACCCCACATTCAACAATGACATCAAACCGGTCGGTGGGTTGTCTGGAGGTCCCACTTCTGTGCCATTTCAGCTTGAACGAAAACTGTCCCCAAACTTTATTTAAAGTGCTAACTGTGACACCCTTTAATTTGCTGGGAGCTGATGCCATTCCTTTAGGCTGTGGTGTGCCCAGTGGATTGGAATTTATGTACTGAGCCAATAATGATTGGATGAAACATCAGCTACGAAACATTGACGGGCCGAATGTGGCAGAATGTGGATCTAATTACTGGGATGCATCGGCACAATTTGCCTGGGCAAAATCTCTTGAGGCATGACCTCCTTTTTAAGACATTTTGCTGGATGTCCTAACTTTGGAGAGCACACCCACAGGATTTTCCCCTCCCTCCCGGCTCCCGTGCAGTGTTAACTTTTAGCACACCCCAGAACTCAGTTTGTTGACACCCAAACACAACCCAGAACGAGGAAAAGAAACCAAACACTCCCCACAAGACCCAAGAGACAACCAGGTGGGTGGAAAATGCCGAGTCACTTGAAGAATGAAGAGGAGCTTCCAAGGGAGCAGCTGACAAGGGAGCTGATCTTCATTCGGGCATTCTGCACACACTGCTGGTGACTAACCAAGTACTACTGAGGACATGAGTGCCGCACTGCTGGTATACCCTAATCTGACAGGCATTCCATCTCAACAACCAGGCCATCAATCAGAAGCTGGCAGGATCCAAATCCAGATCCTGACGGTTCAGCTTACTGTTTGGATCTGGCGCTGGTGCCCGTGAATAACACTCACTTTGATCTTTTTGTTCTGGGAGCTGGAGTCTGTTCCCTTGCAGGATCCGCCCTTCTCACCATGAGTACCAGTTGGACAGTGTCCAGCAGTGTGTGGAAGATGACAGAATGAAAATAAAGATTTCCTAAAAAAAGGTAGGTTCGTCTTTACTCTTCAAATGACTTGGCATTCTCCCGTGGGCTCCTGAAGTCAAACTGTCAGTATTCAACTCCCGGGTGTCCGAGAAGCACGGTTTGTGAGGCAACTAAAGGGTTAACCAGAACCACCCTCTGCTGCAATTTTCTGTAGCATCCTGGAGACCAGGCAACCCTGAGCAACAGGATCTAGAAACAAAAGAACGAAAGACTGTCCAGCCTCCGCCCTGACTGCCTGAGGTCCTCGAGCAGATTGGTGATTATCCGGTGATGCGAGCAAGTATTGAGATAGAGGATCAGCCATGATCATATTGAAATGGCGGAGCAGGCTCGAAGGGCCGAATGGCCGACTCCTGCTCCTATTTTTCTATGTTTCTACGGTGATGTAAGCTGTACGTTAACCCGACTGCGGTAGCAGCGGCACAAGCTCTGGGAACTCAGCAAATGAAGGGAAAGAACAGGGAGTTGGAGAACCAAAACCAGCTGCTGAGACGACAGTTCAAAAGGCGACAGGAAAGAAACTTATGAGTTGAAAGCGGCACTGAAGCTGATGGCAGACGCTGCCAGCTGCTGTGCCGAGAGAAATGAAACACGAGCGGAAGAATTACTGAGTGAAAGGAAAGTTAAAGGCTGCTGGAATTTCAGTTGGTGTGGAAGGGTGTGTGCCGGTGTGGAAGTTTTCCGACTATGAATGTTTAAGAAGTTACAGCATTTCTTTTGTTGTGAAAGTCTAACTTTAAAAAGTGTCCGTGCGATTGTTTGTTTTTATTGTCACCCTCTGTTCTGTTCACAGAGCTAAAAGCCGTTTAACCCTCTGTAGTCCTCCTGTCTTTGATGTGGGAAGTATTTTAAGCACTTTAATCAATGTCTTTTCTGCAAGTGTATGCTGCTGTAAGTTTGCTAATTGTTTTCTCTATGTATGTATACACATGTGTATTACTTTTGAGATACCCGAAGTCATGTTTTTGATTTACACTGTGTGAATATTTCTTGGGCTAGCAACCTGGGAATATCACGTAAAAATTCGTCACTTTGAGTTCGGAACCCATTGCAGGGATCAATATTTCCAAGTTACATGAAAGTGTGAATGTGGTTGATTGAGTATGTTCATTTCAATTTAAGATTGTGCACCCAGAATTGGGAAAAACTTTGAATTACATTTTAAGTTAAAGACGCTGGTGTGGATTTATTTTGACTAAAGCTTACTTGTGCAACTGTGAGATGCAGTGTGTTAGATCAATTTGAACTTTTCAAAGCACTTTGTTTCAATTGGAGTACAGCTAAAAAATTGCGATTGCTTTATGCAAATTAAATTAAAAACGCACGGTCTTGTTTTGAATCAATTCGAAACATTTACAAAGCACTGTTTACTTAATTCGGATAATCCAAGTCGGAGACCTGCTATTGTGATTGACGCCTACCCCACACGCTAAGGTTTTGACAAGTAAGAAGTAATTTGGGAATAAAAGAGGGTGGACCTCTGCGGCCGGCAAGACGTTGCCTTCACCAGGGTTGACCCAGTGGATTCTGGCAGAGGTTGAGAGGAGGCGACAGCCCTCAGGTGTGGATAAAGCCCGAGCCCATTCTAAAATCGCCCCCAGGGCCAGTGAGAACGGCAAGGCCTATCAGCTAGCCCAGAAATTCGGGGGAAAAAGTGCAGGGCCAGATAAATAACGTTCAGAGTGAAGCAGTCCCTTCAGATCTTGCAGAGGTGCAGGGTGAGGACCCAGGCGGCCATCGAAGATGAGGGCTCATTGGCCCAAACATGCCTTTAATAGGAAGGATCATTTTTATAGCACAGGATAAATTGTTATTTTATCAGGGGTAAACGGGTGGTCCCGCTGTCACTTTGCAGTGAGCTGGTCCGTTGCGCCCACACACCCCCCTAGTGGGCACCAGAAGGGTGACAGCTGGGGCCAAAGGCCCGTGCAGCAGATGTGGTGGCCTTGTATGGATCAGACCGTGAATGTCACTATTAATGACTGCCTCACGTGTACCCAGCATGACCCCGGGCCCTCTAGCCATGTCCCAGCATCCATGGCCTGTGGAGAAATTTTCAGACTGATGACGTTGGCCCGTTTCACAGGGACCCGGAAGGGTAAACCAGTACGCTTTGGTTATAATTGACTGCAGCAAACGTCAGAAATTGTAATACAATAGCAAAATACTGCGGATGCTGGAAATCTGGGTCCCAGACCTGAAACGTTAACTCTGTTTCTCTCTCCATGGATGCTGCCTGGCCTGCTGAGTGCTTCCAGCATTTTCTGTTGTTATATCAGAAATTGTAAATTGGTTTGAGAGAAATAGCACTAGATTAATCTATAATGGAATAAAGAAGGAGAAAAGTTAAAGATTCTGTCCCTTTTCTATTGTCACAAGTTGCGGGAGTTTTTTTGTTGTTTTCAACCTATGTCCCTTTAAAAGGCCTCTATGAATGTTTTGGAGCCCACAAGCTGTGGGAAGCTCCACCTTTTCCCCCCCTTTTGTGTAAGAATGTTGAAGGTTTTGTTAAAATGTGAAAACTATTTTATTCTTCAGTTATGTTCAGTATTTTACAGTGGAAAGCCACCTGAAGAAAGGAAAAGACAGATGATGTAATTTACTGGGCTTTAGTAAGCATATGCTATTTTGTTTTGTTTTATCTGTTCTGTATTGCGTTTAGTTCATCCGTCTTTCGGATGAGACGTTAAACCGAGGGGCCCCGTCTGCTCTCTCGGGTGGACGTAAAAGATCCCACGGCACTATTTCGAAGAAGAGCAGGGGAGTTCTCCCCGGTATCCCTGGCCAATATTTATCCATGATGTGGAGATGCCGGTGTTGGACTGGGGTGGACAAATATGAGAAGTCGCACAACACCAGGTTATAATCCAACAGCTTTATTTGAAATCACAAGCTTTCGGAGCGCTGCTCCTTCGTCAGGTGAAGTGAAGAGATGCATATAGGCACAGCATATGTAGTCAGAGAACACTGCCAGATGCTGTGCCTATATGCATCTCTTCACTTCACCTGACGAAGGAGCAGCGCTCCGAAAGCTTGTGATTTCAAATAAAGCTGTTGGACTATAACCTGGTGTTGTGCGACTTCTCACAATATTTATCCCTCAACTAACATCACTAAAAAAACAGATTATCTGGTCATTATCACGTTGCTGTTTGCGGGAGCTTGCTGTGCGCAAATTGGCTGCCGCGTTTCCTGCATTACAACAGCGTCTACACTTCGAAAAAAAAATACTTCATTGGCTGTAAAGCGCTTTGGGACATCTGGTGGTCGTGAAAGGCGCTATATAAATGCAAGAGTTTCTTTTTCTTTTAATAAAATATTGGACTGAATTAAATTGGAATTATTGAGGTAAACTAACCTATTGATTTGTGAGAACCCGACTCTTACTGTGGCCACAGTGAAATTCTGTTTAGTATTTTAAATTATCTGAACATCTCTAATTCCGGACATGAGACTAACACATCTAAAAATTGGCAGTTTTCAATTTCTAAATGTTTAATGACTTGAATTGGGATTTTGGGACATTTGAGGTGATTCTGTTTGTTTAATCATCTTGTTTGTGCTGGAAAATCTTGGTTGGAAAACTCTTTAAAAAAAAATGCTAAAAAGATTAAAAACAATTGGAGTTCAATCTAAAATGCTGCCTCCCTGAGGAGAATGTTTTGTTTTTCAGTTAATGATATTACTAATGATTTCTGCTGTTTTAACGGATTTTCAATCCCTGAGGATAAAAAGTTTCTGCGAGTTTTAAAAGGTAGCAAGACTTGGGCCGGAACCTTGGACCAAGATGAGCCCCACCACCAACAACACCAGCCACACCAGCAGCAACCACAACAGCAGCCTTCTCCTCAACGACGTGTTGCTCCACAGCAGAGAGGGCAGCACCACAGGGCTGCAACACGCCGGAGGCGATACCCCCCAACACAGGGTATACAGGCAGAGGATGAGCTTCCTCAACATGACTGAGCAGCAGTGCTACAGGAGGCTCAGGCTATCGCGCCAGGTCCTCGCAGACATTTTGTAGCTTGCTGGAACAAGACCTGCTGCCCAGAGGCCCTGGTGGACATGTCTTACCAGTGGCTGTCAGAGTCACCACCACCCTCAACTTCTTCGCCTCAGGCTCCTTCCAGGGATCTGCAGCAGACATTTGTGGGATCTCGCAGTCGGCCGCCCACAGATGCATCACCAAGGTGACCGGTGCCATCTTTCACAAGTCAGCCAATTATATCAACTTTGCCACAGATGAAGCCAGGGTTACTGAGCAGGCGATTGGCTTCGCTGCTCTGGCTGACTTCCCACAGGTGCAGGGCGTCATCGACTCACACATGTGGCCATGAAGGCACCCCATCATCACCCAGGAGTGTTTGTGAAGACTCAAGGTGCAGCTTGTCTGCAACAATAAAAAGATTACTATAATACGCCTTGGCCTCAGTACTTGGCCTCCCCAAGGGTGTCATGAGCCACGTCTTCAGTGGATAGCCCTTGTCTCCAAGCAGCCAGCCGGCAAGTCCATCTGGAGGTGCGAAGAGCCGAGGGAGGGAGGGCGGTGGACTGGCGCAGCACGAGAGCTGCCAGGGAATCTGGCGCACACATGCATCAATGCATATCCTTACCTGACAAAAAATCTATCAATCTCATTTTTGAAGATTTCAATTGACCCCCCAGCCTCAACAGCCTTTTGGGGGAGAGAGTTTGATATTTCCACTACCCTTTGTGTGAAGAGGTGCTTCCGAACATCACCCCTGAATGGCCGAGCTCTAATTTTAAGGTTATGCCCCCTTGTTCTGGACTCTCCTTACCATCGGAAATAGTTTCTCTCTATCAACCCTATCAACTACTTTAATCATCGTAAACACTTCAATTATGTTACTGCTTAATCGCGAGGTTATAATATAACGTGGATAAATGCGAGGTTATCCACTTTGGTGTCAAAAACAGGAAGGCAGATTATTATCTGAATTGCAATAGATTGGGAGAAGGGGAAGTGCAACGAGACCTGGGTGTCCTTGTGCACCAGTCGCTGAAGGTAAGCATGCAGGTGCAGCAGGCGGTTAAGAAGGCAAATGGTATGTTGGCCTTCGTAGCGAGAGGGTTTGAGTACAGGAACAAGGATGTCTTTCTGCAGTTGTACAGGGCCTTGGTGAGACCACATCTTGAGTATTGTGTGCAGTTTTGGTCGCCTTATCTGAGGAAGGAGGTTCTTGCCATGGAAGGAGTTCAGCGAAGATTCACCAGGCTGATACCTGGGATGGCAGGAATGACGTATGAGGAGAGATTGGGTCGATTGGGCTTATACTCGCTGGAGTTTAGAAGAATGAGAGGGGATCTCATTGAAACTTATAAAATTCTGAAAGGACTGGACAGACTAGATGCAGGAAGGATGTTCCCGATGGTCGGGGAGTCCAGAACCAGGGGTCACAGTCTAAGGATAAGGGGTAAGCCATTTAGGACAGAAATGAGGAGGAATTTCTTCACCCAGAGAGTGGTGAACCTGTGGAATTCTCTACCACAGAAGGCAGTAGAGGCCAATTCATTAAATATATTCAAGAAGGAGTTGGATATATTTCTTAAGGCTAAAGGGATCAAGGGATATGGGGAGAAAGCAGGGACAGGGTACTGAATTTGGATGATCAGCCATGATCACATTGAATGGCGGAGCAGGCTAGAGGGGCCGAATGGCCTACTCCTGCTCCTATCTTCTATGTTTCTATGTTTCTATACTGTCTACTGGATGGGGTGAGCTTGATGGGCCTGATAGTCTTTATCTACTGATAGTCTTTTTGTACCTTTGTTTGTGCAGACTGGGGATTGACTCTGGGCCCTGCCTGATGTGTGGCTCAGAGAGTTCACCCAGTCAGTAACTGAGCCCAGGGACAATCCCCATTCTCCAATCCCCCATCGGAGAACTCATCTCTTCCCCTTTCCGTTCCCTGCTATGATCCGTGCACAAATCAGGAAACACACAGTAAGTTTGTTCATTTTCATTCCACGTTTATTTCCAGATATTAAACTTTTCACATTTCAGTCATTGAAACATCGTGACTTGTAATGTACAAAACATCACGGACAGGAAATGACTCTCTGGTCCATCCAGCCTGTCCCACACAACTGTGATGCCTTGTCCATCGCAATATATAGACTCCCCACCCCACCCAAGACCATGTGATCTCCTGGGAGAGGCGAAAAACCAGACATAAAAACCCAGGCCAATTTGGGAAAAATAAAATCTGGGAAATTCCTCTCCGACCCCCTCAGGCGATCGAAACTAGTCCAGGAGATCACTCTGGCCTTGATAAGTCTATGCATTCTAAGACAATTGCTTTTCCACTTCGACTCTTCTGACATCAGCTGAACACAGGACTCAGAGCCTGGCCTCCAACGATCTCCAGTCCAGCTCTGTACCAGCAGCCACATCCCCAACATTCAGCGATGACTTCAAACCGGTCGGCGAGTTGTCTAGAGGTCCCACTTCTGTGTCGTTCCAGCTTGAACGAAAACTCTCACCAAACTTTAGTTAAAGTGATAACTGTGACACCCTTTAATTTGCTGGGAGCTGATGCCATTCATTTAGGCTGTGGCGTGCTCAGTAGATTGGAATTGAGTTACTGAGCCAGCAATGATTGGATAAAACATCAGCTCCTAAACATTGACGGGCCGAATGCGGGGGAATGTGGATCTAATTACCAGGATGCATCGGCACAATATTTGCCTGAGGAAAATCTCTTGAGGCATTACCTCCCTTTTAAGACATCTTGTTAGACGTCCTAACTTTGGAGAGCACACCCACAGGATTTTCCCCTCCCTCCCCGGCTCCCGTGCAGTGTTAACTTTTACACACCCCAGAACTCAGTTTGTTGACACCCAAACACAACCCAGAACGAGGAAAAGAAACCAAACACTCCCCACAAGACCCAAGAGACAACCAGGTGGGTGGAAAATGCCGAGTCACTTGAAGAATGAAGAGGAGCTTCCAAGGGAGCAGCTGACAAGGGAGCTGATCTTCATTCGGGCATTCTGCACACACTGCTGGTGACTAACCAAGTAGTACTGAGGACAAGGAGGGTGGAGGTATTTGTATGGCAACAGAGGCTTAAGTGACCAGGACAGACACAATAAAGTGAGCATTTCCGATGACTGCCAAACTGCTGGTACACCCTAATCTGATGGACATTCCATCTCAACAGCCAGGCCATCAATCAGAAGCTGGCAGGATCCAAATCCAGATCCTGACGGTTCAGCTTACTGTTTGGATCTGGCGCCGGTGCCCGTGAATAACACTCACTTTGATCTATTTGTCCTGCGAGCTGGAGTCTGTTCCCTTGCAGGATCCGCCCTTCTCAGCATGAGTACCAGTTGGACAGTGTCCAACAGTGTGTGGAAGATGACAGAATGAAAATAAAGATTCCCTAAAAAAAAAGGTAGGTTCGTCTTTACTCTTCAAATGACTTGGCATTCTCCCGTGGGCTCCTGAAGTCAAACTGTCAGTATTCAACTCCCGGGTGTCCGAGAAGCACGGTTTGTGAGGCAACTAAAGGGTTAACCAGAACCACCCTCTGCTGCAATTTTCTGTAGCATCCTGGAGACCAGGCAACCCTGAGCAACAGGATCTAGAAACAAAACATAATAAGAACATAAGAAATAGGAGCAGGAGTTGGTCATTTGGCCCCTTGAGCCTGCTCCGCCATTCAATAAGATCATGGCTGATCTGATCTTGGCCTCAACTCCACTTCCCTGCCCACTCCCCATAACCCTTGACTCCCTTACCATTGAAAAATCTGTCTATCTCCACCTTAAATATATTCAATGACCCCGCCTCCACAGCTCTCTGGGGAAGAGAATTCCACAGATTCACGACCCTCTGAGAGAAGAAATTCCTCCTCATCTCTGTTTTAAATGGGTGCCCCCTTATTCTGAAATTATGCCCCTAGTTCTAGATTCCCCCACGAGGGGAAACATCTTCTCTGCATCTACCCTGTCAAGCCCCCTCAGAATCTTATGGGCCGGATTTTCTGATCCCCGCGGGTGTGTACGAGGTGTGTACGCGCCCATAGGGGCCTCGCAAGTGCCGGTTTCAGGCCTGTGAAGCGCATGCGCTGAAAACCGGCACTTCCGATCTGTGAAGAATCCTCTTGCAGATCCTCCTCCTGCCCGGGGGAAGGGCCTCTGCGGGGGGAGAGTTCCGCTTTCTGCACAACCTCCGCCCGCTGAAAACCATTAAAAATCTTACGCCTGGTAAAAGCCCACGTAAGGCCTGCTTTTACCAGCATAAGAGTTTAAAAAAATATTTTTTTTTTCACTCATTTATAATTTAAAAATACTTTAAAAAAAGGTAAGTTTATTTTTAGCCCTGTAAAAAACTTTAATTATTTTTTTCAAAAAATGTAATTTTTGTTTAAAATATTTAATTTAATGTAATTTTATCTAATTTTAAATGCATAATTTAAAAAAAAATATTTAATGTTTAACTGTGTTTTTAAATGTGATCCCCATTCATACTTTTGACAGATTTGTGCGTAGAGGCCTGTCTAAAGTGTGCAGGGGGATTTCCTTCTTTGATTGGTTCCCCCTGGCCCACGTGATCCCAGAGACGCTTGCAACCTTATCTCTGTAATGGCTATCAGATCATACCCATTTATTTCTATTTGTGCTGTCAACTCATCTATATTGTTACGAATGCTGCGTGCCTTCAGATATCGAGCTTTTAATTTTGGCTTTTTACCATTTTCCCCTACTCTGACTCCTCTTTCTGATGCACTCTTATGTGTATATGCTCTGTCCCTTCCTGTCACACTCTGGTTATCATTACCCCTATTGCTACCCTGCACTTTTGCCTTCTCATTTTTCTCCCACACCAATCTTTGAGCCATTCATTCATCTCTCTGATCTTATTGACCCTTTGCCAATTTGCACGTGGCTCAGGTAGTAATCCAGAGATTATTACCTTTGTGGTTCTGCTTTTTAATTTAGCCCCCAACTGTTCATACTCCCTCAGCAGAACCTCTTTCTTTGTCCTACCTATGCCGTTGGTACCAACATGAACCACGACAACTGGATCTTTCCCCTCCCACTCTAAGTTCCTCTCCAGCCCAGAGGAGATGTCCTTTACCCTGGCACCGGGCAGGCAACACAGCCTTTGGGCCTCACGCTCTTGGCTGCAGAGAACAGTGTCTATCCCCCCAACTAAACTGTCACCTACCACTACCACATTTCTTTTTGCTCCCCCTACTTGAATGGCTCCCTGTACCAAGGTGCTGTGGACATGTTTGCTCATCCTCACTGCAGTCCCTGCTCTTGCTCACACAGAGAGTAAGAACCTCGTAACTGTTGGACAAGAGCAAGGGCTGAAGCTCCTCCACCACTACCTCCTGGGTCCCATACCTGCCTCGCTCGTAGTCACACCCACCTGTCCCTGACCAAGGACCAAATTCGAATTAATTAATCTAAGGGGTGTGACTGCCTCCTGGAACACAGCGTCCAGGTAACTCTCCCCCTCCCTGATGTGTCGCTGTGTTTGAAGCTCGGACTCCAGCTCATCAACACGGAGCCGAAGTTCCTCGAGCAACCAACACTTACTGCAAATGTGGTCGCCGTGGACCTCAATGGTGTCTACCAGCTCCCACATGTTGCAGCAGTAACACATCGCCTGCCCTGCCATCTCTAATGTATTTAATGAATGAAGTGTTTAAGTTTTGAACGTATAATTTTTAATCCCAGCTCTTAATTTAAACCAATGCACAAGAAAAAGAGAGAGAAATACTGACCAACCAATCACTTCCCTGCTTTCCTGTGACATCACACTTTGAATCTTTCAAATTCTTACCCTCCCAGGTCAGTTGTCGCTGCTCCGGGCTCGCTCTGTAGCCCTGCTCGCCGGTCAGTCGCGCCCTTTATCTCCGGCCCGATCTCCCGCTCTCGTGCTCGCTCTGTAGCCCCACTCGCCGGCTCAGTCGCGCCTTTTATCTCCGGCCCGATCTCCCGCTCTCTTGTATTCGAAAGACCGTAAGACTCTCCAGCCTACGCCCTGACTGCCTGAGGTTCTCGAGCAGGTTGGTGATTGTCCAGTGATGCGAGCAAGTCGATCGATCCGGTAACCCCGCAAGTCCTGTAGATGATCTGGATTACCTCAGTGTGGATCAGCTACTAGTGAGGGTGAACTACAGAGCGGCTGAGAGAAATACTTACCAACCAATCGCTTCCCTGCTTTCCTGTGACGTCACACTTTGAATCTTTCTAATTCTTACCCTCCCAGGTCAGTTGTCGCTGCTCCGTGCTCGCTCTGTAGTCCCGCTCGCCGGCTCAGTCGCTCCCTTTATCTCAGGCCCGATCTCCCGCTCTCGCGCTCGCTCTGTAGCCCCACTCGCCGGCTCAGTCGCGCCCTTTATCTCCGGCCCGATCTCCCGCTCTCGCGCTCTCTTGTAGTCGAAAGACCGCAAGACTGTCCAGCCTACGCCCTGACTGCCTGAGGTTCGCGAGCAGATTGTTGATTGTCCAGTGATGTGAGCAAGTCGATCGATCTGGTAGCCCCGCAAGTCCTGAAGATGATCTGGACTACCTCAGTGTGGATCAGCTACTAGTGAGGGTGAACTACAGAGCGGCTGAGTGTGTCGACTGTTGTGTTGCCCTCCTCGGCCAAGTGTGGCACCAAGAGTGTCACCCCATCGTTCAAGCACCATAGAATCATAGAGTGATAGAAAGTTACAGCACGGAAGGAGGCCATTTCGGCCCATCGTGTCCGCGCCAGCCAACAAAGAGCTATCCAGCCTAATTCCAATTCCCAGCTCTTGGTCCGTATCCCTGCAGGTTAGAGCATCCCAAGTGCACATCCAAATACTTTTTAAATGTGATTAGGGTTCCTGCCTCTACCACCCTTTCAAGCAGCGAGTTCCAGACCCCCACAACCCTCTGGGTGAAGAAATTTCCCCTCAAATCCCCTCTAAACCTTCCCCCAATTACTTTAAATCTGTGCCCCCTGGTTTTTGACCCCTCTGCTAAGGGAAATAGGTCCTTTCTATCCACTTTATCTATGCCCCTCATAATTTTATACACCTCAATAAGGTCTCCCCTCAGCCTCATCTGTTGCAAGGAAAACAGACCCAGCCTATCCAGTCTTTCCTCATAGCTAAGATTCTCTACTCCCGGCAACATCCTTATAAATCTCCTCTGTACCCTCTCTAGTGCAATCACATCTTTCCTGCAATGTGGTGACCGGAACTGCACGCAGTACTCTAGCTGAGGCCTAACTAGTGTTTTATACAGTTGAAGCATAACCCCTCTGCTCTTGTATTCTATGCCACGGCTAATAAAAGCAAGCATTCCGTATGCCTTCTTAACCACCTTATCTACTTGGCCTGCTACCTTCAGGGATCTGTGGACATGCACTCCAAGGTCCCTTTGTTCCTCTGCACTACTCAGTGTCCTACCATTTAATGTGTATTCCCTTTCCTTGTTAGCCCTCCCCAAATGCATGATCTCACACTTCTCCGGATTGAATTCCATTTGCCACTGTTCTGCCCACCTGACCAATTTATTGATATCTTCCTGCAGTCTACAGCTTCCTTCTTCAGTATCAACCACACAGCCGATTTTAGTATCATCTGCAAACGTCATAATCATACCCACTATATTTCAAGTCAAGATCGTTGATATATACCACAAAAAGCAAGGGACCTAGTACTGAGTCCTGCAGAACCCCACTGGAGACAGCCTTCCAGTCACAAAAACACACATCAACCATTACCCTCTGATTCCTGTCTCCGAGCCAGTGTTAAATCCAACTTGACACATTGCCCTGGATCCCATGGGCTTTTAACTTCATGACCAGTCTGCCATGTGGAACCTTATCAAAAGCCTTGCTAAAGTCCATATACACTACATCAATGGCACTACCCTCATCTACCCTCCTTGTTACCTCCTCAAAATATTCAATCAAGTTTGTCAGACACAACCGTCCCAAAACAAATCCGTGTTGACTATCCTTGATTAATCCGTGTCTTTCTAAATGAAGATTTATCCTGTCCTTCAGAATTCTTTCCAATAATTTTCCCACCACCGAGGTTAGGCTGACTGGCCTGTAATTCCTCGGTCTATCCTTTTCTCCCTTTTTAAACAAGGCTACCACATTAGCAGTCCTCCAGTCCTCCGGCACCACACCTGAAGCCAGAGAGGATTGAAAAATGATGGTCAGGGCCTCTGCTATTTCCTCTTTCGCTTTGCTTAACAGCCTGGGATACATTTCATCCGGGCCTGGGGATTTATCCACTTTTAAAGCTGCTAAACCCCTTAATACTTCCTCTCTCACTATGTTTATTTCATCTAATATTTCACACTCCTCCCCACCGATAGCAATGTCTGCTTCGCCCCTCTCCTTTGTGAAAACAGACGCAAAGCATTGATTAAGAACCCTACCGACATCTCCCGCCTCCACACAAAGATTACCCTCATGATCTTCAATAGGCCCTACCCTTTCTTTAGTTATCCTCTTACTCTTAATATATTTATAAAACATTGTTGGGTTTTCCTTGATTTTACTTGCCAAGAATTTTTCATGCTCTCTCTTTGCTTTCCTAATATAATTCTTAATTCCACCCCTGCACTTTCTGTACTCCTCTAAAGATTCTGGAGTATTTAGCCCTCAGTATCTGTCATACGCCTCCCTTTTTTTCTTTATTCTACCTTGCATGTCTCTAGACATCCAGGGGGCTCTAGATTTGTTAGTCCCACCTTTTTTCTTTAAGGGCACATGTTTGGTCTGAACCCTCCGGATCTCGTCCTTGAATGCCTCCCACTGCTCTGACACTGATTTACCTTCAATTAGCTGTTTCCAGTCCACTATGGCTAAATCCTCTCTGAGCTTAGCAAAATTTGCTTTTCCCCAATTTAGAATTTTTATTCCTGGTCTATCCTTGTCCTTTTCCATAACTACCTTAAATCTAACAGAATTATGGTCACTAGCACCAAAATGCTCCCCCACTGATACGCCTTCTACCTGCCCAGCTTCATTCCCTAAAACTAAGTCCAGAACCGCCCCCTCCCTTGTTGGGCTTGCTACATACTGGCTAAAAAAGTTCTCCTGGATGCATTATAGGAATTCCGCACCTTCGATACCCTTCACACTAATTTTATCCCAGTTAATATTGGGGAAGTTGAAATCCTCTACTATTACTGCCCTATAGTTTTTGCACTTCTCAGAAATTTGTCTACATATTTGTTCTATTTGTGGCTACTGTTTGGGGGCCTGTAGACCACTCCCACCAGTGACTTCTTACTCTTATTATTTCTTATCTCCACCCAAACTGATTCTACGCCTTGATCTTCCAAGCAATATCATTTCTCATTACTGCACTGATCTCATCCCTTATCAACAGAGCTACACCACCTCCTTTTCCTTTCAGCCTATCTTTACGAAATGGCAAATACCCCTGAATATTCAGTTCCCAGCCTTGGTCACCTTGCAACCACGTCTCTGTAATGGCTTTCAGATCATACCCATTTATTTCTATTTGTACTGTCAACTCATCAATCTTGTTACGAATGCTGTGTGCGTTCAGATATAGAGCTTTTAATTTTGGCTTTTTACCATTTTCCCCTACTCTGACCCCTCTTTCTGATGCACTCTTATGTGTATACGCTCTTTCCCTTCCTGTCACACTCTGGTTATCATTACCCCTATCACTACCCTACACTTTTGCCTTCTCATTTTTCTTTGACTTTTTTAATTTCTGCTCAGCGGATCCCTCTCCCCCACTATTTAGTTTAAAGCCCCATCTACAGCCCTAGTTATTTGATTCGACAAGACACTGGTCCCAGCCTGGTTCAAATGAAGCCCATCCCGACGGAACAGCTCCCTCTTACCCCAGTACTGGTGCCAGTGCCCCAAGAATCAAAACCCATTTCTCCCACACCAATCTTTGAGCCACTCATTCATCTCTCTGATCTTATTGACCCTTTGCCAATTTGCACGTGGCTCAGGTAGTAATCCAGAGATTATTACCTTTGTGGTTCTGCTTTTTAATTTAGCCCCCAAATGCTCATACTCCCTCAGCAGAACTTCTTTCTTTGTCCTACCTATGCCGTTGGTACCAACATGAACCACGACAACTGGATCTTTCCCCTCCCACTCTAAGTTCCTCTCCAGCCCAGAGGAGATGTCCTTTACCCTGGCACCGGGCAGGCAACACAGCCTTTGGGCCTCACGCTCTTGGCTGCAGAGAACAGTGTCTATCCCCCTAACTATACTGTCCCCTACCACTACCACATTTCTTTTTGCTCCCCCTACTTGAATGGCTCCCTAAACCACGGTGCTGTGGTCAGTTTGCTCATCCTCACTGCAGTCCCTGCTCTCGCCCACACAGAGAGTAAGAACCTCGTAACTGCTGGACAAGACCAAGTGCTGAAGCTCCTCCACCACTACCTCCTGGGTGCCCATATCTGCCTCGCTCATAGTCACACCCACCTGTCCCTGACCACGGACCAAATTCGAATTAATTAATCTAAGGGGTGTGACTGCCTCCTGGAACACAGCGTCCAGGTAACTCTCTCCCTCCCTGATGTGTCGCAGTGTTTGAAGCTCGGACTCCAGCTCATCAACACGGAGCCGAAGTTCCTCGAGCAACCAACACTTACTGCAAATGTGGTCGCTGTGGACCTCAATGGTGTCCACCAGCTCCCACATGTTGCAGCAGTAACACATCGCCTGCCCTGCCATCTCTAATGTATTTCATGGATTAAGTGTTTAAGTTTTGAACGTATAGTTTTTAATCCCAGCTCTTAATTTAAACCAATGCCCAAGAAAAAGAGAGAGAAATACTGACCAACCAATCGCTTCCCTGCTTTCCTGTGACGTCACACTTTGAATCTTTCTAATTCTTACCCTCCCAGGTCGGTTGTCGCTGCTCCGGGCTCGCTCTGTAGTCCCGCTCGCCGGCTCAGTCGCTCCCTTTTATCTCCGGCCCGATCTCCCGCTCTCGTGCTCGCTCTGTAGTCCCGCTCGTCGCCTCAGTCGCGCCCTTTTATCTCCGGCCCGATCTCCCGCTCTCGTGCTCTCTTGTCGTCCCGCTGGTCGGCTCAATCGCTCCCTTTTATCTGCGGCCCGATCTCCCGCTCTCGCGCTCTCTTGTAGTCGAAAGACCGCAAGACTGTCCAGCCTACGCCCTGACTGCCTGAGGTTCTCGAGCAGATTGTTGATTGTCCAGTGATGCGAGCAAGTCGATCGATCGGGTAGCCCCGCAAGTCCTGAAGACGATCTGGACTACCTCAGTGTGGATCAGCTACTAGTGAGGGTGAACAACAGAGCGGCTGAATGTGCCGACTGTTGTGTTGCCCTCCTCGGACAAGTGTGGCACCAAGAGTGTCACCCCATCGTTCAAGCACCATAGAATCATAGAATGATAGAAAGTTACAGCACGGAAGGAGGCCATTTCGGCCCATCGTGTCCGCGCCAGCCAACAAAGAGCTATCCAGCCTAATTCCAATTCCCAGCTCTTGGTCCGTATCTCTGCAGGTTAGAGCATCCCAAGTGCACATCCAAATACTTTTTAAATGTGATTAGGGTTCCTGCCTCTACCACCCTTTCAGGCAGCGAGTTCCAGACCCCCACAACCCTCTGGGTGAAGAAATTTCCCCTCAAATCCCCTCTAAACCTTCTCCCAATTACTTTAAATCTGTGCCCCCTGGTTTTTGACCCCTCTGCTAAGGGAAATAGGTCCTTTCTATCCACTTTATCTATGCCCCTCATAATTTTACATACCTCAATAAGGTCTCCCCTCAGCCTCCTCTGTTCCAAGGAAAACAGACCCAGCCTATCCAGTCTTTCCTCATAGCTAAGATTCTCTACTCCCGGCAACATCCTTGTAAATCTCCTCTGTACCCTCTCCAGTGCAATCACATCTTTCCTGCAATGTGGTGACCAGAACTGCACGCAGTACTCTAGCTGAGGCCTAACTAGTGTTTTATACAGTTGAAGCATAACCCCCCTGCTCTTGTATTCTATGCCACGGCTAATAAAAGCAAGCATTCCGTATGCCTTCTTAACCACCTCATCTACTTGGCCTGCTACCTTCAGGGATCTGTGGACATGCACTCCAAGGTCCCTTTGTTCCTCTACACTACTCAGTGTCCTACCATTTAATGTGTATTCCCTTTCCTTGTTAGCCCTCCCCAAATGCATTACCTCACACTTCTCCGGATTGAATTCCATTTGCCACTGTTCTGCCCACCTGACCAATTTATTGATATCTTCCTGCAGTCTACAGCTTCCTTCTTCAGTATCAACCACACAGCCGATTATAGTATCATCTGCAAACGTCATAATCATACCCACTATATTTCAAGTCAAGATCGTTGATATATACCACAAAAAGCAAGGGACCTAGTACTGAGCCCTGCAGAACCCCACTGGAGACAGCCTTCCAGTCACAAAAACACCCATCAACCATTACCCTCTGATTCCTGTCTCCGAGCCAGTGTTGAATCCAACTTGCCACATTGCCCTGGATCCCATGGGCTTTTAACTTCATGACCAGTCTGCCATGTGGAACCTTATCAAAAGCCTTGCTAAAGTCCATATACACTACATCAAATGCACTACCCTCATCTACCCTCCTTGTTACCTCCTCAAAAAATTCAATCAAGTTTGTCAGACACAACCTTCCCTTAACAAATCTGTGCTGACTATCCTTGATTAATCCGTGTCTTTTGAAATGAAGATTTATCCTGTCCTTCAAAATTCTTTCCAATAATTTTCCCACCACCGAGGTTAGGCTGACTGGCCTGTAATTCCTCAGTCTATCCTTTTCTCCCTTTTTAAACAAGGCTACCACATTAGCAGTCCTCCAGTCCTCCGGCACCACACCTGAAGCCAGAGAGGATTGAAAAATGATGGTCAGGGCCTCTGCTATTTCCTCTTTCGCTTTGTTTAACAGCCTGGGATACATTTCATCCGGGCCTGGGGATTTATCATAGAAACATAGAATCATAGAAGATAGAAGAGAAATACTGACCAACGAATCACTTCCCTGCTTTCCTGTGACGTCACACTTTGAATGTTTCTAATTCTTACCCTCCCAGGTCGGTTGTCGCTGCTCCGGGCTCGCTCTGTAGCCCCACTCGCCGGCTCAGTCGCGCCCTTTTATCTCCGGCCCGATCTCCCGCTCTCGTGCTCGCTCTGTAGTCCCGCTCGTCGATCAGTCGCTCCCTTTTATCTCCGGCCCGATCTCCCGCTCTCGCGCTCTCTTGTAGTCCCGCTCGTCGGCTCAGTCGCGCCCTTTTATCTCCGGCCCAATCACCCGCTCTCGCGCTCTCTTGTAGTCGAAAGAACGAAAGATTGTCCAGCCTACGCCCTGACTGCCTGAGGTCCTCGAGCAGATTGGTGATTGTCCGGTGATGCGAGCAAGTCGCTCGATCTGGTAACCCTGCAAGTCCTGAAGATGTTCTGGACTACATCAGTGTGGATCAGCTACTAGTGAGGGTGAACTACAGAGCGGCTGAGTGTGCCGACTGTTGTGTTGTCAGCCTCGGCCAAGTGTAGCACCAAGTGTGTCTCCCCATCGTTCAAACACCAATGGGAAGCAACATGTCATCTTGACAGAGGGACCCAGGTAGGAGACATGACGGACAGGAAAAGACTCTCTGGTCCATCCAGCCTGTCCCACACAACTGTGATGCCTTGTCCATTGCAATATATAGACCCCCCACCCCACCCAAGACCATGTGATCTCCTGGGAGAGGCGAAAAACCAGACATAAAAACCCAGGCCAATTTGGGAAAAAAAAATCTGGAAAATTCCTCTCCGACCCCATGAGGCGATCGAAACTAGTCCAGGAGATCACTCTGGCCCTGATAAAACTATGCATTCTAAGACAATTGCTTTTCCACTTCGACTCTGCTAACATCAACTGAACACAGGACTCAGAGCCTGGCCTCCAACGATCTCCAGTCCAGCTCTGTACCAGCAGCCACAACCCCAACATTCAGCGATGACTTCAAACCGGTTTGTGGGTTGTCTGGAGGTCCCACTTTTGTGTCGTTGCAACTTGATTGAAAACTGTCCCCGATCTTTTCTTTAAAGTGCTAACTGTGACACCCTTTAATTTGCTGGGAGCTGATGCCATTCCTTTAGGCTGTGGTGTGCTCAGTGGATTGGAATTGAGTTACTGAGCCAGCAATGATTGGATGAAACATCAGCTCCGAAACATTGACGGGCCGAATGGGGGAATGTGGATCTAATTATCAGGATTCATCGGCACAATTTGCCTGGGGAAAATCTCTTAAGGCATGACCTCCTTTTTAAGACATTTTGCTGGATGTCCTAACTTTGGAGAGCACACCCACAGGATTTTCCCCTCCCTCCCCGGCTCCCGTGCAGTGTTAACTTTTACACACCCCAGAACTCAGTTTGTTGACACCCAAACACAACCCAGAACGAGGAAAAGAAACCAAACACTCTCCACAAGACCCAAGAGACAACCAGGTGGGTGGAAAATGCCGCGTCACTTGAAGAATGAAGAGGAGCTTCCAAGGGAGCAGCTGACAAGGGAGCTGATCTTCATTCGGGCATTCTGCACACACTGCTGGTGACTAACCAAGTAGTACTGAGGACAAGGAGGGTGGAGGTACTTGTATGGGAAAAGAGGCTTAAGTGACCAGGATAGACACAATAAAGTGAGCATTACCCATGAGTGCCGCACTGCTGGTACACCCTAATCTGATGGGCATTCCATCTCAACAACCAGGCCATCAATCAGAAGCTGGCAGGATCCAAATCCAGATCCTGACGGTTCAGCTTACTGTTTGGATCTGGCGCTGGTGCCCGTGAATAACACTCACTTTGATGTATTTGTCCTGGGAGCTGGAGTCTGCTCCCTTGCAGGATCCGCCCTTCTCAGCATGAGTACCAGTTGGACAGTGTCCAGCAGTGTGTGGAGGATGTCAGAATAAAAAATAAAGATTCCCGAAAAAAAGGTAGGTTCGTCTTTGCTCTTCAAATGACTTGGCATTCTCCCGTGGGCTCCTGAAGTCGAACTGTCAGTATTCAACATGTGAGCACGTCGATCGACCTGGTAACCCCCCCCCCCCACAAGAACTGAAGATGTTCTGGACTACCTCAGTGTGGATCATCCACTAGTTAGGGTGGACTACAGAGCAGCCGAGTGTGCCGACTGTTGTGTTGTCCTCCCTGGGCCAAAGGTGGCACCAAGCGTGTCACCCCGTCGTTCAAGCACTAATGGGAAGCAACGCGTCATCTTGACAGAGGGACCCAGGAAGGAGGGTCCCACCCTGTTTATTGACCTACCAGACTACTGTCATATTGTCTGTGTGGAGACACCATGGGGGTGATTTTATCAATGGGGACCTGATGGAGGCGGGACTGCTGCTTGTCGGGTTTTAGTCCCGCCTCCATCGACGTCCATCCAACCCACACTATTTTCCCTTGATTGGCCTTGTTAAGCCCGCCCAGCGGGTTTAGCAGGCCAATTAAGGGAAAGCCGGTGACAGGGAACATCAGCGTATGACATTTCATCTGTCAAAAATTTTTGAGAGATGAATTGTCATCGTTTGACAGCTTTGAGAAGCTGTCCGGCACTGACAATCTCTGTTCTTTGGTGAGTCCTTGTACTCAAGACTCACCAAACCTCTTTCCTGAGCAGAAAGCAGATGGCTGTTGCATCAGAGAATGCAGCAACCATTCTGTCATCTCTGCCGGTGAGATGAGGCAGCTCCGCAGCCTAAAGGGATGAAGCATTTATCCTAAAGGGAGACCTGTGGAAGCATTACTGGCGGAGTGATAGTCATCTAGAAGGCTCAACTGGAGAAATATCCCCAACAGTTGAGCCCTTGTGGATGACGATCAGTTGCTCTCAGTGTGGATGGTAGAAGACCATGATGTCACCTGCAAGTATGTCCGCAGTATGAGTAAATGGTTCCTCTGATGGTCAAACCGAACCACGTTGTGAAAAACATGGAGCCTCAAGATGCAAATATCGAGGACACGCACTACTACAACAATACAAAAGCAAAATACTGCGGATGCTGGAAATCTGAAATAAAACCAGAAAATGCTGGAAATACTCACCAGCTCAGGCAGCATCTGTGGAGAGAGAGAAACAGAGTTCATCGAATCATCGAATGGTTATAGCACAGAAGGAGGCCATTCGGCCCGTCGAGCCCGTGCCGGCTCTCTGCAAGAGCACTTCAGCTAGTCCCACTCCCCCGCCCTTTCCCAGAGTTAACATTTCAGGTCGATGACCTTTCCTCAGAACTGGAAAAAGTTGGAGATATAACAGTTTTTAAGCAAGTGCAGGGGCAGGGAAAGGTGGGAGGGGAGGAAAGAACAAAAGGGAAGGTCTGTGATAGGGTGGAAGGCAACGAGTGATTAAATGACAAAAGGTATGATAGTAGAAAGCAAAAGGAGATGGTAATGGGACAAGTAAAGCAACAAAAGATGAATCTAGAGGAGGTGTAAATGGGAATTTGCAGAATCATCAACAGCTGCCATGTGAAACAATAGGGGCAGAGGTTATGGTCTGAAATTGTTGAACTCGATGTTGAGTCCAGAAGGCTGTAAAGTGCCTTATCGAAAGATGAGATGCTGTTCCTCGAGCTTACGTTGAGCTGCGTTGAAACAGTGTAAGAGGCCAAGGATGGAGAACTCAGAGTGGGAGTGGGAGTGGAGCGGAGAATTAAAGTGACAGGCGACCGGAAGCTCGGGGTCACGCTTACGGACTGAACGGAAGTGTTCCACAAAGCGTTCACCCAATCTGCGTTTGGTCTCCCCAGTGTAGAGGAGACCACATCGTGAGCAGCGAATACAGTTTACCAAATTGCAAGAAGTACAAGTAAATCGGTGTTTCACCTGGAAGGGGTTTTTGGGGCCCTGGACAGTGGGTACAGAGGAGGCAAAAGGGCAGCTGTTGCATCTCCTGCGATTGCACGGGAAGGTGCTGTGGGAAGGGGAGGGGGTGTTGGGGGTGATCGAGGAGTGGACCAGGGTGTCGCGGAGGAAGCGGTCCCTTCGGAATGCTGAAAGGGGAGGGGAGGGGAAGATGTGTTTCGCGGTGGGATCATTCTGGAGGTGGCAGAAATGGCGGAGGATGATTCATTGAAGGTGGAGTCTGGTGGGTTGAAAGGTGAGGACAAGGGGAATCCTACCATGGTTCTGGGAGGGAGAGGAAGGGGTGAGAGCAGAAGTGCGGGAAATGGAATGGACACGGTCGAGGGCCATGTCCACCATGGTAGAGGGGAATCCTCAGTTGAGGAAAAAGGAAGACATATCGGAAGCACAGGTATGGAAGGTGACATTGTCAGAGCAGATGTGATGGAGACGGAGAAACTGGGAGAATGGAACGGAGTCCTTACAGAAAGTGGGGTGGGAGGAAATGTAGTCCAGGTAGCTGTGGGAGTCAGTGGGCTTCTGCGACTCTCTACTTCTGGTCTCCTGGACCCAAGCGTGCAGAGTGATCCACTTCCACAGGGAAGTACTGGAAATTGCCCACCCACCCAACTCTATGGTGGACTATCCAGGCATGATCACTGCTTGGAGAGGTAGAGAAGGACAGGGTCTCGAAGGTTACTTGTTGCAAACTCCATGCATTCCAGGTCCTAATCTGGAATGTTGGGCTGGCATGGTACAAAGGACATTGCAGTCCGGATAAAGCCTTGAAAATTCTGGTGGAAGTGAGTGGATTGGTGGTGCTGAGTGGATTGATGGTGATGAGTAGATTGGTGGTGGTGAGTGGATTGGTGGTAAGTGGATTGGAATGGTTTGGTGGTGATGAGTGGATTGGTGGTGGTGAGTGGATTGGTGGTGGTGAGTGGATTGGTGGTAAGTGGATTGGAATGGATTGGTGGTGATGAGTGGATTGGTGGTGGTGAGTAGATTGGTGGTGGTGAATGGATTGGTGGTGATGAGTGGATTGGTGGTGATGAGTGGATTGGTGGTGGTGAGTGGATTGGTGGTGATGAGTGGATTGGTGGTGGTGAGTGGATTGGTGGTGATGAGTGGATTGGTGGTGATGAGTGGATTGGTGGTAAGTGGATTGGAATGGATTGGTGGTGATGAGTGGATTGGTGGTGGTGAGTGGATTGGTGGTAAGTGGATTGGAATGGATTGGTGGTGCTGAGTGGAAGGGGCCTACAGATGGGGTGGGCTAAGCTACAAAGTGAGCAGTGTCCCCCACCCTTGTGGGCCAATTCAGGAGTAGCCGAAGGTTCTGCTGCAGCAGCTCCTCCACTTGCTCACCAAAGAAGCCTCAGCACCAAAGAGCATCTGCAGTACCTGAAGGATCCCCAAGGTGTGAGGCCAAGCCATTGGCGATGCAAGATCCACTGGACGATAGATCCTGCTCCTACATTGAGGGCACCCACACAGACTGCCGCTGCGGTAGATGCTCTCTGAAGGTGGTCCTCTGTGGCAGGGATTGCTCCCTCAACTCACCCGCAGGCTTTAGCCTACTGGTAAGAAAAGCCGGCCCCAGTGGATTTGGTGGCAGGGAATTCGGGATATTCACCAAACCCTGCAGGAAGTTCCGCCAGACCCACATGTCCCACCATTTGGATTCTGGGGGGTGGAACAGGACCAGTTTCCTGGGTGGTTCCATCCTTCTGATGCTTCCACGACTGAAGTTCGCCAGCTGTACCAGCGAACCTTAAGTTGTGAGGCAGGGTAGCGGAGGCATTATGGACGCTGTCTACCTTGGCCATAACTGGAGGGCACATATCAAGTCTGCCCAAATTGCCCAGGAAATTGGTAGGAGGAATCCGACAAAGGTCGATGCCTGAGGCAAGACCCCAAGTAATGACTCAACTCCCCCAAGTGAAGGGACCTCCAGAACTCACAGATTCAGACTCAAAGTCATCCTTGTGTTGAGTACATGGAAAAGCCTCAACGAATGGAAGTCGTGGTCTGACTCAGGCTCCCAACTTGGCTTCTGAAGCTCCTGCACCCTCCCTGGGAGTCCCCCTCAGGTGGAGTAGGGAGTGGTTGAAGGCGGCTCCACAGTGGTGGGGGCAGTCACAGATCTATAAAAGCGAATGGAGACCTGCAACTGCCCTCACCAAAGTGGACATCACCCGCAGCATAGGTGACCCTGAGTGGGGTCGAGTCCACCAAAGGAGATGCCCCCGAATGAGCTGGCGCCAACTGGAGACCAATGTCCCGGGGCTGGGTTGGTATCACCAGAGGGGACGATGGATGCCTCTGGTGAAGGGCTCCCCAACAGTAGCTGGCGGCTCTTGGAGGAACCAGCCTGATTCTGGCACCAGTCGGCACGGACACCTCAGAGCCAGCTGGTGCCAGAGGAGGACTCTTCTTCTTTATCCTGGGAGGCCTCGGTACAAGTTGTTAGCGGGGCTTCACCCGATGGTGTGGACTGGGATGGCAGGGACTGGTTGGTGAGTGGCCTTAACTAGCCCATCCCACTCTACCCCATCGAGGCAACAACCAGAGCGTCCTCCCTTGAGACTTTCCTGTTCAGTCCCAAGGTGGACCACCGGCCGACATCGGTCGGAGATGACTGTCTGGACTGGGCCCTATCCAGTGCCAGTGCAGTTAACCCCAAGCGGTGCCGAACTGAGCCTGGAGTTGGAGCAGGGTTGGTGCTTGATGCAGATACGGGGACATGAGGGCTGGACGTGAAGGTCCATCCCAGGGGGAGAAGGAGGGAGGAGGGAGAGGGGGTTGGGGGAAATTAACAATACAAATAGATGTCAGAATAGGTCTAGGCAGAGCTGGTATGGATGACAAACCTGGTGGGACAGGAAAGAAATGCGTCAGAAGGGAGCGAGTTGGTTTAACACCATCTCCAGTCATTGGCTGCGCGTTTAGATGGATCTGTTATTGGCCAAGATATAAAAACCCAACTTAAAAGATGTAGAGTTGGCACTGAGAAATGGATGGGACACAGAGGGAATGCGTGAAGAGTATTTCAGTATTGCTGGTCCCTCTTTTGTGGTATCTCTGCTGGCATTGATTTTATGTTGGTCAGGATGTGCTTTCCATTGTTTGAGGGCCGCTTGTGTTTGTGCTTTTGTTACTCACAACTTTAGTCTGTGGGTAGTTTGATAAAACCGCTCATTTCCTTTCGCTCATCCTGACACCAACCGTGTACCTGTGGCAGAAGAAGAAATAACACAAAAGGGTCACTGGATTGCAACAAGGACAACGACAGGCATTTTATCGCTCCCCTCGTACAGTAAACCATAAAACCTGTAGAGGTATTTATCCAATTCCCTTTTGAAAGTCAACACCTGGGCCAATGTCGAGCTGTGTGGGCAGGTACCAAGCTCGGTCAATGCAGCTCCAGTGGCATTACTGCCCAGGTGGAGCATCCAAGACCTAAGTGTCCACTTGGGGACCCCAGTAAATATCAGTAACCGCACTCCAGGCCTCGGCCTGTCTGTGGGTAAAGTTCAAGGAGATCTGGCACTGACAACAAGTGAAGCACTCGACCCTGCTGTGCCTCAGTGTTATTGGATCTGTTCAAATGTTCACACGGTAGAATCCGCTCGATCTGCCCGCTGGAACAAATGATGACTGCAGCCTAGCAAACATTCTAGCCCATTCTTGACTTTAAATGGTTGGGTTGAGCTGTCCCACGGACTATCCCGGGGGTCCAGGACAAGCTGATCAGGACAACCAGCATGGATTCAAATTAAGGCAGGAGGCTGCACAACCAGTTGAAGTGAAGGAAAGGGAGCTGCACTGACGTGACTAACTGGTTGATCTATTTAAGAGTGAATATGGTCAGCTAGAACATCTGAACAACTTTGCTTTGAGACGGGAGCGTGAACAATGGAAATATCGCTAACCAGCTGACACACAGAAGGGTTGTTGCTGTTGGAAGTTTGTTTAGGCCTGTAGTTCCAGCCACCACCCCTGCTCCAACTCCAGGCTCAGTTCGGCACCGCTCGAGGTTAACTGCACTGGCACTGGCCTGGTTTCAGTTTCCAGGATTTGAGCCTTGATATCTGCATGGTCACTACAGTGGATTTTGATGTTAAGAACATAAGAAATAGGAGCAAGAGTAGGCCATTTGGCCCTTCGAGCCTGCTCCACACCATTCAATAAGATCATGGCTGATCTTCTACCTCATCTCCACTCTCCTGCACTATCCCCATATCCCTTGATTCCCTTAATATTCAAAAATCTATCAATCTCTGTCGTGAATATACTCAACGACTGAGCCTCCACAGTCCTCTGGGGTAGAGAATTCCAAAGATTCACCAACTTCTGAGTGAAGAAATGTCTCCTAATCTCAGTCCTAAATGGCCGACACCTTATTCTGATACTGTGACCCCTGGTTCTAGACTCCCCAGCCAGGGGAAACATCCTCCCTGCATCTACCCTGTCAAGCCCTGTAAGAATTTTGTATGTTTCAATGAGATCACCTCTCATTCTTCTAAACTCTAGAGAATATATGCCTAATCTACTCAATCTGTCCTCATAGGACAATCCCCCCATCCCAGGAACCAGTCTGGTGAACCTTCGTTGAACAAGGCAAGTATATCCTTCCTTAGGTAAGGAGATCAAAACTGTACACAATACTCCAGGTGTGGTCTCACCAGGGCCCTATATAATTGCAGTAAGACGTCTTTACTCTTATACTCAAATCCTCTTGTAATAAAGGCCAACATACCATTTGCTTTCCTAATAGCTTGCTGTACCTGCAGGTTAACTTTCAGTGATTCGTGTACAAGGAAACCCAGGTCCCTCTGAACACCAACATTTCCCAATCTCTCACCATTTAAAAAATAATCTGCTTTTCTATTTTTCCTACTAAAGTGGATAACTTCACATTTCTCCACATTATATTCCATTTGCCATGTTCTTGCCCACTCACTTAGCCTGTCTATATCCTTTTGAAGCCTCCTAGCATCATAGAAACATAGAACAGTACAGCACAGTACAGGCCCTTCGGCCCTCGATGTTGTGCCGAGCATTGTCCGAGACCAAGATCAAGCTATCACACTCCCTATCACTCTGGTGTGCTCCATGTGCTTATCCAATAACCGCTTGAAAGTTCCTAAAGTGTCCGACTCCACTATCACAGCAGGCAGTCCATTCCACACCCCAACCACTCTCTGAGTAAAGAATCTACCTCGGACATCCCTTCTATATCTCCCCCCATGCACCTTATAGTTATGCCCCCTTGTAACAGCTGCCTCTACCCGAGGAAATAGTCTCTGAACATCCACTCTATCTATCCCCCTCATCATCTTATAAACCTCTATTAAGTCGCCTCTCATCCTCCTCCGCTCTAAAGAGAAAAGCCCCAACTCCCTCAATCTTTCCTCATAAGACCTCCCCCCCAAACCAGGCAGCATCCTAATAAATCTCCTTTGCACTCTTTCCAATGCTTCCACGTCCTTCCTATAGTGAGGTGACCAGAACTGCACACAATATTCCAAATGTGGTCTCACCAAGGTCCTGTACAGTTGCAGCATAACCTCACGGTTCTTAAACTCAAACCCTCTGTTAATAAACGGCAACACACCATAGGCCTTCTTTACTGCTCTATCCACTTGAGTGGCAACCTTCAGAGATCTGTGGATATGAACCCCCAGATCCCTCTGCTCCTCCACGTTCCTCAGAACCCTGCCGTTGACCCTGTAATCCTTATTCAAATTTGCCCTACCAAAATGAATCACCTCGCACTTATCAGGGTTAAATTCCATCTGCCATTTTTCGGCCCAGCTCTGCATCCTATCAATGTCTCTTTGCAGCCGACAACAGCCCTCCACCTCATCCACTGCTCCACCAATCTTGGTGTCATCAGCAAATTTACTGATCCACCCTTCAGTCCCCTCCTCCAAGTCATTGATAAAAATCACAAACAGCAGAGGACCCAGCACCGACCCCTGTGGCACACCGCTGGTAACTGGTCTCCAGTCCGAAAATGTTCCATCCACCACCACCCTCTGCCTTCTATGAGATAGCCAGTTACTTATCCAATCGGCCAAATTTCCCTCTATCCCACAACTCCTTACTTTCTTCATGAGACGACCATAGGGAACCTTATCAAACGCCTTACTAAAATCCATGTATACGACATCAACTGCTCTACCTTCATCTACACACTTAGTTACCTCCTCAAAGAATTCAATCAAATTTGTTAGGCAAGACTTACCCTTCACGAATCCGTGTTGACTATCCCTGATTAAGTTGCCCCTTTCCAAATGGTCATAAATCCTATCCCTCAGGACCTTTTCCATTATCTTACCAACCACCGAAGTAAGACTAACCGGCCTATAATTACCAGGGTCATTCCTATTTCCTTTCTTGAAGAGAGGAACAACATTCGCCACTCTCCAGTCCTCTGGCACCATCCCCGTGGACAGTGAGGACCCAAAGATCAAAGCCAGAGGCTCTGCAATCTCCTCCCTTGCCTCCCAAAGAATCCTAGGATATATCCCATCTGGCCCAGGGGACTTATCGACCCTCAGGTTCTTCAAAATTGCTAAAACATCTTCCCTCAGAACATCTACCACCTCCAGCCTATCCACCTTTATCACACTCTCATCCTCAAGAACATGGCCCCTCTCCTCGGTGAACACTGACGAAAAGTATTCATTCATGACCTCTCCTATCTCTTCTGACTCCATGCACAAGTTCCCACTACTGTCCTTGACCGGCCCTACCCTCACCCTGGTCATTCTTTTATTTCTCACATAAGAGTAAAAAGCCTTGGGGTTTTTCTTGATCCGACCCGCCAATGACTTCTCATGCCCCCTCCTAGCTCTCCTAAGCTCTTTTTTTAGCTCATTCCTTGCTACCTTGTACCCCTCAATCGACCCAACTGAACCTTGTTTTCTCATCCTTACATACGCTTCCTTTTTCCTCTTGACTAGACATTCAACCTCTTTTGTGAACCATGGTTCTCTCACTCGGCCATTTCCTCCCTGCCTGACAAGGACATACCTATCAAGGACACGCAGTAATTGCTCCATGAAAAAGCTCCACTTTTCGTTTGTGCCTTTCCCTGATAGTTTCTGTTCCCATCTTATACTCCCTAATTCTTGCCTAATCGCATCATAATTACCCCTCCCCCAATTATAAACCCTGCCCTGCCGTATGGCCCTATCCCTCTCCATTGCAATAGTGAAAGTTACCGAATTGTGGTCACTATCTCCAAAGTGCTCTCCCACATACAAATCAAACACTTGGCCCGGTTCATTACCCAGTACCAAATCCTCCTCACAACTTACATTCCCATGCAGCTTTGTATCATCAGCAAACTTGGATATATTATATTTGGTCCCCTCATCCAAATCATTGATATAGATTGTGAATAGCTGAGGCCCAAGCACTGATCCTTGCGGTACCCCACTAGTTACAGCCTGCCAACCCGAAAATGACCCGTTTATTCCCACTCTCTGTTTTCTGCCCATTAACCAATCCTCAATCCATACTAGTATATTACCCCCAATCCCATGAGCCCTAATTTTGTTTAATAACCTCTTGTGTGGCACCTTATTGAATGTCTTCTGAAAATCCAAATACACCACATCCACTGGTTCCCCCTTATCTATTCTGCTAGTTACAACCTCAAAAAACTCTAACAGATTCGTCAAACACGATTTCCCTTTCATAAATACGTGTTGACTCTGCCCAATCCTATTATTATTCTCTAAGTGCTCTGTTACCACGTCCTTAATAATAGATTCTAGCATTTTCCCTACTACTGATGTCAGACTAACTGATCTGTAGTTCCCCGTTTTCTCTCTCCCTCCTTTCTTAAATAGTGGGGTTACATTTGCTACCTTCCAATCCACAGGAACCGTTCTAGAATCTGTTGGATTTTGGAAAATGACAACCAATGCATGATTACTCACTCTGACTTTCACGGGGAATGATACAAGCTGGAACTAGAGGTCTGAATAAACCTTCTGCAGCAACAACCCTTCCGAGTGTCAGCTGGTTTGCGACCACATTCACTCCTCGATAGATCAGGCAGTTAGTCACATCAGTGCAGCTCCCTTTCCTTAGATGTGCGGGTTAGGTTGATTTGGCTATGATAAATTGACCCTTAGTGTTAGGGGGATTAAGTACGTGGGGTTACGGGGATAGGGTGGGATATGTGTCGGTGCAGGCTCGATGGTCCGAAATGGCCTCTATCTGCACTGTGGGGATTCTGTGATCCTTCACTTAAACTGGCTGTGTCTTAATTTGACCCAGTTTACAAACCTGTTGTGATGTCAGATCTCATTGTGATGCGTAATGTGAGGTCAGGCTTGCTCTGTGATGTCACGGTTTGACCCGTCAGGTTAAAATGGGCCTCACCTTGATGAAACCATATTTGGTAAAAAAGCCTTTGGTCTCTTCTTATCTTACAATGACTTGATGCGCTAGAACGCAATAACAGTTTTCCCTGTGGTTACACCCCAGAGCACAGGGTGCGCGAGCGATGGGTAGTGATGGGATTATTTGCCTGCTACCAATGATGTTAAGTAGTTGTATACGTGTAAAACAACAGAGTAGACAATTCAGCCCCTCAAGGCTGCTTCAGCATTCAGTTAGACCATGACAGTTCTGTATGTTAACTCCATTTCCGCATCTTTCACCATATCCCTGACTATCCTTACCAAACAGAAATCTAACAATCTCATTTATTGAAATTTTCAATTGATCCCCAGCGTCAATAGATTTTAGCAGGAAAGAGTTCCAGATTTCCACTAGTCTTTGTGTGAAGAAGTGTTTCCTGACATCACCCCTTACCGGCCTAGCCTTATTTTAAGATTATGCCCCTTGCTCTGGATTCTCCCCGCCATCAGAAATAGTTTCTATCTATCTACCCTATCAACTGCTTTAATCATCTTAAACACCTCAATTATATCACTGCTTAATCATGAGGTTATACTGTCTACTGGATGGGGTGAGCTTGATGGGCCTGATAGTCTTTATCTACTGATAGTCTTTTTGAACCTTTGTTTGTGCAGACTGGGGATTGACTCTGGGCCCTGCCTGTTGTGTGGCTCAGAGAGTTCACCCAGTCAGTGACTGAGCCCAGGGACAATCCCCATTCTCCAATCCCCCATCAGAGAACTCATCTCTTTCCCCTTTCTCTTCCCTGCTATGATCCGTGCACAAATCAGGAAACACACAGTAAGTTTGTTCATTTTCATTCCACGTTTATTCCCAGATGTTAAGTTGCTCACATTTCAGTTGTTGAAACAACGTGACTTGTAATATACGAAACATCGCGGACAGGAAAAGACTCTCTGGTCCATCCAGCCTGTCCCACACAACTGTGATGCCTTGTGCATCGCAATATATAGACTCCCCACCCCACCCAAAACCATGTGATCTCCTGGGAGAGGCGAAAAACCAGACATAAAAACCCAGGCCAATTTGGGAAAAGAAATCTGGGAAATTCCTCTCCGACCCCCTGAGGTGATCGAAACTAGTCCAGGAGATCACTCTGGCCCTGATAAGTCTATGCATTCTAAGACAATTGCTTTTCCACTTCGACTCTTCTGACATCAACTGAACACAGGACTCAGAGCCTGGCCTCCAACGATCTCCAGTCCAGCTCTGTACCAGCAGCCACAACCCCAACATTCAGCGATGACTTCAAACCGGTCGGCGAGTTGTCTAGAGGTCCCACTTCTGTGTCGTTCCAGCTTGAACGAAAACTCTCACCAATCTTTATTTAAAGTGCTAACTGTGACACCCTTTAATTTGCTGGGAGCTGATGCCATTCCTTTAGGCTGTGGTGTGCTCAGTGGATTGGAATTTAAGTACTGAGGCAGCAATGATTGGATGAAACATCAGCTCCGAAACATTGACGGGCCGAACGTGGCAGAATGTGGACCTAATTACTGGGATGCATCGGCACAATTTGCCTGGGCAAAATCTCTTGAGGCATGACCTCCCTTTTAAGACATTTTGCTGGATGTCCTAACTTTGGAGGGCAGACCCACAGGATTTTCCCCTCCCTCCCCGGCTCCCGTGCAGTGTTAACTTTTAGCACACCCCAGAACTCAGTTTGTTGACACCCAAACACAACCCAGAACGAGGAAAAGAAACCAAACACTCTCCACAAGACCCAAGAGACAACCAGGTGGGTGGAAAATGCCGCGTCACTTGAAGAATGAAGAGGAGCTTCCAAGGGAGCAGCTGACAAGGGAGCTGATCTTCATTCGGGCATTCTGCACACACTGCTGGTGACTAACCAAGTAGTACTGAGGACAAGGAGGGTGGAGGTACTTGTATGGCAACAGAGGCTTAAGTGACCAGGACAGACACAATAAAGTGAGCATTTCCCATGAGTGCCGCACTGCTGGTATACCCTAATCTGATGGGCATTCCATCTCAACAACCAGGCCATCAATCAGAAGCTGGCAGGATCCAAATCCAGATCCTGACGGTTCAGCTTACTGTTTGGATCTGGCGCTGGTGCCCGTGAATAACACTCACTTTGATCTATTTGTTCTGGGAGCTGGAGTCTGTTCCCTTGCAGGATCCGCCCTTCTCACCATGAGTACCAGTTGGACAGTGTCCAGCAGTGTGTGGAAGATGACAGAATGAAAATAAAGATTCCTAAAAAAAGGTAGGTTCGTCTTTACTCTTCAAATGACTTGGCATTCTCCCGTGGGCTCCTGAAGTCAAACTGTCAGTATTCAACTCCCGGGTGTCCGAGAAGCACGGTTTGTGAGGCAACTAAAGGGTTAACCAGAACCACCCTCTGCTGCAATTTTCTGTAGCATCCTGGAGACCAGGCAACCCTGAGCAACAGGATCTAGAAACAAAAGAACGAAAGACAGTCCAGCCTCCGCCCTGACTGCCTGAGGTCCTCGAGCAGATTGGTGATTGTCCGGTGATGCGAGCAAGTATTGAGATAGAGGATCAGCCATGATCATATTGAAATGGCGGAGCAGGCTCGAAGGGCCGAATGGCCGACTCCTGCTCCTATTTTTCTATGTTTCTACGGTGATGTAAGCTGTACGTTAAC